>CM027862.1:16440170-17640170 GCA_016097605.1 Eucalyptus guilfoylei
TTCTATGTGTAGATATGTACTGTAAGTTCACATCTTTTCGTGCAACCATATCCTTGACAAAATTATACTTGGTATCTATAAGTTTGGTCTTGCCATGATATTTTGGATCTTTGGTGTACGCTATAGCTGTTTGGCTATCACAGTTAACCAATAATGGATTTGCAGCATACCCAATAACACCTAAATGATCCAAAAATCTCTTAAGCTAAACACCTTCTTGTGCTGCTGATAATGCCACGAACTCGCCTTCCATTATGGACAAGGCTATACACGTTTGTTTCTTGCTCCAAGATATGGTGCCATTGTTCGATAGAGAAAGCAAAACCAGAGGTAGATTTCCTTTCATCTAAATCTCCTCCCCAATTAGCATCCGAATAACCTTCAAGTCGCATATCCTCTCCTTGATAACTCAGCGTATAATGCGGTTCCCTTTAGATACCTCGGTATTCTCTTAACGGCTTTCCAATGTGCTTGACTGGATTGGATTGGTATCTACTCATCATTCCATTGCAAAACATATGTCAGATCTTGTACACATCATAGCGTACATCAAGCACATCCACAACACTAGCATAAGGAACATGTTTCATTTGTTCCTTTTCTTGTGGAGTCCTTGGACCCTTGATCTATGGCTCAACCCTTCACCTTTTGTAATAGGAGTATCTATGGGTTTACAATCTTGCATACGAAATTGTTCAAGAACCTTATTTATATATGTTTCTTGCGAAAGAGATAATGATCTCTTCGAACGATCTCTTGAAATATTAGCTCCAGAATGTATCCAAGCCTCACCCATATCTTTCATCTCCAAAGTTGGAAGATAACCAACTCAGCGAGCGTTAACAAACTCCATATTGCTTCCAGCCCAATCGGTATATCATCAACATATAATGATATGATCACAAATTGATCTTTGGATCTTTTGATATATACACAATGATCCTCATCAATCATCGTAAAATCATATGCCATTATGGCATTATGAAAACATATATACCATTGTCTTAACGACTACTTAAGGCCATATATCGATCTCAAAAGTCGACATACCTTTTCTTCTTGGCCTTTCATTATGAAACCAACAGGTTGTTCCAGATATATTTCTTCATCTAATTCTCCATTGAGAAAGGCAGTCTTTACATCCATTTGATGTAATTCAAGATCCATACTAGCCACTATTGCCAGAATAATACGAATCGAGGTAAATCTCACTACAGGAGAAAATGTTTTTTCATAATCAATTCATTCCCGTTGATTATACCCCCTTCGCCACAAGGCGAGCCCCTTATGCCTTTCTATCGAGCCATCAGCTTTATGCTTTATGTTGAGAACCCACTTGTTCCCAATGGCTTTGCGTCCCTTTGGAAGATCAACCGGTCCCCAAACATGGTTTGACTTCATTAACTCCATCTCTTCTTCCATTGCATGCATCCATTTTTCCTTACTAGGGAAATTTAGAGCCCATTAACATTTCTTGGCTCATCTTCATCTTGTGGAGCAAATCCATAAAAGTTTCCCCTTCAATGTCAAAACGTCGACGAGAATACTTTGCGACTTGTTCGCGTATGGGAGATTGTACACTTTGCACATCATTCCCCATCATGCTCCCACTCGGATTAGATAATGACGATATCATCTCATCATGTGGTTGTAATTGAGAGTGAGTTGAATTAAATTCATCACTTCTCATGTTACTCCCACTTGACGAACTCCACTAAGTTCATTATCTTGATCCAAGGTTTCAAATAGGGAATAATCCTCACCTATTTCGCCATTCTTAGGAAATTCATTCTCTAAGAATGTGACATCCCATGATTCGAATTTAGTTATACTTCCACTTTCCTGCTCACCTATGAACACATACCCTTTCGAGTGTTCGAGTATCTTATGAAAATACTTCTTTCCTTTGGGACCCAATTTCCCAAATTTATGAGAGGGCTCATGAGTATAGGCAGCACAACCCCATGGTTTAAGAAAACTTAAATCCGGTTTTACTCCGTCCCATAACTCCATGGAGTGGAAATAACCGATTTGGAAGGCACTCGGTTAAGTATATAGGTAGCCGTCAATACGCATCACTCCAAAAAGTGATAGCTAAGTTATCATGCGCCATCATGGACCTAACCATTTCTAGTAGGGTTCTGTTCCTTCTCTCCGCAACACCATTTTGTTGAGGAGTATATGGAATAGACTCTTGTCTTTCTATTCCTTTTCATCACATAATTTACTGAACTCATCGGATAAATATTCTTGACCTGATCGGATCTCAATACTTTTATTTTCTTGTCTAATTGATTTTCTACCAAGTTCATACACCTTTTGAAACAACTCAATGCTTCGCATTTATGAGAAATCAAATAGACATATCCAAATTGAGTATAATCATCTATAAATGTGATGAAATAAACAACCACATGCCTTCCTCTCACATTCAGCGGACCACAAACGTCAGAATGGATTAATTGCAAAAGGAAATTCAGCTCTTTTACCTTTTCCAAATGGTTTTTTTGTCGTTTTCCACCTTTAGGCAATGCTCACATATGGGCAAATCGATTTTTTCAATGTTGCCCAACAAGCCCTCTTTGGCTAGTGTTGTTCATACGTTGTTGGCCAATATAACCAAGTCCTAGCATGCCACACATTCACATCATTATCATATAAATTAGGAGACGTGAAAGGGAATAACAAACATTGGCACTACCATAGTCAATATTTAATACAATGGAAACCATCTAGAAAATAACCACAACCATAGTAATTTGTATCCAAATACAAATCCACACCACTATTATGGAAGTTCATATTAAAACCAAGTTTAACCAACACTAAAATAGACACTAAATTCCGAATGAATCTCTCGAGCATACAACACATCATGCGGGAACAAAGTCGTCCACCACGCATGTTCAATTGCGAATGCCAATCCCTTTTACTTCGTTCCGAGTTGTTTCCCATATAGATCCACTTAGTTCTAGTTGGTACTCGTCGAAATTCCATAAAGGATTCTCTATCCTTTGCTACATGGTCTGTCGCTCCCGAATCTACGAGTCCACAAGGATTAGATTCAGCTAGAATCTGAGAACTTGACACATTAGCAAAGTTCTTGAAATTTTCAAGGGTGAGTACCTTCTTTGACTCATGATAGTCGCGAGCATAGTGACCCATGCAGTCACGGTTGGCAGCACTTCACCCTTGAAATACTCTTCACTCGAGGACGTTTTTCTCTCTTATGTTGGTTTAACTTTTGGTTTCTTGCAAGAAGGACTTGATCCCTTGCATTTCCACATGTTGAACGAATCAATGTGCTTGCGCTTAGAGCTCGAAGCCCCTTTTGAGTTTGGAAAGCAAGACTTGCAAATATACGTATCCCACTCAAATGCCTCGAGGCGGTCCTCTTGCTAGCTCAAGGTGGCACACGGCATCCTCAAGATCTTCCATAACATGGTCAAGAGCTTTTAGTGCTTCTTGCTTTTCAAGCACATATTGAATCTTCTTATTCAATATTTCACAATTCTCATTTGTTCAATTTGTCTTCTTTGTTCAAATCAGCAATTATGTTTTGATTCTTTGAAGCCATCGATACGAACATATCGGATGCATATGCCTGGATATTAATGCCTATCATTTATGCATCCATTTTGCACAAACCCATCATATTAATAAATAATTTCAAGAAAGGTTTCAGAATCAAAAGGTCACTATGTTTCCAATCATCATCCAAAGATCCTAACTTGGAATCATTAAAAAATATCTAACACAAGTTAATATATGAAGCTGGGAAATATCATTTTTTGTTCAATTTCTTGATATTTTGCCTTGTAACAATCCAGTAATAATCATCTATAAAAGCCATCACAATTTTCCTATAAAACATCTGTTGACTTCCCATAAGCGATTCAACACTCATTTGCCATTCTTGTGGAAGAGTGTACATGAAAAAATCGCACCATCACCGGTGTGGCATGGGGCGACCATTCCATATGACTTTTTGAATTTTCCGTTGACTTCAATAACGTGATCAATTAAGTCGCCACTCTCCCATCGATAATCAGTTAGCTCAGCTATCAAGCTAGAAAGCATTTCCTTTTGATCATCGGTAATTGCGCGAATAGGTGTGCGCAACTTAAGGGGAGGCATTATTCCTGCAATAAATGCAGAATAAATCAGGATTACATATAATTCACATAGAATTATTACTTGGCAAAAAAACACATTCTTTTCCTCCTCCCTTTCCTCTTTTTTTTTTTTTTTTTGGGGGTCAGCGGTCAAAGTCAGCAGTCAACGGTCGGTCAATGGTCAACGGTCAACCAACCGTCGAGACGGAGTAGAGGTCAATGGGTCGGGTCGGACCGAGGAAGCGGTCGGACTAGTCGGGCCGGGTACGCGGTTGGGCGGGTGGAGGTCGGATGGCCCAGCCGGCACGTGCCCAGCGAGTGCATGGATGATCACGATGACGTCGGCCGGCTCATGCCGGCACGCGCCGGCATCGATGCGCGTGCGTCGCCACGACGCCTTTGGCCAAAAGCGGCACGTGCGTCGCACAGCGCACAGCGAGGGACCGTCGGCGCGTGCGTTGCACGAGCCGATGACCCCGTTCGTTCGGAGCGCATGGAGGCGCGTCAGCCCCCGGTGGCGATCCGCCACTCATTTTCGTATCGATAAGGGCTTCGATTCTACGCTTTCATAAACAAATTTTGACTTACAAAAATAAAAAAAACGGGACAAATAGAATGAGGTGTCGGGATTTTTTCATCTCAGAATCGGCCGCCAGCGCTTTCTCGAAATTTTCAATCAAAAAGTTAATTCATAAACATTAAAGCGGTCGGGAAACATGAACCGGGGCTCTGATACCAATTTTGGGAATTACTGATTCCCTAAAATCGGATTCGACACTTCATCGAACCCTTAAAACGAATGCGAGAAGACGGGCGAAACAAACATGTATCACCGATCAAAGACACCACGGAATCGAAGCGTACCTTATTATCCACAGATTAAACACCAACGTCGAGCAAGAATCTGATCTTGGTTTACCAATGGGGCTTGCTGTTGCTATTAGGGAGAAAAACAAACGATCTTTTCTTTTGTTTTCTTCTTGGAGGAGAGAGAGAGCGCGTACGTTGTCTAGAGGGGAGAGAGTGTTCGCTCACTGCGTACATCCAAAAGGTACGTGCCTTTATTCCTTTCCCTCAAAGCGTTTCCTCCAAGAGACGCAACCCCTCAACGTAACATCTCATCCAAAATACGCAACCCCTCAACGCATCCTTTCACACATGGGCCCTAATCTTGCGGGCCGGGTTCTTAGGCCCAACATGGGCCGGACGGGCCTTAAGCCCATCATAAATAAAACCATCAGGCCAGATTTTCAAAGTGGTAGATGATGGAATTTTAAGATTTCATAGGTATTTTTATGTACGTAATGATGTCGATTTGAGGAATGCGATATCAATAGAAGCTCATTGTAGTTACGTTAGTGTTTTGTTGAGGAAATGTGAACTACATCCTATTCATGTACTGGATTTAGAGACAATTGAGATAGACAAATAAGTAACTTAGACAAAAAGCCAAAACAAATTTTTGATTGAAGAGAACAAGTTCTAAGGAACATGACTATTCCTTTAGTCAAAGTCTTGTGGCAATATCTTGATTAGAAAGAAGCAGTAGAAAGCGATGATGAAATGAACTATAAGCATCCTCGAGTTCTTGATCGGTGAACGTAAATTTTGATGACGAAATTTTTAGGAGGAGTAGAGTTGTGACATCCTAAATTTTCATTGTATTTATTATGTATATTGTGCTATAGAGAAATAAGATTCATATTTCTCCATACGAGCATTGATAATTGTCACACAATTCTCTCTATTTTTATAACCACAGCTTATTACCCACTTTCCCTAATTTGATTGTCAATTTCCTTAGTTTATCACCAAGTTTCCTATCTATAATTTACATCATTCCTTACATCACTTCTTTTAACTTTAGCCCATTAATGCTCTTTAAGCTTGCAACCTAAGAGTCCTCATTCATTCTCCACATCTCTCTATATTCTCCATCATGTGTTTTAACCCCAATGTTATCATGGCTTTTAACCTTAGTTAACTAAAATGCATTGTTTTTAACTAATGAAAAACACAAGTCAAGGTCTTCTCTATCTCTTGTTAGTGCTTGAAATGATTACAACTCAAATAATGTTTCCTCATTCAAGCATTTTACTTGCAAATTATCAAGTTATCTACTTTGGAACCATAGAGTTAAGCCATTTGTCACCTTTTAATTTGACCATCTCTCATTCAATTTTAACCTAGTGTTTTTAACTCGATGTCATCCTTGACTTTAACCTTGGTTAAAGGATCTTATCCTTTGTAACTCATTGAGGTCTTATAAATACGTTCCCCTTGGCCATGTGCGTTCAATCCCAAGTTCTTCAAGTTATCATTGCTTTTTAACCACAGTTTATGAATCTTATCCTTTTTAACTCTTGTGAAGTGGTCTAGTACATCTCCCCTTTTTAACTCGTAGGAGCCACTTCAAATATTCAGGAAAAATTCAACTCATTCTTACAAAGAAAAAAGAGAGCTCCATGTCTCTTTCCTTTCTCTTTCATCTCACCCTCATTTGAAGAAAAGGATGAAGGCCTCACATTTATATTTCTAAAGTTTCTAATTTCACCGTTTCTAGTGTTTACAAGGTGGTTAAAGCTTTGAGTTATCCAAGTTCTATTCGAGGTAAGTGAAAACTCTAGGGGCTAAGTTAAATTGATCTAATTAGTACTCTTGAACTTGGTTGCTTGATTGTTTGTTTATTTAGTTTAGATTTTACTGTATGTGTGGAGGAAGTTTCAATAATTATTTGTTAAGCCATTGTGACTATTAGATTTGAATTCAAAAGTGAAATGTCTAAAATGTCTAAAATGTCTTCTGAGAGATTACGAAAAGGTTTTGTTGCAACTTGTATGAGAAAATGTCAAAATGGTAAAACTAGGCATGAAAATGGGTATTTTGGTAAATTCTTGACAAGGTTAGGGGTAATTTCGAAATTTCCAAAACTGAGATGGGGCTATTAACAGGGTTATTTTATGATTTTTAATATTAATTAGTGGCCTATTAAATAATATTAATTAGTGGAAATCAAACCAGTTAAAAAAATGAGTTTAGAAGCTTTAGGGGCAAATTTGTAATTTCCCCAAGTTGAGGGACGAATATGCAAAAATGAAAGTTCTCGGGGCTGTTCACGGCACGAGGAACCTTATTTTGATAGGTGATTAAGTTATTATGAAAGATAATTTCTTAATTTGGACAATGTGTCTAACTATGCAAAATTGGTCCTAATTGTGAAATAAGTTTGAAAGTAGGCTGTTTTGCTAATTTTATAAATTATGTGGCATGTCCATAGTGTAAATAAAATACTCGTATATTTTAGGTGACAAATAAGTGACCCTTGGTGTTTAATTTAATTAATATTGCTTGATTAAGTGAAAATGTGAAAGTGTCAAAATAAGACATGATAATAATATTTTTGTAATTCGATTAAGTTACCAAAAAGTACTAGTTAAAGTGTTGCCGATTAATCGTGGGATTGATTTTTGAGTTGTTGTTACTCACGTGGTTGATTATGAGCATACGTTCCTAAGGATTAATGGGTTACCCATCTATAGCTTTCGATTAAATGATGATGGTTTGGCATAAAAGAAGGGAAAAAGCGCGGAAAACCCCGAACTTTGCCCAAAGTAGCACATTTACCCCAAACTTTTTTTGTGACGTGAAAAACCCCAAACTTTTCAAACGTGACACATTTACCCCAAAATTTTTTTTGTGACACAAAAACCCTGACGTTGTTATGTGACACATTTACCCCAAAATTATAGGGCATTTTGGTCTTTTCATTTTTCTTTTTTTTTTTTCTCTCTTCCCTTAGCCGGCTAGCCGGGGAGGGTGCCGCGTCCAGCGCAGGGCTGCCCCTCGCCGTGCGTCGGGCTAGGGCGACCCGGCCGTGTCGGGCTAGGCCGCTCTCGCCGGCGTCGGGTGAGGCCCCGCCCTCACCCTTGTCAGGCCCGGGGTGCCTCGCCCGGGTCGGCGAGGGCCGTCTCGCCGGACGCGGCGAGGGCCGCCCCTCGCGCTGCGTCGGAGAGGGGTGTCCTGCCATCCTCGCTCAACGCCGGTGGAGGGCCGCCCTTGCTGCGTCGGGCAAGTGTGTCCCTGCCCGCGCACCCGGGGTGAGGGCCGTCCTGCCATCGCCGGCGTCCCGGGGCGGCCCCTTGCTTGCGTCGAGTGAGGGGTGCCCTCCGCCAAATCTCGGCGAGGAGGCCCTCGGCGGGACGCCGACGAGGCCGCCCTCGCCACGTCGGCGAGGTGACTCCGGCCCGGCGCGGCTCCCCCACCGGCTCCACCATGGCCGGCGGAGGGAAGAAGAAGAAAAAAGAAAAAAAAAGAAAAGTAAAAAACATAATAAAAGACAAAATGCCCTTGATGGGGTAAATGTGTCACAATTCTTGGGGTTTTCCGTCACAAAAAAAGTTTGAGGTAAATGTGTCACTTTAGGCAAAGCTCAGGATGGCTTTTTCCTTAAAAAAAAAGAATGAGAGGATATATGTGTTGCTAGGAAGGTGTGTTTGTTTGTGTGTTCTTTACTTGGCTTAGATGGAGTTGATGGGGTAAGTATGAAGAGACGCAAGGCTTATATAAAGTCGGGAGGAAATCAAATTTTTTTTTTTTAAATTAAGGCAATTAAATGTTAGAGATAATGCGGTGATTAATGTCATAATTTCGATGGTTGTGGCACGTTAGAAACATCTGCTTGAATCTAGGAGCTCCACATGCGTCACTTCAAGCCAATCGGACGGTCGAGAAGAAGGATCCGGATCTGCGGACGGTCAAGAGGACTTCCGAGAAGATTAATGTTGTCGAATCTTATTGAAGGAACGAAAGAAGCCGTGCTCTTTGCGGCGGTTTTACTAGTCGCCTCTAGGGAGCATCAACACTCTTGGAAAACTTTTATATCGTATCAGACATTCGACACTACTCCATATTCTTCAACACTTCGATCCATGAGATGTTAAAATTCAACGTCCGATCAATTCTCATAACACTCTTTGGCACAAGAGTCGGAATTTCGATATGCGAGTTCGAAATTCTAACACGCATGGAGTTAATTTTAAATTTTTAATAAATGAGGGGTCAACATGTAAATATGTAAAAAATAATAAATAATAAAAATAATAAATGGGGAAAGAAGAAAATATAGTCTTATCTTCTCTTGTGACTCTCATTTCTCATGACATACAATTCATCTCCTAAGTTTGTTTTTTTTCTCTTCTCTTCTTGCACGATTTGATACTCAAGTTCCTGAATGTGGATTGCTTGTTTTTTTCCTCTAAGTTTTTTGAGTTATTGGAACGAGGTTGAATTTGTCAAATTGAAACAATAGATAATATTAACAAATGGAGGGTTAATGTTTTTAGTGTAAATTCATTCTAGATTATTTATTTATTTGTAAATTTGAATCAAATTAATTTGATTAAAATAATCATAAAAATGATAATTTATCATGTATATATAAAAATATACATTAAATATACAATATGTCTCAACATGTCAAAATTCTCTATTTTTTGAAAAACGATATGTTGACTTGTCATGTCACGTATCGGTATTGATGTTACTTAGGCTAAGCCCTCAATAGTCTTCATAATTACGAGACGACTCAAGGGTGTGAGCATAAATTTAGGATGATTTTTAGGGCGATTCTATTGGAATTAAACCTTTTTATTGCTCTCTTGAGAAACTGCCATTACTCTTTGACCACCGTTACGGTTCAAGGATAATTTTTTAATCAGAAAACCACCGACAAAAAGAAAATAATGCTGTTATAAATATTTTTATTTTTGAGTCTTCAATGTAGAGGAATTTCATTCACCATGGACTTTTAGTAATGATCACAATAAAACAAATCGTTACACTATTTTAAAACCCAAACTTAAATGACCGGTTCTCGCATATAAAGTTGCTATTTTAATTGATATTGGTACCACGAAATGTCTGCCAATAAATTTGAGAATCCGAATTGTAATTTTTTGAAACACAGGGTATGGATTGCTATTAAGGACCTTGTCAATGAGCGCTTCAAGAGCCCTTATGAAATGATCGATCAAGGAAAAGCTATTGTTTCGATATAATGAAGTGCGCAATTAGTGTATTGATGATGGAAGCTTTGCTCGTACAATATATTTGACTGGGGTCTCGAGTGCTCGTTAAGAAGACTCTATTGTTAAAGTGAACGTTCGAGGATGCTTTTTGAAATTTTCCTTAAATGTCGTGACAATATTTTGTGGATGATGTAAGCCTTAGAAGAGGTCTAGGATACTAATTTCGAGATTCCACTGAAAAATTCGTTGCCCTGGGAAGTCTTTTATCTAATATGTGCATCCCATGGCATGTTGATGTAATATCGTTCTTGGAATCGCTATTCTCTTTTACTTATTTTATTTATGATTGTTGTCGATACCCAAAGTTACCCTTACTCTCACGTGCTAATCACAAGGGGTGTTGACATTCAAAATTATCCTCGCTGTCACGTGCTAGTTATGAATAGCAACAATTCAGCCTATATCAATCATAGAGATGAAGGATGGTCAAGGTTTTCAAGGGCCTTTGGGTTAGATGTCGATGGGCTTATAAGTGGGGATGCGTGATTTGATGTAAGACAGTTGATTGCCATATGTCAGGCCAAGAGATACTACCGAGGATGTAAAATTAAGATAGAATTGTTGTCAAGATTTAAGTGGGAATAGTTGGTACTCAAAAGGGCACACAAAATCAAAAGAATGGTTATTATTTGCTGAACAAGTCGTGCGAGCATCATCGACAAGTTAGGAAACAACAAGAAATGGATAAAGCGGTTAAGAAAGAAGCAAATAACATGGGAGAAATTAAGAGCGACTTTCAAGGAAGGATTAACCGACTTACGGTTACTAGATTGTCTTATAAATACCGCAAACAATCCAACAAAGAGCCCCCTCCAACATTACATCAAAATCCTTTATTTTATCTTTTAATTATCTTAGCCCTGCCTAGTTTAGCTGCAACTTTGGATTCCCATCGTTGATTTAATTCTAGTAAGTGTCTATATTCCAAGTAGTGCTATTGATTAGATTCCAATGCCGTTTCTACCATCTAGTGTCGTTGATTAGATTCCAACATTATGTCCTCATATCCATTTAGGAGCAGTACCTACTCGGTCTTGTTTCTATGGTTTAGCGTCATCAATTAGATTCCGATATTGTGTCCTCATACTCCTATAGGAGTAGTACCTATCTAGTTTTGTTTTATCATCCAGCGCCGTCGATTAGATTCCAACGTTGTGTCCTTGAACCCATTTATGAGTAGTGTCTACCCAATTTTGTTTCTACTATTCAGCATCGTTGATTAGATTCCGACGTTGTGTCATCATATCCATTCAGGAGTAGTACTTATCTAGTGTTGTCTATACCGTTCAACGTTGTTGATCAAGTTTCGACGTTGTATAAATCAGTTGATCTTAGTGGGTAAATCGAAAATTCTCCGATCAAAATATTTTCTATCGGTAAATTTATCTAGATTTAGAATATCATCATCTTCTAAATTAATAGGGATAATACCTCTTTGTCATATTAATTAATTTACCTTTTTTATATATCTTGTTGTAGTTCTAAGAAATCTCTTGTTTATTATTTAAACGTAATGGTGATACATAAATATGTGAATCCTTCTTATTTTCATAATTAATCGATTTATATGGGAAAATGTCATATCCATAGTATTTTTGAAGGTTATATTTTGAATTTGATAATGAATTTGATTCAAAATCATTTAATGTTTTGTAATTAATTAATATTGATCGATCTTTTTCATTTGAATGCCTTTTATTTAAATCTTTATTTTGCACTATACGTGTTTGATTGAATCTATTTCACCATTTGTGTGGTACTAATCGATACCATCTAATCAGAGATAAATCATATTGATAATGACCCCTTAACTAGTTTTTCCATTGAATCATTTCTGAATTCAAAATATTTTTATGTTTTAATTCAAAATAAAAAATTCCTTGTGTTTCAAAATAATCCTTTATTTCATTCTTAAGAGAAAAGATGTTCCATGATATTGAAGGACATATCTTAACTTATACAAATTACAAAATTGAGTTTGATATAATTGGTAAAATACATATGGTTGTGAGAATGAGGAGAATAAAATCTTTGAATTTTTATTTTTTTTTAGCGATTTTTTCTTTATTTGTTTCATTATTGTAAATGTATTTATCGATCATTTCTTTGTGTATTAATAATAGGAACGTAAGGAACGCTTTCGCCAGGAAGGAACGCTTTCTACTTCGTGAACAGAAGGAACGCTTTCTACTTCCAGGAACAAGGATAGTAGAAATAAATAAATTGATCACTCTTCATCTTTGTGTATTAATTTAATCTTTACTTAATTAATTAAGTAATATAATAATATAATATTTTTTTATTTTTTATTTAAAGAATATTATATTCTTTGAATAATTTGATATTCACTCTATTTTCATTTTCTATTAAAAAATTCATTTTAAATAGGAAAAAATGAATATAAAATAGAATATAAGAAGAACATAAAAAAAAGCTAAGCTAAACGATGTATTATAAGCGTTTCTTATTTAAATCATTCAAAATATCAATATCTTTCTTGAGATAGGGAACGCATTCCTATGCCTCGAGAGTTGAGAAGTTTTGGGTTGGGCTTTGCCCCCATCCAAAGCACAAACAAGCTATGAGACCCTATCTTTACTCTTTACACTATATCCATTGACAAAAAAGAAAAGAATAAAAAAAAATTTCTTTTCACGCTTTTTCTCTTAAATTTAAAAAAAAAGAAGCAATTCTATAGGTTTGAATAAAAATTTGATTGATGATTTCATATATTGCTGTGCTTAGTGTGCAACTTGTTGGTTTTTTTTATATGATAGGATAGAATTTCAGCTCCCATAGTATGACGGGCGGTGTGTACAAGGCCTCGGAACGAATTCACCCGTATAGGCGGACCGGTGATTACTAGTGATTCCGGCTCGGCAGACCTATCATCTAAAGTAGGACTTTCATGCCTCAACTGAAATGCCCATACCCTGATTTGGGTTTTATTGTACGAAACCTCCTTTCCAACAATGGTTACTTCCCCTTACTTAACATAGGCTGATTTACATTGTTTTTATAGGCAAACTCTGCAGTTGGAAGAACTTATTCCCACTTGCTCGGTCTCCCTTGCACTAAGCTCCTCAGCAAGTCTTCCAAGAACCGACGATTGAGTCTCGGCCGTCCCGAGTGATAAACAATGCTAAACCTCGCTTAGCGCCTAAGTTCTTCCGTAGCACCCTAATAGAGGGTAGATCGGGTGTGTTGATCGGATGTAATGCTCCCCTTTTGTCATAAGGCGTGGTTTCTCACCACCTAATGATGATATCATATCACGATCATGGGGTAGCCCAATTCGAATTCCATATGCAGATTCTAATTAAAATAAAAAAAACCCGAAGCTTATTTAGTTCCAGATGATGCAAAGCCAATTCTTATTCCAGATCCAATCCCATCTCCCGACCTATACCTATAACTTCTTCAAATGCAGATTTGCTCGAACTTATTTAATAAGGCGAGATAACGACCTTGATTTGGACCCGTGATCGAGCTTTTGATTGTAAAGAACGCGGAGCCATAGTCAAACGATCTAAACTAGGTTGAGAGCGTCTATCATGCCCCGATCCTCGAGCGTGCGGCCCATCCCGACTGGTCGATTAATAGCGATGTCCCAGGATGCATCGCCGACCCTTTCATTTTAATACGCATGCGGAAGCATATAAATAATCCCCAAACAATAAAACAATGGGATAGAAAAGTAGGGCCATATTTTTCAAACTTGAAAACAAGTCTTTTATAAATAAACAGGACTATTTACAACACCAGGCTGTTTACAAAAATATCAGCCTAACAAAGAGGGAACGTCTTATAACCCACCGGGTCGACACGTTCGCCAATCCTTCAGTCTCCACCTTCCCAGACTCCGGGGTTTCCGGTCCTCCACCAACAATATCTAAGGACTGAAAATGGTTATACAATAACTAGTGAGACAATGTTTCAGCGAGTTCTACCCCCTAAGACTCGATTACGAAGAAAATACGCCCTAAGGGCTGCCTAAGCACAACACAAGTCAGAGGACTTACCTTGGCCTCAGTTCCATCCTGCAAATCAATATCATTTACAAATGCCTCAAATCACATCAATCAATCAATTCATAACATCAATCCAATCATTGATCAATCGACCTAGTCGATACATGTCATCACGACCTTCTCATGGTCGACTCATTCAATATTATCTATAAGTCCACCCATAATAGGACTCAAGCCGTAAGCCCGATATTATCTCTAAGCTGATATTTAGATAGTATAGCTCTCGCTAAGTGGATAAATAGTGTACTGCTCGTTAAGCCGACATATCAAACCCTTGAGTTGATATAGCACACTAATAATGCTCTCTCTAAGCTGATCATATTGCTCTCAAGTACGATTAGGTATACCGTTCTCGCTAAGCCGATATATCGAGCCCGTAGGTTGATAGTATACCGGTATATTGCTCTCGCTAAGCTGATATATCACCCGTAGGTTGATATAGTATACCACCCCAACCAATTAATCAATTCATTATTTTTGTCACACTCGATAAAAATAGCTGTGTGTGGATACACGGTCGGCCTTAGCCAAAATATAATAATTTCACTTTTTGAACATCCCACAGTTTCAACAGCCCATAACGTATTTTTGGCACCGTAAATCGACGCCCGGTAATTTTCCAATTAATTACCAAGTTTAAACCAATTTAGGAATAAAATCCTAAAATCACAATCATGCAAAATTAGCACAAATTAAAGCTCAAATAAATAAACAGATTGCACCACAATAACCAGCACAAAATTCCCGGTCATCGGCTATCCCAATGTAATTTCCAGAAAATAATTAATTAATTAAATAATTACGCAAATTAATTATTAAATAACAATAAATCCAACTTAGGCCCATAATGCCTAATTGGATGCCGAAACGGACCCGGAAAAATTCTAAGGTTCGTTCAATAAATACTAGAACGTGTCTACTCGCTAATTGCACTAACTAACCACCTAATCTATCTTAGCCTAAACTAATCAATCCCTAAGCGTGATTAACCTACTAAGTGAGGATTAGTGAGTTAAACTCACTTGATCAACGAACCATTCGGTTCAAAACGTTGAGGACGCTGGGGAACAACTTTCTATAATGCGAGCCTAATTTTTGGGGTCGGAACAACCTCAAAACAAGCCTAGACTCTTCTTTGGAAACCCACTACTCTTGCTTCGTTTTGAGCTGCAAAAGAGAGAAACAAAGGCTGAAAAGGGCGGCAAGGATCGGCGAAGGTAGCGGGGACTAGTTTCGGGTCCAAGCGGGACTCGGCGGGCCTCCGTGGCGGCTCACGAAGGTCCAAGCATCCACGACACGCTGGACGACGGTTGGGCCGAGACGATGGTGTGAGGGAGGCGGAGATGCGCATGAAGGCGGAGAAGCGACGGTGTGTCGATGAGGCGGGGATGGCTACGGTGGAGGCGGAGGCATCATGCGGCTTGCCGGGCTTGCTCGGTGGCTCTCTCTGGGCCGAGGGCGTCGAACAGTTGTGCAAGGGGAAGAGGGAGAAGGGCGGTGGACGGCGGAGTAAGGGGGGAGAGAGGAAGGGATAAGGGGGACAAAGGGCCTACCGAGCCTTATTTTCCACATTTTGGTCCCCTTGACCATTTTACAGCCGATAGCCGCCTTCCTTGGCTGCAATTTAGCCAACAATGCTCATCTTAGGACTCTTGAAATGGTCCCAAAAAGACTAGGCATAGGGGGACACGAATTTGCTTGAAATTCATCCAATTGGACACTTATTCTCTCAAATCGATTCAATTCGGCCTTAATAAATTCAATCGACTCACCAACGATCAAATTGATATTTTTTCTCACCAATTAATCCCACTTGAATCCCAATTTTGCGATAAAAAACGATCCTTAATTTTTTCTAGACAAAAACGGCCTTGCAACGACTTTTTCCCAAAAAGTCTCGCCGAGAAAAATGTTACGAGACTAAGTCGACGCTCCTAGAATTAATTGTGACATGACAGAACTTTCAATTTCTGAAATCGTACTCAAATTCGCGGTTAATTTCAAATCGGCGCGATTTTAGCATCACCTAGGCTATCGGGTAGTTTTCACAAATTTTAGTGCAAATGACCCGTGGTCGATTTTCTTCGAGCCACAATGAACCCACTTGACACATTGGCAACTATCGATTGTCGTGAAAATCTCAATGATTCAATTACGGACACAGGGTACCAAAACGATAGAAAAATTAGTTTAGTACCGGCCGACGAGAATTTTCCAATTTAGTGGTGTCACCCACGATTAGCCACACATCTCAGTCAAACCGGCCTATCTCTGATCCCTGATCGATTTTTAACTGTGCCGTAATGGCCTCTAAAGATAAGCACGGTCGAGTAGCCGAATTCTAGTCAAATTCTCAAGTCTATTGCATTAAAATTCCCTAATGGCTTTCCTAGATAGTCTAGTTATCTCGATAGTGATCAACTCTGAAAATAGCCCTATAGGCACGTCGATGAAATGCCCGATTTAGTCAATAGAAAACAGGATTGAAAATCTAGGATGTCACAACTCTTCCCCTCTTATAAAAATTTCGTCCTCGAAATTTAAACCATTACAATACTTAAGCAAAAATGTGGGGGTATAAACGTCTCATCGACTCTTCAGTCTCCCATGTCGCTCCTTCAGTACCGTGGTGTTGCCAGACCACTTTGATTATCGGGATGGTCCTTATACGCAGAACTTGCTCTTTTCTGTCAACAATCTGAACCGGGCTTTCAACGTATGACACTCGGTCATCCACATCCAATTCTTCAAAATTAAGCACGTGGGTCGGGTCAGGCTCGTACTTCCTCAACATCGACATGTGAAAGATGTCGTGCACTTGCGCCAATCTCGGCAGCAACACAAGACGATACGCTAGGGTCCCAATTCTTTCTAGAATTTCAAATGGACCCGTACCTCGGACTTCCGGTTGCCTTTCTTACCAAAGCACGAAGTTCCCCTAATTGGTGACACTTTTAGAAAAACGTGATCACCAACTTGGAATTCCAATGGTCTCGGTCTTTATCTCGCGTAACTTTTTGACGACTCGAGAGGTCTTTAATCTGTTTTCGATCACCGCCACGGCATCCATTGACTTGCTGGACCAACTCGGGCTGTAATCTTTCTTTCCCCAACTTCATCCCTACACACTAGTGTCCTACACACTCGCCATACAACGCTTCAAAATGAGCCATCTGGATGCTACGGTGATATTTGTTGTTGTAGGCAAATTCCACAAGATTAAGCTGTTCTTCCCAACTTCCTTTAAAGTCTAGTATACAAGCTCGCGGCATATCTTTAAGGGTCTGAATTGTCCTCTCGTTGACCATCCGTGCGAGGATGATATGCCATACTATACTACTGACTTGGTACCTAAAGCACTCGGTAAGCTCTTCCAAAGGCGGTAAATCTCGGGTCTCGACTGATGTTATCGTAACCGGTAATCCATGTAGACGAACCACCTAACGCACATACGGATCTGCGTGTCTATCCAAACTTAGGTCCTTTCGAACCGCAATGAAGTGAGCCGACTTTGTTAGTACGTCGACCACTACCCAAATCGAATCATTTCCTCTTTGACTCCTCGGTAGTTCGGTCACGAAATCCATCGTGATATGCTCCCATTTCCATTCGGGATCTCGAGAGGTTGCGGAAGTCCTCCCGGCCTACAATCGAGCTTTGATTCCGCCGGCCGTCAAACACTTGGCGACATGCTTAGCGATGTCCGCCTTTATACTTGACCACCAATAGTGTTGACGCAGGGTCGATACATCTTGGTACTACCGGGATGAATGCTATAACTGTTACAATGTGCTTCTAATAGGATATCCTCTCTAAGCTCCACATCGTCAGGTACAACTAATCATCCTCGAAACCTTAGTGTTCCGTCATCAGAAATCTAAAAGTTAGCTTTTCTCTTCTCAGTGTCTTCTTGCAAAATCTTATGAACATTAATTCGTCGGTTGGAGTAACTTGATTCGATGCGGACATCGTTCAATTCTAAGGGTGGCCATAAGACTCGAAAGGTGGCCTACCTCAAACTGGAATACCGAATCCCGAGCCCTCTCGATTAGGTTCCACTGCTTAATCAATAGATGAGCAACCGAAGACTTTCGACTTAAATCGTCGCGACCTTGTTCAGCCTTTCCTAGTTGATATAAGATATCACGGTCGTAGTCCTTGACAATTCCATCCATTGGTGTTGTCTCATGTTCAACTCCTTCTAAGAGAACAAATACTTGAGACTTTGATGGTTCGTGAAGATCTAGAATTTTCTCCGCACAAATAGTGTCTCCAAATCTTGAGCAAAAATAATTGCCGCGAGCTCTAGGTCATGCGTTGGGTAATTTTGTTCATGAGGCCTCAGGCGACGGGAGGTGTATGCAACAACTCGGCCATGTTGCATCAACACGCAACCCAATCCTCTAAACGACGCATCACTGTAGATCTTGAATCCTCCAGGACCAAATGGAATGGTCAGCACAGGTGCGGTAGTCAGCTTTGCTTCAGCTCTTGGAAACTACGCTTCGCACTTGTCTGTCCATACAAATTTTTCCTTTTTCTTCAAAAGTCGGGTCAAGGCAGACGCTAACGATGAGAATCCTTCCACGGATCTTCGTAATAACCTACCAAACCAGAAAACTTCTGATCTCGATCACACTGTAATCGCTCTTGGCTAGTTAATCACTGCTTCTATCTTGCTCGGGTCCACAAAGATTCCTTCGCACCAAATCACGTGACCTAAAGAAAGCAACACGAGTCAACCAAAACTCGCACTCCGCTGAACTTGAGCGTACAATTGAACTCTCGTGTACGCGGCACTAACCTCATATGACTCTCATGCTCTTCATCACTTCTCGAATACACGAATATCATTAATGAACACAGTCACAAGCTGATCTAGATATTCCTTGAATATTCTATTCTCAGAATTCATGAAGGTAGCTAGAGCATTGGTCAACCCAAATGGCATCAACGTGAACTTGTAATGACCATCTTGAGTACGAAATGTTGACTTAGGAATGTCCTCCTTCCTGATCCTCAGCTGATGATATCATGTCCTCGGGTAGTCTTAAAATATCCTGACGCTCTTGCACAGTGTTAATCCGAATAAGTCATCGATCCTCGACAATGGATACTTGTTCTTGATCGTACTACGATTGAGTTGCCGATAGTGATGCGAGGCACGAGCTATCTTTCTTCTTTACAAATAGAGCGCTGGTGCTCCCCAGGGTCATGCCTGGAGCGAATGAATCCCACTTATCAATAGCTCTTTGCCTTTGCACCTTCATTTCTTTCAACTTTCGAGATAATGCCATCGGTAAGGAGCCTTAGAGATTAGCTCTATCCCGGGTACTAGCTTCGATCCAATTCCAATCTCTCTCTCTGGCGGTAATCCTGGCAATTCCTTTGGAAAGACATTTGGAAATTCTTGCACCACAACAATGTCTGCCATCTTCAACTCCTCAATTGTCGTATCCACGAAAGTTATCAAGTAACCTTGACAATCCTCATCTAACAAGCGAGTTGCCTCTAGCAACGAGATCAAAGATAATCGAGGTCCTCGACTTCCGACAAACTTCGAAGCTCTCTCACCTCTAACGGGTCAAAGCCTGAATCGCCTTGCGATAGTAGTCATTTAGCTCTGCTTGGTGAGCTTGATCCATGCCAATTATTAAATCGAAGTCATACATGGCTAGGACTAATAAATTTATTTTCCCCACTTGCTCACCAATCATTAACTTGCAACTGAACGATCCAAAGCGGCTATCACTTTATCCTTCAATGGTGTAGATATGCAAGCGCCGACTCCAACAATATAGGACTTAATCCTAACAACTTAACATACTATTCGGCAATAAAGGAATGGGTTGTTCTGGGATCGAACACCAGCGTAAGCGAGGATGGTTGTTCGGTGTAACCATACTGTGATCACGTCAGCGCGGCTTCTGCGACCTTGTGTGATGGCGTACACCCATGCCTTGAGCTTGGTGGTCTCGGTGTCCTCCTTGTGGCACATTCCCCGCGAGGTGCATACCCTCGGATCTAACCTATTTGTGGTGTCGGTGGCAATTGCGATTGTCCTCTTGGTTGCCTCGGACAATCTCTGGCCATGTGGCCCTTCTTGGCCACATTCAAAACAACGCGTCCTTCGAGGGCGGTTCGCACCATGCCGTCTTCCACCACAGATGACATAGGCCATTATGGCTCAGCCCGACTTTCCAACTCCACCCTTCATTGTTGGGCGAAACTTGGAATCTACCTCCGAGGCATGGGTCTTTTCCCTAGCGAATTCCTTCTCGGTGTGAAGCAAACTTCCCGATCCAGACGAGCGGTTGCTCATCAGATCTCTCTATCATCGAGCTCGACAATAGGCCTCTCGATATTACGTCGGATCTAACGACGTAGAGATTGCTTTAGTTGAAGAAGACCATTCTTGAATGTTCGGGCTTTCTCTTCGGGTCCTCAACCAATCTTGGCGCATGCGAGAAAGTTCGCGGAACTTGACCCCATGCGGTCTTGATCATACTCCTTGGCGTAGACGCACAAACTCCTCCATCTTTTGCTCTCGGCGTACCCAAGAAAAGCACGAGTCGTTGAATTCTACGGAGCGTCCACACCGATACCACACATTCGAAAATATATATCCTTGGCGGCTCTCCACCAAATGTTTGCATTACTTTGAAGTTGGTACCGAGTCGGTACCACCTTCTCCTCTTCGTGCACATCGGGACTATAAACGGCTTTCTCGAGATCTTGAATCCACGTCAGATGTGGCCTTGGGTCTCCGGTGCCCGTAAACCTTGGTGAGCTCGGCTTCAAAGCGCTTCACCAACTTATGAATTGGCCTTTCTCTACGCACTACTACGTTCTTAGGTTGAACTGCGGCGGGTGCATCGCGGAGTGCGGCGACGGGTAGGAGCAGCGGCTGCGGCCTCGCGGCGCGGCAACAGCGACGGTAGCGACGGCGAGCGGCCCGGGCACCGCGAGCGGTGAAGGCGGTAGCTTGATCCGGGCTGTTGCCCCATTAATTCTCTCATGGCATCCAAGGCACCAGTCGATCTGATGGTTCACACGATCACCCGGAGCTTCTAACCCCAACACCAAGGAGGTGGTGCTCGCCACTCTCGCTGCTTTGTGCTGGCACTCTACCTCGGCCTCCTCGGGTACCAACTCTGGTCGGCATTCTACCCCAAGTCACGGTTTTAATGGTCCTTTTGGTAGGAGTCCTTTGCTCCTGATCACTCATGGCTCAACTTTATCTATGGAAGCTTGCTTCCAATTCCACACCAAATTAGAAATAAAGTGATCCAAACAACAAGCGATACTACCAATCAACTACCATAGACATGCACCAGCATGAATTTAAAAGCCTTTCTACTACAATCCATGAACCATCGCACCTTATCACTCCAATCCTAAACTGGGCTCGATGCCACTACACGGGGATGTCCGCCTCGATCCTCAAGCGCGCGCCCATCCCTACAGTGTAAATTAATAGCGACGTCTCCAGGATGCATCGCCGACCCTTTCATTTTAATACGCATGCGGGGCTGCATATAAATAATCCCCGGACAATCAAACAATGGGATAGAAAAGTAGGTCATATTTTTTACAAACCCAAAAAGTCTTTTATAAATAAAACGGGTCTATTTACAATACCGGGTTGTTTACAAAAATATCAACCTAACAAGAGGGAACTATCTTATGACCCAGTTAAACACGTTCGCCCGATCCTTAGGTCTCTACCTTCCCGGACTACGGGAAGCCTACGGTCCCTCCACCAACAATATCTAAGGACCTGAAAATGGTTATACAATAACCAATGAGACAATGTCTCGGAAGTTCTACCCCTAAGACTCAATTAGGAAGAAAATATACCCTAAGGGCTGCCTAAACACAACACGGATCGAGGACTTACCTTGGCCTTAGTTCCATCCTGCAAATCAATGTCATTTACAGATGCCTCAAATCACATCAATCAATCAATTCATAACATCTTATCTAATCATTGCTCAATCGACCTAGTCGATACATGTCATCACGACCTTCTTATGGTCGGCTCATTCAATACTATCTATAAGTCCACCCATAATAGGGACCCGCTCTACTAGCTCGATATATAGATAGTATAGCTCTCGCTAAGCTTATAAATAGTGTACTTGCTCTCGCTTAAGCCGACATATCAAACCCTTGAGTTGATATATCACACTAATAATGCGCTCTAAGGCGATCATATTGCTCTCGCAAGGCGATTAGGTATCCTTTATCTCATTAGGCGATATATTAGAGCCCATAGGTAGATATAGTATACCGGTATACTTTCTTTTTCCCAGTACCTAGGCAACCTCCGTGCGCGCTTCACGGCGGAGTAAACTCTGGTATATCTTGCTCTCTCTAAGATGATCATATTGCTCTCTGGCGATTGTGGTATCTTGCTCTCACAGCCTGATATATCGAGGCCGTAGGTTGATATAGTAAACCGGTCTACTGCTCTCGCTAAGCTAACATATCACTCGTAGGTTGATATAGTATACCATCCCAACCAATTAATCAATTCATTATTTTTATCATACCCGATAAAAATAACTATGTGGGTACAGATCGGCCTTAGCCAAAATATAATAATTTTACTTTTTGAACATCCCACCGGTTTCCAACAGCCCATAACGTATTTTGGCGCCGTAAGCCGAGTAATTTTTTCAATTAATTACCAAATTTAAACCAATTTATGAATAAAATCCTAAAATCACAATCGAGGCAAAATTAGCACAAATTAAAGCTCAAATAAATAAACATATTACACCACAATAACCAGCACAAAATTTCGGTCACCGGTGATCATGATGTAATTTCCAGAAAATAAATAATTAATTAAATAATTATGCAAATTCATTATTAAATAGCAATAAATCCAACTTAGGCCCGTAATGCCTAATTAGACGCCGAAACGGACCCGGAAAAATTCCGAGGTTCATTTAATAAATACTAGAACGTGTCCACTCACTAATTGCACTAACTAACCACTTAATCCATCTTAGCCTAAACTAATCAATCCCTAAGCGTGATTAACCTACTAAGCGAGGATTAGTGAGTTAAATTCACTTGATCGGTGAACCGTTCGGTTCAAACGTCGGGGACACCGCGGGAACAACTTTCTTCAATGCGGGCCTAACTTTTGGGTCGGGAATAACTCAAAACGGGCCTAGACTCTTGCCGGAAAACCCACTTACTCTTGCTTTTGTTTTGAGCTGCAAAAGAGAGAAACAAAGGTTGAAAAGGGCGGCAAGGATCGGCGAAGGCATCGAGGACTAGTTTCGAGTCCAAGCGGGACTCAGCGGGCCTCCGACGGTGGCTCACGGAGGTCCAGGCGTGCATGACAGCCTGCTGAACGCATGGTTGGGCTGAGACGATGGCGTGAGGGAGGCGGAGACATGCGGTGAAGGCGGAGCAGTAGCGGCGCATCGGTGAGGCGAGGACGGCTGCGGAGGAGGTGGAGGCGTCGTGCGGCTTGGCTGCTTCGGTGGCTTCTCTCGCCGGTGAGGGGTGTCAACGGAAGGGGAAGAGGGAGAAAGGCGGTGGACAGCGGGTGGGGGAGAGAGGAAGGGATAAGGGGACAAAAGGGGCCTACCAAGCCTTATTTTTCACATGTTGGTCCCCTTGACCATTTTACAGCCATAGCCTTTCTTCCTTAGCTGAAATTCAGCCAACAATGCTCATCTTGGGACTCTTGAAATGGTCCAAAAAGACTAGGCATAGGGGATACGAATTTGCTTGGAAATTCATTCAATTGGACTATTATTCTCCCTCAAATCGATTCAATTCGGCCTCAATAAATTCAATTGACTCACCAACAATCAAATTGATATTTTTCCTCACCAATTGATCCCACTTGAATCCCAATTTTGCGATAAAAAACAATCCCCGACTTTTCCTCGGGACAAAAACGGCCCGCAAGCGACTTTTTTTCCCAAAAAGTCTCGGTTTACAGAAAAATGTCCAGAATCGAGTCGACGCTCCTAGAATTAATTGTGACATGACAGAACTTTTAATTTCTGAAATCGGACTCAAATTCGCGTTTAATTTCGAATCGGCGCGATTTTAGCGCCCACCTAGGCTACCAATTAGTTTTCAGAAATTTTTAGTGCAAATGACCCGTGGTTGATTTTCTTCGAGCCACAATGAACCCACTCGAGACATCGACAACTTTCGATTGTCGTGAAAATCTCGAGGATTGATTACGGACGTAGGGTACCAAAAACGATAGAAAAATCAGTCCGCAGGCCGACGAGAATTTTCCAATTTAGTGGTGTCACCCACGATTAGCCACACATCTCAGTCGAACTAACCTATCTCTGATCCCTAATCGATTTTTAACTGTGTCGTAATGGCTTCTAAAGATGATCACGGTCGGTAGCCGATTCTCGGGTCGAATTCTCAAGTCTATTGCATTAAATTTCCCTAATGGCTTCCCCGAGATAGTCTAGTTATCTCAAGAGTGATCAACTGCGAGAACAGCCCTATAGGCGCGTTGATGAAATGCCCGATTTATTTAATAGAAAACATGATTGAAAATATGGGATGTCACAGCGTTGAAGCTTATCCACCCGGCGCTCACTTCTACTCTTGTCCGGCTGTGGAAGTAGTGGTCGGAAGCTTCATTGTGGAGGCGGGAGGTCGATGGAGCTAATTAGATCTACAACCGAGATGGAGCTACTAGGAGCGAAGCTATCCTCTTGAGACTAGCCAACAAGAATCCATTGCGGGATTAGAACGTACAATACAAAGACTAACCATGGAGGTCACCGAAAGGCGTTGAATCGACCTACGAAAAAGAAGAAGAAGAAAAAGAACTCTGCGGTTGAGGAACAAACCATCGTGGCTGCACTGTCAAGTTACACGATCTTTACGTTTGCTCACTTTGATTAGGCTTTATTCCCGAGCACTTTTTTTTAATGCTCTAGTGGAGCTGGAGAAGCAAGACTAGTCCTTATTAGTAAAGCTTCGGCCCTGCCTTTCTAATTGGCATCTTTTGATTGTTTCTTTGTCATAATGGGACCACTACACTAGCTCGACAAGGTGTGTAAATGGTCACTCTGTAACTATAAGGTCTCAATGGACACTATTTGATGTTTTCATTTAAGAAAAAAAATTCTTTTACTTACACTTTATACTTATATTATGAAATTAGATTTTTAGCCAAAAAAAATAAGAATTTGTGCGAACAAATAAAATAAATAGAATAGAGCAAATAAAGTGGTAGGGATATATAAGAAAATTGTACTTTTTCTATTCTTTTGTTTTGTAGCCGAATTCTTTATGAAGAACAATGGGCTATATCATTTCATGGGGAATCAGCGAATTCTTGGGCTAGACGATGCATATGTAGAAAGCCTATTTTTTCTAGATATTTTTTCTAGTATTTACTAGCGGATTCGCTCTTTTTCTCTTTCCTTTTTCTTTCTATAGTGGAGATAGTTGCACGTAATGACATATCACAGCCATATTATTAAAAGCTTATCGTAAAATGGGTTTCATTCTAGTGCCCGAAAATAATATTCCAAAGCTTTCGTATGTTCTCCATTACTGGTGTGGATAAGGCCTATATTATAGAGTATATAGCTTCAATCATAGGGATTAATTTCTAGTCGCATAGCTTCACAATAATTATGTAAAGCTTCCGCATAATTTCCTTCGGATTGAGCCGACATCCGTTCGGTCATTGTTCGATTCAAAGAATCTCCATTCTAGAATCGTATGTAGATTTTCATCTCATATAGCTCCTCCCTTATGTCCATAATGAGAATAATACATGAGACCAAAAAGATTGAAATATTCTCATTATTGACTAAGTGGGGCTAGTGTTTTTACAAGAAATCTATAGACAACCTTCCTGCAAAAGATCTTTTTACCATCCAATGGGTTGATACTAGATAAAAAAAAATGGTAATTTCAACAAATTCTTTGTCCCCCACGCCCCTTAAATTCCGACCGAGGCTATATGGGCTTAGGCCTTTTGATGGCTATCATTTTCTGGGCTAAAAAAATAAAAGGGTTTCTTGCAAATTCACGAAGGATTCGTTAGAATTCAATCCATCAACAAGATTTTTAGTAAAAATAGAGATTCTCGAAAAGATATAGTAAAAAGAAAAGATACTCTATATCTATATTTTCTATATTTGAATTATATACACTATACATACAAAGCAAGAAGGAAAGATGACCTTTGGTTTATTTTATTTACCTTGCCCAATTTGAATTTTCAAGAAGGAACCATTTTTTGTATCTTGTTGCTAGAGGTTTCCTAATTAATAATCAGGAATATCAGTAGAAAAAAAAAAGAATTATCCGCACGATTCTTTCTACAATTTACAATTAAATATTATGATTATGTTACCAAAGAAAAAGAAAGTCTTCTTTAGAATTTTTACTTTGATTCCAATAAACTACCTAATTGTTTGCTACAAATACAAAAATGTAACTAAATAAAATTAAAATAATTTAACTTAAGGCTCCACTTAACTTAATAAGTGTATTTTAATTCAAAGAAAAAAAGCATGAAGCTTAAATAACTCACTCAGAAACACCTTTTAATGGATTACGTGGTACAATTGGATCGAATAAGCCCTTATGGAATAAATATTCAGCTGCTTGTGAACCCGTGTACCATCTTATTCAATGTTTGTTCAATTACTTTTTTATTTGCGAATGCAATGTGAGAATTAGGTTCGGCAATAATAATATCCCCCAACATCCCAAAACTAGCTATTACCCCACCAGTAGTAGGAGATAGAAGGATTGATACATAGAATAACTTTTTATGGGATTGATCATAAGTTCATAACAATAGCCCATTCCCATTTTGGGTGAAACAAATCTACTAATTCTTTGATTTCAGTTAGTAAGAGGGATTTTGAACTAAAAAATAGATTCTAGAAGCTAAAAAAGGGTATCCGAGCAATTGCAATAATCGGTTCATTGGATATTCCTGGTATAGTAGCTGCTATCACACATACAATCATATACTCAATTTGATGGAATTGTTTGATCGTAAAGGGATCTTCTATAATTTGGCACGTGAGGTGTTGTTTCTTGGTTTCGTCCAGTCATTAATAACTTGATTATTTTTAGATAATAGTAGATAGAAATAATGCTCGTAGCGAGTCCTATTGAAACCAAGAAGTATAGGCCTACTGCCATTCACACTAGAATAAATGAAGTTTTCAGAAAAAACCTACTGGTGGAGGAATACCTCCTAGGGATAAAGAGAGATAGGGCTAAAGAGAGAGCTGAAAAAGGATCTTTCGTGTATAATCCTCCATAATCTTGAATGTTATCGGTTCCGGTACGTAGACCAAATAATACAATGCAAGCAAAAGTTCCTAGATTCATGGAGATATAGAATAGAGTTATCATGCTCACATATCCACCATTTGAGTCTCCAACAATTATTCCAATAATTACATATCCGATTTGACCTATGGATGAATATCCAAGCATACGTTTCATGCTTGTTTTAGTAATAGCAATGAGATTCCCCAATATCATGCTAAGAATAGCTAGGATTTCCAAAAGAAGATGCCATTTGTTTGATGAGAAATAAAAAGGAATATCTAAAATTCGGCGGCTGAAGCTGGAAGCAGCTACTTTCGAAGTAACAAAAAGAAACACAACGACTGGAGTGGGGGAGTTAGAGTTGAAAAGAGGATTCCTCACTTCTTTCTCTCATTCAAAACCGTGCATGAGACTTTCATCTCGCACGGCTCCTAGTGCAAGCAGTAGAATGAGGCACTCCTGGGTTTTCTAAATCGCATCCTTGCGTCCTGGCAGTTGATGTCAATCTCGCGAGGACAAACCCAAGACGACTCATGAGGGCTGCAATCTTCAGACGAAGAAAAAAAACAGCGTTTACCCTCTCTTCTGGGCGAATATAGAGATGTTTTTGCATTGTCTTATGTTGCTGGTCCCAATTCGAGTCTCTTCTTTTTCCCCTTCTCCAGTCATGATAGTTGATCCGAGGGTGGGGCCCTTTTTTCCTTATCCAAATAAATTTCAGCTAAAAATCAATAGATTCAGTGACCAATTGATGGACCCGAGTATATCCTAAAATTACTTCATCAGAACTTGGAGACGCAAAATATCAGGGATATTCCCTTTTTGGATGGGGAAGAAAAATTACACTCAAGAAGTGGGAGGACTTTTAGGTGGGTAGGGTAGACTCCACCCCACCTCGTAAGGGTGTTTGAGGAATTGATAGGTCCGTATAGTAGCCACCGCGATGGTGAAGGTGGAGGGGTGGATGAAACACCACGGCAAGATGGGCACCTGTGCTTCGCATAGTGTCTCTCAATCGACTTGTCGGGCCTTGTACCTCGGTTGAGAGATCTTTGTCTCCGACTTGTTGACCCAAGAGATTTTGAAGTTTTTAAAGATGATGATCTTTTAATATTACAAAAGAAGATAATATTTTTATAACTTTCAACCAAAAGTGCAGAAACGGTTTAATGTTATATATCGTGATTATTTATATAAAGTGATTATTCAGCCACCATTCTAAAGAGTCTACGCCAAATAAATAATTCTATTTTATTATTTTAAAATTTGATTTGAAATGACAGGATATACCATAAATGATATTCGAACGAATTAGTAATATATTGAGAATGAATTAAATTTATACATGTTACTTTGCCAACCAAGTTTACAAAAGAGTCTTTTTAGCTAACATTTTCTTAAAGATTTTAGAGTATTTTTCACTTCTTAATATCTCCAAATTAACATGAAAATAGAGGGAGGGTTAAACGTTTCGCGGTAAAACGCATTTCTGTAATTTGATAGTGCAAGTGCGTCTCGTATCTTATCACCAACTCCCCTCCTTCCTTAGTGATTTTCTATTTAGTCTATTTCCGAAATCTCTCTCTCTCTCTCTCTCTCTCTCTCTCTCTCTCTCTCTCTCTCTCTCTCTCTCTCTCTCTCTCTCTCTCTCTCTAATTACTTTCTATCAATTATTTGGTGATGTAGTTCACTCTTATCCTAGACTTTTCCAAATGAACCCCATCATCATATCAGGTAAGTTCCCACCGTCAGCTTGTCTGGTATGCCATCGGCTCGTCTGGTATGCCGGCAGTGTTGCTGGTCCTGCCAAGGGAAAAATGTATCCCTGTGGTGGATATAACCCGGCTGGATATGCCCCGGCGGATATCCTCCGGCAGATATGCCGCCGATGGATATGCCACCAGTGGCATCGGAGGGTATGGCAGCGCTACTAGCACTCGAGCCAGGTGCGCAGCAACCGAGTTTGAGGCAGGCAGCGCCGCTGCAGCTGGATAACCCATTGGCACATTGACTCGCCGATGTCCTTGTCGTCGCTGAGGGTGTGCTAGGCCTTGATCTTGAACTTGAGGTTTAGGCCTCCAGCGCGAGCCGGCGCCCTGTCGAAGGTGAAGGCAAGGGTGTGGCCTCACGGGCGGTTGGTGCTGCCATCCTTGTGGATGGGGCTGCGCTGGTTCTCGCTGCTCTTGCTGCCAGAGGTAGATGAGGACGACGACGTCCATCTCCCCAAAGACATTGACATCCTCGAGGTCCTCTCGGCCGCGATCGCCCTCATCTCCAGAGGCCTCTACATGTCGTGATATCAGGAACCATTTTTTCGGTTGGTTCTTAAACTTGTGAATGAAAAAGGTACTTGAGTATCGACTATAAGTGCAGTAACAAGATGCGAGAGAGGATGGTTATAGAGAATGTAAAGAGGTCTCGAGAAAGAGTGAATGAACGATTGCTTGTGATTATCGCGGCTTATGTAGAATCAATATTGAACGTATGTATGTTTCTGTTGGGTCCCCCTCGAGCACATCTAGGTATACAGCGTATGTTTGAAATTTTAAAAAAATTAAGAAACATGTTCAAAGCAGTAGGTTTCAAGTTTCGGGTAATTTTGATGGAATCTGAAACCATTAAGCCCTTAATTTTAAACAGCAAACAATGCACACCCAGCTAATTATAAAAAATTGGGTACAATGAGGAGGTGTGGCGGTGGCTACGAACGTTCTTGAAAGGTCTGCAACCATTTTCGGGTAACATAAAATTAAATCAATAAATAAGTAATTGAGAGTAGGGATCATATGTTCTCAAGACTATGTTCATAAGACTATGTTCATATTCTCGTGCCAAATTGACGGCCGGTGGTCCCTCCCTATGAGGCCCCTTTCTTTTCTCCAAAAGAAAGGATTGATATAGTCTCTCGAGATCGGTGTTTAGATATACAAGCCATTTATATAATTATTATGGTGAGATTTGAGAAAAAAGTTATCCAAAAAATTCTAAATCTATCACACTTATTCCAATTCGGTCATAAGTTTTTTAATTTGGCTAATTTATGGCCAATTTATTCCATTTGGTCAATTGACGTTAGGCATGCCCCATATGTAATGTGACGCCGTTGGCATAAATAATTTTTTTTACAAATTTTCTGAAATTTTTTATACTTTTTTTAAAAGGAAAAGGAAAACAAAGCACTTGTATAGTAGCTGTTGACGCCCAATTTTGACTTGGTTGTCTCATACTTGTCACTAGAAAAAAAATATAGAATTTGGGCAGAAATGGGTTGCAATTACGTGCATAACACGTGAGTAGTATTTGATGCATGCTTGCCATCGACGGGAATGAGAGTAAATATTCGGTGATCGATGATGAAATAAGAAAATGCCACATGTCTAGTTGTTGAAATATGATGACGGATGGTTGGTGGCTGCTTGCGTGTACCTTGGCAGTAAACTTTCCAATAAAAAAACATTTTCAATATTACTCAAGGTGCCAAGATGGTAAGCATTGAAGGTGCACGTTGTGAAAGAGCGGTTGCTATTTTTAGACCTAGTCACAAAATGATTATCGATAACAATACAACCCCCAAGATGATTATGTGAGGCATGGGCGGTGACACACAGGAAAGAGGGAAAGTGGACGAGGCCAGGGGCAGTTGTTGGAGAGAACACAATTACTGAACGATTATCAAGTTTTCACCATAAATACCACTAGTCATCCAACAAGAAACCCGACAAATCAATCAACATGCTATCTTTTTATCTTTAATTTTCTTATATTGCACTTTAATCTCCCTAGCTGTAGCTTTTAAATTCCCATTGCTGATTAGATTCTGGCATGTTTCTATATTCTAGTGCATCGTTGTTGATTAAATTCTAGTATTGTGTCTAACTAACTTGGTACAATGTTGTGGATTAGATTCTGGCATTGTATTCTACAAGTCTCAATTCGCATAGTTTGAAATTGGTCTTGTAACTTGTGAGTCTCGTCGTTGATTAAATTCTAATTTAGCCCAAAATTGTATAGTATTGTTTGGATCAAAGAAGTTGAATTTACTTATGCATAAGATATTCTCTGTTTGGAGTTAGCGCAGAACCTTTGTCCCCTTTAATAGAAGCTGGAGAACAACTTTCGGTTAAATATTATTTCGTTGCGGAAATACTTCTGGTAAAGTAGTAGCAAACGAATATAAAACCTACTTGGCAAAATAAATTTTTCAATTTTTAAACTTGTAACCTGGCATGCATATTCTAAAATGTGAAATCGGATTGGTTTTTCAAGATTCCAATTTCGCCATCCTCACCTTTATCGCGAGAGCCAAAGGGAGCCTCTGTCTCTGTCTCTGTCTCTGTCTCTGTCTCTGTGTCTGTGTCTGTGTCTCTGTCTCTCGCTCTCGCTCTCTCTCTGTCTCTCTCTCCCTCTCTCTCTTGTTCGTGGGGCTAGGGTTGAACTTGAAGGAACACGAAAATGGGTCGAGAAACCTCTTCAAATTCTCCAAAACCATCCTCGACTCTGACGATAACCATGATCTCGGCTATGGTCCTCCAGGCCGACGATGTCTACCTCGTCGTCTCTCTCTCCGGTGACGATAGCTACCTCGTCATCCTCTTTCCGGCGACAAGAGATACCTCGACGTCTCTGGCCGGCGATGAGAGGCAACCAGAAGCGGCACATCCCTGTCCACAAGGATGGCGGCACGAACCCTGGTTGGGCCTCACCTTCTTCTTCCCCGTTGACGAGGCCGTGGCTCCCTCCTGCTGCCTCAAGTTCAAGATCAAGAAGGCCAAAGGGTACCTTACGCAGCGAGGACGTCGGTGAGGTCGATGTGCTGGTCAGGGATCTGCTCGGGAAGGGCAGCGCCGGCAACATGAAGCCGAATGTGCTGAGCTGCAAAGTGAAGTCGTCGTCTGGGGAGACCAAGGGCGATCTTCGATTTTTGCTACGCGCTAGTGCCCCTGCCAGATAAGAAGGCGGGTGGGCCAGTCGCGAGTGATCGAGCTGCACCAGTGCCTGAGGCAGCGCCACTGCCGTCGGGATATCTGCCGGGGGCATATCCACCGGCATATCCGCCGGTATATCCGCCAGGGGCATATCCACCGGCATATCCGTCGGTATATCCGCCGGTGGCATGTCCGTCGGTATATCAGCCGGCGGCATATCCACCGGCATATCCGTCGGTATATCCGCCGGTGGCATACTCGCAAGGGGCAAATCTGCAGGGGAATTTCCCCAGGCGCCAGGGGTATATCCGCCAAACGCCCCCAATTATGTTTATCCGCCGCCTCCGGGTTATCCAGGTGCACCAATCCCCAGGGCCAGCGCCGTACCCTCAGACGGCGTATCCACCGGGCGCTGCGCTGCCACTGCCTGCCGGCGCGATAATGACGAGTTTGTTTAACGGCGTCACTATGCTGTCGAATCTGTCGAATCTGTTGAATCTGGTCGATGGGAGTTTCTCTCTTGATGCCTGATCTTGAGTAAAGTGAGTTTTCTTGGTGTTCCTTTCCCGTGCCTTTTCTTGCTTTCGTGCCTTTTTCTCAGATACATATTTTGTTGCACATCCACTCAGAAATGAGTTCATTGCATATGCATTGGTTTTTCGCTTAGTATGTAAGTTTGGTTTGAGCTCTGTGTCAATTTGTTTCGATTTATTTGAAGAAAGTTTGTCAGATTTCTTACTATGCTTCAATTAAGATGCGATTGATGTTGTTGGCGTGTTGGGTATGCATGGCTTTACTCTGATACCAATTGTAGGGTATGCAGAAGTATTGTGGCATTATAGACAACTCGAGATACACATTATACTAAATTGCGGTATAATTATAACATTCAAAATATTGTCTCACACAACTATTACAATACACTTTCTTACGCACACACACAAAAATACTCGTACTCAAGCAAAGCCCAGGCGTCTATGGCGTATCTTCATTGTCTATCTTCCCTTTCGCTCGCGGAGGAACAACTTGCTCACATAGAGCTACTCTCTTTTTATCAGGCTATGTTGCCTTTCTCTTAAAAATTCACCTTTGTACTTAGTGACTTCCTGTTCGAAGCTCTCATTGCTGGAGGCTTTCCTGAAGCTCACACCTTTGTTCTCCTAACTATTGTGTTGCTTTGCCTAAAGCTTCACCTTTGCTATGGTGGCTTGAGGCCCTCTAAGGCCTGAGGCTCACACCTTGGTTTGTCTCTCATGAGACTCTTTTCTCTCTCTCTCTGCCTTGAGTATATTAGGCCTAAGGCTCTGTGACATTCAAAAATTTCAATTTTTGATTATAGTATTTAGAACCATCATTAAGAATTTGAGGTGAGAGGATTTAATGAATAGATTTTGATGTGGATGTTGGCAGTGTAGAACGACAATATTTAATTCGTTGCTAAACTCTTGGCAGAACTTGGTCGGTGTGTTCCAAATTTCATGTTTGAAGGTATTTGAGCTTTAAGTTTACTATCTTGAGATTTTCCTAATTTTTTATATTTTTCAAATATTTTTTTTGGATTCAAAATATTTCGGCTGCACATATGTTCAGAACGAGATGTTCGAAATGAGAGTTGACTTCCCTACATCTCTGTTATTTCTCCACTTACTCGCCACTTCTCATTTCTTCTATCAAAATTTTAAGTACATGCTTCAATTTGATACATAGCACTTGGTAGCCGTAACATCGTGTGTGAGATCACCAATCTTAACTCTTATTCATTAATGCATTGATTATGCACTTGCTTGGCCGAAGGAAAGAGGCTCATTTTTTGTCCGCTCAAAAATATCTTCTTATGTCAAAGTTCTATTGGATCATTTGTCCTCTACCTAGTTCCATGGGAATACTTAAATTCCATTCATTGGATCACTTAGCATTTTAACCTCAAGCTCATTATGAGTTTTAACCATGGTTAATACTTATTATCTTTACAACCATTTGGCCGAGCAGAAGGATTCTTGAGAATACTCAAAATCCAAGATTAAAAGCTTTTCCTTCAATCACCACAGACCATCAACTCCCTTTCCAATCTTTCACTTTCAACAAATAGAAGTAGAGGTGTCACTTTCGTGCCTTGATTTTTCTGTTCCGGTGAGGTAAATCATGGAATTTCACTACTTTTTACCAATAAATTTTTATCCAATTTTGAGAATCAGGCTTTGTTAATTTCAGTTGTGTTTGTTCTATTTGAAGGCGACTTATATTCTAAATCTGAAGTTGCTTTCAATGTAAGTGAAAACTCTAGGTGTTAAGTTGGTTTAATCTACTTATCACTTTTGGACTTGGTTGGTTGATAGAGATGTGATTTTGATGTGCAATAATGTTGTGGATATGGTGATTGTTGAATTTGCCTTGTTGATCTTGTGCATGTTTGAAAGGCATATGGTCGGTTTTCTTTAAATTGTGGTATGATTGGTAAGTGGAAGATGCTGAATCAGAATCTATTTATTCTTTTTATTAGAATTTACTTGGTTAGAATCTGTTCATTCGTTCTATCAGAATTTATTTTGTCGGAATCTATCCATTTGTTCTATCGAGTTTATCGGGTCAAAATCTATCCATTTGTTGTATATCAGAGCTTATTAGGTCAAAATCTGTCCATTTATTCTATCAGAGTTTACTTGATCAAAATATGTTCATTCGTTCTACCAGATTTTATTTAGCCACAATCTATTCATTTGTTTGATTAGATTTTACTGAGTTTAGGTCCCTTCATTTGTTGAATCTGTCCATTTGTTCGACTAAACTTTGTCGAGTCCAAATCATGTTCTCTACCTCAATATATATATTTTTTTTAACCTGAAAATAGTATTTTATAAACCTTAGTACATTAACATTATGAACCTTGGTATCTTTACGTTTTGAACCTGAAAATAGTATATTTTGAACCTCAATATATTTATGTTTTGAACCTCGGTACCTTTACATTTTGAACCTAAAAATAGTATTTTCAAAACCTAAGTATGTTTACATTCTACACATCAATATATTTACGTTTTGAACTGGAAAATAGTATTTTCTGAACCCTAGTATGTTTATATTCTGAACTTGAAAATAGTACTTTTAAACCCTAAATATGTTTATGCACTAAACCTGGAAAATGGTATTTTCAGATCTCAGTATGTTTACGTTCTAAACCTTAAAATATATTACTTTCTAAATCTAAGTATATTTATGTTCTGAGCCTTAATATATTTACTTAGATGTTCAAACTCAAGCCCGAGCTTAATTCTTGAGTCTATGTATTTGTATGTGTAGAATCAAGTCCAAACTTAATCCTCGAGTGTATTCATTTGTGTTTTTAGACGTACGTCTAGACTTACTTCATGCGTCTATTCCTACACATTCCGACTTAAGTCTAGGCTCACCCGATCAGAATGATTTTCTTATGTTGAGTTTCATCCAGAATCACTTCTATGAGTTCTTAATCATTGTTGAGCTTATTGGTTGTTGAGTATTGAATATATTTGCATGAGAAATGGAAAAGAGGAAAACATATGATTATCACTATCGACGTATGTGATCATTGAAAGAGTAAAGGTAAGGATATGTATAAAAATGTGTTGTGAAATGGATGCTGATTATTGAAATAAGTGTTGGTTTCTTGATTCACGGAAAGTCATGTTGTATGAATGATGTGTGCATGACATCATATGATTAATTTTGAAGTGTGATGTGATTTCGTTAGCCATTAAATGGTGTGTCATGATGGCTCAAGTGAGATGCCCTGCAGTGTGATGGGAGTGTTTTGGGATGCCTTGGAATCGAGATGCCCATGAGATGGGATGGATGTCTCATGAGCGGATGGTGCGGGATGCCTCGAAGTTGAGATGCCTCATTTTGTGATCTAGATGCCCCGAGTGTGATTAGGATGCCCCGAGGAGTGTCCCGAGAGGAAAAGTGATGATAAGCATGATGCATACTCATGAATATACATATTTGCATGTTGTTAAGGCACCAAATAATAATGATGCATTGAAAAATTACATGCCATATGTGGTAGATTATGTCATGCATTCATGTGAGGCACATGCACAAGAAGGTGCTTTAATTATGTTGCTTTAAATGCTTGTGATTATTGTGCCAAGTTGAGTGGTAAGGTTATTTTTCTGATTTAAACCCGGAGATTTCATCTATAAGGTTTGGGCTCATTCCTTTATTTTTTTCCAGAAATGTCGATGGACAGCTCTTGCCTATGCTTTTTGGGACGCCTATGCATCATGAATGTGCTTATGAGAATATGTCTATACTTGGACAAGAAAGCTTAAGTTCCTACCATTTTCTTGCTTGGTATATGAACCTCGATGATGACTTGATTGGACCATTAGGGGCTTTGATGGCAAAGGCGTTGAGTCATTTGGGTGAAATTGTCGACTTGTGATATTTGGTGATATTTGTATGATGCTTCCGCTTGTTATTAATCAAAGGAATATGTCATACCCGAACCTCGAGCGTGTACCCATCCTAGAGTGGTAGATAAAATTTGCGACGTCCCAAAGACGCGTTGCCGACTCATTCATTTTAATGCATATGTGGGAAGTGAACGATTATGTGGCACCCCGCCCACGGTCCCCGATCCGCTAGGTCGCCACGCCGTTCACCTATCACTTGTCCAAATAACATTTCACTCGATATCATTTCAATTGCGGCGAGTCCACACAACCCACGGGGGTTTACATCCTTTAGATCGATCCCGGCGTAGTTCATATAACGGAAGCATACTTATCATTTCCCAACCCGTACACAAACTAAATGATACGATGCAATACACACCAACTACAACTTTTCATATATATAAAAGCTAAACCGAATCACTTTTTATTTACATACTAAGATGGATTTCACAAGTTGGAGTAACAAAAGGGCCAAGACTATAACTAAGCTCGGCGATACTCAAAGGAAACCCGACTATACATCGACGTGAACATCTATCCATCGCCTAGTGTCGGCCATCCCCAAAAAGTGTCGGCTCCCTCCATTGGACATGCGCCATCACACCCAACCCGGTGCATCGGGTGGCGGCGGCTGGCCGGCATCCCTAGCATCACTCCCACCTGCGGACATGAGCAAGGACAAAAACTCCTGGACAACCGGGCCATTAGCCAGCCCTACATCGTACATCACCAAAACACGAACTCGAACATACACCGGACCACGTATACTAACAGGGAATTACTTTCAGTGCACTCCACCTCGACATCGAGAGGCGGTCCATAATAAGTACCACGCGTAAGCTGGGAGCAAAGGCATCACTGTCTAATCTGAAATGTTAATCCCCAAAAAGGGTGAGTACAACCACTCGGTAGTAAAGATCCACCAAACTACACAATGCGACAAGCAAGACAATCAAGATATCACAAGTAAAGCACATATCATTCATGCTATCAAGCATACATCACCATGCAGTCATGCATATCTTACCATACCATTGTGCATATATCACCATGATTCACATCATCCATGCTATCAAGCATACATCACACGAGATCCATTCCACTTCATAATCCTTTCAATATCAAATATCATCAATCTACTTTCATAAGCAAACCATGCATCATGCCATATGCATACACCCATGCACATGATTCAATTTCAATTCTTATCTTTCACAAGGATCTCATTATTTTTCATCCGGGGATCAATGTTTGCATCCCACAATTTATCGCTCGCATCCAACTTTGGCATTGCGAGGAGCCTCCAACACACCTCGGGCATCTGGCACACACACTCGAGGCATCTCGTACCTCAACTAGCATCACGAGGTATCCCCTCGGCACACACCTCCGGGGCTTAGGCACACACCTCCGGGCATCTCGAAACTCCCGAGGACATCCGGCACACACACTCGGGCATCCCGACATTCCCGGGGCATCGTCGGCTCACACCTCAGAGCCGGTCTCGTTATTATCTCAATTTACATTCACACATGTATTTCAATTCCAACATGGCATTTGATGCATCAATATCAAGAGTCTCAACTAGCTTTTGATGTCATATAACATGCCATATGTCACCACATATGCAGCATAAATCAACCACTCAAGACATCATATCACATGGAGCAAATTTCATTTATTTTTGAAAGTGCAGCAATTTTCGGGTAAAACAGGTGTGCTCCATTGATCATAATTCTTGAAAAATTAATAAAAAACCTTATTAAATTCTAAAATTTGACATGTTATATAAAATATCTAGAGGAAAATATTTCGTGAAGGACACCACATCAAAAGAGCATCACACAGATCGGTACAATCCACGCACCACAGTCCTTAAAATTTCGGAATATTACCATACACAGTTTTATTCACAAATTCGGTAAAAATTCTAAATAACTCCAAAAATTCTGAAATATTTATATGTTATAGACAAGGTCCAGAAGTAAACATGTCATGAACAACTCGAAATCATATTCGTGATGGATTAAAAACTATAGTCACCGTAGCTGTCTCTAACCCTCGGCAAAATTTCCCAGATCTGACCATTTCAAATAAAATAATTTCACCAACCTAAACTCATCCATTTCCTCTAAAATTTTAGTATGTTACTCCTTAACATGTCATCACCAACTTTTATTCAGAACACAAGATCAAATTTCAACCTTAGAATTTTATAAAATTCACAGAATCATACTAAGTCGGCATTTCGTTTCCAGATCTGACTTTTCCAAAGAAAAATAGTTTCACCGGTCTATAATTGTTCATTTCTTCTGAAATTTTGATATGTTACTCTAAAATGAGTTCTCTACATCTTTCATCAAGGAGTCAAGGTGAGATTCCAATGCAAACATCGCATGCAACACACAAAATCACCAAAGGTCGGACTGTTTTTCCAGAAAACAGAATACTAGGCTAGGATACAACTTCTATAACTCCGAAATTTCTCACCTCTACCACATCCGAAATTCACCATTCATCACACACAAACACAGCAAGCAAAGGGTAGATCAATGGACTCTACTTGCCTCAAATCCGAAGGAAACACAGCAAGACAAAGGCGGGGCGAGGCAGCAAACGACAGCGGCGGCTAGGCAGACGCATGGACTCCTCCTTCTCCTCTCTCGCGCACGCTCTCCCCTTTCTCTCTTCCTTTCTTCCTTTCCTTTCTCTCTTTCTCTCCTTTCTCTCTCTTCGGTCAATCACTCCTCATCCAGCCGGTTCCCCTCTATTCCTTCCCCTTCATCATTTGCAATGATTAGCCTTGCATGGATTGACACTTGGCTTTCTTCATGGGACAAATTGAGGAATATGCAAACCGGTTCCCCCTCCCCTTTGGTCGACGGCAGCCCCCTCTTGGGCTTCATCCAGCTGGGCTTGGGTCAGCCTTGGTCGACAGCCCCATGGGCTCTATGGGCCGCCCCTTTGGCCCACTTTAGGCCCAACACTCTTGGGCCTAAAGTCCAAACTTAAATGGCCCAAGTTTACTTTTAATAATACATCTTAATCCTCATTTAAATAAATACCTAATTGCAAAATAAAATGGCAAAAAGACTTTGTGACACTAATCCAAAAAATAAAGTGCATAGTCAAGAACAAAATCTTCCTTATCAAATTGACCTATAACACCAACCTTGATCATCCATTAACATAAGATATATTTCTATCCAAACAATTCTCCATTAAAATACTCGGCATTAATCTAATACAATTCTTTGGTCTAAAGGCCATAACATAAATCAATAACACTTCCATCACCTTTCCATATGTCGTAATGCATCTAGAGGTTGCCATGAAATTTTGGGATGCCACAATTCTCCCCTCCTTAGAGAATTTCGTCCTCGAAATTAGGCATGACTTATGCCTCTTGAAACAAGTGAGGGTACCTTTCCCTCATCTCATTTTCGCTTTCCCATGTGGCTTCATCCACATTATGATGTCGCCATAATATCTTAACCAATGGGATTTTCTTGGTCCTAAGAATCTGCTCCTTTCGATCCAGCACTTGCACGAGGCTCTTCGATGTACCTCACTTTCTCGTCCTCTTTGATGGCTTCATGATCGAGTATGTGACCAGGATTCGGCTGGTACTTCCTCAACATCGACACATGAAACACATCATGTAAATTTCCCAATTTAGGAGGCAGTGCCAAACGATAAGCCACATCTCCTATTCTTTCAAGTATCTCAAAGGGTCCAATGAATCTAGGGCTTAACTTACCCTTTATTCCGAATCGAGATATTCCTTTCATTGGAGATACTTTAAGAAATACGTGATCTCCCACACTAAACTCCAAAGGCCTTCTACGCCTATCTGCATAGTCTCTTTGTCGGTTTTGGGCTTTCTTAAGTCTTTTCCCGATTATCTTGACCACTTCTGTAGTAACTTGCACTAGCTTGGGTCCTGTCAGTTTCCTTTCATTTATTTCATTCCAACAAACGGGGGTTACGCACCTTCTTCCATATAATGCTTCAAACGGAGCCATGCCTATACTTTTAAAAACTATTGTTATAGGCGATCTCTATTAGGTGCAAATTTTCATCCCAATTTCCTCTTAAAGTCAATAACAGGCTCTCGGCATATCTTCTAGGGTCTGAATCACTCTTTCTGTTTGTCCATCTGTTTAAGGATGAAAAGCAGTACTAAATTGAAGCTTTGTCCCTAAGGCATTTTGGAGACTTCGCCAAAAATTTGAAGTAAACCTAGGGTCTCGATCAGAGGTGATCGTTACAAGAATACCATGTAAGCATATTACCGGCTTACATATGTTTCAGCAAGCTTATTCATTGAATAGTTTACACGGACAGCTAGAAAATGAGTAGACTTAGTCAAACGATCCACTATCACCCAAATCGAATTGTGACCACTTGATGTCCTTGGCGAGTCCTTGCACAAAGTCCATCGTTACACGCTCCCATTTCCATTTTGGTATGTCCAACGGTCTCAATAGTCTACGGGTTTGCGGTGTTCCGCTTTTACTTGCTGGCACGTTAAACATTGAGAAACGTGTTTAGCCGTATCTACTTTCATGCCATTCCACCAAAATGCGTGTGATTCTGGAGATCTATGTATGGTTGAGATGCGGCTCTCTATTTACTCATTCGACATGTTCAAATTTGTCATTTTAATTATTTTTCTCTATCTTTGTTCTATTCTATTCTAATGTTTAACTTACTCTCGTCAAGCCCCACTAAGTAGGTAGGGAATCAAGCACCTCATCTCCCCACTACCATATGGGAAGGGTGACCACTTGAGAACAACACTAATGATTTATTTTTCTTTTTCCTTAACATTTCTTTATTTCCTCACATTTTCTTCTCCCTCCACTAGCTTCCATTTTTTTTTTTTTTGTGTGCGCTCTTCTTTTCACTTTCAGGAAGGCCGTCGACGGTGGGGGAGTGGCTAGGGGTAATAGGGCCCAAGCTAGTGGCCAACGAGCCTCGCCTAAATCCTTAGCCTCCTCGCCATGGCCGATGAGGGTGGCCAGCCACCCCCACCCTTCAGCGTAATTGGTAGGGCCCGACAACCCTCTAATCATCCCTCCCCCCTCCCCCCTGCCTTTGCCAACCACCTGTTTAGGCCGACAACCTTTGTTGACCATCATCCCCCACCTAGTCGACCCTTCTCGGCTTTGATGGAACGATTGGTGAGGGATGCAAGCCTTGCCCTATGTTTTCACTTTTTGCTTATTTTCAATTTAATTTAAGTAAGTTTTGTATTAAAAATAGATTTTGTCGAATATGATGTCGTTTTAATCTTATGTTTTATGTTTTTGGCCATATCGTCATTATGTAGGAGAGAAAAAAATATTAAGAAAAACCTTGTCGCATTCATTAGTCAAGTTAGACAAAATTAACAAAAGAGCTTGATTACACTAAATTGACAAGTTTTTGAAATTAATTGGACTCTTTATATATTTTAGAATTCAATTGCACTTCCGTCATAAATTTTAGGATTTTCGATATACTTATACTTTAATGAAACTATGTTGTCTTATTGGCTAGACTTACAGATAAGATAAATAAATCTCCATAACTTCATATATCCATTTGAAAGACATAATTTGCACAATTATTGGGGTCATTACCTAACTTCCCAAACAAAATATTGAATCTTCTTTTCTCATCTAGTTAGGATGGAGAATTCTACCTTGACCTTTTTATAGAAGTCCAAGGAAGAGCTCAAGCGACATCCCTCCCTACCTCCTTTTATTGGGATTTCCTTCACGTTTTGCTGACAATGGGGAAAATCTTTTTCCTCTAGACCCAAGCACCACTGATCTCGTGATATGCATTTATCATTAGACGACAATGGCGACCAAATATGCACATGTATTATAAATTTGACGGAGCTCATACATTAACAAAAAGCAAAGAAGAACATTGAGAATGACATCGAGCGATGAATAAACAACCAATCAGTCAACAAATCTTAACCATCAAAAGTGCATGTCACATCGATCAACCTTAGGAATTTCCTCGAACGCTGGGATTTGCATATAGTTCCAGAAACAGGCCGACAAGTGCAACCACGAGGTCCATGGCGGAGGGGTCGTGGCAGGCGGTGGCCATTCCTAGTGGTCGTTTTCCTGTGGAAGGATAGTCGCAAAGGGGACCCCTTTTTCACTAGGGAAACATCCCCCACAAGCTTGGAGCGAAGAGACGTGGCGCCAATTGGAATCGCGCCGGATCGGTCACGCTTGGCCAAGAACGACACGACACTCATCGATTCTCTCTTTCATGATTGGTCCCGCCTAGAACACCAAGAAGTCAACAACCAACGAAAAAGGAAAAGTAACTCGAGGACGTTTCTCCATTGACCATTGTAGGAAAAGAAACACGCATTTGCCGCACATGTTGACTTCACCGACGATAACATCTTTCCCACTTCTTGGTCTGGTCGTCGTCTTGTTTCTTGGTTCTTGGTTCTTGTCCTTGTGAGAGAGAGAGAGAGAGAGAGAGAGAGTCTCGTTCCTATGGCTTGACTTCAGACTTTTGGGCTTCTCAGGACTTTTTGCAGTTTTTTGCCCCAGAGAACACGGAACGCGGGCAATCAGCGCAAGCCCCTCCAAGGGAAAAAGACTGACCGAGAACAAAGCAAGGTCCTCGTCTAAACCTTCATGTTTTTGCTTGAATGAGACGTCGGAAATTACTTGAAAATTTGAATGATGGACGTCGTCACATGCATCATTGCTCGCTGAGGACAAGCACTTTGCTGGTTCCTTGTATCGATCCAAGCTTTCGAGATCGCTAATTGCGCGTTTATTACGCGGGGAGAGATAGCTCGCTCCCGCGGTCAATTTCTGTTTTCTCCAAATTTGCATATTTCTCACACGATTGTCTCCTTTCCCCGAACCGATCAATCAGATCAATTACTTGGATGCTTCAGCGTAAGAAAAGAATCAATGACTTGATTGAATCCACGGACAATATTGCCTAGACCAAAAGAAAAACGGACAATAATCTCAACTTTGATATCCCTTTATTTTGTATCCATCATCTTAAACTTTCGAGACAATCAACAACTGATGATTGTCTACGAATATTTCACTGAACTTACGTATGGTTAACTTGACCTCGGCTTCCTCGTTTCGCAGATCCCAACGTGGAGCTCCAATTAAGCTAATGTACCAACACTATTGGATTCCCAAGCAATGCCTCATTATTAGAGGGAGCAATCATCCAAAAACTACCTGATTTTTAGATGACTCTGAAACTTGGCATCCAAACGAAGTCATTTGAAACTAATGTTCGAAGATCAAAACTGCATAATTGCTTGGCTATTCACCATTGATGAAATTCTCGCGGCAAAATTTGCTTGATACACAGAATGAACACTAAACGAATTACCAGACAAAAAATTGGATAAAGAACAAGATCATTGCTGATGCTAACACTTTTGCAACAAAATCAAATATATGGTGGTTGAGCCAATCCAGAAGCAAATTAACTATTATTTACCGGGCAGATCTGTATCGCCCAAATGGTACCATAGGATGATGGCTACGTCGATAAGCTTGTTACTCAGGAAGCGATCATGTTTTCTGTCAATCTGAGAAGCTACTTTTGTCTTCTCTAGAGCTTGTTCTTGCTGTCAGATCTATTCCTATATCTGCCACGAATGTCAGTTCGGATTGCACATTTCACTATGTATACTTGCCAGCCATTCACCTTGCACACGTATTGAGAATCTCTCTCAAGTGCAAAAGCATCTTCTAATCCTCGAGATGAGAATGCACTTTCACATTGTCAAAGTTTGATAGACACCACTTATTTTCGATACACCAAGTCCAGACCAAGCAGTTGCCAAGGTCGCCTATTCTCACTTTGCATTTTGCAATTCCTCGAACAATCTTCCAACACTTCAAGCTGCCTCAAGAGCACCCGTCTTCACTTTAGGTGTCTCAGCCTCTTTCTGCATTTTCCTCTTTTCAAGTTCTAACTGCTTGCAGTTTTCGTCATGTGCCCGTATAAACGTTCTGACGAAATTGAGCAGAGTCGACACAACTGCCAAGAATTCAAGAAAGCTGAAAATGAAAAAAAGCTAAAGAAGGAATATTAGATGACACAAAACTTGATAGCCATGTGTCTAAATGAAGGAAGTTTATAATCAGAAAGAATGATAAAGAAGTGCAAGCAAGAAATCAAACTTCAGGCTCTTCAGGAAGAACAAAAAAGAGTATTCATTGAAGGATCCTCCAGATATCTTTCCAATGCACGCATCATTATGGTGTGAAGATTATTTCTTTTGATTGACACATCATTTTTCTGCCAGATCTGCCGAAACAAGATGCAGATGGGGAAAACGAAATGCCCTTCTGTCATGAATCTACCTTAAAAATGTCCTAATAAAATTAATCTTTCCACCTCTTCAGCCTGAAATTTTATTGTGCAGATGCAAATCACACAAAGTTGAGAGTTATGCAGCTACTGGTAAAATGCTAGTTTCTCACATTCTCCTCAGACAAATTCCAGGAGAAATACTGAAGCCTCACTGATTACTGAAGCTTTAAAGCTATTTTACCATTGATCCATAGCTCTATGCAAAATACAGATACTTGCAAAGCTAGTAACATAAAAAGTGCACTTCTTATCCAAACATGTCCTCTTTTGGCAAAATTTGCAATGGACCAACCCAAACCTCCCAACATATGAGCTCAAAATAAGTAAAGTGCTTGCACTAGAGATGCAAATTGGCACTCAGCAAAACCAGAAAATTAAAATAACCTTGCTCAAATGGGCAACGAGCTGGATCTTCCCCAAGCCAGAGGGCCAATGCATCTGCACTTCTACCCTGAAAAAAGATTGACAAGTGCAAGTTCACTTAGTTGTCAATGAATATTATTCATCTCAATTATACCACATCATTACAAATAAGCATTTTGAACAAACAATGTAGGTACATACCACACTCGAATAAAGCAAAGCCAACGACCTCACCTCCGCCTCAGCAATTCCCTAGAAACTCCTTCAGATTCTGAAGGTTCCCATGTAAAAAGGTGAGGTCTTGTACAAGGAAATGAAAGCAAAGACGAGAAACCAAACATGCCTAAAATGGCAAACGATTCTCTTTCTATTTTCAAATCAAACAAAGAAATAACTCAAGCACAAGCGATAGTTAATTTCCATTGATGGTCTACGTGAATGTTCTTGGGATATTACTTATAATTCCTTCCCTTAACAATACAATGGGATTTTGTTCAATAGTCTATTGCCATTGCTCTAACCTATCTGGAAGCCTAAAACCCAATTTTGAGATGATAAAAAATATCTTATAGTCTTCATTTACCTACACACCATTCCTGGAACTCATATTTTCACTGAACTAGTAAAAAGTAGGCTGGTGTCAAACTCACTTTACTGAGCATTGAACAGAGCCAGAGTTCATCACATGACTTTGGTCATTACATTTGCACTTAATGTGATGGACATGTAGCGTGCTACTGTTATCAAGTTCACAATCGATATTACTGGTTCAATAGTCAAAATTACATAAGCTATGTCATGTCAAGAAAACAAGTTGCACCTCTGACTCAGTGAATGACATCACAACCAATTCAGGTCTCTTGCAATATTAGCATAAGTTGCACCAACAATGATGCCCTTAAGCATGCCCCTGTTAGTCAGGATGCATTATGCCACTTACATGCATCATGGTGTCCAATACTTCACTTCAGGACCACCACACATAAAACCAAGTAGGACAGAATGAGCAGATGCAGAAAATAACCTCACAAAATTTTTCTGATACAGGTCCATCATTTTCAGAGGCAGCCAATTCCTGCACAACTTTTTCAAGCCCCTTACTAATGGCTTGCATTTCTTCTGCCAAGAACTTCAATTGTATCTGCAAATTACAAAGTTATTGCCTTTAATGCAAACAGAAAATACAACTTTGTTACATTAGAAATGAGGAACAAATAAGCACCTTTGTTGAAGCCTCTAGATGTGTAAAGGTCTTTGGGAAAGTCTATAACTTCTGGCAGCTTCTCCGCAAGCACCTAAAGTTTGTCCAACAACTTGATTAAAACAAGGCCCATGGCACTTACCAAGCTAAAAGTCAGTAGGGGGAAGGGGCAAAGTTCAAACTATGTTCATCAGAAGCTGAATTTAAGATAACCCTTATTGGAATATGAAGATGTATAAAGAAAATTAACCGTTCGAAAGGAGATAATATATTCTTGTTCATTGGATAATACCCAGAGCGCGAACATATCAATGTATAATGAAGCAGAAAAAACTAAAATCAGCTGCTTTCTATTGTTCAATGATCAGGTTCTTTGCAGTACCATCTCATATAATTAAATAAAATTGAGCTTCATAGAATTATGTCTCTTTTTCTTTATTTTGCACATAACAAGGGTAATTTGACATTTACCCAAATGAAGTACTAGTAAAGAAAAATGCAATAGGTGAGATGAGATTTCTCCTCACTAATCCGTATAAAAAGCAGATGTAAGCATATCATCTGCTAATTTAGTCGATCAAGCTGTAATCTACCAGAAACACTTTAAAAATTATATCAACCTGTTATTTCTGTAAAGGATCATGCTAAATGTACTAAGAATTCTATCAAAACTTACTAAGTGATTTGCCAAGTTTCATGTGGATATTGAAATAAATGGGACCAGTGAAGTGAATGATTGGCTTCTTTAAATAGCCAATAAGAAATTGCACCAACACTTAGTAAAAGGTTCTTAGCAAAATTTCTTAGTGCATTACTCTTTCATAAATTTATAACCTTTCATCATAGCTGTACTCAGTACTACCCCCATAGTTTTTTCTTCTAAGAAATCTCTCATTATTATTATTATGGTGATGCTCTAATTCCCACCAAAAGTGCAAATAAGAATGGAAAACAAAATCTTGCAATTTCGTAATACATGAGTTTCCTCCATTGTAAGGCGTACTTGGAAGGTGTTCCCCCAGACCAGTTGATCGTGAATATTTGACTACATTGAGCATAAAAAATAACGCTGCTGGTGCAAGTCTATCTCAGTAAACCTTCTCGGGACAGGCAAACACGGAGAGGCACAATACTCATAATATCTTTCCATGATCTTTTTTTTACTGATTACGAAGTTCTGTTTCTTGTAAGAACTTATTAAGTATTTTGCTGAAAGTGTTTCAGAAACGCACTCTCTCTTTAGCTTAATGCATAATACAGGATGCATGTTTGCCTTGTGCATGACCTCTTATTTATCTAATTGGTCACAGCCTAGATCAGGAAAGTTCAAGCAAAGAGCTAAGAAAACAATAATCAAGTTTTTTAACTCCATTAGTTAATTTTTAACTGCTCCAACCCAACCACTTCAGGAAATGTCATTCAAGTCAATGAACTTGAAACTTATAAGGGTAAAAAAAAATCAGTTAAATGAGGAGAATACCAGGGTTCTACCTTACAAAGATAATGCATGAGAGTTATCTTGTTGTTCTTGGCCTCGATGTATCAGTGAGTTTAAGGAGGCTATCAATCGGAATCAATTGCAGAACCTACTCGAGTCAGAATTATATCAACAAAATTGTTAGCAGGTAGAAGCTGAGTTTCAGGGAAAATAATGCAAAACAAAGCTATAATGCCATAAGTTGAGCCAAATTAATCAATAAGTTAAGATCACTTCCCTATCAATCTCAATAGACACATGCTCAGCACATAAACACATAAGTGATTCACATGCCATGTACTTTAACGTGAAATACTGCTTGGGCAGAGTAATGAATCATGAAAAAATAAACTAATGAGGTCAATTACTTGAGCTGTTGCACATAGCTACCCAAGAGAACCAAAAGACAAATAGAATAATTTACTTAAAGTAGAAGAGAAAGAGCAAAGGCTGTTACTACAACATTAAAATATTAAAACCATACCTTCATACTCTCAAGCTTTTAGAGAATTCGGTTCTTCTTCCACAGAATTTTACGTGGTATCAAAACAAAAGGTTCTGGTGAAGATCTATGCATTGTATTAGAAAAAAGTTTCAAGTGAAAATCTTCCTGGACTCTTATTTGCCTCCCCAATTATATATATTTTCACTAGCAAGTTGCTCATTGCAGTTGCATTGATCGAAGACTATTTTTTTATATCATTTTAGTATTGGGTTGTCAATTTACTTTGCATTATTGATACTGTAAGGTAATTATTGGATACATCTAATGCTTTACAAAGTTTATTGAAATTGCCTTGTTTTCCCTTAGCGAGTCCAAACACAGACCCACGTATTCAATAATTCTTGGCACAGCAACAGAGAAATTAACAACGAAGTTGTAATGCTTTTTATCATCATTTAGATGTTCAACTTCAGGCTTTTTTCTTTCTACTAAAGCATGAGTGGTAATGTGCTTTTAATCAAGGCGGTTGGCAGTGGTTCTGATATAGTGCAGGATTAACAAAATAAGAATCAACTTATACATTTTTGCTTACCCCGTGCAGTTCCTTGGTTTAACGCATTGCCCAAAGGAAAGAATTGTCTGCATAATTCTCTTTAGTTTGACTGAGTTCCTGATCTGATCAGATTGGAGAAGAGTTATATTTATGCAAATAGTTAAAATCTTTGCTAGAAGAGATAGAAGATGGAAGGAGAAAAGGCTTGCCTCTTCTGATGCAGCATTCACAACATTCAAACTACTACTCAGATCTGAAACCTGGAAAGATGAAGTAAACCAAACAAAGCTAGAAAAGAGTATAGAACTAAAAGTTTGTAAATAAGTGGCACAGCTAAGTCACAAATAAGAATCTAACCTGGGAATGAAATTGTATCTTAAATGAGAAAACCTAAGCTTGGACTCTACTCGCGGAACTTTCATCAATTCTAGGAAGAACTGTCAATAATAAACAAGACAGTTGAAACCAAAGTATTTGTTATTACATGAATTTATGCAAGAGAGGTTTGTTACTACGATCATGAACATCTACAAAACCAGAACCACCAAAAAAAGGAAAGGAATCAACTTATCATCAATATACCAAAGTATCTTCAAAAAGTAAGAAATGGATACCAATATGTAAGTGTTTGCAATTAGCAATCAATATTCACCATATTGACAACAAAATGATTTATAACTACAGCCCATGCCAATAGTATTGTTTAGTATGGATCCATACGGATCTATATGGTACAATCTATCCTGGGCCATTCATCAAATTTGTTAGAATATTTAAATAATAAACCACGTCTTCATCTAATAGCTTAAGCTTTTAGAACAGTTGACGATGGTCTCGCAGCGTCACGTTTATCGGAGAACATGAGGTCAGAGTTCAAATCTTCCACGCCTGATTTGCCTCCCCAATTAAATTTCCACGCTTAGTACAAGGCAAAAGACCAGATTAAGCGTGAGGGAGTGTTAGAATATTTAAATAATAAATCACGCCTTCATCTAATAGCTTAAGCTTTTAGAATAGTTGGCAGTGGTCTGCACAAAAATCTCCCACCGGTTACAATATTTTAAGGAAGGCAGTTTCGGAAGAATTATCTTTACGGTGCTTGTTTCTATCATATGGATTCTACGTGGAGAAAGGACAAGGAATGAATGAAGGAATAGAATCAGTTCTTAGAAACAGAACAGCACTTTCCTTTTCTTCTGGATTTTTTAAACCGCTTTGCTATCTAAACTGTCCTTTCTCCAAAAGTCTTTGTTATACTCCATATATATTTGGGAAATGCCATCAACATTCCCTTATATGAAAGCATTATCAAATGGCGCAAAATGGTATAGACAAGGAACTTGACATTTACCAGATTTGCAACCATGGAGATCCCACATTCAACAGTGGTTTTCAGTTTCCCTAAAGGTGGTTTCCATTTAATAAAATGATTTGCTATAGCCTTATAATGAATGGTGTCTTATAATCATTATAACGATTTGCAAGAAGAAAGTTTGAAGAACAATAAATAGTGGACATGAAGCTGTGATCTTGTGTTTACTCAAATCACAATAGCCAAATGGCGATGAAAATTGCCAACCTGCTCGCATTTGCCCAGGGTTTCCTTGTCTCCATTATAACCCTTGAATAGGAAAACAATAAGCCATAAAAGAAATGACCGAAATAATCAATATGCAACAGCTTTATTTTCAAGGATAAAAGGGGAGAGAATCATGTTGACAGAGTACATATATCATAAAGTACCTTGAGTAAGTCAATCTCTTCTTTTGTTGGGCAGAACTTTATAAGGTTATCGACCTGATCCACATCTAATGCTGAATCATCTAGGGCAGGACAAAACTCTGCATGACGTTTGAATGCATGTGCATCAAATGAGAAAGGACACGTGAAAATTCCTCCAGTAACCATGTTTTGCTAAGTTTCGATAAGAGCTATCTAGGAAGAGAAGCAGCCATGTCAATTGAAATGAGATTTGATACAACTTTCAGCCAAGGTTGAAGTAAATTCCATCAGTTCATTATTGGTTTACACAAATTAGATAGCAAAAGCAGTGTCAATGCAAATCAAACTATTGCCAAGTCACTAATTTTCGATTAACCAAAATCTTCTGCTAGCCATGGTTCTAAATGGTCACGAATTTTAGTATACTACCCAATATCCATCATACCTCAGGCAGGGTCAACACAGCATTACCAAAAAACTCCACTGTTTGTGGTACATCTATCTTTCCTTTTGGGGGAAAAAAATCATAATTCAGAGCTGCAATTTAGCTTAAGTTGCAGTTATTGTTTCTTTGAACTGCCTTCATAAGATCTGTGAGAATCTCCTATATGGGAACTGAACAATGCGATACGTCAATCAAGTTTACTGTAAGGATAGGCAATAATTTAAGTTACCGTGCTAGAGGTATTAGTGTCAATTTTTTTTGGTAAGAATATTAGTGTCAATTTTTGTTAACATGAATGTCAAAATTTTAGTCTTAACAAGTTATATACACGTCAGTTCATGTTGACATTCAAGTCATTAGGTTAAACATCATCTTGCATTCCATTCCAATTTTCTCTCTCTCAGTATGTTCAGGTAAGTTTTCCCACTCAGGTCATATTATCTTGCCTTGTTAGACTTTGCCAGCCCAGTTTTTCTTCCCAGAGTAAACATCACCTGGTATCCCTCTACATTCTGCTACATGCCAGACAGAATGTGTTCTGTAGGAAAATTTGCACCATTCAATTAAGCAAAAGTCATCTTATTGTCATCTCCCCGTATAAAACCATGGCAGCCCATTATGGATCATTACTCAAAATTTATGGATTACAGATCTTTAACATAATATAATTAATCTCAATCTGCTATGATGCCACATATAAATACAAGTAAAAGCAGCCCATTTAGTAACAACTGGAGAAGGGATCAGAAACACTTCGTTTCTCAGAAAGATGATAAAACCATCAGTTTCCTTGATAACCTGATAACAGCGTCACCTCATCTAACAACTATTTCTGCAGAAACATATTTCCAGCCCAACTTTTCAACTTCTTGACATATATCAGATAGTGTAATGATTAGCTTATGATATGACAACACCTTTTCATATGGAAGGGAAATATCTAAATCATGGCAGCAATAGACTCCACAGAAACACTTTTTCCCATCCAGGCTCTTGACTTCCAAATAATTGCTTAATTGTGTCAGATTTGGCTTACCATCAAATCAGGCAAGGGAACTTTTGACCTTTGTAAGCATAATCTCACAGTTGTATGCCCTCGAAGATCAATCTGTGAGAAACAGTCTTCTAACTTCATCAGAAATCTTACCAGCAAAAAACCGCTGACAAGATAGTAAAAAAGTAATAAATATGCAGAAGATCATAAAACATATGTGTCCATCCTATAACACAAGAATTATCTCTTTTTGGGCAATAAAGGCAATGGCATTGGCAGCTGCCAAGATACATTTTAACTTATAAGTTACATTAAAAATTGCCAAGAATCTACTTCTTCCTCAAACCAACACGCAGCCAATTTGGCAGCTGCAGATTGATCTTAGCTTACTGTAGCCTCATTTCCATCCAGGGTTACCAATACTCATCAACCCAACAGATACAATAGGGGAATTTTCTTCAGAATCATCATGCAAAACTTGTAAAAAAATGTATCACCAAAATTCAGCAGACATCAGGTCAATGAGATCCACTTGAACTTAAGATGATACAAGGTTGGTTATGGTTACTTAAAACAAATAGCAAATAGGAAGTCAAACAATTAGTGTATGGCCAACAGATGTAGTAGGTATAAGACATACAAACAATGGAAAAGACGTTCAAAATTACATAATAAGACAGCAAAAGCAGAAGTACCAGCTGAATTTTATCAGATTTACGTCCAGAAGCACGACTTGATTTTCCATGAGTTCTATCTGAAGTTGAAGCTACTGAAAAAAGGCTTTCGATCTCTGACATGTCAAACTCTGGAGCCCTGTATAAGATTAACAAATAGATATAAAAACCTTGGGAAAAAAAGAATAAAGGCTGCATGGAAATTGGCTAATGGGTAAAAAAAAGTGAAAATTGAACAGTTCTCACTTTAAAGAATCGTCTGACTTTTGTGCCTCCGCCCATAAGCTTCCCTGCATAGCCCTGGTTAGTTTTAACCAATGATAAGGCTTCAGGTTTGCTTTTTTGTTGAACCTGGTTTCTTGGACCTGAACGTGATAAAATCCGCCCCTTTGGGTGAAATGGTGCAGTTGGAGGATTAGGAGTTGCAGGTACAGGTCCAATATTCCCTCCAGTGAGAGGTTGTGGAGGGGGTGCAGGAATGGTTGCAGAATTCTTAGAAATGGATGCTTTCTGTGTCAAACCAGGAGGAGGTGGAGGAGGTGGTGCCAAAGGTGTTGATATAGAACCTGACACAGGTCCAGAACCCAGAGGGGAGAGAGAGGTGGAGCTGCTGGAGCTGTGACAGTTGAACCTGGCAGAAAGCCAGACTGAGGTGGGGGAGGGGGAGGTGTAACCATAGAACCTGGCAGAGGTGCAGATCGAGAAGAGGAAGCAGAGGCACAGGAGGCGCAGCCATAGAACTAAGGCTCTGCCAGAATAAGAAGGAAGTGGAGGGGTAGGTGGAGGTGCTGGAGGTGTACTCACAAAACCTGAAGCAGGGTCAGAACGAGAAAAAAGGAGGTGGAGGTGTAGTCACGAAAGCTGAAACAGGGTCAGAACTAGGAGGAGAGCGGAGGTGGATGTGGAGCGCAGTCATGAAACCCGAGGCAGGTTCAGTACGCGGAGGTGGTGGAGGTGGAGGTGGAGGTGGAGGTGGAGGCACTAGAGGCACAGACCCAGAACCCAAGGCAGTACGAGGATGTGGAGATGGAGATGGAGGTGGGGGCGGGGGCGGGGGCGGGGGTGGGGGAAGGATTGGGGGCTTGGAAACAACTGCCAAGCTCTTTGTGGAGGCACCCTGGAAATGAGGGAAGCAGCTGATGCAGAAACTTCAGAGTCTGGAAGGGGAGGAGATGGAGAGAGTTATTGCCAATCGATGATGCAACGGTTGAAATGACATGGGTTGGAGAAAAGGCATTTGAAGACAAGCTTTTTGCAATGTTGGATAAAGATTTCACTTGAGATGGAGAAGCCAGAACAGGAGGAGAAGGAAGCAGAGATGAGATCTTGGTAGCAGGAAAATCAAATGGCCCTAACAAAGAAGATTGAGGTGAAAGATCGGATAAAATTGATGACCGACCACCATGCTCAAATGCATTGTCATCTAATGGAGATAGGGTTGGCCCAAAGGTTTCACTTAGCAAGGAGTCTTCAGATTCCATGGTTAATTGAGCATTTGAGAAAGCTTATCTACAGCTGTGTGTGGCCCAACTGAATTACTAGATAGAGGTGGCTGCCGTGGCAGTACCAGTAATGGTTGTGGCAAAAGTGGATTTAACACTGTATGGGAATGCATTGGCCTAGATATGCTTAACATGGGAGAGGAAATAGCTGAGATAGATGATTTTGTCAATGGATCGATGATTTCATCAGTCTTGGAGGCAGCATGGTCTTGCAACAAAGCTGTAATGCCGAGAGCTGAAGGTGCACTATGATACCTTGACACAGGAATAGACAATCCTTGCGATGAATTAGCATTCAAAATGGGAGCAGACAGAGAACTGCGAGGTAATCTTTGTGAAATAAGCTTTGCTGGATCAGGTCGCTGGGCAGAAACCTGTGTTTCTTTAACCTCAACCTTTTGAACAATTAAGCCAGCATCTTGAGATGGTTCCAAGGAAGAGTTGGGTCTCTGCTTGAGGGCCTGCTCTTCTTGTGCTTCCACTTTGTTGATAGTTGTACGATCATCTTCAGATGGTTCTGAAGGAGACATTGAGTGTTTCACAGGGGCTTCATCTCCACTTCTGTCTTCAGGTTCTTTCTGCTTTTGGTTTCCTTCATTGGACTTGAGTCCAACAACAAATTTGTTATATCATAAGCACCACCACTTTTCAGTTTTTCAGAAATGACACTTGTTGCCTGGATTTGGTGGAGCACATTAAGTGCTACATCTGCTTTTGGATCAGTCCAGTCCACACTGCTGAAAATTTCTCGTACTTTAGCAAATGCTTCCACAGGCAGGCCTTCTTTCTCCTCATTACTGGGCAACTCAACTGGGATAAGAGAAGAAGCAGCATCCATATCCGAGAAAAGAATCTAACAAAATCAAATTAAAGAACACGAATTGTTGTAAGCCAAATAAGTTCGCATCAGTTTATGATTAATTTAGGGTACCCACGCCATACCTCTGCTCTAAAATCCTTGGGATACTGATCTTTGGAATTCCATAACACATCAATTTCATCACGGTTAAGCATCAAGATATTTGCCCTTATGAAAGCTGTGTTAAACATCACTCTGAACATCATTTCTTCATGATCAAGATCATCATCCAGGCTAATACACTCAAGGACAACATCGCCTTCAATGTAGCAATGGATATCAATTTTAACTAGCTCACAGTCTGCCTGCATTGGAATATATGCATATTACATTCGTGTTGTGCTGACTTTATTATGAAATGCAAGCATGGATCAGCACTAATGTAGTTGATGTAATTTAAAAAAAAAAAAAAGATTAATGATTGAGGACTCTCCAGTGGCCCTCATAAAGTGCCTTGAAGCAAATAAAATTGGCTTTACCATCATGGGAGGAAATGGATACGAATGAAACAATTCTCTGAACCAAGACCACCACAACATGGTTGTATACATTCATGCAGTTAGAGATACAGCAGTTTTCTTGAAGTTTCAAGTTCGAGCTCCCATCATGCCGTTACTTAGACTTTCTTTGACTCTGTCTCCACTCTAAATACAAGGTGTTTTAGTGCATGAGACTCCTGCATTGTGTCTGGGGAGGTTGAGTGTACACCTTTCCCCTGCTTCTGTAGAAAGGCCGTTTCCAGGTATGGCCTCCAAGTCACAACGGTGTGACCTCCAGGCTATTCGCGAGACTCTATAGGTTCTAGATGATGTATAATTTTGACCATAGCAAATCAGAGACAAGAAAGTGAGTTTAATCATAGATTGGCATGTATTCAGCATGAACTGTCCATTTTCGTATAAACAAATCCTTTTCATTCGAATTAGCTGCTCATCATCAAGAAAATTCAAAGAAAATTTCTGCAGAGAAAGAGAAGCATGAAAGCCATTTAAAAATTGAAGAAGTATCACTAATAGTGCAGGTGCATCAGCTGCTCTCCCACACCCGAGTTGCAATCCAATTTTTAGGGTCTAAGGCAGGATTTGAGAATCCAAACAAAGCACAAGGAAATTAAGACATAGCAATAATAGTAGATGATGAATTCTGAAAATATGATGACATAAAGGTTATTCCATGAAGCAGAATAAAAGCAAAGCTACCTGCTTGTAATGCCTAACAAGTTTGCTCCTTTTGGTGTCGAAAACAGGACTTTGGGAGTTTTATCAGCGATCATAAATGGGTCCTGTCCAAATATCCTGAAGATGGAATGGCAGCCCCTTCAGCATCCAAAGTAGGAATTAATCTTAGTATAATGCAGTCTAATGTAGAGCCCTATCAGTGGAGGCCACTCTGAGCCAACATTTCTTCTTGATACATACTGCAGATATCTCAACTGTGAAGGCAATGGATTGAGAGGTGACATCAGTTGCAAGAGTTCACGGCGCTTGCTTGTAAACCATATCCAATGTTTTCTGCTCTCCTGTATATTGCTTCCTATAAATTAGAAGTGCCGCCAACATGAATGCCAAAACTGGCCACCCACCTCTTTCACAGTGCATCAGTAGCACATTCTGTTGCCCAAGTAACAACCAGCTCTCGGAGGATCTTAAGAAGTGATGGATCATCTCCATCGTAAGTACGGGGCAACCTTCATAATGTCGAGGTAATCCATGACAGTCATATCATATTCAGACAATAATTTGGCAATATGGCTTTGGTTCTCTCCTTCCCGGAAATTGAACACCATGAAAGAGGCATCAGGGGAATGGTCACGGAGCTCACTTACTACACCTCCAATGTATACTTTATATTCATCCTCCTCCAAGACATCAGTGGTAAAACAGTAATCAAACACTGCAGTTACAATTCCACCATAAATGAACAAGACTGGTGAATATTATTCCTAGAGAAGATGATAAAAAGCAAGATACATCTGAAAAGATAACAGGACACAAATGAATCAACTCCCTAGAGGACCAATGGTGAATCCGCAGGTTACGCACATCTCAGAAAAATGGAGGACAAAGAACTGTGAGCCATGTTGACAATGATTAGAATTTACTTAAAAAGGATAGGAAAAAAGAACATCAAGCGAGGGCCTGCAACAGTCCTTTATTGCAGGAATTCCATTCATGGCAAGACATCTACACCCTTTCATTGTAGAAATCCTTCCAGCACAAGTTACATCAGAATGCATCATCCATGTAGAATACATAGACGGTTGATCTCTACACCTTAAAGTCACAAAAAGAAACTACTCGATCAGAGATGATGCATAATTGCAACCTCATGAGTAATTCCTTTTCACGAGATTTTATTTGAATTCCTGACAAACAAAGAATTCACCGTTAAAGGAATAACTGCACTTCCGTAGTCCACAAGACTAGACTCCCTCAGTTCCCCAACAGCACTTAAAAGCAAAATTAAGGAAGAATTAGCCTTATGCATTTCAGTTACAAAAACCATCAGAGAAACTCTTTCCCAGGCAGTGGTAAACAATTGGCATGTCCCATGGGCTCAAATCTAAGGTAATTTCTTATCATTCCACAAATACATATGTCTCATTAGACCAAGCAGATTCTGCCACCGCCAGCGTGTACATGCACAAAACAAAATAGCTTCTCCGAATACCTTATAAGATGGTGATAGCGGGAATATCAGCAACTAACAATTACCATACAAGCTATCTCCTTTAACACCACTTCAATCCATCGACAACCAACAGTCTAAAATGAACTGAAAGAAGCTCCTAAAAGTGAAACCTACCAATAATTCACCCTACAAAGAAAAGCTCACCGTAAACTCTTTCAGAAATCTCCAAGAGCCCATCGGGCGGCTTCTTGTAAAAGAACTTCCTGAATAACCCCATTGCCTATCGAGGGCTATGAACCAAGAAAAGAACACATTCAGACGCCCAAATAGCACAAGAAACGAAAACCCATGTCGGCCATATATAGTCGGATCGCAGGAACGATGTCACGGAGACAGAGACAAGACGAGAACGTTGAGACACGACAATGATGGCCTTGGAGGCAGGGACTGCGAACGGGTGGAGGGGGCATGTGGCATGGATTGTTGCCGGGTCTTTAAGGTTAAAACTCCTTCTGGGTACAAATTTTTGGCTTCGCATCCACACTTTCGCTTTCGCGCGTCAGCGAGAGAGAGACTTAGCTTTCAATCCATGGAAAGTGAAAGACCCAGAAGAGAGAGAAGGGGGGGGGGGGGGGAGACAGGTGGGGATGTCATTCAGTTTTCAGAGAGGAGAGAGAAACTGTGATACGGCATGGGAAGATTAAGGACGTCATTAGGGGAATGCGGGGAACAAAGATTCGAGCTTTGTCCCTGTCTGTAATGCGAGTGCGACGTTGTTGCTTTCTGTTCTATTGTTTTTCTCTCTTTTTCCGGCCCTTTGTTGTTCTTTGTTTATTGCTTTCGTTTCTGTTTATTCCTCAGTTGAGGCTGATAATGATGTATCCTTTTCTGTGTTTCATTTTCTGTCTCTCGGAGGCATTACATCACCTTTTCTGTGGACATGCAAGCACACCCCCCCTTTTTTCTGCATTGGCACGTCCCATCAATTTGTTGTTGCATGATTCCGCGATGGATAATCTCTATCATATTTGAGATATCCTCGCTTGAAATTCACATTAGTTCATATCAGATTTACATTAAATTCTTATATTTTGAGAGCGTACATGTATCGCTTGTTACATCAGATCTAATCCTGATCGCATGAAGTGACCAAACCGACAATTTTTAGAGGTTTCTAAGGCTTTCTCAATGGGAGAAGTTGCCATCATTCTTTGACTTTTGAAATTATTTTTAATGTTTCTATAAATTGTTTAGTAATTTATCGGATATATATAGAAAACTTTTTTATACCTTCATTTGTAAGTTTAGACTTTAAACGTCAAGAAGAAGATATATAGTTTAAAAGAAAGTTTCTAAAGGACATTTCAAACTCAATAAACACAAAATTAAGACATAGTTACAATATTGAATTATTTGACTTGATTTGTGTATTTGAACGAGAAAAGTACCAAAAAAGTCTAAACTTATTGCATTAATATATTCAGTTTTAAGTATTTCAATTAGATCAATTTAATCATAAACCAACCAATTTAGTTCATCCTCCAATTTAGGTCACAAATTGCTTACGTAAATGCTGGTCATCCTACATGACATAAACAACGCTAATGTGAACTATTTTCAAAAAATTTAATATAATTTTTTTAAAATTTTTTTAGAATTTGTTATTAAGTTTTTTTTTTTTTTTTTTCTTTCCTTTTTTTTTTTTTTCTCAACTACGGACCAACAACGTTGCCAGCCAACTCTCATTGGCCACAAGCAAGGTCTACGCAAGGGCTCTGCCCTTGCAAGACCAAGCGAGGGCATCTCGACCCTCACCTAGATTTAGGTGGTGGCGTGAGGCCCTTGCCCAAACCCGCCAGCCCTCACTTGTGGTTAGTGATCTCATCGGCCTAAAGAGTTTTAAAAAAATAAAAATAAAGGCTTACAACATTTAGAAAATAATATTTAAAATCTAGAAAAATATCCATGTCAACAATCCGGCTTAAATTGACTAGATGAACAGAATCAAGTACCAATGTAAAAATATTTTTGAATAAATTGGTCAAATTAAAAGGTTTAGAATTGAATTAGTATCAATACAATAGGTTTAAAATATTGGGGCTAACAATATGACCTCAAGAGGGTGAATAGGTTGTTTTAAAAGACTTTGACAATTATGCAAAATTTGGTAGTTATTACACAAAGATCGGTCTCTCTAAAATTCTTATAAGAGAAAGGTAGTGAAACTAACAATATGTCAATACTCTTAATTCAAATATAATAGCATTGAACTTAGAAATATGAAATTTAAGAGAAGCACCTTCAACCTTATGAAGAGTGAAGAGTTGTTACTTGAGCCTTGACCGATTAGTAAGGGATTTTGTCAAAAAAATAATCTCTAATTTATTCCATAAACTTGTAGCTATTTTCTGATATAGTGTCTCTTGTAGAACTTCATTCGTGAGACACAAGTGAATGGCAAACTAGGCCTTTTCATCCAATTCTTCCCATCTTTCATCTTACATGTTTTTTCGTTTCTTCCCTTACCCAATTAGAGTTTTCTTGAAACCCTACTACATAAAAACGGCCAACATAAGAACCTGCCATAGGTTGAAATCTGTTGCTCCCATCAAACTCCTTAATATCAAATTTCGTTGTTGAACTTGAAGCAATAACCAAAAAGATCAAGGGAAAAAAAAAAAAAAAAACCCAAGGCTCGATACTAGATTGTAATGGCATATGTGGAAACTATAACAAAATTGAAATTAAAAAGAATAAAAGAACACTAGATTTATGTGGAAAACCCTTGCAGAAAAAACCATGAAGAGAAAAGAAGTAAAATCCACCATAAAAATTCAAGGAATACAAAATCTGGCTATGAAAAATTAAGACTCTTTTATCTTAACTTCTTGACCTAATAACTTGAGAAAAATAATATTTATAATGGCCCCAAGCCCTAAAGTTGGCCCAAGCCCATAAAGAATTTAAGACATACTAATCAAAAAACTCTATAAATAGATTTCAAAATCTTCATTCCAAAGAAGATGCAAAAACACTCACATCTCCTCTCTTTAAGTTTCTGTAAGTGTGCCGGTTTCAAGAAATGTTCGATAGAGTCCTGTTCGTAAGTGTTAATACCAACAAATTCGAGGTATTTTATCTTGGGAGACGAAGTCGTGAAGATGCTTAGCAATCGTAGATGGAACTAATCGTTTTTAAGAGATTTGGTTAGCCGTACCTCACCTCCAATTCTTGTTCATTTTGTTATCACTTTCTTGAATTAATTTTCTGGTTATAACAAACAGTGTTCCGTGTTCTTTCCCAATACGTTTCTTCTTCTCCTCTTCTATTTTTCCAACAAGGACTACATTGAAAAAGTAGGGGAAGAAAAGTTGATGGTTTGCCATGGTGGGAAGTCAAAGCTTCGTTGCTTTCCTATTTGTTCCATGGTGGCTCATGCCATGATCACACCACCAGCGTCAACCATACCAACAGAGTCCACCTTTAGTAGGCGGACGGATCATATTGGGGCAATAGGCAAAGATAGAGTGACATAAATGTGGAAATGACCATCGTCCGCACCTCTTGGCTTGGAGAGGAAATGATGTTAGAGGAACATGCTCAACAACACACAACAACGAACAATGACGCCAATCATCGGAGACATGGTGACATGGTTATTCACATCGATCTAACCGTTGAGATTCTTTCGTGCCGTGCCCCCATGCACGACATTCCATTGTGCCCATGCCTCTGGTCGAAACTAAACATTATCAATCTAACCATTGAGATTCTTAATGGCATTCAATGGGTGATGATAAGTCACTTTGATTCAATTGTTAATGTCATGCGGCCACTTGGGATGATGAAAATGATGTTTATGCTATCACAATGTTCTCAGCAATTCACGTCTAGTGCAATTTCATCCAATGACATATTTTTACTAGGCACTGTTAATATATAATTTATCCTATCTAGCTATATCTGGAGGGTTTGTTAGGAGCAAATACAGTGAGAAACCATAGAGATCACAAGTGTACAACTATCATTTCATAGTAAATGCCCTCAAACTCTCACGTCCAACATAATTCATATCTTGAAATGTTCGAGTGCAGATGTGCCATCAAGTCCTTTTGCATAGTAGTGAGTGACTAAGTCCTTCATCGTGATTTCTCGATATAGCGGGGGATTTTCTTCTGATAGCAACTCCATAATCAGGCCATACAACCTTGAAGTATTTTCTAGAGGGAGATGCTTGAGGAAACATGCCACTGAAATTCTTGGCCCGACGTTCTTGGCTAGAACTCTATGACTTGACACTTATGAACTCATCGTTCAAGATTAGCTGCAAGGTGGAGGAGGAAATAGTGAAGTGATGATGAGAAGATCAAAAACCAAACACTTTGAAATGACAATCTACTAATTGAGATAGACATGCCAAAGTAAACCCTTTCCCCCCTCAGTATCCATGGATCATGATGCTAAATTGATTAAAAAGACTTAAGGTTCGTCCGTTTTGTGGAAAACAATTTCCAAGATAATATTTTCTAGAATTTACGGGTGTTCGGGAGGCGGAAAATGAGTGGTCAAAGAAAGTATTTTCATGTCAATAGAAAATCTCCTTCTAAAAAAGGAAATCATTTTCCCCATCCTTACCTTGCTCTCGCACAATCTTGTTTCCCCCCTCTTTCCTTACTCAGTTACTCCAAAAGCTGCCTTTTTTGCCTTCTTTCTCATGAAACCTAGGGTTTATGATCTCATCGTCCTCCTCCTTTGACATCGACGATCAACAGCGACGGAGCACCCCCTCGTCTGGCGGTGCCCGATCTCTACCCTTAAGAAGCCCAAGGTTTTTGATCTCGTCCTCCTTCTCCTTCGATGCCCATGATCAACAAGGGCCAAGCGCCCTCGGACGAAGGACGAGGCTTTCTCATCTCGTACTCCTCCTCCTTCAACGTTGACAACTAACGGTGGCCAAGGGGCCCCCTTGGTCGGCAATACTAGATCTCCATTTCCCTTTGCCTCCTCGCCCCTTTGCGGCACCCGACTCTAGTCATTTGGGGTTGGTTAGAAATTAAATGATATATAGGAAGTTTGCCTCATATCCTACGAACTAGAGATTCTAAATTCAAGGATCGATTACCTTAATATTTCTATCAACATCATTTTGATACCTATAACTAGGAAGGTTGTTATCTAAGTGATCATGCATTGTTTTTACTAATTATGATCCTAAAGATATTAAAAGCCACTAAGTATTCATGCATATGTTTTTGTGGGTTTGTTTTCTCTAATTTTTAAACTAGTCCTAGTCTAATCTAGAAAACAAATGAACAATTAATATATTTAAGTGTAGTGCGATAACGAAACACTCAAGTATTGGAATGACTTTAAAGTAAATGCAGAAAAGAAAATCCGATACAAATCGAGCAAATAATATATCCATATGGTCATGTTTAAGCCTTACGACATGATCCTTCATGAGCTAAATTCCAATTAAGTTCAGCTTCATTTCCAAGAGAAAAGTCAACTAAGACTAAACCATATCAAACTAAGCTAAATTTAGTGCTAAAGCTTAAAAATCTAATAAATGCCTATTTCTATTTTCCAATTTGTCTATTATTATTTTTAAAAATTTTAGATTTTTGAAAAATCATTTAATTCCGAAAATGGGCCAAACTCTAGTTTTGTGAGCCTCGGACCTAGGCTAGGTAAAACACAACCGATCTAAAAGAGAGAATGGGCTCATGTGCTAAAGCCCAACTCGGCTACGCAGCACCTCAAAACTGGAACTAAGCCCACTCCAAACCTGGACCCACTTGAACCAAATAAAACCCAAACACACTCCTATAATCGTATTTTTGCCCTACTTCCACTATGGCTCATGCCTCTGGCCAGAGTCTGTCCCCGCCCCATTCTTGGCCTTCGCCGAATCACGAGCACCACCAGACAATCGCTCACCACCATCTTGACATATTGCCGTGTTTTGTTGATTTTGAATCCCGCGACAAAATATTTTTCACAAAGTGTTATATTTTATTTTTTTATTAGAAGAGACTTAGGTTCTGTGCTAGTATTGGTAGAGATGATCAAATATTGACGGCAATATATATATAGAGTTCTGAATCTAATGGAGTTGCTTAGTACAAGCTTGAATTTAATGATGACTAATGTCGAAATCTAATTAACGGTTTGATCCAAATTCACTTCAACATACTAATAAAAACCCATTAAAATAAAAGTGATTTATACAATATCCAAGCCGATTCGACAATACCGAACATTAACAACAATATTGGGAAGGCATCTCTTAATTGGGCTCGAGGACTCAACCTCGAAAACCTAAGTGACAACGTTGGATAGTTACAATATCAAAATCTAATCAACTATGCTGGACAATGAAAACAACACTCGGTAAGTATCACTCCTAGATAGATATGGGGACACGTTGTTAGAATCCAATCGACAACGCTAGACGGTAGGATAACACTAGAACTTAATCAATAGCACCACCTAGGATATAAACATTTGCCAAAATTGAATTTACGATGGGAATCTAAAGTTATAGATAAACTAATCTAGGTTAAGATAACTAAAAGGGTAAGATAAAGGAATTTTGTGTGTTGTTCCCAAGGGGGGAGGGGGGAGTGCTTCTCTGTTGGATTGCCTACAATGTTTTATGCCAATTTGGTAAGCATCAGTGGTCGGTTGCTTCATCCATAAAAGTTACTCCATGTTCTTTGCAATCGTTTTATCCCTATCTTGTTGTCTTCTGACTTATTTGACAATACTCACATGACTTGTTTGGTAAGTTTTAACTGATCCTTAGACTTTGCATGCCCTTTTAAGCATCAACCGTTCCCGCCTAAATCTTGACATCACTTTCATCTGAATTCTATGCCTTCAGTAGCATCTCTTGACTTGGATATGTGGCAATCAACTGTTTTATTGTCGAATCGTGTATCTCCACTTGTAGGTCCATCAAAACCTAGCCCAAGGACTCTTGAAATCCTTGGTCATCCTTCGTTTCTATGACTTACATGGGCTGGTTGATGTTAATCACAGCCTGCATGTGACAGCGAGAATGATTTTGAATGTTTTCATCTCTCGTGACGATAAGGGTAATTTTTGGTGTCAAGAAATTAAAAACAAACTTCACCTCCGACAGCTACCATCATCCTGGCAACTCAAACACCGAACCAGTGTCAAGTCTCACCTATCACCACACCATCACTGCTGCCTACGTTCATATACTACTTGGCTCCTGTGCATCGACTACCATTTTGACCACCAGTTGTCCATCGCTCGCACATTCAGCCACGACACAACCAAAACAAAAGAAAGAAAGGACAAGAAGAACGTAGCAGCATTGAACACCATGGAAATGTGACGTTCAGAACAGAGAAATACATGGGTCATTCTCGGGTTCGGATTTGGATTTCATAAAATAAGGTCCCTATTGTGATTTAAACGTGTGGTGAACACTTCAGCAAACTAATTTAAGCAACTCTTTCACGGAAAATGTATCACAACTTCATCGAGGCATCATCGAATAGGTTATGTGCAGCTGGTTATGTAGCAGGACATGGCCATTTTTAGAATTGGAACTCGGGTCTAAACCTAAACTGACCCGGTAAACGCTCAACCCCAAAGGAATCGACTCAGTTGGACACAAATCGGGTAGGAACCAAAAGAAACGAGCTCAGCCCATCCTTAACCGAAACAGGGCTGAGCAACAGGGATTGGGGAGAGAAGATCATTCGAGGGACGCTATTCACCGGTGGTCATCGTACAGTGACGGTGGAGGAGGCCAGTCGAGCAAGACGAAGGAGGTGGGCGTGGGCTTCCGCAGGGAAAAAACTCGAGAGCTATCTTCTCCTTTCTCTTCCTCTCCCCTTTTATGTCCGTAAGAGACCCCCTCATGAAAAAGACCATTTGATTATAAAGGTGGGATCATGTTAATATTCCCTCCCCCACTTTTTTAACTGAGGGACGCGGAAGATCTTCCTTCGGGTCTCGCCCAAGCCTTTATTTAGGCATAAACCTCGGAGGGCTGGCCCGTAAAACCACCCATGAGACCTCCACTTAAGTCGCGGCATCCGGAGATTCAAACTCGTTCCCTCAGCGATGAGATAGTAAAATCTAACCATCACGGCTACCTACGAGTGGGTTTAATATTCCCCTTCTTCGTATTTTCTTTCCTCTCAATTTTACAAAATGTGGTGGGTGCTCCCTCTTAGCCGCCACCTTCGGTACCTCTAAAGAATATGATAGGCTTTATATAGGGTTTCTTGTCCTTGCGTCACTTGGCGTGATCACGAGAAGTGTACAGTTAAGTGATTAGATCTTCTGATGTCAAATATCGTGTTCCACAGTATTGACCGGCTTCATAGGTTGAAATTTTTTAAATTCAGTCCGAGATACTTAAATTTCGCTATCAAGTAAATCAAATATCTAAAAAAATTAAAAACTAGCGAAATTCTAATAATTTTTTGAAGGTTGATTCTTTGTCTTTGGTTTGACCAAAAAGTCAGCCTTAGTCCAATTTTATGAAAAATTGAAATCTAAAGGTCTAATTCTTATGCCTATGTTAAATTGACACCTATACATAATGGAAATACTAAGGACGCCTAGCTAATTTTTTTGGTCAAGAAACAAGACTCGCCACAATTGAGAATCTTGAATCGCAAATGCTTACAACTTGACCATCGAGAAAATTAAGATGTCACTAGAACTCAATAGATACATAAAATAGGGAAGGAGTACACTCTAAGTGCCAGAAGTTATGAAAGTAATATTTAAATGTCATTTTTTTTTTTTAAAAGTGAGACACTTAAGTGCCACATTTGGCGAATCTCGTCGGAAATCTTTTGTGGCAATTTTGTATTATTTTGCCCGCCTATGTGGCTTGAAGAGCTGTCTCAACCAAAAAAACAAAAAATGCAAAAAACAACATTGTTTTGATATGGATTTGAATTTTAATATAAAAATTAATCAAATAAAATTATAAAAAATTAATTAAAATAAAAAAAATAATAAATAAATTTAAAAAGGGGGGGGAGGAAGATGGCGGCTAGGGGCTGAGCTCCGCCGCCTTCACCTGCCTCCCCACTGTCGCCGAGAAGGCGGCAATCGTGGGGGAGGGTCGGCTAGGGTTGCCGGGCCTTGGCCTTCCCCCCCCCAACCACCGTCACCAGCCCATCCCGACGACGGTGGGGAGGCAGCGGCGACAAGGGCTCGGCCCTCAGCCTCCTTCTTCCTCCCTCTCCACCTTTTTTTTTTTTTTTTTTTTTTTTTTTAAAATTTTAAATGTTTTAAATAAATTAGCTTTAAATTAATTTAATTAATTTTTATATTAATTATTTACCACATCGCGTAGCAAAATGACATCGTTTTGCACTTATCTAGTCGGAAAATTTCCACGTTAGCATTTTGGCCAGATTTTCTCGTAGTTGGCATTTAAGTGATCCATTTTGCTCCGATTTTAGTTCTTAAATGTTACTTTCCTAACTTTTAGCACTTAAGTGTCCATCGTGCCAAGTTTTGACATTCCGGATGTCCAAGCACTCCATAATATAAATTGGTTTTTCAAGTGAAATCAAATCCATACTTGTTGTATGTCAGTGCATTGGGCAGACAATAGAATAGGTATTACTTTCACTTTGGCTAGTTCGTTACATCAAGTCAAATATGCCTTGTATTTAGATATGAAATTATAATTTACTCAAAAAGCTAATTGCGTTGGCATTTGCTCTGCTATGAAAGCTCAACTCTGAGTTGCTCTTCAGGGGCTTCAATTTTCTTGCAAGCTGAACCACCGTAGTCATACTCGAGATGGATGCCACTTCGGTTGTGTTAATATGTGTTTCCCTAGAACTTTTCCCATGACAAAATATCTTTTAACGAAAGTCATTTTTTTGTTTTTAATTAAATGAGACAGGTTGTGCACATCACTAGAAAATGGGATATCAACAACTTCAATTCGAGAGAACTACACAAATAAATTTAATCGATAGTGCAACATCAAGGATAAAGATACACGTCGGATTTTGATTGATGGCATGGATTTGGAAACTATAGCTAAGAAACATGCCCAAATTTAATCAACGATGTGAGTATGGAAAATGAAAGCATAGTGTAGCAAAGTAAAGAAAGCTGCAGGATAGTAAATTTGTTTGATTTATGTAGGAGGAGGCTCCAAAGAGTACAATATGGCTATTTAAAGCCTACAATCAATGGTTATTAATAAAGGTTACAAAAAGAAGTTACAGAGGGAGGTTACAAAGGGAAGTTACAAATGGAGATTTTTTTTTTTTTTTTTTTTTTTTCGGTCGATCCTACTCTAACTCTCACTCTTAAACTTTTGCCCTTGTCTCTTGCAGGGCGTGGGAGTCGAAACCCGCACGTGAAACTAAATCGTCCCCACCCCAACCCCCTAAGAAAGGATTCGAACCCCCACCTCCCCCTTCCATGTTGGATGGGTGGCCACCGGGACAAACCCTAATGGTTAGTTACAAATGGAGATTACAAATAAAGTTTTACACATGGTTATGTTGACTCCACTATCTTTACGATTGTTTTATTTTGCTACGTCGACAGTTAATTCTTTAACTATTACATTCGAAATTATCGACTTTTTTTTTTTTTTCAAATTGTCGATTCTTCAAATTATCACATGTCAATAATAACAAAAAATTAGATATTTTTTCGTGCAAACAAACACCTCCTTTGTAAGAATTCTTTTAAATTAGGTAATCATGAATCATCATGAGTCCTCTTATCATTGACAAATTTGATTTTTTCTTGCCAAGTTTTATCTTGGCTAGATTCATCATATAGCTTATATCTTTCAACGAAAATCACATTTTGTGTAAAATCTTCATGTGACCCTCTATCTCTATCTTTAAGTAGTTGCTCATACTTAGACACTCTTGTTACCAGTTGGAATAAATCAACTAAATTTTGACCTTTGAATTTTTATCTAAGATTGAATTTCAATTCACTAAAACCGAAATTTCTCAATTGTCTCTCTGGGAGTAAAGTAATGCATCTATTCCTAGCCCTCTTGAATCTAGCCACAAATTTATGTATCAATTTATTGTTCTACTGCTTGCTACAAACCAAATCTAAAATAGACACATCATGGGTGAAGCTACATAGTTGGGTATGGAACGATGTTTCCATTTGCTCTCAAGTATGACCAGGATTGGTCATCACAAAGAGTATACCAAGTAAAAGCAATCTTGGATAGTGATAAAGGAAACAATCTCAACCTCGACAATCGGGTTAAGATGCACCTCCATATTGCGCGGCAAATCAACTAACATGTTCAACTGTCGATTGATTGCCTCATCAAATAATAGGTAGAAGTCAATTCATACCTTTGAGATAACGGATTGCATCCATCCATTTTGGATTTGACTTTCTATATATAGGCTTGACGTTCTCGACATTGTAGCTTAGGCATTGCATTGCTTGATCCACTAATAACTAGACTTGCTGAGGGTAGGGGTGAGCATGGTTTGGGTTAGGCCACGCCAACACCTAACCCAAGGACTAACCCACATAGTGTTGGTCCTGAATTTTTGGGATCGAGGATTAACCCTATTGAGTCTAGACCAAGGACCGGATCACGCTATGGGTCCGGTCCGATTCTAGGGTCAATTTAGGACCAACCAATTATTCTTTGGTTTCATGTTTTGTATTCCTTGAAAAGAGAAACATATTATTCCAAATTACATTTTCATCAATTATGTGACATTGGGCAACTAAACTAGGAACATCAATACATATCAAACATAAATATAAGATATGGTAACAGCAGAAATTTCTCATTTGTTGAAAGCAACAAACCATAAAAATGAACACTTGAGATAAGCAAGGAGAGGCTAGCGTTGAGTGGCAAGGCGAGTGAACAAAGGCAAGCAATAAGGCAAGCTAGGCAAGCGAACAAACGCAAGCCACAACAAGGCGAGTGAGGCCGAAGCGAGTGAAGAGGGTTTCTTTTTTTTTTGGTCAAATAAGGGCTAGGTTTCATTTTACTTTCTAATTTACATGGCAAATTGACCTACGAAGAGAACAGAAAAAGAGACACTAGGGTTTAGAGTAGAGAAAAATATATAATATATAATTTATTAGATATATAATATAATATATATATATATTTTTTTTATATAGGGTTGTCCAATTGGACTAACCCTAAACTCCTAGGACCGAAGACCAAGTGTAGGGTCCAGGGGTCTCAAGACTAAAGACTGACCTAGTCCTCTTGAGAACTGGACCAAGATTGGCTAGGTTGGGCCAATCTAAGGTCGGTCCGGGGGTTGACCTTGGACTAGTGCTCACCCCTAAATGTGGGTCTTGATCGAGGACTACTTGACCAGGCTACCCCTTAGGTAACCGTGGCACTCTAAACTGATTATTAATTGCTACATTAGATTTTTGGGGAACATATGCTAGATTAGGCACAACCATCACTTCCGTTAAGGGTCTTTGATTGTCCTACCTCTTAGGCGGAAACTAGTGTCTTCGTTCAATCTCGAGATGAAGAGGTATTGGGGCTGCAGTAGCTCACCGACCTACAAATCATCATTTAGAAATTTCCAAAGATGTTACCTTAACATTGAGTGGATGGAAAAAACCATGGGCAATGGAAGCCCGTCATGTATTTATTGAAAGAATTCTAGGCTAGAGAAGCTCACCGTGTTATGATTGAGAGGACAGCTCCACTCGGGGAAGATTGTCATGCAGAAAAGGTTATGGGCTGCAAAAGCTCACCGTACATGTAATTTGTCAAAGAAATTCTGAGATGGTATATGTATATTTAACGGAATATGTTGAAGATCCAATAGTAAAAGCATACTTGGCACAATTAATATGAGGAAGCTATCAAATTTGTTTGATTTTGGCATTGAAAACTTTAAATGTCATTTGGTAGACATGACATTGTCATCCAACTTTAGTAAATGTCATTAATTGTCAAATTCCTTTAGAGGACAGTTTTGAACAAGAAGATTTTGGTTTAGTCAAGAGAATTTGTTTAAAATGCTAAATTGGAGCACCTTAATCAGAAAGGTCTTCTTACAATCACTTGCAAAGGGATTTTGCTTTCATCTGTTGTTGTGAGAAATTAGCTTCAAACATTCCAAATATCTCACATAACCTATATCAGAGGCTTTTGGAGATATTCATAGTGAATACATTTTGGTAAATCTGAAAGTTCACTTCAAAGGACTATAATGTAGATTTGGTCGTGGATTTACATAAATGGTTGTTGCTTTGAGGCCAAAAAAAAGAATATTAAATTCAATACTTCACTAGGTCTACAAGTCAAAAATCTCGAAGATAAGAGATGAAATAGTATTTTAGTTTATACATGGTAGGAAAACCTCCTTATGAAATAATCTAGTTTGGTAGTTATCTGATAGATGCATATTGTGTCCAAATTAGGTGAGTTGAAATGAGGGGTGCCCTACCACTATCAACGATGAATGAGGTATTAGGCCTGAGTAAAAGGTTAAAAAGGCTGGTAGAATGAGAAGTTCGTGCAGATTACTAAGGACCATAAAAAGGTGGACAGCTCATTAGAGCCATGATTGCTAATATGCTTGAAAGGATTGGATAATTGAAGATTGCACGTGAGTTTCAATGGGCAGCTTGGATAGACTGAATTGATCTTTGGTAGAGGTAGCTCCTTTATCAACAAAGTAGGGGATAATTTGGCGTGCGTCTACCACCTGGATAAGAAGTCCTTGACTACTTTTGATTTGATTTGGAGGTCAAACAAAAGGCAACACAGCCGTTGTTAGGGACTTGAATTCGCCGTAGGAAGCATGGAGTGGATCAGCGCAATTGTACCCATTTTATGCAAGCAGCCAGAGGGACGGATAGTTGACACAGGTAGCAACTCCATTTAGTGAAGGGAACCTCACTTCTTTTAGTGAAAGCAGATTGCATAGGCGGCCTAATTTCAACAAATTGTGCCCTAGTCGAAAGGCTCTTTGACCTCCTTGAGACACTTCAAGTCTCCAATGGCTTGTCTGGATATTAAAATGTCTAGATAAGTAATTCAAAGCATGCTGAAGGGTTAAACTTATCACTCTGTATTGTCTCATTCTCTATACTACTAGAAAACCGGTCGCTCCCCATTTGTGATTCTCTCTGTTAAAGGCTTTCGTTGCTTTCTGTAATTTATAAGTTGAGAAGTGTACAAGTTTATTAGTAGTGCTTATTTTTGTTGTGAGTCCAGAAGAGTAGACATAGGCTAGATAAGCAGAATCACTACATATTTTCTTGCAATATCTTCTATTTCCTTATTCATCTCTACATCTATTCGACGGAAGCACTTGTATTTGCTATTACTAAACTGCTTTTGCATCTACCAAAGTTTAACTTGAAGTGATCCAGCAAAAATTCGTCAAGTCTTCATTCGACATATTCACTTCCTTCTAAATAGTATCATTAGCTTCAACAATTGCTATGAGAGCAAGTCTCCCATATTTTTTGAAGTGTTATATTTCAATAGCATAAATAATGCCAACAGTTAATCCACTACTTGACCACCAAACTTTAATAGAATTAAATATAGCTAAGAAATGCTATATAATGGGGATGGATGGAGAAAACTTATTGCTGCTGTTATTCCCTTGCTCTATAATTACCTACTGTATCATTACTTTTGTCGCAGGGAGCCAAAACTAGAAGTTCTTGACCTGGTGAGAGTTGATCGTTCATGGCTCAATTGGAGCAATTATCCACCTTGCGTAAACTTCAAGTGAGCTTGAATTGAGTGGGAATCATAGCACACTTATCGATTATTCCAAATCTGTTGTGCCAGACCAATTTAAAGGAGCTCCTGTTGGATATGCCTGTGGATGGCCCCAATGACCCATCTGTATTTTCACGAGTTCCTTTGCCTCGATGAGTGTTCCACATCACCGTCCTATCTCGGAGAGTTAAGGCGCCCTTCCTCACCGGAAGCATCTTCAACTTTGGCAATGCACAAATCTGCAATGCCTTCTGCAGATTCCCTTGAGCTCACCGGAACCTGATCATCAGTCGCTCTTCGCTGAGAACCTCTCTTGATTTGTCACGTCTGGAAAACCTTATCGTACTGGAAATATTATCTACCCCAGTCGAGCACATGATGCCATACAGAAAGTATATTTTAGATTATTTTCAATTAATTTTGGTTTTCATTCAATCTTCCCCATTTATTTTATATTTTATCTATTTTTTTATTAGACCAAAACAATCAAATAGTGAAATTTCCACTGACATATTGTTTTGGTATTAATTAGCTATTGCCTCTAAACTCATGATTGTGTGGATGTAACCACTCTTAATAATGATTTATTCTCTTATCGATACGTCATATTGAATATTATTTAAAGAAAAGTAAAACAAATTTTTCCCTTTAAACTTGCGCACAATGACCATAGGAGTACTATAACAGATGCATACTGTGGGTTGAGTGCTAGCTCTTGTTATGTAGATTGAAAAGCAACAGATTGACTATACATAAATTTTATTAAAACTTAACTTAGCATGTTAACAAAAAGCTTGTGATCCCCAAGAGAATATCTATTGTGTTATATTTAAGGAGTTCGATCTTTATTTAATGTTTACAATTACTGTTCACATCAAGCAAATTAAACAAAGTGAGATAACTATAAATGAGTTATATCTAGATAGATATGGCTTTAATTAATAGTCTTAAGATTTTTACAGTGATATTTCTATTAAATTGATTATAGTGCCTAAACCGACCCAGTGCCCCATCAGGTCGGGTTAGCCGCCCTATTTCGCTGGAATGGGCCCACCATGTCCGTCCCAGCCCAAATTTTCCGCTTCTTGCCCATCTTTAGTCTTTCCCAACTTGTTTGGCCCATTTCTAGTGCGTGAGGGGCCCTTGGGAGCATAGTCTATGAAAGAGAAGCATCAAATCACAGTGCATGCAAATTTTAGTTCAAACTTGTTCATGAGATCAATGGAATGGATCCCTCCTTCTGGACAGTTTTGGTATTCTTTTGAAGTATAGAGATGACGGAGGTTTATGAGATGACGGGATCTGTAGACACCATAGATGATGAAAGGTTGGTTGAACTACTACATAACAAGAAAGAAAAGCTTTTCTTGCAAAAAAAAAAAAAAACACTAGAAAAGAAAGGCCATGAATGAAAAGTAAGTGTCAAATCGATGTTGAAGACTATTGATCTCAGAAAATGTTGATTGGAGTGCATAACCCTTTTAAAAAAACTTACGTTATTAGAGATCAATGGGATATGTAATTTGTAGCGAACTCCATCCTTTGAATGTCAAGCAGCACAAGAAAACAAGAATTGAGCAAATTTAGAAACTTTTTATCACTTGTACTAAAATTTCATCTCTATTCCAACTTAATTGATTTGTTTGGTTAGAATAGAGGAAACAACGTTTGCTGTTTATATGCCCGTCTTTTGCTAGTGTATATGTAATGCTTTTTTTTTTTTTTTTTTTAATAGTTATAAATGTTACTGTTTCCCCATATGTTACACTTATCCAAGAGCAAGGGAGTCGGAGGCAACAATATATTACCATTTGTTTAACCGGAAAAGTACAGATGTTCTTTATATGTAGCTTTCCATGGAAAAGGGTCAATTTACCAATTGCACTCGAAACATTATTATCAAGTGCATAAGCCAAGCCCCATGCTAGTTCTTTCTGCTCTTGAACACCATGCTTGCTCTTGATTGCTAAAACAATGTGCAAAACATAAAAGCAAGAAGGTGCTCTGACTCTTCAATTCCTTTATGTTTTTAGGGATTTTTATCTTGCCACAAGTTGAGGATAAGAAATTAACCGAGTAAGCTTACCGGGAAAATAGGAAGGACCTCTTTTATATTAATCAGAATTCAACAGGCAGATGGTGATGTTTCTAAATAGAAGCCCTCCATTTACCTAAAATCAATTAGGCAACAGTACAACACCCGAATTTAATTAAGACATTCAAGTAAACTGTATACTTAGTTTCAAATTAAAAGATCATAAACCAGTGTGCTTTACGTTGTTTGAAATAGCTCACTCCTGAACTTTCCACATTTTTAGAACAGAAGAATTTCTTGGTGATCAATATTCTCATATTTCCTATCATGAGGCATTTCACCTGAGATTTTGTTTTTCCCATCAATTAATTTACATCATTAGGACCTTCGTCTCTGCTTACCCATGGATTTTGTTTATTATTAGCTCTCTACTGTAGGCTCTATGGACATGGTCGGAGCTGAAAGATCAAATTGGATTTGTGATGCTTGTTATAACAAGCGTTGTGAAAATTTCTCAAAGTCTCACTTAAATTGACGGTGATTGGAGACGCATCTCTAACACACAACCATCAAAGAAAGCATGGAAACCTGGCAATGCAACAAATTACTCCACAAAAGATAATTTATTTCCTAACGGTTGAAATAATTTTCTACTCATATTACAATCTTCATCAAACATAGGAAAACAATGCCATTTTCTGATAAAGTGACTTCTTAAAATACTCTTTCTAATTAGATCGTATTTCCTGTGAAATAAACAGAGTCCACCTAAAATTTTTCATAAGCAGACAATTGCCGGGTTATTAAAACAAACAATTTAATCATACAGGCAGCAAAGATAATTTACTAAAATCTCCACCGTCCATTACTGAGAAGCTTTGACGGTTGACGCTCGAATTCTCGGCGGTCGTTTTCCAATCCCATAGAAAAATGGATATTAGTGCCCAGTAGTCGCAGTTTCGCAACCATTCAAATTATGCGATTCACACGTATCGCAGACTCAGGCTGACTCATTGCAAGCCTCTATATGTCTGTTTCTCGGGTATTTGCAAGAAGGGGCCAGGCATGTTGTGAAATTGCCGTTTGTAGTGGAAGGGATATAGTTTAATGTTGCATTTTTATATACTAGTCGTATTTTTTGATTAGGACAGCTAACAAAAATCATGCGTGGGTTATTATTATTCAAGTGGCGACGAATTTGGTGGAATAATTTTCAGAAGAAGTAATAAATAGGTAGGTATGTTTTGGTTAGTCAGATAGAAATTACAGGTAGCTGACCATGTCTTGCCACTTCAACTACTACTTACTATAAATAATTAGCGCATTTGTTTACTGCAAACCGAGGGCCAGGATCACGAGAAATCGACGACCAAGGAATTATTTTTTAGTCAATTAAAGGACACACATGAGATAGTCAAAATTGGAAGCGCTCTAGATTCCCAATATGAACATATAAAACATATAATACGACAAACATACTTCGAGAGAGCTTTTGAAATTATCAGCAAGCCCCATCTCGCGCTCCGTCTTCTGGACATGAACTTTTTAATTTTTTCAATTTAATTTTAAATTTTTCTGTAATATTCCAATGTATAAGAGTTTTTTGATGTAGGCTACATCAAATTGATATTGTAATTTACCATTTTATGAGATTTGGTCTAATAAAGTGAAATATAAAGTTTCTTCATTAGTCTAATGTGGGGCTAGCTAGTATGGGCCGAGTTGAGTTCACTCCATGATGAGATGACCTGGTTGAAAACTTCTTTAAATACTCATCTCTCCCCTAATCCTGATACACAATTATCCTCATGTAAGGAGCATTTATTAAACGCTAAAGATGAAAGGCAGTCTAATTGAGTTAGTGATATAGAGGATAAACTTAAGTAAGGTTCATTGTCTAATATAATTGAAGCTATTGAGGCTTTCGATGGGCGTAAAATAGAGAAACTTTTTTATAGAGTTCTTAAAAGTAGTATATTTGAAGATGGGATAACTTTTAGGTACTTATGGAATAACTTTGGTGTGATAGATCTATTTTATCACTATCTTCATTATGAAAATATTGAATTGTATTTAAGCATGTCGATGATGAAAAGACAAATGCTAAGATTGGGGGTTGAGATGGAAATTGGAGGTTTGTCTGATGTGAATATGAAAAGTGTTAATAATATGATTGGTAATGTATTCGAAAATGTAACGGGTATGCCAAAGTTGACGGGATGGTGAGGGTGACGATGTATGTAATTTGGTGGATGTGGAATGGTCAAGTGACAATGATGATTTTGTAAGAGCCAAGTGTGCTCAGGCTAATTGTAATTGGATGATTTGTGGTGCTCTTGACAGCAACACCAAATCATTCCATTTGAAATGTACATGGATGAGCATATATATAGTATCACTTTTGAGGACAAGAGAGTGTCCATTTGTTTCTTAGCTAAACACTTCATGATTCTCATTTTTACAATGCTTAAAATCAATGCACCTCAGTTGAAAAAACTAGTTAGAAAACAGTTGGGGGTTGTTGACACCTAAATTTTTGCCCAAAAATATTTCATCTAGGTGTTTAGTATTTTTTTAAATGGAAGATGTTTTCCCTAAAAAAAAAAAAGATAAAAAGTTGGGGCCAATGATCTAAATGTGACTAGCCAAGCCCAGGAGGTCAGATTGGAATTAAAATGGCAAGCGGGGCCAAAATGCAATTTCCAAAAGTTGAGGGACCAATTCGCAAATTTTGCAAAATTTCACCCGAGCCCTTAAATCATCATCTTAGCCCCCAATTAAGTTGAAATTGAGCTTGGGCCAGGTCGAATCAATCAAATCGGGCCAAAAAGGACCAAATTGCATTGAATTGGACATTCTCGGGCAAGAAAGTGGCCAACTTTGAGGGACTCTTTTGCAAAATTGGGTGGAGACAATTGCGAAAAATGGTCAAGATCTTAAACTACTATATATTAGCTTGCTAATTGATCAAAAACCGTATCCAAATTGATGGATTAAAGCACTCAAACCACCTACCAAAACTCAGCTCACGGTTAAGTCTTAATTCGGACCTGCTAAGTATGCATATTGGTGGCCCCACCATATCCTCGTCACTTGCCCAACCGGCCTGATATTTGCACGTGATGAAAGACCGTAATGAGTAGTGCAAGTGGACGGAAATTAGCCAGAGATAAGCTGCTGAAATCACGGGAAAATCGCACCAAATCCGCACACTCAACAGCTGCAGAAGTCCAAAAAATTGGCTAAGTCAGAGAGTGGGTGGAATAGCCCTGTTGACAGGCTTGGTAGGTGGACAAAAGGCTGACCAAAAATCCTCTAATTCAGGGGATAAGATCTACGAAATGAGCTTCTTTCATGGAAAAAAGAGAAAGGGACGAGAGGGAGAGGGGAGAGCTCGGAATCGTTCCCCAAAGAAGCCCTCAGAAGCAACTCCAGAAAAGGAAACCCAGAAATTCCAGACCGACCTAGAGAGAGAAAAGTGAGATTTTCACACACCTGAGGCGAAAATTAGCCAAAACCTTAAATTAGAGAGTTAAACTTCACTCAAAGATCTTTCTATCCATAGGTCGCACGTCCAAAACGGAGTTCGGGAAGGTCTCCTAAAGCCCCCCGAAAACCACCCTCCTGGCGGGCCAAGAAAGTCGGAAAATTTTCTTAGTGTTGAGCCCGATTGGTCACGGATGAGAGAAAGCGAGTGTTTTTGAGAAAATTGAGAGACAAATGAGGAAAATATTGAACTTTAACCCAAACTAGAATACATATAGTTTGGTTTGGTGTCAAGTTTTCCAACAAAAGAGGTCTTGAAGTGTAATTTTAGAGGTTAACGAAAACCTTCGTTGTCAGTTCTTTTTTTGCAGATCTCATTCCCAGTTGAAGAAGCCAACTCCCACGGGCCCCCGAGGATAATTTCTTGGTTTCTTGGGCCAAGAACCACTTGAAAGGGAAACTAGGAAGCAAGGTAAGCATCCTAGATGTATTGTTTTTCGAGTTTGAGCGTGTTTTGATCATGAAAATCAAGAGGAAAACCAGCCCAGAAAACTGATTTCTGAGGCTGAAATTTTTCTAAGTGTTTGAAATCTCTTCAAGAGTTTTGCATGTGTGCTTCTTGAAGAGGTCGTTTTGATGTTGTTCGGTGGGTCATTCTCTATGATGTTTGTTGCAATTGAAAGCTCATATTACCTACTTTCACTCTGACTAAGTAGTGTTTTCCTTAGATCTCGTATGTGATGAGTGTCGGGGCTTGAATATGGGCATTCAACCTGTTTGCTTGACTTGGGTTCAAACCCAGATTTGCAAAATCAGCTCAAACCCGCATATTTAATGATGATTCCAGCTTGGTTTTCGTGTGTTTTAAGCTGTGATTTCTATCTAATATTGCTGCTTGCATGTGATAGTATAATCTTGATACTTTAGTTCCACGTGAGACTGCTTATGGGTTGAGATTGAAGGCCGCAAACATGGCCCGGCGAAGCTGTTTTGGGGTGATTTAATGCACGCCAAGTGTTCGATGAAATGTGCAAACCAAGTTTCGATCTTGAAACGGTCAATTTGAGCTCGGTTATTGTGATATTCATGTGCTGTGTTGCTCTATGTTAGCATAGATCGGTTTAAGGAATTATTATTAATTTAAAAAAAAAATAATTAAAAAAAAGAGAGAAAAATATGAAAATTTCAAAAATATCAAAAAAATGTTAGATAGCATCAAATTAGGATAGAAATGACATATATGAAATTTTCCTAATTTTAAAAGGTCATTTTCCTAATTTAATGCTATTTTGGTATTTTATAACCATTTTTATAAATAATCCATTTTGCGTAAAATAAAACTATTTAAAGTAATTTCATGCGTATAGAGTAATTTCATGCATATTTTAATTCTCATTTTGCTCATGGGGATCCTGTCCCGGGCGTGATAACAAGGCCATGTAATATTATTTGCCCGACTTGTATCGGGTTTACCTTTCCGCGTTTATTTTCAAGTCATTTCAATTTCTTGGATGTTTACTTATGCGCCGCTTTTCATTAATTTGAGTGTAAATTTCTCTTCTAAATTACGTTAGGATTAATCTAGAAATTAAGGAAAACAAACGTACAAAAACATTTGCATGGACGCTTAGCGATTTTATAAGGAAGATAAGTGGGAATCAAGATTGTGTGGCCATTTAGATGAACAACCTTTCAAGTTAGTGGTACCGCAAGGGCGCTAATAGAAACATTAGCATAAACAAGTCCCCGTTCCTAGAAATCTCTGGTTGCGTAGGAATCGAGACAACACTCCCGTGTCTCGATTGGTTTCTAGCCGACTCCAATAGGCTAGTGGCGACTCCTAGAAATATTTAGGTTGTTAAGAATTGAAATATGAAATCCAACGTCGCACGAGGTATGGGCTTGGGAGAGCCCACGCCTAATCTAGGGCCATTGGTCCGCCTCTTTAGGCAAATACCCCTAAACCTTCTTCCTTTTCCCTAGATGGAAAAGAGAGGTCGTGACAGGGGTGAATATCACTTTAAGTCGATACAGGAGCACAAAGCTAAAAGTGTTCAAGGAATTGCAAAGCAATTATAAGACATATGCATAGATGTACGACTACTTGGGAGAGATTTACAATGCAAGCCACATGAGTACATTTAAAATTGAAGTTGAAAGACCACTACCAAATTCCCTACCATTATTCAATAGGGCTTACATTAGCTTTGATACACATAGGAAATGATTTTTGGCAAGATGTTGGAAGATCATTGGATTAGATGGATATTTCCTTAGAGGATTGATCAAGGGTGAGTTGTTGTGTGTGTCGCAACCTGACCTCCCCGTCATTAGGAAAGAGAGAGAAAGTCGGATTTATGAGTATTTGACCATGAGAGTTTCCTCATGGTTCGTGTTTCAAAAGACATCATCACCTCGTCTTTCAGAATGAACCCTTGTGAGATCCCTCGTTCATGATCATGAGCTTTCCCAAGCTCGTACCTCATGTGATAATGAAAGGTATTGTGATTTGTACCCGCACGGGCAACGCACCTCGAAAGAAGATGTTGGGTGTGGACATTGACTTTAGGGATATTTTTACCATGATAGTCTTCTCGATCATACTCATCACCCATAAGGATGGTATCACTTCATCCTTTGGGCTACTGTCACAATGGATTTATTTTATAATCTAGTTATTTAGAAAAACCTAAAAAGACGGGAGTCGCCACTAGACTCATTTTTGGGGGTCGAGTAGAAAATCCAATCGAGGGTGGGGAGTCGTCCCTCAATTTCTTCGCAAATAGAGATTCTAGGTTTGAGGACTTAAGTTATGCTAACATTTCTATTAGCGCCCTTTTGTACCTAAAGGTTTGTCATTTTTTTAAGGTGTCCATGCATTTCTTTTTACTTTTTCGGGTCGATAACATTAACTAGGTGATTATGTGTAGATGGTTGATTTCATGCAATTCTATTTCTATGAAAAAGGAAAAGAAAGTACGCAATTGAATTTTTTTTTTTTTTTATACAAAAAGACAGTAGGTAAACAATCAAGTAGGTGATTTAGGGAAAACGGTAAATCTAACATTCAACCCTAAATGATGAACAAAAATAAAGCAAAAGAAATAAAACCTGCACCTCATCGGGTGTTTATACAACGCAAGACAACCCGAAACATATATTGGAGACGAATGATACAAAAAATATGGTCAGATAGGACTGTTCACGCGCTTATCGATAACCATATCACTTTTGGTGTCAATTGTAGGTCTTCGTGTAAGTATATTTTCTGATGGTGTTGGCATCTTGAAATGTCTGCGCGAGAAGGCAAAAGTACCAATATAAAACTACAGAGCATGTGCTATTGGCTCTGCCTTTCAGACACAGGTGAAGTTCCCCCAAGGCTTGCCTCATCGAGACTGGCGGTCTTGAGGAACTTTGTCTTGAGATCCTTTAGATATTTGCAGTAATATTTCTACTTGTTCAGTAACTTTCGGCTTCATAGGGTTCAGAGTCTGTTTTCCTGAACTGGTGCGACTCTGGTGCTTCATTTTCTCTGCAATCGGTTGCAATGGAAACCCGTGCACCCATCAAAGACATTGGAGAAGCTGGTTCTTCCCGGAAGCACAAGCCTGTGCAAATACCTGAAGCAGTTGAAGGGTGGGACTATGAAGTGTTCTTAAGCTTCAGAGGACCGGATACTCGCACAGGCATCGCTGATTATCTTTACGTAAGTCTCAAAGAAGCAGGAATCCGAACATACCGAGACAACGAAGATCTTCACTTTGGTGAAGAGATTGGCCCAGAGCTTCTTGGAGCGATCGAGCAATCTAAGGTCTCCATACCCATCTTCTCTAATGGATATGCTTCCAGCAGATGGTGCCTTAATGAGCTAGCTCATATGGTGCACTGTAGGAGGAAAGGACAGATAATCATGCCCATTTTCTACTATGTTGAACCATCCGAGGTTCAAAACCAAACCGGAGGTTACAGTGAGGCCTTGCTTGCACATGAAAACAAGAAGAGTGTGGACGATGAGACCATGCGGAAGTGGAGAGCTGCTCTCAACGAGGTTGGAGGGTTAAAGGGATGGGACATACAAAACGGGGATAGGTACAGAATCTTCCATCCTTACATTGCATGCCAAAATGGAAGCTCTCTTGCTTTCAGTTGCTTTTCTTTTGCTGTGGGGACTATCAATCTCATGATATCTTTTCTCTTATCAATCCATAGAAATTGCACAAATGCAATTGTGCCATGTTGGTGCGAATGCAAGAGACCACGACACATTGGATGCTTTTCCTTTGTCTTTATGTTACGAAAGAAATTCAAGAACAAATGCTTTTCTGTTGTACTTAACAGTAAAAAGCCAGTGTACGCACGAGGTTTGAAAATTATTTTTCGTTTTACTGGGAAAAATTGGTGGCCACGTTATTTCCCTTTCTTCGAGTAATGTTTCGACATTCTAATTTGACATTTCTTCTTTCATCCAAAAATATTATTAACAAATAATATGAAAACATTTATGCATATATATGTAATGAGCGATGCATATGAATATTCATCATATTGTATGCTGAAAATTAATGAAGAAACTTGCTGGATCTATCGTTTATTGTTCAGAACTCTTAAGACGGGTACGATGTGCTAATCGTAAAGCTATTTTGTGAAGGAGAAGCTTGTGTACAAATACGAAATACACGTAATAAGATCATCCTTTGTTCCTTTTATTAGCAAGATATTGTGATCATCTACTGTAATTGACGGTTGCGTAGCTGTTCTAAATCTGCACAAGGTTTGAGCATTTGGCTAGCATGGCCATGAATTAATTCTTCCTGATCAACGTAAGTTCCACTTGCAGTTGCACTTCTTGTTGCCTCCTGTGGCTTCCACAGCGTAGTAATATCAAATCCTGATGTCATATATTTCAGCTTGCCGATTCTAACTTACTTTCTATTCACCTTGGCTTTTCTCATCGTTTATATCATTAGGCACGAAGGACAGCTGGTTAAACATATCGTTACGAAGGTTTTAAGTGTGCTGAAAAAGGCTTATTTGGTGATTACTGACTTCTTGGTCGGAGTTGACAACAATGTGAAAGATATTCTAGGGATGATAAGCACCAACATAGATGATGTAAAAATCGTGGGAATCCATGGCATGGGTGGTATCGGAAAAACGACTCTTGCAAAAGTAGTCTACAACATACTTTCCCAGGACTTTGATGATTGTTGTTTCCTTGACGATGTTAGAGAAACTTCAAACTTGAAAGGAATTGTATATCTGCAGAACCATCTAATTTCAGACCTTTCAAAACGGGCACTTCCATTTGCTAATTGCGTGGACGAGGGGATAATGATGATAGAGGAAAGATTTTCCAGTAAGAAAGCTCTTATTTTTCTTGATGATGTTGACGAAAAAAGTCAATTGATTGCACTATTGGGGAGGCGATGTTGCTTTGGTCCAGGAAGCCAGATACTTATAACCGCAAGAAATGCAATTGTTCTTCGTGAATTTGATGTAAAATTGATTTATCCAGTTGGTGAGATGGATTCGAATAGATCACTTCAGCTGTTCAGCAAGCATGCTTTTAGAAGAGATCACCCTCCACCAGAAAAATTAGAGCTGTCTAGAGAAATTGTGAAGATAGCCCAAGGTCTTCCATTGATTCTTGAGGTGATGGGTTCAACTTTATCATGGTGTGAACAAAGAGAAGATATCTGGGATGAGTACTTGGAGAAGTGGAAAATGGGTCATATTGAGGCAATTCAAAGTAAGTTGATGATAAGTTACGAAGCATTAGATCCTTGCCAGAGGCAAATATTTCTTGATATAGCTTGTCTTTTCATTGGATATGACAAGAATATTGTTATGTATATGTGGAAAGATTGTGGTTTATGCCCAGCACATGGTCTTGAAGTTCTTCAAATGATGTCACTGATTAAAATTGGAAAAGGAAATGAGTTGTGGATGCATGATCATCTCAAAGATCTTGGTAGAGAAATTGCTTCTCAAGAAAGTGGGGGTGAATTGGCCCAAAACAGTAGATTGTGGAACCACAAGGATGCACTGGCCATGCTATTGAGAAAGGAGGTAAATAGTAAGTTTGATTACTAAAATACAATTAAGGCCTGTTCTTGTGAAATTCTAACTTTGTCCCAAGATTTTTCTCTTAATTAACTAACCGTATCTTCCTTTTCATTAATTTGTCTTGTTTCAATATTCAGAGAAATGAAAAGCTCGAAGCCCTCAATCTGAAATTTGACGAATTTTTGGAGTATTGTTTCCCTCTTGAAAGATTTGCAACGCTACCAAATCTAAGGTTCCTTCAAGCGGACAGCACATCCCTCAATTCCAACTCAGTCGAACGTTTCCTTTCAGAAGCTGCCCTACTTTGGCATAACAAATCTTTGATTTTTTCACCGATGAATTTATTTAAAAGGAACAGACAACTCCTTCCAAATTTAAGATGGCTCATGTGGCATAATTTTCCTTTGCGGGCACTCCCGATGACTTATTTTTCAATGAATAATTTAGTTATCCTTGATTTCTCATGGAGTAACATTACATATGATTGGGGCGGATGGAGACATATCAAGGTACATTTTGTTCTAGAACAATCTTCTTGCTACTGTTATTTTCTTCCCGTAGAATTAATATACCTGTTACTATATTGGTGTTGCAGAGAGCGTGCAAATTGAAAGTTCTTAATCTTACGAACTGCACCCACTTGACCAAGACTCCCGATCTGTCTGAATTACTCACATTGGAGAGATTGATTCTTGATGACTGTTATAGATTGGCTGAAATCGACTCGTCAATCGGTAAATTGAAGAACTTGATTTTCTTAAGCTTAATAGCTTGCAGGGAACTCCAGTATTTGCCAAAAGAGCTAGGTGGCCTGCCAAGTCTAGCAGAACTTCTCCTTGATGGAACTTCAATACGAGAAATTCCCGAATGGTGGGCTTTGAATAAATTGGAGAATCCCAATGTACACAATTCCCCATCAGTAAAAACATCGGGTTCAATCAACTGTCTAACTTCTTTGTCAAAGCTTTCTTTAGTCAGTACATTTATAACTCACCTACCAGACTCTATTGGAGCATTGACAAGTCTTGAGCGCTTGAATTTGAAAAGATGTCGCATAAACAAACTTCCGTACTCCATTGGAAAATTACGGTCATTGACCGAGTTAGATCTATTTTGTACAGGAATCACAGAGTTACCTGACTCTATGGAATGTCTGGAGAATCTGAAAGCACTGATAGTATTCGAAGGGTATGACTCGGAAGGTATATCTGCCTTGCCTAAACTTCCAAAAAGCTTGACTTCTCTGGCACTTTCGTCGATGTCTTTGGAAGCTATTCCTGATCTTTCGAACCTGATCAACTTGGAACTGCTGATTCTGTTCATGGGAGAGCCCGACATCCCTAGCCTGTCTGAGTTTGCGGAAGATCCCATGCCTTGGTGGCTTGGGAGGCTATCCAAATTACAATCCTTGGTGTTGTGCATCCCACACATGACTAGCCTATCTCCTGAGCTAGGTGACCTTTCTCACTTGAAGTTTCTATACCTCTTTCATTGCGCAAGCCTCCAATGCATTCCGCAGATCTCCTCAAGTATCTTGAAGCTTTATATTATGAGTTGCTGGTCACTGACCACACTTGATATTTCAAATTTGAAGACCCTATCCCAACTTCGTATTCTAGATACACCAGTAGAGGATCTTTCCGGGCGTGAACTGCTAGACAATCTGCTAGAGTGGAAGATAGAAAAAAATGAAAACAATGAAAAATCTTATATTTCTGTGATTGAGGAGTTGGTTAAAATGGTGTTGGACTGGCACGGCATCAGAAACATTTAGGCGCTGGAAATCTAGATTCGTCTCTGTCAGGCTACGAAGTTCTGTGCGAGTGAGGAACACTAGGATACATTTGAAGATTGAGGCTGCAATGTCGCTGCAACTATTTGCAAATTTTAAGGTGTGGTAGAATGAGGGCTTTTAGGTTCAGCATTTTTTGAATCCTTAAAAGCTTCTCCATTGGAAATTGCAATTGCTGTTGTGGTAAAATTTTCATTGGTACTTTTGTCTGGAAAAACAATTTGAAGAGGACATTCTTTGTTGTTGGTGTAATGAAAGAAGATGATGTCACACAAATGAAAGGTACATAAGCATCGATGGCACCATGTATGCTTTTGATGGGGAACTCGAATTCAATGAAGCTGTATTCTCATCGACAAAGTTTTATGACAGGCAGGACCAAAATCCACGTTGACGAAACTACTGGTAAGCCTGAACTATCTGGCAATTATAGCACACTTTTGAGCTATTCCAAATTCTTTTGTGCCAGACCAATTTGAAAGAGCAATTTTGTATATACCGGTGGATGGCCCCACCGACATTTACTCTTCTCTTTTTATCTATTTTTCCCAAGTAAAAAAAGTAATTTTTTCACCTAAAACTTGCGTACGATGACCATAAAAGTACTACGACAGGTGCACATCGTGAGTTGAGTGCTACCTCTTTGCAGGTACATTGAAAAGCAATAGATCATCTATACATAAGTTTAAATAAAACTAAAAGCTTGTGATCCCTAAGATAGAATATATTGTTATTTATATTTTAAGGAGTTCGATCTTTGAGTATTCACATCAATCAAATTGAGAAATAAGAAAAAAAGTAACGAAGATATGGCTTTAATATATGGGTTAATATTGTGTTAAGATTTTTGCAACGGTATTTCTATTAGATTGATTGTAGAGCTCAAATTAAGTAATACCAATACCGACGTGCGACATGCGATATGACACGACATGACATGCTGACATGTCATTTCTCAAGAAGTAGAGAATTCCGATATTGTCTATTAAATGTATATTTTTATATATTTTATATAATTATTTCAATCAATTTTGATTCAAATTCACAAATAAAAAATAAAAAAGCCTTGAATGAATTTACACTAAAAATATTAATCCACCATTTATTAATATCATTCATAGTTTCAATTTGACAAACTCAACTTCATTCCAATAATCCATAAAATTTGGAAAAATAAAAAATAAACAAATCACATTCGGGACCCGCATGACAAATGTGTCGGAAGAGAAGAGAAAAAAAACTTGGGATTGAATTGTGTATCCCGAGAAGTGAAAGTCAGAAAAGTAAAGAAAACAAGATTTTTCTTCTTTCCCTATTTATTATTTTTATTATTATTATTTATTTTTCACATATATACATTTTGATCTATCATTTATTGAATTTTTTTTTTTAAAAATTGATGTCATGTGTTGGAATCATTTGTCGAAAACTCATATGTAGGAATTTCGACTCGAGTGTCGGAGAGTGTGTGGAAAGTTAACTAGGTGTTGGATTTTTCGACGCGTGTTAACTAAGTATCGGAGAGTATTTGAAAGTGTTTGAGAGTATTGGACACGTGTTTAAGTATCCAACACGACATAAAGGCTCTCGAAAAGTGTCAGTGTCTCTTAGAGTTGAAACCGACCCAATGCCCCCATCAGACCGAGTCAGCAGCCCGATTTTGCTGGAGTGGGCGAACCTCGTCCGTCCTGGCTTAATTTTTCCGCTTCCCAGCCCATCTTTAGCCTCTCGCAAATTGTTTTGGCCCAATTCTGGTATGTGGGCCCCCTTGAGAGCATGATCAATGACGGAGAAGCATCAATCACAGTGCAATAGTGCATGCATATTTTAATTTAAAAACTTCTTCATTTGGACAAGGGGATGGATCCATTCTTGTGGACGGTTATGTTATACTTTTGAAGTGTAGAGACGCCAATCTTATAAAAAGTGAAACCCAATCACTGTACTTTGGATTTATTAAATTGAAAGGCTTTTGTTCCAATTAATTTAAAACGATGTAATATGTTTTTTTTTTTTTATCTCAATAACTCCCTCAGACGGAGGTTTACAAGATGACGAGAGCTGTAGAACTCCGTCCATGATGAAAGGTTGGTTGGACTACTGCTTGACAAGAAAGAAAAGCCATGAATGAAAAGAGAGTGAGAAATTGATGTCTAAGACTTTTGGTCTCATAAAATGTTAAATAGATTGTACAAGCAATTTCAAAAGCTTAAGTTATTAGGGATCAATGTGATGTGTAATATCTGGTGAACTCCATCCTTTGGATATTAAGTTACACAAAAAAACAAGAATTGAGCAAATGCAGAAAATCTTTTCCTCTTCTACTAAAATTTCGTCTCCATTACAACTTACTTGATTTGTCTGGATAGAAGAGAGGAAACAACGTATGCTGTTTATATGCCCCACTTGTGCTAGTGGATGTATAATGTCTTTCTTTCCTAATGAACTGGTGGAGGAACTTCTCCGAATGCGGCTGATAATCCAAGATGAGAAGGAACCAAGACGAGATCCCGTGAAAATTCAAGGGGCAAATCAAGATCATGATCGAGATCGAGGCTATCACACCCCGGACCTTTTCCTTGCCTCGGGAACCCGACATCTGCGGGATTTATTTTTGTAGCGTTTTAGGAGGCGTCGCCGCCCCATTAATTTTTATCTTTCAATTAAACACATGTGGAAGCGTACAATATCAACACCCTATCAATAAACAACAACAAGATAGCAAGGAAAACACATACACTAATATACAACTTTTCCAGGTTGGAGAAGAAGAAGTGTTTAGAAAGACATTGAGAGTTTAACTAAATACTCACTTTACTCCAAGGGGCTCTCGAGATAATAATATCCCAAATTTTGTCCGGATTCCAAGGCATGAAGCCTTTTTTGGAAGTTTGAAAGCATTTTTTTGGTGGTTTCATCCTATCTTCGAAGATCTCGTTGCACATACACAATTTTGGAATCAATTGTTTTTAACGAATTGTTGTGTGCTAAAAGAGTCTCCAATTGCCAATTCAGGATGGCTTCAGCAACAAGTCCTTTTTTGTCTTCCATGTTCGTCCACATCAGTGGAGGCAAGTACTTTGGGAATATGTCGATATCTCCCTTGTGGATCGATGAATTTTTCTGGGGCGAGGGGAACGAAAGTTTCAAACTTTCTCGAGTAAGAGGGAGAAAATTTGCCTCTTGGAATATAGCGATAGAAGAATTAGGTAATACCTCTTCTGGAGCTTCAGGTGAGTAAGAGTGCCTTTTTGCTCACTTCAAGATTGGCTTATAGAATGGGGAAATAGCTGTTTTTTTTTTTTTTTTTTTTTTGTGAGGAGGTGGTGGTGTTGGTGGCGAGGCTGGGGATGTGGAAAGTGGCTCTGTGAACTCTGGTGGTGGGGTTGGAGCATAAGAAACCACGAATTGGAATTTATCACTTTCACCAAGAGTATCAACGGAGGAATCTCCATTTAAGTACCTTTGGTACATAGTATTCTTTGACTTTTTGGGTTTCCGATGGGTTCTTGCATTTGGGTCGACTTCGTCGGGGGAGTTTGTACAGTAAGAACACTAGCAAAAGGGGTCCCCAAAACAGTGACCATATTGGTCTTTATAGTAATGGACAGGGTTTACATTACTCTGAAAGTATTGAACAAGCCTTTTAGGTTCTAGTTCAGAAATAAACTCAAGAACACATGGTTCAATCATAAACAAGGTTTGGAAGATAGAAGGATTTTCTTCATTTTCTTTGTCAAATTTGATGGTAACAGTACCATCTTTTTTCCTAATGAATTCGGAGTTTGAGGACTAGAGGAGCTTGTTATTCTGATGTGGCTTTTCATAGTTGATAATCCAGGTTTCCGGAAGGAGCTTGGCCAACTTTTCTCTTGGGATTTGTCTTGGAACATGAATGCAGGATGCTTGGTCATTCTGCATAGAGATGAATAAAGCATCTTCATTATCATTTTGGAAATTCAAATCAAGAGCATGGTTCTGCACTCAATAAACTATTTGGTAGTGTAGTGTTGCTGCAATAGAGTCAGTGGTCTGGGGAGATCTAGTGAGCTGGATTTGGACTTTTAGAAAGGAGAGTAGCTGGGGGTCTGAAAGAGCGATATTAAAGTTTGGATATAAGGTTACAAAGACTATTCTAGCATTTAAAGTGGTTTGGACAATACCAATACAAACATGCTAGTATTCTGGGAACCGAGTATCTAATAAAGCTATTCTAGCCACGACTAGCAAGCCTTTACGACCGTGAAAGGTCAAAGCAAGACGGACAGATCCATAATGGACATGAGAGTATCATTGTTGGGTCTACTGCTCGGGAAATTCTGGTGGAATTTGAAGAGTAACAAAATAATCATTTTCAGTGGCTGGAATGAAATGTTGATCGAACTTGGAGGACTGGACGTACTCTTTTACTTCCTTTGGGGTTTGGCGGATGAGTTGTTGAATGGAGCAGATGGGAGAAAATAATGAGGTAGGTTTAGCAAAAGCAGAATAAGGGTTCATAAGGGGGAGTTGAGTTTAAGAGATTTTGGTTTCATCACTAAGAGAGACTTCATAAAGATAGTCAATTTTAGAAACATTTGACACTTGAAAATCTAAAAGAGTTGAGGAGGATGGAGATGAAGTAAGAGAAACCGGAGCTTTTAGTATCTCGGGTTAGTCATAATGTGAATAGATCTTCTCAGCACTGGATTCACCTATTGAGCTCATGGAACGGATCTTATTACAAATGAAACCATAGCTTTGATACCATGAATGGACCTAGGCTTAGAACTAGAGAAGACTGAGTCAGTTTCCCGCAGGTATGCCTTCCCACTATGGGCGAATCTTTCGTTCAAGCCCTTCAAGGGTAGCATTTTAGTAGAAAACTAATCTAATTTACAGGCCCGTTCATTGGGCCATTTTGATGCACATCCAAAAAGGATAGGGGTTTAGTCCTAGCTCTTCTACGAGGGAGACTACCAAAAATGGTTCCCATCAAGAGGCTAGCTCCTCACGGCTTGGGCTCAAGGTCGTAATCCAGGTTGGAGTCGAGGTCGTTCATAATGCCATCAAGAGGGTTCACCATCGAACCATTAGGATCACCTAGTGGACCATTGAAACCACAGGGGGCCGGAAGACCTCCTCGTTGACCCATGTGAACCACGCCTCAAAAAGATGGGGGACCAAATACCCTAAGTCCTCATTAACCCACATTGTTGCACGACCCCAACTCCATCTCTAAGGTCTTGAGCAGTAGGGATCTTTTTTGCAACGTACAGTCTCATTGCCGTCCCGATTTTTTTTTATCTTATTGTCATGCATTTGCAGAAATGTGAACAAACAACTCCCTAGACAAACAACAACTAGAAAACTAGGACAACATCACATCACACAAAACACACTAATTCATATTGTAACAATACTTTTACAAGCCTTTCTCTACAGGCCCTCTTCTCCTTTTACATCACACAATAAGTTTCCACATAGGCTAAGGCTCTCCTCTAGCGTGACTATAGCTCAAAAAATTAACGTGAGACTTCTATGCCAACAAAACTGAAAAATGAGGGAGTGAGTCTTGTGTCACACCCCGATTCTCGAGCGCGCGCCCATCCCTCACCTGGTCGAATAATAGCAACGTCCTAGGACGTATCGCCGACCCTTTCATTTTTAATACACAAGCGAAAACATATAATAAAAATCCCCAGATAATAAAACAATGCGATAGAAAAGTAGGGTCATATTTTTCAACATAAAAATCACAACCACACTTTTACATAAAGTAAACTATATAGTATATAATACAATACTATTCACAAGTCTGATCTATTATACACTAATCAAAACTCAGAGTTTGCAAAACAGGATGGGTTTTCAGTCCTCATTCGGGTCGTACTTTGGATCCTCCTCGAGGTCATCCTCCTCTTTCTCTTCGTCTTCTTCTCCTTCTAGCTCCTCATCTTCCGGCTCGTCCTCGGTTTCATCTATCGGTTCGTCCACAGGTTCCTCCTCCATAGGCTCATCCTCCTGCCACTCCTCCTACTCTACGATCTCCCTTTCTTCTTCATTCCAGTTGTCATCATCGATTGAGTACACGGGAGTATGAGCATTGTCTTCTTCCTGAGGATTATTAGTATCCACTACCGACCCATCTCGATGGTCTGTCGTTCCTTCTCCGAACGCTTCTTCTAGCACAAACCTAGGTACATCACTCTCTGGGATAGGACCTTCTCTTCGCCCATCATAGTAATGACAATACCATGATCGAAATTCATGGGGCCTCAGGGCGTCCTGACCCACATCCACCCAAACAATCGACTTAACCAGCACATACTCTAGTCCTTCTGAGTAAGGATATATGTGGAAGTGGTATGCTACCTCTATGGCTTCCTCTGGGATGCCAAAGTGCATAGGAGGACGAGGAGGTGGAGGTGCTGCCATCTAGGGGCTTGAAATGTTGTCCCACAATAGGGTGAGACTACGTCTCAGTGAGTTCTACCCTCCTAAGACTCGATTAATGAACCAATACACCATAAGGACTATTTATGCACAACACGAATCAGAGAACTTACCTTGGCCTTAGATTCTACCTGCAATTCAATACAATTCAATAGGCACCTAGTTATTCAATTCACCACAATAGATCACATAATTGATCAATTGATCTAGTCGATTACATGTCACCACGACCATTTCTTGGTCGGCTCATCTCATACTATCTATGAAGTCCGACTATAGTCCAGGACTGCTCACTCTAAGTTGATATATAGATAGTACAGCTCACGCTAAGTTGATAAATAGTGCACTACTCTCGCTAAGCTGACATATCGTCCATAGGCTGATATAGTACACTAATAATACTCTCTCTAAGTTGATAAGGTATACTGCTCGCATTAAGCTAACATATCAGAGCCCACAGGATGATATAGTATACCAGTATACTACTCTCGCTAAGCTGACATATCGTTCGTAGGCTGATATAGTATACCACACCCAACCATGCAAACCAATTTGACATTTTTATCAGTCCTGATTAAAATACACATGTGTTTGTACACGGCCGGCCTTAGTCAAAATATCATATTTTCCTTTTTCACAAATCCCACCATTTTCTATAGTCCACCAAAATATTTTTGGCACTATTAAGCGATGCTTGTTATTTTTCAATTAATTTCCAAAATAATTAATTTAGGAATAATCCTAAAATTACAATAAAATCAATTTCTCACAAATTAAGGCTCAAATAAATAAACGGACTATTCTTACCATTACCAAAAAAAAAAAAAAAAAAAAACGGACTGCACCACAATAATCAGCATAAAATTCGGGTCACCGGCCATCCCGGTTAAATTTCTGGAAAATAATTAATTAATTAAATAATTTCGAAAATCATTTAAATAAATACTAAAAATCCAACTTAGGCCCGTAATGCCTAATTGGAAGCCGAAACGAACCTAAAAAAATTCCAAGGTTCCTTCAATAATTACTCGAGCCTATCTACTCACTAACTACACTAACCATTTGCCTAACATGCATAGGTACATTGTTAATTTAATTATTCTAATATAATATACCCATCTAATTGCACTTAATTAAATCTAATTAACCCATAAGCATCATTAGTCTACTAATTAAGGCTTAGTGAGTAAAACTCACCCGTTTAACAATCCGTTCGAATCGAAACGCCGGGAACGCGATGGTGAACGAAAAGCTCCAAATCGGCGACACCAATAGGGCACAAATTGGGCACAAATTGGGCCCGAAACTTGGCCCGCAAAGCCCACGATGCTACTGGCTTTTTCCTTGGCTGCTGGGGTTGTTTCAAGCGGCTGGTTCGGTGGAAATAACACTGCTGGGCTTGCTGCTGTGGGGACTTCAAAGGACGGGAATGAAGAACAACACCAGAAGCCGATCGTCCAAGCTGCAGGCGGCCCAATCCAGGGAAAATGAAAGAAAAAAGGGGCGAAGACCGTGGGGGTGGGTGCTCACCGAAGCCAAAACAAAGAGAAAGAAAGCAGAGGGAGATAGAAAGAGAGAAAAAAATGGGGATGTTGGCAAGAGAGTAATGAGTGAGAGAGAGATAAGGCTTGAAAAGTCAAGGAGAAGAGGAAGCAAAGTGGAAAACGGTAGAGGAAGCCGTCGGTGGGGGTGGTTCCGCACGAGAGAGAGAGAGAGAGAGAGAGAGAGAACGTGTGCGTGAGGGGGAAAACGTGAGAGAGAGGAGGTGACGCGCGCGCGAGGGAGAATGTGCAGCCGAATGAGGGGGGGAGAAAAGGAAAATTAAAAAGGAAACTTCTTATAATAAAAATTCTTGGTCTCACTTGCTTCCATTTAATCCAATTTAGTCCCCAAAAATCCCCATGCTAAAGCACTTGATCCTCACTTGCTTTCTTGCACCCAATTTTCCTCAAACAATAAATCTCGGGCAACAAAAACAGCCATTTCCTTCAATTCCGAATTCTAATTCATTTTTTTTCGAAATCCGATTTTCTGAACAAACAAATCCGGTTGAGATCCAATTTGAATGTAGAAAAAGCCCAAACAACTTCCATTCACCATTTCACTCACACCAGATGCCAAAATTCCCTTCAAATTGGTCAATCCGAATTTCCGTTAATTTTCCGCAATGTCCGAATCAATTTTCTACAAAAATCTTGGAATCTTTGAAAATTCCTCGAAAGATGAGTTGACGTTTCTAAAATGTCCTGTGATATGACAAAACTTTCAATTTTTGAAATCAGAGTCGAATTCGCGGTTAATTTCTATTTGGTGCGTTTTTAGCGTGATCTATGTTACCGAGTAACTTTCAGAAATTTTTTATCGCAAATGACCCATGGTCGATTTTCTTCGAGCCACCATGAACCCATTCGACTCATTGGCAATTCTCGGTTATCGTGGAACTCTCGAGGATTCAAATACGGACATAGGGTACCAAAACAATAAGAAAATCAGTTTAGTGCCAACTGACGAGAATTTTCCAATTTAGTGGTGTCACCCACGATTAGCTACACATCTCTGTGAAACCAGTCTATCTCTAATTTCAAATCAATTTTTAACTATGTCGTAATGGCCTCTAAAGATGGATACGATCGAGAAGCTGATTCCTGGTCAAATTCTCAAATCTATTGCCTTAAAATTCCTTAATGGTTTCCCCAAATAGTCTAGTTATCTCGAGACTGATCAGCTCTAAGAATAGCCCTATAGGCGCGTCAATGGAATGCTTGATTTATTTAGTAGAAAACAAGACTGAAAATCTGGTATGTCACAACTTTTTCCCTCTTATAAAAATTTCGAGGACGAAATTTAAACCGTTACAATACTTAAGCAAAAAGGTGGGGGAACAATTCTTTCATTGACTTTTTAGTCTCCCATGTCGCTCCTTCAGTACCGTGGTGTTACTAGATCACTTTGACCAACGGAATGGTCTTTGTACGCAACACTTGTTCCTTTCTGTCCACAATCTGATTCGGGCTTTCCACATATGACACTCGGTCATTCACGTTCAATTCCTCAAAATTGAGCATGTGGGTCGGGTCAGGCTCGTACTTCCTCAACATCGACACGTGAAAGACGTTGTGCACTTGCGCCAATCTCGACGGCAACGCAAGACAATATGCTAAGGTCCCGATTCTCTCAAGAATCTCGAATGGACCTACGTACCTCGAATTCAGTTGTCCTTTCTTTCCAAAGCGCGAAGTTCCCCTCATTGGCGACATCTTTAGAAAAACGTGATTACTAACTTAGAATTCCAATAATCTTCGGCACTTATCTACGTAACTTTTCTGTCTACTTTGTGCGGTCTTTAATCTGCCTCTGATTAATGCCACGACATCCACTGACTGTTGGACCAACTCTAGGCATGTTATCTTCTTTTCCCCAACTTCATCCCAACACACTGGTATCCTGTACACTCTGCCAGCTAATGTTTCAAATGGAGTCATCTGGATACTCTACTGATAACTGTTGTTGTAGGCAAATTCCACTAGGTGAAGCTGATCTTCCCAACTTCCTTTGAAGTCTATTACACAAGCTCTCAGCATGTCCTCGAGGGTCTGAATCGTCCTCTCAGACTGGCCATCCGTCTGAGGATGATATGCCGTACTGTACTGAAACTTTGTGCCTAGAGCACTTTGCAAGCTTTTCCAAAAAGCAGCTGTAAATCGTTCCAAAAGAAATTAATTTGTGATATTATATATTGATTAAAGACAAATTATTACATAAAGAATATGTGCTGTACGCGACCTTCATTTGATTCTAGCCTTTCCAGTTTTCCGTGATCTTGGTTCATGATAGATCAAGGATGGCCAAGTTATCCATGTGAAAGTTCATCACGGGAAAATGTTGAAGGCAACCATGCCCATTGAAGCCATCTTATTTCTAAAAGAAGATTATCAAAGTTTCCAGAAAGATTGACATAATCCAATTTAAGAAATTTCAAGCTTATGAGGTTGGAAAACTGTTCGTTGAGGAGATGTTGCCCCTGGGACCAAGTTCTGAAGTCAAGAAATTTTAGCCCCGTGCACACGGTTACTGGGTTCCCTTCGAAATTGCCGATTGCTTCGTCACTCGCGCCATCTTTTTGGCCATCATTAATCCAAGCGTTCTCTACGGTCCTCTCCTCGTCATCAAGTTTCCCAGCAGGAACCATTATAGTTAAGGTGTCCTTTTCTTGTAGGTCCCTTGTGATTGATTGCAGCGCATTCAACGATTACTTGCAGCTAATTTAAAATTTTTGGATTTTCCAATGAGACCCCACCATCACCAATCATCAATCTAGTGCCAAGAGGGGGGAAGACTAGGTGGAGATTGCAAAGTGTGGAGGACAAGAACAAAAGTACCGAAGAGAAGAAAATGAATCCACTTGGGAGGTCCTGAAGTTCTTTCTGTCGACGTGCAACCGAGTCCAGCGCCCTCGACAACCCATGCGACCACGCCACGCCCTGACCCGCATAAGCCGCTGGCCATCAACCACCGCGAGCGTTGACCACACCACCGCCACGGTTGAGCCAGTGGTTGCGTTCCGATCCGATTATGTTATGGTTAATTTGGAAAGTAATCCTCAAAATTAGGGAATTATCTTATTCATAATTGATTTGATATATTTTATTGCATATTTTAAGTGATTTGCTATATTCGATTGCATATTTAATTAAATAATGTATATCTACAAAATCCTAAAAAATCACCCAAAGTTAGGAAACTTTCCTAATTTAATGACGTGCTTGGATGGCTATTGATCTCTAATTAGGAGATATGATGCCGGTGGCACGGAAAATCTTCCATCCTATCTTTAACTATTTCACTATTTGGATACAATTGTTGATTTACCCGTTTCCAAATTTAATGGATAACCTTCCACTAATATCCCTAACCACTTGGATATGATCTTTTATTTATTTCGTTCCCGAATTTAAATAAGATAAACTTTGTTGATTATATTATTTAATTAAATAACTATCCCTTTACTTGATTGTTTCCATAAAAAAAAACCCACAAAATATATTTGAATTGATTTGATTCTTGTTGATAACATTGTCCGTCTTAGATTAGATTGCATGTTAAGTAATTTATTTATTTTGAATTTTCAAAATAAAAAATACAAAAACATTGCTTTAGGATGAATTAGATTTCTTTTTCTTAATTTAGATGGCATGTTCTAATATAGGGCATTTTTAATTTCAAATTTAAATAAAAAAACACAAAAAATATTATGCGCGTGTCATGTAGAATTAGTTGCATATTGAACGTCATTTAGTAAATCGCATTTTAGGACTATTTAAATTAATATGCTCAACATGTTAGAATAGCTACATTTAATATTTGCCCGTCATTAGATTAGATCATTTATTTAATGTTTTGTGACATATAGATTGTAGGGAAAATTCCAAGATGGGACCTGAAGTGCCCACTTTTCCTCAAATAGGGGCCTGAAGTTGACCTTATTTCAAATAGGGACCTGAAGTGCCATTACTTTCTCAAATAAGGGCCTGAAGTGGATGTTCTCTCAAATGAGGACTTAAAGTTGTTATGTTTGTTTCAAATAAGGACCTGATTTTTCGGCGATCAAGGGTATTTTCGTCATTTGCCATTTTCCACCTTTTTTTCCTTCCTTTTTTTCTTTCCTCTTTATTTATTTTTTTTTTTGTTGGTTCTTCTTTTTCCTCTTCGCCAGTGGCTAGCCAACCACCGGTGATGCCCACAGAGGGCTCGGCGAGGGATGGCCTCACCGGCCCTTACCAGTAGCTAGCGAGGGCTGACCTCGTAGATGGCCCCTAGGTGAGGGTCGCCATGCCCAAGCGACGCCATCCCTCACCTGTGGCTGGCGTGGGTGGCCCTTGCTGGCGAAGGCGAATCTCGCCCAGCCCTTTGTGGGCATTGCCGATGGCCAGAAGTCATCGACAGAGAGGAAGAAGAAGAACCAGAAAAAAAAAAGAAAAAAAAAAGGGAAAATGCCAAATGACGAAAATACCTTTGACCAGTCGAAAAATTTAGCTGGCCAGCATCCAGCGAGGAGTCCTTATTTTGAAATAACCAAAGCCATTTCAGGCCCTTATTTTAAACAACCAAAGCCATTTTAGATTCTTATTTGAAACAAAGTTCACTTCGGGCCCTTATTTGAGAAAATAAGGGCACTTTGGGTCCTTTTTTTTTAAATTTGCCCTAGATTGTATGTTAGGTTTATTTGATTGAACATCTTATGTCATTTAGTATAGACACATTTTGCATGTCAATGCATTCTCACTAAACGCATTGCCCATAGTTTTTTTTTTTTAGGGCTCATTATTAAATAATTGAAAATCCCAAAAATCGAGTGGCTTCTTGTTAATTAAAAATCATATATAAGGTTGTTGATGTAGTTTCCGAGCCAACATTGTAGATGTTTTCATTACTTTGAAGTAAATCCTACAGTTTATTTACTGCTTTATTGGGTGTTAAATTAGTGGTTTGTGCATTCAAATATTAAGAAGTAATAAAATGGATGTAAGCTTCCTAACAAACATTTTTTCATGAAAAGAACGGTACCAAAAATGCATCAAAGAAATCTAGTGTAACCAAGTCCTTATATCCAAAATCTCTGGATCGTAGGAATAAAGTATTTCTCCAAATACTTTATTTGGGTTTTTAATCAGCCCACCGTAAACTGATTAGTAATAATTCTTAAACCCTAAGTTGCAAATTAGTATGGGTTTGAGAGAGCCTGAGTTATGACCAAGCTTAATAGTTCATTAGCTAAACCCTAAGTGGTGCACCTGGCGAGGTCGCGACATTGCCATTGTTATCTTCTTATGTAGCTTGTTGACATGCATACATTCGCCATAGAAATTGTTGCGACCAAAATTTCGGGTGCACCACCTAAAATTAGGCTAATGGATTACTAAGCCTAAACTTAGCTTGAACTCTCCCAAGCCCATACCAATTCACGACTTAGTTAAAATTTCTTAACATGCAAATAGATTTTATCTATAAATCGCCACTAATCAGTTTATGGTAGGTCGATTAGATACCTAAGTAAAATGATTATTTTACTCCTACGAACCAGAGACTTCGGGTACGGGGACTTGGTTACACTAAATTTCTTTAATGCCCTTTCGGTACCATTTCTTTTATTTTGAAAATTTTTTTGCAGGTAGTTCGAATTGATTTTAATTTACATTCATAATATGTGAGGTGATCATGCGGGTGCGCAAACCACAAATTTAACACCCAGATAAATAGTGAATAAATTGCAAAAACTTACCTCAAAGCAACGAAAGCATCTGTAAGGTTAATTCATAATTCACATCAAAAGCCCTAGAGTTTTTATTAAGACGCATTCACTCAATTTTTAAGAATTTTCTCTTTTTTTTTTTAATAAAATCTAATTTATATGCAATGCAATATAATTAAATGACCTAATTCTAATGACGGACAATTTTAAATAAAACGTCCTAAAAATAATCACTAAATATGCATTTCATGAACCTAATTCTATATGACATCGCATGATATTTTTTGTTTTTTTAATTAATTTAGAAATTAAAAAAAATGTCAAATGATTAAACATGCAATTTAAGCTAATGAAACGAAAATCTAACATCCTAAATTTATGGTTTTGTTTTTCTTGTTTTTTTTTTTAATTTCGAAAATTCATGATAAATAAAATGCTTAGTCTAAATATGCAAATAACCCTAGAGCATGCAATATTTTAACTCAAGAATATTTCAAGATAAATAAAGCAATCAAGACAAGATAGACCATTCAAAAATATCACATATCGTTCAGATCAATGGACAAAATTTCGCTAGTAAAATCGATAAATTGATCTTAAGCCTTAAAGATCAAAATATCAATTTTATTCCCACTTGATTAATTATTTCATCTAAAGAGTTATAGATGAAATAAAAAACTTAGGCGCGGTTGCAAATCAGGTGATATGTTGGGATTTCCAATTATGCATCGGGAAATATCTCAAGTAAGAAAAAACAAGAAATAAAATAAAATAAATAAACTAAACTAAACTTGCCTAATAAAATGAAATAAATATACCTAATTTAATTTTTTTTTTCTTCTTTCTTTAAGAAAAAAAATCTTGGCCGCTGGTTCGGGGCTCCGACGAGGGGAATCAACGGCAAGCAGCACGTCTGGCGAGGGCAGCAAGGGTAGCTACCAGCAAGGGACTCCGGCGAAGTAGGGCAACGACGAGGGGCGTCGCGGGGGGAAGCTGCGGCATCGGAGCAGAGGAGGGTCGCGGACATCGGGCATTGGTGCAAACGCGGGTGAGGCGAGCAGTGGCGGCGTGGACGCGAGGCTGGCTATCGGGCACCGGGCGAAGGTGAGCAGCGGCGACGTGGGCTCCGGTGGTGTCGGGTCGCAGCAGGGATAGTAGCGTGACAGCTGAGCGTCGGCCGGAGGCGAGCGGGGACGATGTGGTCTCGGACAGGGGCGGCATTGCGGAGGCTTCGACGGGCTGCTGGCATCGCAATCTGCAGCAGCAGTGAGCGTCGGGTTGTCGTGAGGAGGCGGGTCGCGGCGAGGCGACGGTGTTGCTAGTGGAGGCGCAACAGCAGGGGAGCTCGGAACTGGGTCTCGGCTATCGGCGTTAGCGAAGGAGGCAGAAGAGGCTGGAGCGCTGCAGGGACGTCGCGGATGGAAGTGCAGGAGTAGGCGTCGGGGTTGCGCAAGCTCCAGTGACTTGCGAAGCAGCAGCCGGGGTTGCTTGGCTGCTGGGTCGAAGGAGTGCAGACGAACGGACTGGGAGACAGCAGCGGCGGCGTCGTGACTGGGGGCAAAGACACGGCGAGGTCGGTCTGCCGTGGGTCGGCGGCGGCGTGGTGAACGGCTCGGATCTACTGGCATTGGGGTACTACTGCACGGCGGTGGCTTCGTCGGATCATGGAGCAGCGGAGCGAGGAGGCTCGGAGCGGTGATGGCCGGCGGCAGGGGCGTCACTCAGACGTGTGGTGGCTCGCAGAGCTATGAGTGCCGGCGATTGTTTGGTCACCACAAGTCGCGGCAGAGCTGGGCGGAGGCTTCCGGCGTCGGTGGATCGGGCAGCTAGGGACTCTGGCGAAGGAGTCCCCCCGAAGAAGACAATTGCAGCTTCCTTTTTTCTCTCTGTTTTTTTTTTCTTTTCTTCCCTGCTGCCTCTCTCACGTCTCCCTCACTCGAGAAAATATTGGGTGGTCCAGGAGCGCCACGTCAGCATGGTCCCGGACCACTCACGCGGTGCCACATGGAAGGGGAGAGAGACAGAGAGGAGAAAGAGGAGAGAGAGCGTCAGAGAGGTGGGCCAGAGCTGTCTTTCCCGCAGTCTCTCTCCCCTTCCACGTGGCGCGGCGTGAGTGGTCTGGGACCACGCTGAAGTGGCACTCCCGGACCACCCAATATTTTCTCGCCTCGCTCAGTCTTCGTACACTCTCTCTCTGCTTTTTCCTGCTACTGTGACCTTTTCCCTCTTTTTTTTTTTTTCTTTTTGCAAATTCTTCTCTTTCTCTCACGCTTTTTGAATATTTATTTTTTGGCACAAATTCCTCCTTGCACAAATTCTTCCTCTCTTTTTTACCCCACGCACTCCCCCTTTTTTTTTCACAAAATTTGGTCCCTTTTATAGTGGTTCTAAGCACCATCTTCCATGGCAATTTTTTAGCTTTCTTTTTTGTTGCCTCAATTTATGGTCTGCAAATTGGAGCAAAATCTTGCAATCGGCTTAATTTTTCCTCGAATGTTTTGATTCCTTCCGTTTTATCGAACGCCTTGCTTTTTTTATTCACCTAATTTCTCTGATCGAGAATTTGCTTCTACATTTACTATGATTTGAATATTCGTCGGAGCAAGGATGGCTAATCAGAATTTCCACATTCCATTCATAATCAAATCAGACTGATCCTCCCTTTATTTTCCTTTTATTTGCTTTTTCTTTTTTCTTTTTTTTTTTTTTTTAATTATTTGCTCTAATGCAATTTTTATATGCTATGCAGCTTTTATTTTATTTCTTTAGGGTAGCCAAAATTTAGGTGTCAACAAAAATGATCTCGAAAGAAGAGATAATTGTCGCTACTAATACAAATATAAAGTCAACTCGAAAATATAAGAGCTTCATCGGCCATTCCTAATCAAGCACATATGAGTAGCTAGATCTGCAAAATTGCAGATTAGGCAACAATAAAACATGTAAGGAAAATATGTTACCACAGAATATAGCAGTGCACTACTATTGTTCACGAGCAGCGGCTCTATGTAATCTCAGTTCTTCAATTAAAGAGGTCAAGTCTGTATAAGATGATCCACCTTCTTCAACAGCCGCTCTAGCAATTTCCTGGAGCACTTTTGTCCTTCTTCCCATTTCCTCTGCCTCTACACCCACCATAATTTGCCTCACCGCCTTGCGGATGTCGTCTCTACTGACGATATCTCCAGCAACCCCGATATCAACCCACCGTTTAACCCCAACACCAATCCCAACCTGAAGCACCTGAGTCACCAACTTTTCGGTCAAGAAGTGATCATGAGTCGAGGGTCGTGTAACCATAGGAAGCCCAGCACATATTCCTTCCAGAATTGAGTTCCACCCGCAGTGAGTCATGAATCCTCCGACTGATACGTGATCAAGTATCAGCATTTGGGGTGCCCATCCTCTTATGATCAGGCCCTGCCCTTCCATTCTCTCCTCGAAACCTTGCGGTAGCCAATCATCATCATCTCCATTTTGCTCTTCCTTCTTCCCTTTCCCGGCAACCCATATGAAGTTTTGCTCAGAAGCTTCAAGTCCTAATGCAATTTCCATAAGCTGCTGAGAATTAAAGCTGGCCTCACTACCGAAACACACATAAATGACAGAATTAGGTTCTTAGGAGTCCAACCATTTTAAGCACTCATCCTTGTCAATAGATGCTTCCTTTCCTCTATGTGTTTTATCTTCCACGTCCTTATTGTACAATAAGAGAGGACCAACAAGCCAGGCCTTCCTGCCCAACACATTCCTAAAATAATCTGCATAATCTTTTTCAAGTTGATAACAGCTGTTAACAACATTTCCGAAGCTCTTTAACTGCGACGCATATACTTCTCTCAACAACTTGGCAAAATCATTGTCTTGTTTATGATGATCAGCTAGTTGATGCCTCGTCAGCTGTATCTCCCCAGGAAGGTCAGGCACAATAAAAGCTTCTGAGTCAGATGAAACTTTCTTGTGGGGTTCGTATCGACTAATGGTTTCATACGCGCTCATTGAGAATAAACAAAGAGCGTTAACAACTATTCGAGGAATATTACACTCAGCAGCAACATCTGTAGCCCATGGAAAGAACATATCAGCTATGAGGCAATCGGGTCTATGTTCTTGCAGGAGACGCAGAAGCGGTTCTCGGAGTATGCTCAAGGCCTTAACGAACTTAACCACCAGTTCTCTACTGTTCGCACCGGAACTGGAAATGATGGCTTCTATGTTCTCGCATCCCTCAGGCAACCCGACCTCCACGGAAGGGAGCTTGACAGTTAGGATGTCGATATCCAAACCAGAGTGCTTGGTTCTCTCGATGTGCTTCAAGAAAACGGCGAGGTTGAGATGGGTGGTGACTATGGTGGCCTTGATGCCTCGGGTTGCGAAAAGTTTGGCCATCTCGATAGTCGGGATCATGTGGCCATGAGCCATGAACGGCAAGAAGAAGATGTGAAGTCGATGAAGTTCACTATCCATGGTAATTTTCACAGGGACTGATCTAAGATTAGAAAAATTTTAGGAGGAGAGATGGACCTGGTTTAGCTTCTTCTGGGTTGTCTTGAAAATGGCAAAATACAGACTCTTTCACGACCATGCTCGTATAAGTATCGTGACTTTACAGAGATTTTCAGTCCCAAGCCGTTTGGAGCAGAAGGGAAAACATAATCACGCGATCAGCCAAATATTGCGTCCCGTCTTTTAAATACATGGAAGGGCTATTAGGCCAGACTTCACAAGTTCTGCACTCATCATCTAGCCCAGACTTCACGTGTTCTGCACTCAGCATCTCTATTATGATTCCAGCCATTGGGCCAGACTTCACCTGTTCTGATGCAGACAGCAGACTGTCTGCATCAGAACAGGTGAAGTCTGGCCCAATGAAGTCTGCATAGAACACGTGAAGTCTGGCCCAATGGCTGGAATCATAATAGAGATGCTGAGCGCAGAACACGTGAAGGGTCATAATACAGATGATGAGTGGAGAACACGTGAAGTCTGGCCCAATAGCCCTCCACATACAAATTTTTTATTTCTTGATAGGCAATTTGTGACATCCCCTTTTCTCCCCTTTTTCCTTTTGTCGTCTTCTTCTCTCTCTCTCTCCTCTTTCTTCTTTCCCCCACGTGGAATATTAAAAAAATCATTTAAAATGCGCGACCGTCATTGGCCTCTCCGACAATGGGCGACAGCGGCAACAGAGCTGCCATTTTCTCTCTCTCTCTCTCTCTCTCTCTCTCTCTCTTTTGAACAGTTTTTAAAAAAATAAATTTTAGTTTTTATTCTTTAGTTTTTAAATCTAATTTTTTTTAAAAAATGAATAAAAATAATTTTAAAAGCCACGTGGAATATAAAAAAATCATTTAAAATGCCGTAAAGTCTTAGTGCCAAGTCAGTATTTTCCGTTAATAAGTTTGACGGTGTTAACTTTAAGACTCAATTGAACTAATTTAATGAGTTTTAGGACTTGATTACACTTTTTGCAAGTTTTAGGATTCAATTGCCTTTTCGTAATGAGTTTTAGGACTTCGATTGCACTTATTACTATTTTTTTTTATATACGAGGAAGATGTTATAGTCTTATAATGGTACTGAATACTGGATATTTTGCAAGAAGTGGTTAAACATTACCGACTCTTGTAAATCTTGCTAGATATACTCAAAGCACTCTTTTGCATATTACTTTTCAAAGTATAGAGTTTATCATATGTATAATTGTTTATTGCTTGCTTATATTCAGTAGTAAGCGTACAAGCTGCAAGCAATCACTTACAAAATTTGTTCGAATCAATTATTGTCAGAAAGTTTTGTTATCATAAAAATGGGGAGATTGTTGAGTAAACCCCTTGCTATATTTTGAAGTTGACAAAACCATCCATGGTCTAATCTTTAATTTGATAATTGCATAGACGTATTTTGTTTTAGGAACTACACATGAAGAGAAATCTATATCAATCTTGATTATATTCAGAATCTATCTACTGTTGTTTGAATATTGTGGCTGAAATTTAAGATAGTTATTTCGTGGATATCACCAATATTATTGCATGAATATCATTAGAGCAGCGAGAATATCATCAAAGCTTACACGAGAATATCATCATAGTAGTAGTGAGAATATTAGCAAAGCTTATACGAGAATATCATCATAGTAGTAGTGAGAATATTAGCAAAGCTTATACGTAAATATCATCGGAACAACAGTGAGGATATCATCAAAGCTTTCACATGAATATTATCAAAGCCTTTGATTTCTTCAGATTCTATGCTAAAGCTGAATATCATCATATTACGGAATCTACTTATTGATATATGTTTAGACACAAACCCCATTATTTATATCATTATAGCTAGTGATTTGGCTTGGATTTCCAATATATGAAGCATTGATTCATCTTCAATCTTAAAGATTGTTTTGCAACAAAATCTTCATGCAAGACATCTTGATTGATTGACAATCACTCCTAAGGCAAACTACCTTCCTTAATAAGAGAATTTTGTATGGGCGACCAAATCAACGAAGATTCAGATTATATCTCTTAATGGCTACTCAATCTTCTTTGTCCAACAGGTTGTTTGAAGAGTAATCCTCTAAAGACTATCCACTAGTTAGATTGGAAGTGAATGAGTATAAAAAGGAGACCAAGTTGCCAAAGAGAAAAGAGGTCTAGAATTTTTTATTCCAAGGTTCAAGAGAACTTCAATCTTACATACTTGTCTTTCATGAGCCATAAAACTATAATCCTTGAGAGGCATTGAAAGGGTGATTGTGTGATATAGTGAGACTTATTACAAACCTGAGTATTATCACTTGTAACTTTTTATTGATTGACTAGTGAAATCCAACTAGTAGATCATCAGTGTGGGAATGTAGACATAGATTCTCTTATCCGAACCACTATAAATTCTAGGTGTAATTTCTTCTATCTCTCAACACTTGCTCATTATTTTTATAGAATTTTGCACACTAGTGAATATCATCATATCACTATCAATATTCAAATTCTGACTTCATTTGATTTTGATAATAAATTTAATTATTTTACTTCCACATTATATTATTAATAATGGTTAAAATCACCTATTCACCACTCTCTAAGAGATATTACTAGCTCCAACTAAAAATACGGGAGGTCTTCCTCTTGCCCTTGAGGTTATAGGTAAACCACTTTCACACAAAAGCAAAGATGTTTGGGATGTGATATTGAAGAAGTTGAAAAAGGTCCTCTTAATGAAGTAAAAATAAAGTTGAAAATATGTTATGATGCCCTAGATGATTGGCAAAAGTATATCTTTCTTGATATAACTTGTCTTTTCACTGGATTTGATCAAAGCACTTGTAGAAAGATTCCAATCTCTTCTAGAGGAAGGTCCTTAGGTCCTTTAAAAAATGACTTCCATATTGGTGAAGACAATAAGTTATGGATGCATGATCAGCTAAGAGGTCTTGCAGAGACATTGCTTGTGGAGAATTTAATAAGGAATGAGAAAAACAGACTCAGTTGTGGAACCACAAGAAAGGTTTGGATGTGGTGATAGAAATGAAGGTAAAGTTGCATTTCAATTACTTCATCCCCATAAAGCAAACAAATTTCACGACTTTTACTATAATTGTTTGCTCAATAATATAAAAGGGAAGTTATTTCTTATCTCATGATTAATGTTATAACTTGTTTTATACACACACACACTGATGCTCATATTTATTTTTCATGTTCGGAAAGACGATTATACTTGTTCAATATAATAAACTTGCCATTCTGTTTTACTGTCGCAGGGAACAAAAAAATTGAAGCCCTTTGCCGAAAGTTTGACCCTCAGTTGCTATACTTTTTGCAAACGAAGAAGTTGAGAGGCTATCTTATATGAGATACCCTAAAGTGAGGGTTTTCCTGGATAACTGACCTTCAAATGATTTCCTTGCCAATCTACAGAAGAATACATTTAAGATTTCTAAGTTGAGATGGCTTTCTTGGCATCATTTTGAGAGGGATAGTAATAACACCTAGAGGGGGGGTGAATAGGTGTAATAAAATTTTCGCGAGATTCAGAAGTAATAGCTGCTTGTAAAAATCATAGATGAATTATGACTTTAACAATTTTAAATTTAAACAAATAAACAAAGCTACTGATTAAAATAAGAGAGTTGAGGGAAGAGAATGGGAACACAAGGTTTATAGTGGTTCGGCTTAGATCAAGCCTACGTCCACTCTCCCGTGCTGACAACCTATTGACTGGATTTCACTAAGAATTCAAAAGAGATTTTACAACTTGATGATCTCGACTTCACAGTGAAGAGTCTCTACAGGTCTCTCACAAAGTCTTACTGTGAGCTTCTCTCTTTTGTAAAAATTTTGAGCTCAGCAAATGAAATAGAAAGGAACTAGGAATTTTTTGACTTTGAAATTTTTCTTTCACGCATGCTCTCGAACAACTAGAGAGTCCACCTTAAATACTCCTTCATGCCTTCACGACCGTTGACACTTTCCAAAGGAATTCTTCCAATTTACCTATTGAACATAATCAATCAAGGAGATCTCGAGTCGTTTAAAGATTATGATGAAAGCCCATCAATCATGTTCGCCCATACAATCAGGATCTTGGTTTCCATAAGTAAAACTTTCCAAGTTTGCTTGCCTTTCAAAAGATTTGATTATCGATATTGATTCTAATAAGGATAGTCAACCATATAGGTGCTATATTCAGCCATAAGGACGTCTGTAAGCCATACAAAACGAATCTTTGAAGAAATAAGATAATCTCGCATCTAGATAAGTCTTCATTCTTCAGTTTGGAAACTGTCAGTGCGGGTAGACTTTGAACCTAAAGTCTGGAGGTCTTCAGACTTTGACGCTAGAGTCTTGTGATCTTTAGACTTTGACACTAGAGTCTAGAAGTCTTCAGACTAGATTTTTTGGAAACGTTTTGTCAACTTCAAAACAGTAAATGAGTTTTCTCCAACAATCTCCCCCTTTTTGATGGTAAGAAAACTTTCCTGCAAATTTGGTAACCTTGCACTTGCAAAACAACTCTTAAGCAATACATAATATCTTATAAAATTGTGTTGATTATGACCTGGATACCATTCATTCTGCAACCATAAAGAACATGTTAATCTTGAACAGATAAGACAATTAACTATCCAGTCACAACTAGTATTACCAAAATAAGTTACTGCAGACATGAAAAAGTCCAACAAATCCAACAAAAGTTCAAAAGTTCAAAAGTTCAATAAAAATTCAACAGTCAAAAACCAAAAATCAAATAAAAAGTCATAAAGTCAATTAAAAAAGTCAGGTCAAATTTGCGCATATTCTCCCCCTTTTTGTCAACAGCAAAAAGTATATAAGAATAAAAAAAAAGTTTGACGAAATCAGGGCTGTTTGGGGATACAAACGAGCTTGAAATCTCCCATCGACTAAACTATGTCCTCCAGCTTTCTTAGTGACTCCTGCAACTCCTTAACATCTGTAGCCTTGGCAATCATCTGAACTTGAAGCTTAAGTTCCTGTACTTGATCATGAAGAGAGACTACAAAAGCTTGTATTACAGATTGAAGTGTCTGAATTTCACACTCCATTCCATAGTGTTGTCCCTTCAATTCCAAAAGGAGTTCTAGCAGCCTTCGAAAGTCTACAGTTGGTTCTGTTGGAGCACTAGGTCCAGCCTCATTAATTCTAGGAGATTTAAGATGGGAGGGAACATCAGCAGTTCAATCACCAAGACTTGGAAAGGATGGCTCAACATCACCTTCAAGATATTGAGAGGCATAGACATCTTCTGGATCTGCTGGAGATTTGCTCATATCATCACTCGTAAAAACAGGTGAAGAAGATGTACCTATTTTCTTAGCAGCTCCCCCTGTCTTTGTGGTTATAGGTGGAGAAGAAAAGTCTTCTTCTTGGTCTTTTTCAGCTTCCGAGTGATGTTCTTTCTCTCCTGTAGTTTCACTCCGAGTCTTCTCTGAGTCATCTGCAAATGTTGGCTCAAAAGAGTCATCGTAACCCTCTTTCTCTTCTGCTTCTTTTATGTCTTCTTCTTTTTCTTCTCTTCTTTCTCTTCCTCTTCTTTCTTTTTCTCTTGCCTCTGCACTTCTTTCTTCACTTCCTTTTCTTCTCTCTTCTCTTCCTTGCTTTGTCTTTTCTCGTTCTATTTCTTCTCTATCCTCTGGCTACTCAAAACTAACAAAACTTTGTAGATTCTTCAAGGCAAATGCGGAGAGTGTGAGATCATCCTCATCTTCTTCGTCCTGCAAGATAAGGTTTATCCTCTTCTTAATAGGTGCACTCATAGGCTCCTTGCCTTTCCTCTTCTTTGCGGCAGAATCTTGTTTTGTCTTGGTTGAGGACTTCTCCTTCAAATGCTCCAATGCTTTATTCAACTCCTTTAGTCTCATCTTCAAAATCATCTTCAAACCTATCTCCATAGGAGCTAAAGTTCTGACATAGAGGACTATTGGAAATTGAATATGAAATTGTTGAAACAACTTGGTAACTGGCGCGGAGTAAGGTAGTTGTCCCTTGTCCTTCACAACAGTTCTGTGCATGTGTATTAGGATTGTGTGTGGCAACGAGAACTTCATCCCATTGTTGATGGTAAACATCAGCTTTGTCTTAGAGCGAGATACATCTGTCTTGGAAGTAGACTTGGGTCGGATGCAATTGATTACAACCTTATGGAATAGAATATTGGAAGCAGACAATCTGGAATATGAAATCCCTCCTTCAGCAAGTTTGTCCCAAGCAAGAGATATTGTTGCATGACCAACAGAAATGTTTATTGGTTGGAAACTTCCTCTTTCCACACCAATGACATCGGCCAACGTGTCCACATCCACCACAAGGTCTTTTTCCCTTATCGTAAAACGAAATCTATTCGCATCTAGAAAAGATAGATTCAAATAGAAGTAAACAGTTAATTTAGAGTAAGAGTCAGTCGTTTCAGAACAAAATTTTTCAAGTTGAAGGAGTGCAAGCTTCTCCCTCAAGTTCACCTTTAAAGAGTCTAGGAAATCAAAATCCACAATTCGAGGGTTCATCACCTCTCTCTTTAGCAATTTCGAATAAACTTTTCTATGGTCCTTAGAACGAAACACACTCGTTCATTTACCACGCACAGTAGCAGCAACGCCCATCCTAGACTGAAAATTCTCAAACATCCTTTCATCATCATCCTTTACCTCTGGCTGATCAAATGCACCAAAACGTGGATCACTTGAAAATTTGGCAAAAGTCCTGTCTGCCAAACCTTCAGGCACAATGCCTAACTTTTCCATGTGCCGTAGAAACAAGGTCTCATTTGTATAAACCTCTCTCTCTCAGAAATTCATCAATGAGGATCATTGCACTATCACCACGCTTCAAATTATTGTAGAGCTTAAAGAGAAATTGAGGTTTCAGCGTTCTTACGGGTTCAATATTTTCCACAGTTTCTTCTTCCGCTTGTTGGTGTGGAGGATCTTGAGTCGCACGCTGACGCTATTGAGAATGTTGTTGATATTGCTGTTGAGGAGTGTCTTCTTCTTCAATTAAGTCAAAGTGAGTAGGACCCTCTAGCATGTGCTGTGAGCCCCTGTTCGCGATTCGAGAAGACTTCCTTTGGAAAGACATTGTCACCGTCGAGGAGGATTTCTACAACTCGTTCGGTGAAAAAATGTGAAAACTTTGAAGAGTAATGAGTTCCGATCCTTTTGTTCGAAATTTCTTCGTTCGTACCGAACCGCTTGCAGAATCAAATCCTGTTCCACAAGATCCTATATCAGCTATACATCCGCCTTGCATTTATGCCGGAGACGTCGCCAGTGCTATGGGCTTTGGCTTGAAAATGTAAGTGGAGAAGAAGAACTTCGACGGTATTTATAGCAAGTGAAACGGGGTATATGAACCATCACAAAGGAAAATAAAAACTGCCTTTTTCGAAAATAAAAACTGCCAATAATTCAAAAATTTGAAAATAATTCCTAAAAATAAATTAGGCAAGTAACGATTCAAAAATCAACATACCTTTTCATATTTTTCATGCCAAAATTACATTACCTGTATTGAAAAGAATTTAACTTATAGATGTAGTTTCTGGACATTCTGAGTCTGAACACCTTCAGACTTTAACCAGTAGAAGATATAATATCAGTCTGGTGCGAATAGACGCAAATAAATTTTTCTCTAGTGGCTTTGTAAATATGTCTGCTAGTTGATTCTTCGAGTCAATGAACTGAACCATAACTTCTCCATTTTGAACATGATCTCTTATGAAATGGTGGCGAATCTCTATATGTTTTGCTCTTGAATGAAGAATTGGATTCTTCGTGAGATTAACAGCACTGGTATTGTCGTATTTGATCTCAGTGCACAATTCTTCAATTCCAAAGTCTCTTAGCTGTTGTCTTATCCACAAAATTTGAGAACAACAACTACCAAGAGTCACATACTATGCTTCTGCTTTTGATAGAGCTACAATACTCTGCTTCCTTGAGAACCAAGACACTAGCTTGTTCCCCAGCAATTGACAAGTACCAGAAGTGCTTTTTCCATCAACTCTACAACTTGCCAAATCTTTGTCTGAATATCCAAGGAGAGTAAAGTCTCATTTTTTGGGATACTACAGACCTAGCTTTGGAGTAGTTGCAACTTATTTAATGATGTGTTTTGCAGCACTTAAATGAGATTCTTTGGGATTTGATTGGAATCTAGCACAAATACAAACACTAAACAGAATGTCAGGTCTAGATGTAGTAAGGTAAAGAAGCGAACCAATAATACTCTTGTAAAGTTTCTGGTCAACATTCTTTCCTCCTTCATCTTTGTTCAGCTTCGAGGAATTTGACATTGGTATCTCTGTCTTTTTGCAATTTTCCAATCCGAAATTCTTAATGAGATCTTTTGCATATTTTTCTTGATGAATAAAGATACCTTTCTTTGATTGTTTAATTTGCAATCCCAAAAAGAAGGTTAATTCACCCATCATATTCATCTCAAATTCATCCTACATACATCTAGAGAACTTCTTGCATAGATTTTCATTAGGAGATCCAAAAAATAATATCGTCAACATAAATTTGAACTAGTATAAAATCATTACCCTCTCTTTTTATGAACAAAGTAGTATCTACTTTTCCTTTAGCAAAGCCATTTTCGGTAAGAAATTTACTTAACCTTTCATACCAGGCTCGAGGTGCTTGCTTCAATCCATACAAGGCATTTTTCAGTCTGTAGATTGAGTCTGGTTTTCTTGGATCTTCAAAACTAGGTGGTTGCTCCACATAGACTTCTTCTTGGATAAATCCATTTAGAAATGCATTTTTTACGTCCATCTGGAATAACCTGAAATTTTCATAGCAAGCAAAAGCAAGTAATAATCTAATTGCTTCTAACCTCGCTATTGGTGCATAGGTCTCGTTATAGTCTATCCCTTCTTCTTGCATATATCATTTAGCCACGAGTCTTGCTTTGTTCCTTACCACTTTTCCTTTCTCGTCCACCATGTTTCTGAAAACCCATTTAGTTCCAATAATAGACTTACCTTTAGGTTTAGGAATTAGTTCCCAAACGTCATTGATGCTGAACTGTCTGAGTTCTTCTTGTATAGCTTTGATCCAGCTTTCATTAGACAGGGCTTCTTCTACACATTTGGGTTCTATCTCGGAAACAAGTGCTAAAGCACTAGATTCTTCTCGCCTTTTGGATGTGGTTCTAATTCCTTCATCAATATTGCCAATGATGAGTTCTTTGGGATGACTTGACTTATGCTACCAGTTGCTGGTTGGTTTGAGAGTCTGTTGATCCTCTGCTTCAGTTGTATCTTTTGGTTCTGCTTGATCTTTAGAAGTCTGAGCTACTTCAGGGGAAATATATTTTATAAAGTCTAGAGCAGGTTCAGATTCTTCAAGTTGAATCTGATTCAGTTGATTCTACATAGAGTCTTGAAACTTGATGTTCATAGATTCTTCTACAGATTGAGTCTTCTTGTTGAATACTCAGTATGCTTTGCTTGAGGTTGAGTAGCCAAGGAAAATTCATTCGTCTGATCTTTCTTCAAACTTCCCAGTTCGATCATTTGCATTTTTCAAAACATAACACTTATAGCCAAACACATGAAAATAAGAAACATTTGGTTTCTTCCCTTTAAACACTTCATAAGGAGTTTTCTCTAGAATAGGCCTCAAGAACACTCTGTTGATAATATAGCATGCTGTAGAAACTACTTTAGCCCAAAATTGAGAAGAAATTTTGCTCTCAATTAAGAGGGTTTTTGCCATTTCCTACAAAGATCTATTCTTTCTTTCCACAACCCCATTTTGTTCTGGAGTGTATGGAGAAGAGAAAACATGCTGGAAACCAGATTCATCACATAATTTCGCAAAGTCTTGATTTTCAAACTCACCTCCATGGTCTGTACGTATGCTTGAAATAGCATATCCTTTTTCATTCCGAACCATCTTAGCAAATTTGAAAAGAAAGAGAAAGCTTCAGACTTACTTGCTAGGAAGTAAACCCAAGTAAAGCGAGAGTAATCATCCACGATTACTAGGCAGTATCTCTTTCCACCAATGCTTTGAGTCCTAGTTGGTCCAAAGAGGCCCATATGGAGAAGTTGCAAAGCTCGATTAGTAGAAACTTGATTTACAGGTTTAAAGAAACTTCTAACCTGTTTTCCCAAAACACAAGGCGTGCATAATTCAGACTTTTGATAGGTCATGTTAGGAAGACCACGAACAAGCTTCTTGAATGAAATCTTGGCAATCTGCTTCATGTTAACATGGCCAAGCTTTCGATGCCAAAGCTTTGCTTCATCTTAGATGGAAATTAAACACTGAGAACTTTCTAGTTTTATATCCAGAAGGTAAATATTCTCATGTCTTTGTCCAGTGAAAGATCGAGAAAAATCTTTACTTGTTCCCGAACAAATGCCTTCTTGGAAATTAATTTTGAATCAAATATCGCACAGTTGACTTATGCTGAGTAGATTGTAGTTGAGTCCTTCCACCAAGGAGACATTATTGATAGTAAGGCTTCCAATCTTCACAGTTCCAACTCCAACAATTCTTCATTTGCTATTCCCACCAAAAGAAACTTTTCTACCATTTATTTGGACAAGCTTTATTAAACAATTAGAATCTCCAGTTATATGTCTCGAACAGCCACCATCCAAATACCATTTGATCTTCTTCTAGATAGTGACCTGTGATCAAAAGAAAAACTCAAGCTTTCTTTGGTATCCATATTTTATTGGGTCCAGGAGTGTTAGTATTCAAAACAATCTTTGCCAAATCCTTCTTAACAGGTCTCCGAACTTTGGGACATTCCTCTCTCAAAATGTTCTGAGCTGTTACACTTTGAACATTTGAGATTACTTCAGTCAACAGGTTTTACAAAAACTCTTTGAAAATAATTTTTGTAAAATGCCATTGTAGGTCTTTGTTTGATTCTTTCTTTAACTTTGGGAAAATCAATTAAAGGAATAATTTCTGGAGTCATTCCTAAACCCGATTTGTTAAAATGAGGTCTTTGTACGGAAAGAATTTTCTCTAGTTTTTTGGATTCGTTTGAAAATCTTTTTGTGATATTTGAAATATCTTCTTTCAGAAAGATATTTTCCTTTGAAAGAGATTCTACATTTTCTTTCAAATCAACAAAACTTTTATCCAGATTTTCAAACTTTTCTTTCCAAGAATTTTCCTATTGCTTCAGTTTAGAATTCTCATTCTTCAGCTCGGAAATCCTTTTAAGAGATGTTTTGAGACCGAGACATAGTTCATCTATATACTTCGAGACTTTAATAGTAATTTTTAAATTGCTAACCTCGACTTCTTTGTTTGAGTTTGAGTCCGTTTCAAAGTATGAATCTGAGTCTGAATTTGCCATTAGACATATGTTGGCATATTCTTCATCATTTTCCTCGCATTCGGTATTGCTCCATGTCTCTGCTTTGAGAGCCTTCTTATACTTCTCAGTTCTTTCTTTCTTTTTCTTCAACAAAGAACAGTTAGGTCTAATATGCCCCTTTTTTCTTGCATTCGAAGCATATTACTTCTTTGTTGATCTCGTTGTCCTCAGTCGATCTCTTCTGGAAATTTTGCGTGCTTTGTCTTTTCCAGTTGAATCTTCTTCCCTTTCTATTCAACTTTCTAAACTTCTTGATCATAAGCGCTAGTTCTTCATCGTCCATTTCATCTTTTGAATCTATATCATCAGAATCATCGTTAGATTTTAAGGCAATTGACTTCTTACCTTTGGAATCATATTCCTCATTGATCTGCTCCACTTCATATGATTGAAGTGTGCCAACAAGTTCATCTACTGAAAGAGGCATGATCCTTTGGGTTTCTCTAATTGAAGTCTTCACATGATTCCGGTCTTTGGAGAGTCCATGCAGCAATTTGTTGACCTTCATTGGTCCTGAGATTGGTTGTCCTTGATATGCTAATCCATTCACAATTTCAGCGAAACGACTGAACATATCAGTGATAGATTCTCCAGGCTTCATCTTGAAGGCTTCATACTGTCCGACTAGAATATTAATTTTTGTTTCTTTTACTTAATCAGTTCCTTCATAGGTAACATGCAATTGGTCCCATACTTCTTTTGCTATTTCACAAGATGAAATTCCATTACACTCAGTAGGAGATAAAGCACAGAATAAAGAGTCGATAGCTTTAGCATCAAGAGCTTGTCTCTTGGTTAATTCTTCTTATGTCATTTCACCAGCATTTGCAATTTCCTTTCCTCTTTTTGAGGTTGATGTAGCTTTGGGATTGATTCCTTTTTCTACTACATCCCATTCCAGCGGATCTTTCGATATCAGAAATGCCTTCATCTTGTTTTTCCACACATTGTATTCATTTCCATCAAAGTAAGGAGGTCTGGTGTTGCTTTGTCCTTCAACCAATCTTGAAGCCAAAATACTAGCCATAGATCTTTAACTCAGAAGTAAAAACACTCTCAGTAAAATGAGTACACAAGCTCTGATACCAATTGAAAGGGCTAGTAATAACACCTAGAGGGGGTTGAATAGTGACAACGCTAGTATGAACACCTAGAGGGGGCTGAATAGGTGATAAAAAGGTTTTTGCGAGACTTAACAGCTTAATTCGACTTACAATAAAAACGGTAGACTGAAGATATAAAATATTGTAAGCTGATATACAAGACTGCGAATTAAGTAAAGAGATTAGGGAAAAAGAATTGGAACACAAGGTTTATAGTGGTTCAGCTTAGACCAAGCCTACGTCCACTCTTCCGCACTGACAGCCCACTGGCTAGATTCCACTAAGAATCAAAAGAAATTTTACAGTATCACGTCTTTGATTCCACAGTGTAGAGACTCTGCTACACTTCCTCAAGGTCTCACAAGAATTTGATCTCTCTTTTGCGTACAGTTTATGCTCGACAAATTGTAACAGCAAAGAACTAAGATTTTCAGACTTTGGAATTTCTCTTTCACGCACTCACTCGAATAACTTGAGCGTCCTCCTTATATACTCCTCCATGCCATCATAACCGTTGGCACCTTCCAAAGGAGTTCTTCCAATCTACCCGTTGGACAGAATCAATTCGGAAGATCTTGAGTTATTTAAGGAATGTGATGATAGCCCACCAATCCTGCTCGCCCATACAATTAGGATCTAGGTTTACATAAGTGGAACCTTCCAAGTATACTTCGCCATTCAACATATCTAATTATTCAAGTTGATTTCAATAAGAATAATTGATCACGAGATGCTATCTCCAGCCGTGAGATATTCTTCAACCGTACGAATCAAATCCTTAAAAATATACTTGTATCTGGATAAGTCTTCTTCATTGGATGAAACTTTTCTTCGTCGGTCTGGAAACTATCAGTGAGGGCAGACTTTAAATCTTGAGTCTGGAGATCTTCAGACTTTGACGATAGAGTTTGTAAGTCTTCAAACTAGACTAATGGAAATGTTTTGTCAACTTCAAAACAGATAAGGAAGTTTTCTCCAACAATCTCCCCCTTTTTTATGGTGACAAAACTTTCCTGCAGATTTGGACACTTAACCTGCAAAACAACACTTAAGCAAACTAAGATTTCTTATAAAAGATAATTAGAGATTAGGATAAGGATAGTAGCGATTCTGCAACCACAGAAAACGTGTTAGTCCTGTAAAAGCAACTATCTTTATCATAATCAATAATATAGCTTAAGTTACTTGCAAGCATCATCAGTCCAATAATATAGCTTAAGTTACTTGCAAGCATCATCAGTCCAATAATATAGCTTAAGTTACTTGCAAGCATCATCAGTCCAAACTAGTCCAAATCATAACCACACCAAACAGAAGATAAAGTCCAGAACAAAAAGTTATCAAATCTGCATAAAACCTCTCCCCATTTTTGTCAACAACAAAAAGTGGAGAATAAATGAAAATGAGTTGGTTGAAAATTGAGTCAAAATCATGGTTGTTTGGGAAGGCGAACAAGCTCGAATTCTCCCATAGAATGCACTGTCTTCTCAAGCCTTTCAAAACTTTGCTTCAATGACTGAAAATCTTCACCCTGCACAGTAGACTGTACTTGAATCTTCAGGGCGTTCAACTGGTCATGTAAAGACATTGAAGTGGCCTTAAAAGCATTCTTGAGATCCTGCATCTCAAATCCCATAGCATATTGCTATTTTCTAACGTCCAATAGAATTTCCAGCAGTCTCAAGAAGTCTGCTGTTTGAGTTGTTGCAGAACTAGGACCGGTAGAGTCAATTCCAGGGATTTTGAGAATAGATGGAGCTTTAGCAAATTGTCCACCATGACTGTCTTCTGGGTAATGTGAGGCATACACATCCTCTGGGTCTGCTGCAGAACGACTTACATCACTATCAAATAAAGGTGAAGAAATACCTTTTGGTTCAACAACTCCCCCTGTTTTGTTGCTTTCAGGTGGAGTAGGAAGGGTTTCTTCTTGATCAACTTCAGCTTCAGAGTGATGAGCGTCAGCAGTTCCAGTTCCTGCCATCTCAGAATCATTAGACAGGGAGACAGCCAAGGTTGGCTCGAAAGAGTCTTCTTGACCCTGATCTTGTTCTCCTTCTCTCTCTACTTCTTCCTCGTATTCTTCCTCTTCTCTTCTTTCTTCCTCTGTCCTCCTCTGTTCTTCATCTTCCTTCTCTGTCTCTTCTCTCTCTTTTCCTCCTTTTTTCTGGCTCTTCTCTTGTCTCATTGAAGCTAACAAAACTCTTTAAGTTTCTTAAGGCTGAAAGAGTCATTTCATCCTCATCTTCTTCATCTTGCAAGATGAGACTTCTTTTCTTCTTTGTTGGAGCAACCATGGGCTCCTTGCCTTTCCTCTTTGCAGCAGAGTCTTGTCTTGCTTTGACGGGAGACTTATTCTTCATACGCTCCAACACCTTGTTCAGCTCTTTCAAGCGCATCTTCATGACAATTTTGAAACCAATCACCATTGGAGAGATGATTGTCAAGTATAATGGTGCAGAGATGTGAATTTTAAAGTGTCTAAAGAGACGTGTGATAAGAGCAAAATAAGGGAGTTGTCCCTTATCTTTCACCACAGTTCGGTACATATGAAACAAGATGGTGTGAGGTAGAGAGAATTTAAATCCAATATTGATGGCACACATCAATTTAGCTTCAAATCGAGAAACATCAGTCTTCGATGTCGATATGGGACGAATGCAGTTGATCACAATCTTGTGCAGCAAGATGTTAAAAGCACTCATCCTCGTGTAGGAAATCTTGCCTTCAACATCTCTATCTCTCACCAACGACAGAATAGCATGAGTAATAGACACACTAATTGGTTGGAAACTCGTTCTTTCCACCCCAATTATGTTAGCCAACGTGTCTGTATCCACCAAAAATTCCTTGTCCTTTACAGTGAAAGTAAAACTATTTGCATCCAAGAAAGATAGGTTCGAGTAAAAGTACGCGGTGAGTTCTGGATAAGCAGCAGTGGATTCAGAACAAAACCATTTTAATTGCAGTAGAGCAAACTTCTCTCGCAGATTAACCTTTATCGAATCAAGGAAATCAAAGTCGATAGTCCTAGAGTTCATAACCCCTCTCTTCATAAGATTCGAATAAACCTTCTTGTGATTCTTCGATCTAAACAGATTGGAACCATCAGTAATATTTGCAGCCACTCCCATTCTAGGCTGAAAATGAGTAAACATCCGTTCATTGTCGTCCAGAACTTGTGGTTGATTTGCAATGCCATAGAATGGGTGACTCGGGAAATTCGCAAAAGTTCTTTCAGCCATTCCTTTCTCGACAACACCTAACCTTTCCAACTCCTGCAAGAACATGGTTTCATTCTTGTATCCTCTATTTTTTAAGAATTCATCGATTAAAGACATCGGCGTTCCTCCATTCTTCAGATTAGAGTAAAGTTTGAAAGTAACCTTGGGAGTTAGCGTTCTTACAGGTTTAGCCTCCTCAATAACTTCATCGTTTGGTTGAGTCGGTGGAGAAGGTTGACGTTGCTGAGAAGGTTGTTGCTGACTCAGACGCAGTGGTGGAGAAGAATCTTCTTCCTCGGTCAAGTCAAAATGCGTAGGACCCTCAGGCATATGTCGTGGTCCCCTGCTTGCAATCCTTGAAGACTTTCTTGAAGACATTGTCGCTCCAAGGGAGGAATTCACTAACTTGCTCGAAAAAGGTGAAAACTTTTGGACAGATCGAGAGTGAAAGTGAAAGTAAATAGGAATTTTGTATTCTAGGGTTTCGGTGTAAAAGCGAAGAAGACGAATCTCGGGTAGTATATAAAGCAAGTGAAGCGAGATAAACGAAACGTCGTAAAAAGAAAAGGAAAAATACCTTTTTTAAAACGAATAACTTCCCTTTTTGAAAATAACTGTCTTTTCAAAATTGATAACTGCCTTTTTGAAAAAGAAAAACTTGGAAAGATAATTTCAATCAATTAGCAGTTAATACCTTTTCAAGTTTAAAATTTAGAAACAACTTACAATCGTAACTCTTGGTCTTCTGAGTCTAAATACTTTCAAACTTTACCTTTGAGTCTTGAGCACATCCAAACTCTACTGGTTTAAGAGATATGATGGTCAGTGTGGTGCGAATAGACTCAAATAGGCTTTTCTCCAGAGGCTTTGTAAATATGTCTGCCAGTTGATTCTTTGAGTTAATGAATTGAATCATAATTTCTCCGTTTTGAACATGGTCTCTAATAAAGTGATGTCGAATCTCTATATGCTTTGCTCTTGAATGAAGAATTGGATTCTTTGTGAGGTTGATTGTGCTGGTGTTGTCACATTTGATCTCGGTGCAAGAGTCTTTGACTCCAAAGTCTCTTAGTTGTTGTTTTATCCATAAGATTTGAGAACAGCAACTTCTAAGAGCCACATACTCTGCTTCTGTTGTTGAAAGAGTTACAGTGCTTTGCTTCCTTGAGAACCAAGATACTAACCTATTTCACAGTACTTGGCATGTACCAGATGTACTCTTTCTATCAACTTTGCAACCTACTAAATCTGCGTCTGAATATCTAAGGAGGGTAAAGTCTCATTCTTTGGGATACCACAAACCTAAATTTGAAGTAATTGCAATGTATTTGCTGATGCGTTTTACGGCGCTTAGATGAGACTCTTTTGGATCAGATTGAAATCTAGCACAAATGCAAATATTAAACAAAATGTCAGGTCTATAAGCAGTAAGATAAAGAAGTGAACCAATAATACTCATATAAAGTTTTTGGTCAACTTTCTTTCCTCCTTCATCTTTATCCAGCTTCGAAGAACTAAACATTGGTATCTCAGTCTTTTTGCAATTCTCCAATCCGAACTTTTTAATAAGTTCTTTTGTATATTTTTCTTGGTGAATGAAAATTCCTTCCTTCAGTTGTTTTACTTGTAATCCAAGAAAGAATGATAATTCACCCATTATACTCATCTCAAATTCATCCTGCATAGACTTAGAAAACTTCTTGCACAGGTTTTCGTTAGGCGATCCAAATATTATATCATCAACATAAATTTGAACAAGCAGAAAGTTTATACCTTCCCTTCTAATAAACAAGGTAGTATCCACTTTTCTTTTGACAAAACCATTTTGCATTAAAAACTTACTTAACCTGTCGTACCAAGCTCGAGATGCTTGTTTAAAACCATAGAAAGTCTTTTTCAGTCTGAATACTGAGTCTGGTCTCTTTGGATCTTCAAATCCATGAGGTTGTTCCACATAGACTTCTTCTTAGATAAATCCATTTAGGAATGCACTCTTGACGTCCATTTGGAATAACCTGAAATTTTTATAACAGGCAAAAGCAAGTAATAATCTAATTGCTTCTAACCTGGCTACTGGTGCGTAGGTTTCATCATAATCTATCCCTTCTTCTTGCGTATATCCTTTGGCCACAAGTCTTGCTTTGTTCCCAATCACTTTTCTTTTTTCGTCCAACTTGTTCATGAAAACCCATTTAGCTCCAATAATGGATTTACCTTTTGGTTCGGGAGTTAACTCCCATACATCGTTAATGCTGAACTATCTAAGTTCTTCTTGCATTGCTTTAATCCAGCTTTCGTCAGCTAAAGCTTCTTCTATGCTTTTGGATTCTATTTCAGAAATAAGTGCCACGGCGCTAGACTCTTCTTGCCTTTTGGATTTGGTGCGAATCCCTTCATCAATATCACTAATGATGAGTTCTTTGGGATGACTAGATTTGTGCTTCAAGTTGCTTGATGGTCTGGCAAGAAACTGTTCTTCTACTTCAGTTAAATCTTGAACTTCCTTTTGCTGATTTTCAGAGGTCTGAACTGCTTCAGGGGAGGTAGACTTAGTAGAGTTTGGAGCAGGTTAAGATTCTTCAGGATGAGTCTGAATCAATTGATTCTGCAAAGAGTCTTGGAATTTGACATTCGTAGACTCTTCCATAGACTGAGTATTTTTGTTGAATACTCTGTACGCTTTGCTGGTGGTTGAATATCCAAGGAAGATTCCTTCATTTGATTTTTCTTCAAACTTACCAGTTCGATCATTTGTATTTTTTAAAACAAAACATTTGCAACCAAATACATGAAAGTAAGAAACAATTGGCTTATTTCCTTTAAATAACTCATAATGAGTTTTCTCCAGAATAGGCCTTAAAAAGACTCTGTTAATAATATAACATGCTGTAGAAACTGCTTCAGTCCAAAAATGAGAGGAAATACTACTTTCTATTAAAAGAGTTCTTGCCATCTCCTGCAAAGATCTATTCTTTCTTTCCACAACTCCATTCTGTTCTGGAGTGTATGGAGAAGAAAAAAACATGCTGAAAACCTGATTCATCACAAAATTTTGCAAAGTCTTGATTTTCAAACTCACCTCCATGGTCTGTCTGTATGCTTGAAATAGCATATCCTTTCTCATTCTGAACTTTCTTAGCAAACTTTGAAAAGTAAGAAAAGGCTTCAGACTTACTTGCCAAAAAGTAAACCCAAGTGAATCGTGAATAGTCATCAACGATTACTAGACAGTATCTCTTTCCGCCTATGCTTCTAGTTCTAATTGGTCCAAAGAGATCCATATGCAGAAGCTGCAAAACACGATTAGTAGAAACCTGATTTAATGGTTTAAAAGAACTTCTAACCTGTTTTCCCAATACACATGGTGTGAATAAGTTAGATTTTTGAAACTTCAGGTTGGGCAATCCTCGAACGAGATTCTTAGAAGAGATCTTGGCAATCTGCTTCATATTGACATGGCCAAGCTTTCAATGCCAAAGATTTGCTTCATCTTGAATTGAAATTAGACATTGGGACTTCTCTGGTTTTATAACCAGAAGATAGATGTTCCCATGTCTTCGTCCAGTAAAAGATTGTGAAAGGTCTTTGCTAGTTCCCGAACATATTCCTTCTTGAAAATTGATCTTGAATCCAGTGTCGCACAATTGACTGATACTAAGCAAATTGTAATTAAGTCCTTCCACTAAAGAAACGTTGTTGATTGTGAGACTACCAATTCTTACTGTTCCACATCCAACAATTCTTCCTTTGATGTTTCCTCCAAAAGAGACTTTTCAACCATTAACTTGCATAAGTTTTATAAAACAGCTTGAATTTCCAGTCATATGCCTTGAACAGCCGCTATCCAAATACCATTTAACCTTTTTCTTGACAGTGACCTGCAGTTAAAAAAGAAATTCAAGCTTTCTTTGATACCCACATTTTCTTGGGTCCAGATAAGTTAGTGCAATAAGCTATCTTTGCCCATTCCTTCTTAATAGGTCTCTAAACCATAGGACATTCTTTCTCAAAGTGTTCTGAGTTATTACACTTGGAACATTTGAGAGCACTTCGCCCAACAGGTTTTACAAAGATTTTATGAAAATGATTTTTGTAAAAAGTTTTTGTAGGCCTTTGTTTGATTCTTTCTTTCACTTTTGGAAAATCAATTAGAGAAATAGTTTCAGAAGTCATTCCCAAGCCTGATTTGTTAAAGTATGGTCTTTGTACTTAAAGAATCTTTTCTAATTTCTCAGATCCTATTGAAAACCGTTTTGAAATATTTGAAATGTCATTTTTTAGAAATGTATTTTCTTTTGAAAAAGAATCTGCATTTTCTTTTAAAGTAACAAAACTTTTATCTAAATTTTCAAACTTTTCTTTCCATAAAGTCTCATGTTGCTTCAGTGTAGAATTCTCCCTTTTTAGCTCGGAAATCCTCTTGAGAGAAGTTTTGAGACTAAGACACAGTTCATCAATGTATTTCGAGACTTTAGTAAGGATTTTTAAATTACTTATCTCAATTTCACTATCTGAGTCTGAGTCTGTATCTATTTCGGAGTCCGAGTCTGATTCTGATTTTGCCATTAGACAAATGTTGGCATAATCTTCATCACTTTCTTCACATTCAGTATCACTCCATGTCTCTACCTTGAGAGCCTTCCTGTATTTCTCCGCTTTTCCTTTCTTTTTCTTCAACATAAGACAGTTGGGTTTAATGTGTCCCTTTTTCTTACATTCAAAATAGATTACATCTTTATTGGATTCATCATCCTCAGTTGATTTGTTTTGAAACTTTTGAGTGCTTTGTTTCTTCCTACTAAATCTTCTTCCTTTTTTGTTCAGTTTCTTGAACCTCTTTATCATAAGAGCTAACTCTTCATCATCCATATCATCTTCAGAATCTGTAACATCAGAATCATCGTTAGATCTTAAAGCAATTGATTTCTTACCTTTGGGATCTTCTTCTTCATTTATTTGCTCCACTTCATAAGACTGAAGTGTGCCAACCAATTCGTCTACAGAAAGTGGCATGATCCTTTGTGTTTCCCTTATTGAAGTCTTTATGTGATTCCAATCTTTGGAGAGTCCACGCAGCAACTTGTTAACCTTCATGGGTCCTGAGATTGGTTGTCCCTGATACTCTAGACCATTTACAATTTCTATAAAACAACTAAATATGTCAGTAATAGATTCTCCTGACTTCATCTTGAAGGCTTCATACTGTCCGAGTAGAATATTGACCCTTGTCTCTTTCACTCGATCAGTTCCTTCATAGATAATGTGCAACCTGTCCCAGACTTCTTTGGCTGTTTCACAAAAAGATATTTTGTTATACTCAGTAGGAGATAATGCACAATATATAGAGTAAATTGCTTTAGCATTAAGAGCTTATCTCTTAGTTATTTCTTCTTGAGTCATCTCGCCAGCCTCTGCAACTTCTTTTCCCTTTTCTGAAACTGATGTAGTTTTAGGAATAATTCATTTTTCTACTACATCCCATTCCAGAGGGTCTTTTGATCTTAGGAATGCCTTCATCTTGTTTTTCCATATGTTGTATTCCTTTCCATCGAAATAAGGCGGTCTGGTGTTGCTTTGGCCTTCAACCAAACCTGGAGCCAATATACTAGCCATGGATCTTTAACTCAGAAGTAAAAATACTTCAATTAATTGAGTACATAGGCTCTAATATCAATTGACAACGCTAGTATGAACACCTAGAGGGGGGTGAATAGGTGATAAAATGGTTTTTGCGAGACTTAACAGCTTAATTCGACTTACAATAAAAACGGTAGACTGAAGATATAAAAGATTGTAAGCTGATATACAAGACTGTGAATTAAGTAAAGAGATTAGGGAAAGAGAATTGGAACACAAGGTTTATAGTGGTTTGGCTTAGACCAAGCCTACGTCCACTCTTCCGCACTGACAGCCCACTGGCTAGATTCCACTAAGAATCAAAAGAAATTTTACAATATCACGTCTTTGATTCCACAGTGTAGAGACTCTGCTACACTTCCTCAAGGTCTCACAAGAATTTGATCTCTCTTTTGAGTACAGTTTAAGCTCGACAAATTGTAACAGCAAAGAACTAAGAGTTTCAGACTTTGGAATTTCTCTTTCACGCACTCACTCGAATAACTTGAGCGTCCTCCTTATATACTCCTCCATGCCATCATAACCATTGGCACCTTCTAAAGGAGTTCTTCTAATCTACCCGTTGGACAGAATCAATTCGGAAGATCTCGAGTTATTTAAGGAATGTGATGATAACCCACCAATCTTGCTCGCCCATACAATCAAGATCTAGGTTTCCATAAGTAGAAACTTCCAAGTGTACTTCGCCATTCAACATATCTAATTATTCAAGTTGATTTCAATAAGAATAATTGATCACGAGATGCTATCTCCAACCATGAGATATTCTTCAACCGTACGAATAAAATCCTTAAAGATATACTTATATCTGGATAAGTCTTCTTCATTAGATGAAACTTTTCTTCGTCGGTCTAGAAACTATCAGTTAAGATAGACTTTAAATCTTGAGTCTGGAGATCTTCAAACTTTGACGATAGAGTCTGCAAGTCTTCAGACTAGACTGATGAAAACATTTTGTCAACTTCAAAATAGATAAGGAAGTTTTCTCCAACAAATAGGTGTAATAATATTTTCGTGAGATTCAGAAGTAATAACTGCTTGTAAAAATCACAGATGAATTCTGACTTTAACAATTTTAAATTTAAACAGATAAACAAAGCTACTGATCAAAATAAGAGAGTTGAGGGAAGAGAATGGGAACACAAGATTTATAGTGGTTCGGCTTAGATCAAGCCTATATCTACTCTCCCGCGCTGACAGCCTATTGGCTGGATTCCACTAAGAATTCAAAAGAGATTTTACAACTTGATGATCTCGACTTCACAGTGAAGAGTCTCAACACAAAGTCTTACTATGAGTTTCTCTCTTTTGTAAAAACTTTGAGCTCAGCAAATGAAATAGAAAAGAACTAGGAAGCTTCTGACTTTGAAATTTTTCTTTCACGCATGTTCTCGAATAACTAGAGAATTCACCTTAAATACTCATTCATGCCTTCACGACCATTGGCATTTTCCAAAGAAATTCTTCCAATTTACCCGTTGGACAAAATCAATCAAAGAGATCTCAAGTCATTTGAAGATTATGATGAAAGCTCATTAATCTTGTTCACCCATACAATCAGGATCTTGGTTTCCATAAGTAGAATTTTCCAAGTTTGCTTGCTTTTCAAAATATTTGATTATCGGAATTAATTCTAATAAGGATAGTCATTCATATAAGTGTTATATCCAGCCATAAGGATGTCCGTAAGCTATACGAAACAAATCCTTGAAGAAATAAGGATAATCTCGCATCTGGATAAGTCTTCATTCTTCAGTCTGGAAACTGTCAGTGCGTGTAGACTTTGAACCTAAAGTCTGGAGGTCTTTAGACTTTAACGCTAGAGTCTTGCGATCTTCAGACTTTGACACTAAAGTCTTGAAGTCTTCAGACTAGACTTTCTGGAAACGTTTTGTCAACTTCAAAACAGTAAATGAGTTTTCTCCAACACATTCAACCCCGGAAGTTTAGATCACCAGTTTTTCCATGATGAACATAGTCATTCTGCATTTGGGCATTGCTCTAATCAAATTGATGTTCAAAACATTAAAGGCTTGGAGAGTCTTAGAATTTTGAAGCTCATAGAATTTCCACTACTGGAGAGATTACCAAATCTATCAAACTTGAAAAAGTTTAATGAACTGCATTGGGGCACTGCCATAATCAAATCGACGTGCAAAGCATTGAAGATTTGGAGAATCTCAGAACTTTAAAGATCATAGAAATTCCTCTATTGAAAAGATTACCTAATCTATCAAACTTAAATAAGTTCACTGAACTTCACTTGTGATACTGTCATGGTCTAATTGAAATAAAAAGCGTCAAGGGTTTGGAGAATTGATGATGTTAAAGCTAGATGAGCTTCCTCAAGATTGCCCAATTTATCCAACTTGAACTATGACGATGTCATAATCTTATGAAGATTCAAGGAAGATTGGAGTCATTTTATACAAGTCTTCATGGGCATAATTCTAAATAAGGATCTTAAATGCCCCTATTTTCAATAAGGACCTAAAGTTATCATGTCAATTTTAAATAATGATCTAACCTCGCTAGCTAGCCAGATATTCTGACTCGTGAAGGGTATTTCCGTTCGAAGACAATTCTTTTAAAAAAAATTTCTCTTCTTCCCTATTCATCTTCTTGTTCTTTTAGCAAGATGAACATGGAAGAGTGGCCAAAGTATCACAAACAACCATGGCCTGTGAGTGAGGCCATGGAGAGGCTAGCCTCGCCCACACGATCGTGGCCGCAAATGAGGCTGCCTTGCTTAGATCTGGGCAAGGCCAGCCTTGCTTGATATCACAATGGCCTCACCCAGATATAGGCGAGGGCTTCGCGGCCCTTGCCTAGTGGCCAGCTAGCCCCGACAACCCTTGATGGTCACCAAAAAAAAAGGAAGAGGGAAGATGCTAAGAAGAAGATGAACAGTAAGGCTGTTCGAAACTACCAGATACACATCAACGTACAGCAAATTAAAAAAACGAAGCCAGGTTTCCAGCTGAACCATCCATGTGTTCAAATCCGTCTCAGTTTGCAAGCGTAGTTAAATAGAAAGTAATTCGAGGGGGAAATATTATGGGGGAGTTGAATTGTTCGTTTCTATTGCATAGTCAACGTTAAAAGACGAGCTATCCAACATGATGTCATAAGATCTAATGAACAGGAAAGAAAAGAAAGAAAAATAAAAATATATATATTCTTGGACGAAAATGGCCTTGATCAGTTGGAAAATGAGATTAAACCCTTTTTTAGGCTGATATAGTCACTTCAAGCCCTCTATTTGAAACAAGGTTCACTTTGGATTATCTTTTGAGAAAATGAAGATATTTAAAGCCCTTATTTGGAATTCTCTATATGTAATGTAAGTGAAAAAATTAATCAATAATCATAATACAACCAAACTGAATGTTACAAAGCTGGAAAAATTAATTAACTTTAACCATTAATAACTGTAAATATATTAACCCAACAAAATTTTCATAAGAAAATGAATTATGTGAATATTCATATTATAAAATAAATCGAGGGAATTTTGGATATGCATTCATGGGAAAAACAAGATTGTGTCTTTCCTAAAAATACAAATTGAATTTTGCACATATCTGTAAGATATCGAACAATTCTTTTTCCAATCACCATATTTTATTTTATTTCGTATGAAATATATTTCTTTTTTTTTTTACCATTTAATATATGGAACTGGAAGCTTGAACACCTCTAGATTTCTATATGAATAGTTCGGGCGCCTTTTTCACGCCACGTCGATGGCACGAAGGTGAAAAGTTTGACAAACTAAGGAAAGCTATCAAGCGAAGAATTTTCGTTCTTATTTTATGCTTTCATGCTCTTATTTATTCATATTACTTTACATGCATGAAATATTTCACGTGTTCATGTTATAATTAGAAAAATATTGCAATTTTGTTTGTCATGTTTCCTTTTAATTGGAAGATATACCCACATGATATGTTCAAATCTATATTAATTAAATGGTTAATATCATGAAAAATCTTAAACGAGTGAAATCATGACCATACTAGTAGTATGTCAATGCATTGGATGGGTAAAAGAATAAGGTACCAATTTTCACTTTGCTTAATTTGATACATTAATTCAAACAAACCTTGTTATATGTATGAGCTTATAATGTACTCAATCCTCGCCTCAATCCTGATAATGTTAGAATCACTAATTGGAAAATTTGATTGCTGCTGAAATATACACACACACACACAAATATGTAAGCCAATAAAGATTACTGATGCATGGAGGAGGGCAAGAGCTTTGGAGGCTTTGCAACCTCTGAACCACCGTACAGTCAACGCACGAGACGGATTCCATTATGGGGAATTGCCAACTCATCAAATTTCCAATAACAGTGTGGGTTGCTTGTTTGACTCCTTTTGTTGACAACTTTTTACTATTTAGAACCCTGTTATTATATATTTATATGTATATGTAACGTATTTTCTGTTCAAATGGAAGGGTGAAAAAAAGACATAGTACGCTAGTAAAATGGCAAAATCTAATTTTCACAGCTACATGAGACAATTTTGTAGGAGTATACTATAGATTATAAAACCAAAATAAAGGTGAAAAAAGAGCTGTAGTAAAAAAAAAAAAATTAAACACTTTGCATAAATATTAGTATAAGAATACTTTCTCGGGATTTAAACATGGAAAATGGGTAGTAGATTGCAAAAAATGAAAGGAAAAAAACGAAAAAGAAAAGAAGCACCGGATTTATAGTCTCACTACTCTCCCTCCTATACTCCCCTGAAAAACCTCGTTTCATCTTTTTCAACATATCTATATGTATTATCTAATTAACTCTAGTTTGTCCTTCCTTATATGGAACACGCGTCAAATTACCTTATTTGGATACGGCAAAACCTAATAAAATTCACACTAACAAACACATTTATCTTATTACCGAATAATACCTGACATTGAAACAAAATGTCTAATATTAAGATCGACAATTAACAATTTATGTCCCCCCATAATGTAAATAGTGAGTTCATATATGTGCACACAACAATATACAATAATAAGTAATGAAATTATTGTTAAGAAAGTTCAAGTAAAACTGAAAATGCTCATGATTTATTTAAGCATCAAATTTTGAATAAGTGTAACATAGCTCATAAGCATACCGATATTTCGTTGGATGTTTTGAATCGACACAAAAAGATTAGATCTACAGAGAAAAAACAAAAGGATACAAAGTAGACAAAAGCCACAAAGTGGTTTAGTTGAACTCAATTCCACTGTCACCCCGTTTATATTTATTAGTCCAGAAGTACATATGTTGCTCATTGAAGATTAGTTATTACGATGTAAACCTTCGCTACAATGTATCTGCTTTCATCAGACGAGATATTATGACTCTCCCCAAAAAAATGCTGCGACGCTGTTACAACAGCACTTTTTCAGATATTTATGTAACGTTTTTTGTACCTTTTTTCTTGTTTGTTCAAACTTTCGCCAACTTTAGCTGAACTCTAGGACAAATATTTGATTTAGAAAAGATACGGCAAAATTTGAGGTGTCGACATGTTTTGCACAGATTATTCCTACAGTTGAAGTTTCTTCCTTCTAATCACGTGGCTGGGACAAAGTCACGAGTTTTCTTGCCCTCAAGACTGTATGAACCTTAATTATTATTTCGATTTTTCTCATATTTTTTTAAATAAAGAACAGTGTTGCATTAGAAATTACAAAATGAACTATATTTCACTCTTCATATCCATAGAGAGGTCCTAAGTTCTTCATAATTATTGAAATATAAGTGTGAGCTGTGTGGAAAAGTTAATATATGATAACTCCTTCACTACTCATTAATTTAAGTTTTCAAGTAAAAGTGTATCTAATTTAATACATCGATAAGCTTGGATTTGGACTTTCTCATGATGATCTCCTCAGATGAAAATATTATATGTGTGTTGTAGGAGCCACAACAATAATGAAAAGCAAATTTCATATTTCAAAGAAAAAAACCAACTTATGAAAGCTAACTCAATCGTTTCATCCAACTTGAGTTAGTTCCATCGGGAAAATTGTCCAAAAAATTTTAAACTTATTACACTTTTACCAATTCAATCCTAAACATTTTAACTTTACTAATTGAGTTCTAAACATTTTCACTTTTTGCCCATTGAATCCATTCGGCTAATTTTGGCTGGAATTTGCTAATGTGGATACCAACGCTAACGTGGACAAATTTTATTAATTTTTAATATTTTGTTGAAATTTAAAATTATTTTTTATGTTTTTCATCTCTCTCTCTCTCTCTCTCTCTCTCTTATTTCTTTCCTTTTTTTCCTCTGCCGAACCTAAGTCTCATGAAGCTGACCCTCCTTGGCCTTTGGTGAGGGCAAGCCTCACTCGAGGATGGCAAGGTCGCCCCTTGCTAGATATCGGAGAGAGCGATCTCACCTGAGGCCCGCGAGGCCAAGTCTGTCCAATCGCTAGAGGTTGGAGGACCGACTAGAGGAAGAAAAAAAAAAAATAAAAGAAAAAAGAAATTAAAAATATAGAAATAATTAAAATTTTGAAAAATATTATAAAATATTAAATTTTGTTTACGTTAGCGTCGGTTGTGTCACGTAAGATGATCGACATCCACGTTAGCAAATTTTAGTTAAAATTGGCCAAATTGACTCAAATGACAATGTTGAAAGGTTTATAATTCAATTAACAAAGTTGAAAGGTTTATGATTGGATTGGCATAAGTGTAATAAGTTTAAGACTTTTTGGATAATTTTTCCTAGTTCACTCCTTCATTGGGCTTAGAAATTTCTGTAAGCCTAAGCTTCACAAGCTCAAAAAGCCCCATCCAACTCGCTAACATATTTTGAAAACCCTAAAAAAAACCCTTGTAGATCCCCAGTTACAATCTCTTTCCTCGTGTATATACAGAGATTAACAAATAAGAAAAATCTCTGGAAAAAAAAAGGTATTTTTTGGACAGATCTGGCTTAGCTCAAACTGGGTTAGATCGAACATGAAATTATTGGTACAAAGGCCTGTGCCGTCCCTACATGAAGCTACCTCATGCCAAAGAAACAAGTGGGGTTTGAGATTTTATGATGCACTTCCAGTCCATCATTGCTGTTTCTCTTCCTTCTGATTCAGTACTGCAGACGCCGGATGGTTGACCTCATCTTTCTTTTCGTTTTTCCTTTTTGTGAGAAGTCCCTTTGGCGGCTTTTGATTGTAGAGAGGGGTAGCGTTTATTTCCACAAAAGGGTCCACCTGCAAAATAAAAATATTATGAAATTCTCGCGACACATTCATGCGATGCACTGATTGATTTTAGGAATTTAGACTTTTGAACGGGTTAGAGTGGAAATGTAGAAAAGAAACCATGTGGGAGGCTCCTATAATCTGCTATCAGCGTCCAGGAAACTTCCTACTAATGATGTCGTCAACTGACTGAAGAAAGAAGTGAAAGAAGCCATCTCGTGCTGCCATAGCAGGGCATGATGTCGGCAACTCTCAGTATCTTCGGTAACAAAAAAAGTCATGTGAGATTAATGGGGAGTGGGAACATAGAATAGAATTAAAATCAGTATATTACTATGTAAATTATGAGCCTTATCATCATCGACGATGACCATAGCCGATTTATTAATCAAACATGTTATAGATCATAATATCTTGGTGATGAATAATTTCGAATATTTAATACAATCAAAACACCGTGATTAGCACAACTCTGCATTACTTAATTAGGGTGGTACATATGATTATATAGAATAGAGTAATTAAAGAGGATATTATTCCTAGTCTAATAATTACCTTAACTGTTTTATTTAGCTCAATAATTCTTTTCTATATATTTATATAACATTCGGCGATTTTCACATAATTTTTTTTCTTTCGATTTGACGTGTAAAAACTAATAATTTGATTACACTTACTCAGGGGGGATTGGGGTGAGAACGATTTTATTTCAGGAGTGAGTTTCGACTCCCACGCCCTGCAAGGAGATAGGGCAAAAGTCTGAGAGTGAGTGTTAGATTAGGATTAGAGTAGGACCGACCAAAAAAAAAAAAAACATGTTTAGAATTTTCTTCAACAACGACATCAATTTCCCTTGTTTTCTCTTAAGTTTTTGAGGACATACCATTCGTAATATTTCACATAACTTCCCTATGCATTTCATAAGTTTCGTTTCTCCTATTCAAAGTAAGCAACCTGAACATTGCTACTTACTTTCCCTACTCATAAGTTTTTTAAGGTCAATTCATTCCTAAAGTTCCACGCAGATTTCCTATGCAGTTCGCAACTTCCGTAACTGTGCTATGCATTTCCAGTCCACCATTGCTGTCTCTTCCATCTGACTCTGTACGGCATATATGCCAGATAATTAGCCTCATCTTTCTTTTAAAGAACGATCCACCATTGGAGAATGGGAGCCTTTATTTCCACGAAGGGATCCCCCTGGCAAAAAGATGTTATGAAACTTTCGTGACACAATCATGGGTTTTTCCACAACTTTCCAATAAGTTGTGTGAAAAGCCATGTGAGATCAACGTGAACGTAGAGTGCGAAAGTAGATAAGAAACTGTGTGGGAGATTCCTAAAAATCTTCTGTCAGGTTTCAGGACACTTCCTACTAGTGATAACGTTGACCAAGAGGTAAAGAGCAAGAAGAAGACCTGGAGCTAACGAGATTAAAGAGCCGAGAAGAAAGAAGCCGTCTCATGTTGGGAATTGTTAGTAATCCGCGTCGAAGGTTCAGTAACTGGAAAAACCAAGTGAGTTCAATGGGAAGTAAAGTAGGAACGTAGTAAAGAAACCGCGTGAGGGACTTTTGAATTCCGCACTGTCAGTGTCCAAGACAATTCCTGTTTCTCTTCCTCCTAATTCTGCACGGCAAATGGGCCAAAAGAGAAGTTAGGGTTTTCTATTTAGAGGAGAACAAAAGTTGTTTCTTATTTTTGTTCCCAGAAACAAGAAATAAGTTTTTTTACTTCTTATTTTTGTTCTAAAATCATTCCCGGGCTAACTTTCTATTCCGTGGAACAGAAAAATAAGTTAGCGTTATCAAACGGATTTCTATTCTTTTTTTTTTTTCAAAGAACAAAAGAACAGAAATCGAGAAAAACAGAAACGTTATCATGCGGACTCTTGGTTTACTCCAAACGAAGAGTCCCTTCAAAATGGTAACATGATGGAAATTTCGCGGACATGATCATTTAATCAACCGATTGATTCTAGGTACTAAGACTTCCCAAAAAGTTGTGGAAAAACCGTAGGATATCATGGGAAGTGGGAACGTAGAATGAAAACAAGGTAGGAGACTACTAGATTCCACCATTAGTTTCTACATGGCTTATATCATATAAAAAGAAAATTAGAAAATAAAGCAATTTCAATGAATTTTATAAAGCGATCGAGGCAATACCGATTGATAGTAAGTGAATCAAAATAGAGTTCCTCAACAGACTAAAAGGATTATAAATCATTTGTTGGCGTTATGGCATTTTGTATATTTTCAAATATTTTTAACTAATGTTACCGTACAAAGCATATTTTTGCAACGTCAATGAGTTTAAAATATAGTTTAAATCACACTTTAAGATGTATTTTATTGAAACACTTTTGTAACTTTTAAACATGTCGTGCTCTTTTTAATTCTATCAAATCTTAAAAACTTATCAAATTGATGCAATCAAATCCCCTTCATTAACTCCGTTTAATTTCACTCACCGAAAATACTAATATGGTTTTTTTTTATTACTTTCCTGAGGCTTGTTTAGCTAATGTGGCATTTTTGTTATTTTTTGAAGGGAGAGGTGCTGGCATGCACACAACAAACAAATTATTTATTTCCCAACCCTCTTTATTTTCTCTCAAATAATGCTTTGAAGTGCCCAACTTGATTTTTAAGGACTAATACCATAAAAAAAACCCCAAATTGATATAACCATGCCACATATGCTCCGAACTATTTTTTATATCACAAAAACTCTCAAACTGCTAATTCGCGCCGGAGCCAATGAGACTAAAGAGCCGAAGAGAGAGAAGCTGTCTCATGCTACCATAGCACACCATAACGTCAAAAAATATTAGTGGAATGTTCCGTACAATTCCCTCATTAAGATATGCATAGTATTTTAATACAGAGAGGTATTTAGATTAATTTGGTTAATAACGTTTCACTTACTGATATTTTTCATAAGTGATTAATAAATATCGTGAAGGCCAGAGCCAAACCAAAAGGAGGGGAAGAAGAATGAAGAAAGCTGTCGTGCTTGGGCAGAGGGGCCAGAGCCAAACCAAACGTCTGCGTTGCAATTTGCATGTATTGGAAAAGAAGTGGCACCGATGAACAAACTGTGTCGAAGTATCGGCAACAGGAAGAAAAATGCCACCAAGAACCAGCCGCAAAAGCGTAAGCAGGCAAGGAATGAGCTGATGTCGCTGGGGAACCCTGCGAAGAGGTTCAATTTCGAGGATCATTTGAGGGCCGGTGCCGAGGTATTGGGGAAAGGGACAGTACAAGGCTGACCTGGAGGAGGAAACCACCACGGTGGTCGTGAAGAGGCTGACATGATCTTGTCGGCTGAGGATTTGCAGGACAAGGTCGAAGTTGTCCGAGCGATGGACCACGGCCGGGGATTGCATTCCTTGTTACCGCCTCGTGAGGCAGAGATTTGCCCGGCCCCCGCGTTTTGGGCTGAGTGTGACTCGTCCTTAATCCCTGTCGGGCACCGTGCCCTGTTTGGAAAGAAAATCATTACTTTTTAGAAAAAAATTATGTATAAAACATAAATAATTGTTAGAATTTTTGTAGGAATAATGAATTATACTACTTTGAACTTATTCACATTCTATAATTATTAAAATGATCGCAATCTCATGAGCGTAACCCTACTTAGTTATATTTTTGTTTGTTCGTATTATTCCTTCATAACATATGCAAAATTTTATTTACATCAGTTTTAATTTATAAGATATACGGATCATTATCAATTATTCAAGTGAGGTGGGGCTAAAAGCAATCCTTGCTCTCCCCACTTGCCAAAAAATGCCTCGCGAGGCATTTCTCAGTGAGAAAATTTTCCAATTTGGAAGGGGGAGGTGGGGGTTCAAATCCCCACATTCTCAGGGGGGATTGGGGTGGGGACAATTTCATTTCAGGAGTGGGTTTCGACTCCCACGCCCTGCAATGAGGCAGGGCAAAAGTCTGAGAGTGAGTGTTAGTGTAGGATTAGAGTAGAATAGACAAAAAAAAAAAAAAGCGAGACAACACGTGACATGAGTGCTTGTGCCCTGTGCCCATCCCTATTTCTAGTTACCTTTTCCCCCTCACACTATAGGAATTTTGTTGATTAAAATTACTTAAATATTAATGTTAAATAAGTGCAATAGTATTATCATACTTCGCATTACAATATCTCGTGAAGTACAATACTATAATTAAAACAAACATTATGAGCATAATCATTGTTGACGGTGGCCATAATCGATTTGTTAAACAAACATGTTATAGATTATAATATCTTAATGATGAATAATTTTGAATATTTAATACAATCAAAACATAGTGATTAGCACAACTCTGCATTACTTAATTAGGGTAGTACATATGATTATATAGAATAGAGTAATTAAAGAGGATATTATTCCTACTCTAAAAATTACCTTAACTGTTTTAGTTAGCTCAATAAATTCTTTTCTATATATACATAACATTTGACGATTTTCACATTATTTATTTTCTTTCAATTTGACATGAATAACTAATACTTCGATTACACTTACAATTGACTACATTCTTTTGTTGTTCAGAAATTTCCTCGACAATGACATCAATCTCCCTTGTTTTCTCATGAGTTTTTCAGGCCATATCATCCACAATTTTTCACGAAACTTTCCTATGCAGTTTGTAAGTTTCCTATCTCCTATTCAAATTAAACAACCAGAACATTGCTATTAACTTTCCTTATTGACATTTTTTAGGTCAATTCATTTCTAAAGTTCCACTTGACTTTCCCGTACAGTTAGCAATTTTCTTAACTTTGCTGTGCACTTCCAGTCGACCATTGCTGTGTCTCTTCCTTCCGATTCTGTGCAGCAAATGTGCTGAATAATTGGCCTCATCTTTCTTTTAGAATGCGGTCCACTATCGTAGAATGGTAGCCTTTATTTCCACGAGAGTGTCCCTTCAAAAAAAAAGATTATGGATATTTTGCGCCACATTAATGGCCTTATCCATAACTTTCGCAGAAGTTGTGGGAGAAGTCATATGAGACCAATGGGAATGTAAGGTGGGAAAGTGGAAAAGAGACCGTGTGGAGGACTCCTAAAGTTTGCTGTCAGCGTCCAAAACACTCCGATGGTCTCCGTTGTCATAAGTGTGGCATAAGATACTGCCTGCAATCTATGTTACATTTGTGTGTATAACATGTTCACGACATGCGGCCAAAAATATGAAGACATAATTAGATAGCTATTGCAAGTTGATTCAATCTCTTATTGGGTATTGTTTTAGTTCCAAGACAATGCAGTGCGCCAACTTCCCTAAGCTTTGAGATGGGTTGAGTTTTCATCTGTTTATAATGATTGATTAGGTAAAATTAGAGTTATATCAATTGGCTTATATACAGTATTAGCGGAATGCCTAAATATAGTTGTTTGGATGTTCTACACAATTTCCTTACTACTATTAAGATTAATTTGATTAGTTATGTTTTATTTACAAATAAAATTAATAGATCTCAGATATATTCAAGTAACTTGGTATATATACCCATGCCAATAGATTTACTATGGATGAAGTAAGTTTTCTAATCATTCAAATAAGAAACCGGCTAAGCCAATTTTCAAGGGCAAGTGGGCATGGGACCATATAATTGCACAAATAATTTTAAAGGTTTATTTGTTTGAGAGAAAACTATTTGAGGAAAATTGTTTTTCGACTTTTCAGTATTTAAATGACAAAAAACTAATTGATATACGAAAAATGTTTTCCATGTACTAAAAATAGAAGTTTAGATCAGGGAAAATGACTTCTCCTTTCGGCAAAAAGAAAATCACATACTCTAAATCACAAAACAAATCCAAATTGATTTTTTATAAAATAATTTTCATACAAATATATATATTTATTTTTTTTTGTCATGAAGTTGGAACAAACGACGTCCTAAATCTTTGCTTTTACATTCTCCTCAATCTTCGTGCCCAAGTAATGGACGTGGACTTGATGTAGCACCGTGCCGTTGACAAACTGGCAATAAACGGAGAAAAATGGGATGAGCAAATGACAGGAAGAACCATCCCAATAAGAGGGGGAGAAGACTGAAGATGGCTGTTGTTCTTGAGCGGTGAAGCCAGAGACTAACCAAACGTGTGCTTTGCAGTTTGTGTCCATTGGATAAGAAGTGACGCCGATGGACGACCTGTGGCGAAGGATCGGCACCAGGAACGAGCTAGTGTTGTTGGGGAACCCCGCGAAGAGGTTCAATTTGGCGGACGTTAATAGGGCCAGTAAGCAGAATTTGGGGAAAGCATGGCTCGAGAGGACTTACAAGGCTGAACTGGAGGACGGGATCACCACGGTGGTTGTGAAGAAGCTCGAGGATGTGGTCTCGTCGGCCAAGGATTTCCGGGACGAGGTCGAAACTATCGGAGCCATGGACCACGAGAACCTGCTCCCTCTGAGGGGTTACTTCTACAGTAAAAACCGGAAGTTCCTCTTGTACGATTACATGCCCCTGGGAAGCTTGTCAGACCAATTGCAAAACAGAGAGCCTCCCCTGAGTTGGGAAGTCAGGCTTTCGATTGCCCTCGGGGCTGCCCGGGCCATCGAGCACCTGCACGCCCAAAATAGCCACCACGGGCACTTCAAGTCATCCCAGGTCCTTCTCACGCCGTCCTACGAGGCCCGGGTCTCCGATTATGGCCTCACCCTCTTCCCAACTAGAGCCAGGGGCCGTGGGGCCAACCAAGCCCAGGTGGGTGGGGCCAATAAAAATGATGCGGATGTGCATGGCTTCGGGCTGTTGCTACTGGAGCTCCTGGAAGTGACGCCGCCCTCCGAAACTTTATACAATGGTCAAGCAGATTTTCTTAGGTCGGTCCACTCTGATTTTCTCGAGATGGGGATCGCTGAAGTTTTCGGTCGGAGGTACCACGACTTGGAGGAGAAGCTGTTGAAGTTGGCGATCAATTGTGCATCAGATGCAGTTAATTCACTTGACGGCCCCCGGACTCCGATGTCAGAAGTACGGAGGAGGATCGAGGAATTGTGTAAGCTCGGGGGACAGAGAGATGGGGACTCACAGCCCGACAAGGTCATCAAAGGGACCAAGGATATGTCTTCTTCGTTTATTCCCAGTGCACAGGTAGACAGGGACTCGCAGCTCTACCAATTCAGCAGAGTCAACAAGGATATGCATACTCGGTGAGTTGATTTAGAGACTTCCAAAAATACTTAGTCGCCTAACTTCATCACGGCCACCTTTAGCAACGTGAAATCAATTTTCATTTACAATGTTCCCTGTAGACAAGTTAATTACTGACGAAGTCAATGTCAATCGAAAGAAGAAGAGTGGGGAAGGAGGGAGAGAAACAAGTAAGTTTCGCATCATTGATGCAATTAAGAATATTAAGGAGTTTCAGGGCCATTGATTACTTGTATAGTAGGAAGAACTAGTAAGGTTAACTACCTACTAATAATCTTTCATGCAATAAGAGAAGGCTATGCTCAAAATGAGCTTCCCCTAGCCCAAAGATTTGTGTGATGTTCCCTAAAAATATGTCTCAATCGAACTGGGATGACTTCTGGTTTTCCCTTCACGAGGTGGGTGTTACTCTAGCTCTTCGAGAAGCTCAACTTGAAGAGATTTAATTTAATTGAACGATGGCCTTACCCAGCAGACACTTTTCGCAGGAAACCAGTGGATGGGGTTCTGGAAGTTTCTGAAAGAGTTTATGGTAAGTTTTTTAAAATGTTCATGTTGGTCTTTGGTAATTTGAAAGTGCAACATTGGCAGGGTACCGTATTCTACCTACTTTCTTTTGCTCTAGTGCTCTGAATTCATCAAGCTGGATTAATGACCTCTACTTTTCTATTCTATGATTTAACTTCTCTTGGGACAAAGGTACTTCAACAGTAGGAGAATTAACAGGAAGCCTCTTTCGTTTGGCAAGAAATAGTTTAGGATACTGGTATGCTTCTGCTCAAGCATTAGCGGCATACTGTACCATAGTAATTTTGCAGAAGCGTCAGTTTTTGCCTTTTGTTTTTTTCCTTGTGAAATTGGGCTCTAGGGCCATGAAATCAAGGATGGATTTCATAGTCTGGGATAAAAAACAATCTGTTTCCTGCAGAAGCAGAGTAATATCTGACCGAAGGTCTACTGAGCTGAATTCATTGACAGTGATTAACGAGCAACCTTGCATAAGCACTACCCACATAATAAATTGTTTTATATGCCCTTGCAGTGGCTTTTGATTAACTTTGTTTACCAATTGTGAGTCCACTTCTAGCATCACTGAGTGGACACTTATGTACCAGGCAATAATTAATACTCAGGGAATTGTGTTCTTTATTTGATTCATCAGCTCTCACAAAATATGAACCGTACTGCACCTCTATGTGAATGGCCTTTTCTAGTCACTCTCTTCATAAACTGTCTTTTGGTTTGTTCATTACGTAACTTTTGAAGAGCTGGGTCATGCTAACATGATTTTGCACGTCTTACATTTGTATGCAATTTTACCTGATGATTCATTATTGTTGTCTCCATAGGAGTAAAAAAGTCGATGCATTTCATAGCCTCACATGTTCTTCTCTGGAAAAGAAAAAAAATTCTCTCATTGACAGATTTCTCCTATAAGATAATCTATCTATACACACATTTGTTACACGTTCAATGATTTGCTGTATTTGGATGCAGTATTTGATTGGTGTCTCACAGTGGATGGGTTGAAGGACGAGGATTAGGGGTGTGCATGGTCCGGGCGGGCGGTTCCCGACCTAGAACCGGGAACCGCCCGCTAAGGACCGGTTCCGAAAAATTGGAACCGGGATCCACCCGTTTGTTGCATGGATCCACCCGAGAACCGGACCGCCGGTCCGGTCCGGTTCCCGGGTGGATCCATGGAACCGATCTTGACGCGAAAAATTCCCGGTCGACGCTCGGGGAGGAATCAAAGACGAAGGGATTGAGCGTCGGCGAGGGGGCGGACAGCAGAGGCGGAGGAGCAGCGGCTGTGGTGGGTGGCGACCGGCGCGAGAGGGTGGACAGCAGCGGCGGAGGAGCAGCAGTGGCGGCGTCGACGCTCGGGGACGAATCAAAGACGAAGGGACTGAGCGAGGGGGCGGACAGCAGAGGCGGAGGAGCAGCAACTGTGGCGGGTGGCGACCGACGCGAGGGGGCGGATAGCGGTGGAGGAGCAGCGGCAGCGACGTCGACGCTCGGGGAGGAATCGAAGACGAAGAGATTGAGCGAGGGGGCGGACAACAGAGGCGGAGGAGCAGCGGCTGTGGCGAGTGGCGACCGGCGCGAGGGGGCGGACAGCGGCGGAGGAGGAGCAGCGGCGGCGGCGTCAACGCTCGGGGAGGAATCGAAGACGAAGAGAAGAGACTGAGGAAGAAACAGAGAGAGAAGAGAACCGAAGACAATGAAACCGGAAGAGATGAGATGCGAATTAGGGTTTCGTTTAGGATTTTTTTTTTTTTATATTAAAAAGGTGCCGGTCCGGTCTAGGTGGGCGGGCGGGCGGATCCGCCCACGGAACCGGGAACCGGACCGGTTCCCACCGGTTCCCAACAATTGGAACCGGGAACCGGACCGGTTCCCTCAAGAACCGCCGGTTCCGGGCGGTTCCGGTCCGGTTCCGGGCGGTCCGGGCGGTTCCCGGGTATTTTGCACACCCCTAACGAGGATCATCAAAATTTGATTGGAGGTGTAGTGGGTAAGGTGCAACAACATTTTCCCGATGCTTTTTTCATGGTGTTCAATTTTGGTGAGCAAGAGAGCCAAAGCCAAATACCTGAACTGTTGTCTGATATGCCTGTCATGAACTACCTGATTCATCATGGTGATTGCCCCATTCTTGCCATGGAGATGATCCATCACTTCCTCAGAACTGCCGATGGATGGTTATCACTTGATGAGCATAAAAACCTGCTGTTGATGCATTGTGAAAGAGGTGGATGGCCAGTTCTGGCGTTCATGTTGGCTGCTCTTCTGTTATATAGGAAGAAGTCCAATGGTGAAGAGGAAACACTCCACTTGATTTACAAGAAAGCTCCTTCTGATCTCTTGCATCTAATTTCTCCCTTGAATTCATTGCCCTCACAGCTGAGATACCTCCACTATATAGCCACATCAAACGTGCACTCAGAGGGGCGCCTACCATATAAGTCTCTTACTTTAGATAGTGTGATACTGAGGTTCATTCCTTGTCTGGATGCTGAAGTGGGATGCCATCTTATGTTTAAGATATTTGGTCGTGACCCCCATAACCTTACAGATAAAACTCCCACAGTCCTGTTCTCAACGCCCAGAAGGGGCAAAGATATCAGGCACTACAAGCAGGTGGATTTTAATTTACTACTGGTTCATAAAAAGCATCTTTTTTCTAAATTCATGTCATTTCGAGTGTGTGGCGGATCCTTACAGAAAGTTTTTACCTTGGGAGTTTGTCGGACTTTGCTGGTCTTGTTACTGTGATATTTTCTAAATAGACAATGGTGAAACCAACGAATACACACGTAAATTGTTGATAATTTAACCTCAGAAAAATGATTCTATGTGTCTGTCCCAGGTACAGGGTCGATTGTGTAAGTTTTCTTTAAACATCTATATTATAAGAGAGATCAGAAACTTGCATATGCGCTTATGTGGCATTCGCGGTCTTGTCTGATTATATTTCACCTGCCACGTCCATCAATTCATTTGCATGTGGGGGCTCGCTCATGCACCCACACACAAAAATATTTAATGCTATTCTGATGCCTGCAATCATGCTGTTCACATATGTCATTGCAGGCAAACTGCAAACTGGTTAAAGTGGACATCCATTGCGCCGTTCAAGGCGATATTGTGCTTGAATGTGTGAGTCTAAGGGCTGGTCTTGAACATGGAGAAACAATGTTCCGTGTCATGTTTAATACAGCATTCCTATGCGAAAATGTTCTAATACTAGGGCTTGATCGAATGGATGTGCTGTGGGATCGCAAGAATCAGTATTCCGGTGATTTTAGGGCAGAGGTATTCCTTCGTTGTTATACTAAGCATCCTTGGGATTCTTCATTTTGTTTGAAAGTAATTCATCTTTGCTTATTCTTGTTTAATTAGATTACTTTCTCGGAAATGAATCCTGCTGCTTCTCTAGTTTCTGTTGGTTCATCCGATGACGAGGAGAAGGAGAATCGATTAGCTAAAGGAGTCGAGAAGATTGACGCCCAAGAACTGCGGGTTGAAGACCAAGCAGTTTACAGTGCGCTACCATCTCTAGATGCTAATATAGGTCACGCAGAGAATGAAGTCCAAGAATGGCCATTCCAGTTCGATACTACTTTTCCGACCTCAATTTTGCTGCCAACGCTTTCCTTCCAGTTAGAAGCTCTAGTGCATTCAGCTCTTGAAGGATCTCTTGCAAGTTCAGACTCTGCCTCCTCTCCACTATCCCCAGATGGATCTCCTGTAAGCTTCAGTGGTTGGCCTACCGAAAAGAATATTGAAGCCCCACAGTCCCCCAAACAGCAGCTTGTCTCTACTCTGAAACTATCTCAAGATGTTCCCTCTGGTAACACATTCTCACTAAAAACTTTTTCTGTAAGCTTTAAAATGGAGGTAGAAGATTCCACATCGATTTCATGTTGGCCAGAGAGTTTGGTGAAACTTTCTAAGTTAAAAATATGCTGGCTCATGAACCAATGAACTATCTTTACTTGAGCAATGTCTCAAATTTATGCATTTAAATTTTAATCCCACTGTCAGTTAGAGGTATCATACAACACAAACTTGGAGCAGATAGATCACTTCTCGATGAGATCAATGTTCTGGTTAGTGCTACTATTTGATGCATCCATGATAACAACCAGAGAATCTTCTGTCTTTTTTGGCTTTTAATGGGTGAAACCTCTTTGGAACAGTTACATAACTCTTTGGGCAACATTTCATAAAACTGTACCAGGATTCCTTACGATTGAAATTTTTTTTCAAGCAAGTCCAATTTAGAGTCTAGCTTATCTGCCAATTTATAATAGGCATTTTTGAAATTTTGGTGGCAAGCTCATTTGGGATTTAGCAAATGAATTGAGCAATTATGGGCCATTACCCTTGACTGCAAAGCTTCTTGACTACATGGTTGGAGCATATTCATGGCATCAGTTCACATTATTTTTTCTAAGTTTCTTCCTAACTATTGTTAAGTTAACAAACCTAGGAGATATCTTTTATAGCTAGTGAAACTCTGCAACAGGATTCAATGTCATTCTCTTCCTGAACAGCAAAGTCCTGCTAATGTTACCTGTAATTTAATTTCTATGCAATTGGTTATAGGTATTCGCATATTGTCTATCACATTGCCTATGCGACTATGACCAATATTCTCTTATGCCTTTCTGGCATATTGTTACATGAAAAACAGGTGAGAGCACTCAATTTCACGGGTGCAAAGAAGGAATGGCAGCTGTAACAGCAACCAACTTTGAGATAACTGGTGGTAGGGAATGTGCATCGTCATCAGCTGTTAGTTGTGACAGTATAGAAGCCACTAAGGAACTCATCCATAATTCAGCACAAATCCCTGAAATGACAATGCCGCAAGAAGAAAAATCTTGCCAGCTCGATGGCATCATATCATCAACCTCCATGTCATCTGGATCTCACTATGACGTTTTCTTGAGTTTCAGAGGACCTGATACTCGATCGGGCATTACGGATTTCCTCTATACAAGCTTATTAGCTGCCGGAATCCACACATATAGAGATGATGACGAGCTGAAAATTGGAGAAGAGATCGGTCGTGAGTTACTCAAAGGGATCAACCATTCAAAAATTTCAATTCCCATACTTTCCAAGGGCTATGCCTTCAGTAAGTGGTGTCTTAGTGAGTTGGTACAAATGGTGGAGTGTAGCAAATCAAGAGGACAGAAGATCATGCCCATTTTTTACGATGTTACCCCCACTGAGGTCCGTAATCAAACTGGGTCTTATGGAGATGCGTTTGTTTCGCACGAGAAGCAATTTGACAATAAAGCTATCAGCAAGTGGAAGGCTGCTCTCAAGGAGGTTGGCTCTCTAAAAGGGTGGGACATTAATTCAATGACCACAAGGTACCTTGTTTTGTGGTTGCTACTTTTCGGATTCATCATAGCTTCTATGTAATGTTTAACGTACTTTTTTCTTCATACTTCTAATTCTTTTTCTTTTTTACTTTCCCAACATAAGACGAGAAGGAGAGCTTGTAAACCAAATTGTCCAGAAGGTTATAGCTGAGTTGAAAAAGGCACATGTGCTGGTAACTGACTGCTTGGTCGGTGTTGAACATCACGTGAAGGAAATCAATAGAATGGTATGTGGTGATTCAAAGGACAGTCAAATTCTTGGAATCCATGGTATGGGGGTGTAGGAAAGACCACTCTCGCCAAAATCATATACAACAAGCTACTACATCAGTTTGAAGGTTGTTGCTTTCTTTCTAATGTCAGAGAAACTTCACAGCTAAAGGGCATTGAGTGTTTACAAAATCAACTAATCTCTGACATCCTAAAAAAAAAGTGGCCAGACATTAGCAATGCTGAGGAAGGAATTAAGATAATAAAAGAAAGGTTACGTGATAAAAAGGTTCTGGTGCTACTTGATGATGTTGATCAAATGAATCATTGGGATGCACTGATAGTAAAACCTGTATGGTTCGGTTTAGGGAGTAGGATTATCATAACTAGTAGAAATAGGGACATTGTCAATGTTCCTGAGGTTTGTTATCCATATGAGCTTATGAGCATGAACTTCAATCATTCTCTTCAACTTTTTTGCAAACATGCTTTTGAAAGAGATTACCCTTTGGATGATTATGTTGCTTTCTCCATAGAAGTGGTCAAAAGTACAGGAGGTCTTCCTCTTGCTCTTGAGGCTGTAGGTAAACTACTTCTGTGCAGAAGCAAAGACGTTTGGGATGTGATATTGAGGAAGCTGAAACAAGTTCCTCTCGAGGAAGTGAAAGAAAAGTTGAAAATAAGTTACGATGCCTTGGATGATTGTCAAAAGCATATCTTTCTTGAGATAGCTTGTCTTTACACTGGATTTGATCAAAGGATAATGCTCCATTCATGGAAAGAATCCAATCTCTTCCCAGAGGAAGGTCTTGAGGTCCTTCAGAGAATGTCCTTGATAAAAATTGGGGAAGACAACAAGTTATGGATGCATGACCAGCTAAAAGGCTTTGGTAGAGATGTTGTTCATCGAGAATGTGATGAGGAACGGAAAAAGAAGACTCGGTTGTGGAACCATGCGGAAGGTTTGGACATGGTGATGGAACCAAAGGTAAGTTTGCATTTCAACTCTTTATCCCCAGTAAGCTGACAAATTTCATGCATTTTCGCTATGATTGTTTGCTTAGCAATATTTAAGGAAAGTTATTTTTTTATCTCGTGATTACTCTTGTAACTTGTTTTTGGTTTATACCAATGCTTAGATTTATCTTTCATGTTCAGAGAGACAATTATACTTGTTCAATATAATATACTTGCCCTTTTGTTTTACTGTCGCAGGGAACACAAAAAATTGAAGCTCTTGGCCGGAAATTTGACCCTCAGTTGCTCTATAATTTTGCAAACGAAGAAGTTGAGAGGCTATGTAATCTAAGATACCCTGAAGTGAGGGTTTTCCAAGATAACTGGCCATTAAATGATAGAGTATATGGAGATTCAACATGTTTGCTACTAAGTAAGATAGGCATTTGTGTTTGTCAGCTAGGTAAACAGTTCTTTTTACCGTCCCTTCAATAGTGAAAATAATGTACACATTGCATCTAAACAAGAGTTGATTAGGTCATCCTATTGTCATGAACTAATTGGAGTTTTACCGAGCAAAATAGATCAACATCAAGGTCTCTTGTCAATATGTCAACACTCATTGTGCACACTTGATAAAACCGAACAATATCCTCAAAGGTCAAGCCAATGGTTGTCTCAGTGCTTGGCGAGTGGGTTGACCATTGCTATGTCTCCATGTGGCAGAGTCATTAATCTTCTCAAACTTATGACATGACTCGTATTATAAGTACACTCTCTGGTTGCGTTTTTGCTATATTATAGGTGGAGACAATTTCAATAGTCATAAGCACTTGTTTCTTAATTTATAGTGGGTAAAGAAAATATACCTATTATATAAAAATGGTATAAACAAAAAATATGTTCCTGCTTGTTATTTCATCAAGTAAAAATGAGCTGAATACATATTAATTTGCGTATAATCAGCCCATCTACATTTGGTAATCAAAATTAAGACTTCATACTCATATTGTTAATTTTCGTCATAGAATCACTCACCTAAAAGTTAGATAAATGGTTTACGTATTTGGACTCATTGAGAGAAATATAAGGCAATTTCAATAAATTTTGTTCTAGAAAATATCAAACAACACATTCGGTGTATCCAAGAATGCATCAACACACCACATTATTTTGATTATTTATTGACATTTTGGGGGTTTTTTTTCATACTTTCAATATTTTTTGTTTAGTAGATGTTACTATTCCAAAATATATTGTTACGGTAGCAACAAGTTCAAAGTATTGTTGGCATCACACTTTAAGATGCATCTTGTTGAAATTTTATTGCAGCATCAAACATCTCATACTCCTTTTAATTTAATTTTTTTTCTCATTAAGATGTTAAATTATGGAACCTTCAATATTTCACTAGTTTAATATCAATGTCGGGGAAATTACTCAAAAAGTCTTAAATTTATTATACAAATACCAATTCAGTCCTAAAATTTTTAAATTGATAAATGTAGTCCCAAACCTTCTGAGAATTTTCCGATAAAATTTGTTCAACCAATTTAGGCCAAAAATCGTTTACATAGCAATCTAGTAAGTGTTGGTCGTACTATATGGCATGGCTGTCAATCCGATGCATACAACATCGCTCAAAACAATAATGAGACATTTTATATTTTATATTTTCTTTTCTTATTTTTACTGTTCAGTGTTTCCCGGCAATGAACAGAAGTGCTCCATTGACTTCTCTTCTTCTTCATCACTTCATGTCCCCTCCACCCTCCTCTGTTTGCCGTCAAGCTCAGCAGCTCCAAATCTCGACCAAACTCCTCCGTGACATCAAGCTCGAGTCCAAGATCTTGGTTGGAACTCAGATGCACATCAAAGTGCGAGCTCCAATAGTTTCATGGGATTGAAACTCCTTTTTCATTCTACCATAATTCATGGGGTTAATTCATTACCAACTGAAGTGCTCGATCTTTTATTCGACCAAAAAAAAAAAAGTGCTCGATCTTTTTCATTACCATTTGACCTCTGTTTAAGACTTCTTTTTGAACATTTTTTTGGGAAAATTACTAAAAAAGTCTTAAGCATATTACATTTTTGTCAATTCATTCCTAAACCTTTTAATTGTGTTAATTGAGTACTTAACACTTTTATTATATGAAAACTAGTTCGGTCCTAAAATTGCTAACATGGACGTGCAACCATCTTACATGACACAACCAATACCGACGTTGACATTTTTTTATAATTTGTAATAATCTTTTTGATTTTTTTCCTTCTTTCCTTATCTTTATTTTATTTTATTTTATTTTATTTTATTTTATTGATTTTTGGAGCGAGGGTCAGCGATCGTGAGGGCGTCGTGGCCCTCGCTATGGCTAGCGAGGGCTTGGCAGCTCTAATTATGGCTAGCAAGCACTTGGCAGTTCTCGCCCACTAAAGTGAGGACATGTGAAACCTCTCTAGACCTAGTGAGGGCTGCCAAGACCTCAGCTGGCCCAGGTTTGGCAAGGGCTCATGCACCCTTGCTTTGGCTAGAGAGGGTCAATGGCTTCATGACCCTTGCCTAAAGTTGGTGAGGGTTGCAATGTGCTCGCTAGAGCTGATGAGGTTTGCCACCCTCACTCCAAAAAACAATAAAAAGTAAAGGAAAGGAAACAAATAAAATAATTATTAAAAAAATAGAATATCCACATAAGTAGTTTCTTATCAAAATTAGCTAGACGGACTCAATTGACAAGACGTAAAAATGTTTAGGAGATAATTGACACAATTAAAAAATCTAAGACTCAATTGACATAAATGCAAATTTAGGACATTTTTAGTAATTTTACTGAACTTTGTTGGATTTCCTGTTATGTTGGACTCTTCTTTGATCGACCATGGGGTTTCTGGTCCTATAATGGAGAACCACATTTGGGCGTTCGAGCTCCTTCTCGTTGCAGACCTTAAGTCGCCAAATTTGGGGGTCGAGGTCGATGCCTTGGTGGAGCTCAAGGCATCAAGATCTGGAGGTAACTCGTTGTTGGGCATGGCGAGGTTGAAGTCAAGCTGTGGGTAGATGCGGGGCTTGGTGGCGGCGGTGAAGATACAACAAAGGCGGATCAAAAGTACTTGAGGAAGAAGATGAGCAGTAAAAAAAAAAAAAAAAATTGAACAAAATGAAAAAAATATATAATTAAAGAAGTCATTTTGAGCAAATTTGCCCTCATCATATTGTTGGCACATCACGTAGGACATTCCATGCTTACTAAATCGCCACGTCATTGATTTTCATACTAAAATGGCTGGATAAACTATATTGTAAAGTCGTTAAAAAGTTAGAACTACATTGGTTAAATTGAAAAGTTTAAAACTGAATTGATATTTTTTGGTAGATTTTCCTATTATGTCTATATAACATATTAAATATATTAATACAATTAAATAATTAAATTAAATAATACAAAGATGGAAAAGCTAACTAACTCGAAGCAATAATAATTGCAAATATATCAACAACAAAGTGTCGGGACAAAAATTTCACAAGAAAATGAATTATTAGAATATTCTTATTCTGATAATAAATTAAGGAATTCTAGATATGCATTCTAGGAGAAAAATAGACTGTGAATTTCCTAATAATACAAATTGAATATTGCATATTTCGGTAAGATGTCCAACAATTTCTTTTTCCAATTCCATATATTTTAGTTTCTTTTGTATGGAAATTATCCCTAGTATTTTTTATTACCATTTAATATATGGAACTGGAAGCTTGAATACCTCTAATTCTCCATAACTAGGGAGAAGTGGAGAAGAGACAGAAATCGTTCCACTCTCAAGAAGATTCTTAATTGTTTAATCGCCTTTTAATACACCAAGTCCATGGCACAAAGGTGAAGCTTCCGACAAACTAAAGAAAGGTAGCAAGCGGGGAATTTTCGTTCTTATTTTATTCTTTCGTGCTCTTATTAATTCATATTATTTTACATGCATGAAATATTGCACATGCTCATATTATTATTTGATCAATATTGCATACTTGTCATGTTTTCTTTTAATTAAAAGATATACCATCACGTATGTCATGACGTCCCATGAACCTCGTAGTATATCACCTAGGGGTTTGGCTAATAGATTATTAAATCTAGACCTAACTCGGACTCTCTTCTAATTATTATGGAGTCATCACTAATTTATTACCGATGGATCGATTAAATATCCAAATAAAGTAACGGTGGAATTACTTCACTTCTATGAACTAGATGAACTAAAGATTAAATGAGTTTCGAGACTTGATTACACTAGATTTCTCTAATGCCCATTCAGTAAATTTTCTCTTTTATTTTAAAATAAATATGTTTCAGGCAACTTACATTGATTTTAAATTACTCATAATATATGAAGTGATCATGCAGATATACAACATTATTTAACACTTAATAAAGCAAAGAAGTAAATAAATTGCAAGCATAGGGAGGTAATACTTATCTCAGAGCAACAAAAGCATCTGTAGTATTAGGTAGAAAATCACATCAACATCCTAAATATGATTTTTGATTAACATGTAATTTCACTCAAATCTTTTTAGGGGTATTCATTTATTCAAATGCAAACTATACTATATGAAATGCATGTTACTAATCTAACAAAACATGCGACATAACTTATCTAAATGTCCTAATTCTAATGACAATTAAATATATTATTCTGGCACGGCACACAATTTCATGAACCTACTAGACATGCAATTTCTAATATGACATGGAATTTAATTAAATGACCTAAACATATAGATCAATACATGACATACAAGCAATGACATGGCATATATGGTGATGTGGCATAATGACATGCTATACAATGACGAAGCATGATGACGTGGCATAGGATGAACGACACACGCACATGATACATAGTATAATGCTCTCCTTATCTCAATTTTTCATGTGATTTTTGGCCATGGCCTTGACAAAAATTTAACGCTCTCGTGGGCTTAGTCCAATCTATTAAGTTCAAGACCTTCACTTAGACTCATCCACCATTGGTCCAATTAATATGCAAATGCAATTTAATTAATATTTTTGCTTAGGGAGGGGGTTGAGCATTAATTTTCTATGTAATGAATTACTAAATGGGACATCAAAATTTAGGTGTCAATGAGTATAAATCCACATTAAATAAAAATCCACATATAGAGAATTTGATTGGTGTGAATAATTTGTTATAGTATTGTGTGTATTATTACTTTTGTAAAAATTAATGTCGGCACCATCAAAAGTAAATTACCGAGTAAATCTCACCTGTGAATGTGTCATGCGGCTCAACCCGCCACGAGCTTTAGGTAGCTAGCATTGCTGATGTATAGATTGATTCTATCTTGCACTGTGGCAAATCAAGTTTCAAAATTACTTTAGTATGTCTCTTAAAATATTTTGACTTAAGATTATGACAACTTTTTGAAAGAGTTAAAAATGTAAAGATGTCCATCATTACAAAAGTTAACAAAGGGTAGAAAAATTATATTTGTAGAGAGTTAATTACATTACTTTATTATTTTAAAATTGAGGTATGACCAAGTGTATAGGTTATCAACAGTTCAGGTTTTAAGAAAATCCAAACCAAACCGAACCGTTGAGGTGTGAGCTTGCTATGAACCAAATTGTGATCTGAATTGAATAGAATCCGCTTCTGTTCGGATTTTCAGTATTTCTTTTTTTATTTATTTTTTTTAACCCTGCTCGAACTCACTTTCCTTCTTTTTTATTTATTTATTTATTTTTCTTCTCCGCAAAATCTCTCTCATCTTCTTCTTCTTTATCCTCTAAGCCGGACTGTGTCTCTCTTCTTTATACCCCACCACCACTCCACTAGGTCCACCACCGACACCCATCCTCCCTCACCTTCAGTCTCCAAACCTTCTTCTCTCTGCCTCTTCCCCAAGTCCCAGCGCCACCTCCGTGTCCTCTCGACCTCTCCTAACAGCCACGATCAAGGAGTCTCGCTGGCTCTGGGGAAAAGCAACGGTAGCTACGCGAGGAGTAGCGGTGGCTCCGCGAGGAGCAGAAGTGGGCTTGCGAGACGGAGTCCCTCCTTGACGAGAGATCGCCCGGTTAAAGCTCCGGATTCATCCTAGAGCCCGGAATTCAGATTCGGGGAGGAAATTCGAGGGAGGTGACAGACGTGGTTGCACTGTTGTAGGTGTTGCAAGAGAGGAATTTGATTGCAGAGAGCGGGTCGCGCGCGAATCCGATGCTATTGGACGAGAAAGAGGAGAAGGCGATGGAGGAGAAGGAAACTGCAGCAGAGGAGAGATGAAGATTAGGGTTTCTCGATGGCGATTTTGAGAAAGGTGAAAAAGAAAATAGAAACATCGTGTAAATTGTTGGGTAATTTTCAGTTTGATTCAGTTAACCATACTGAAAAATTGAAAATACACGAATGGTTACTTTTTTTCATTATCCGAATAAAAAATGGACAAAAATTTGATTCAATTCGGTTCAATTTCAATTTTGATTTAGTTTTCCGGTTCAATTACACCGCTAATAATAAGTAATGACTTTCATAATTGAAAACCTGTATGAATACATATAGTGGCAAAATATGTTATATTTCTTAAGTGAATGTATGAATTACATAATGTGATTGCTCAAATTCAATAAATCAGTGATATGAGTATCAATTTAAATTGTGCTTAATAAAATGCTCACTAAAAGTGGAACAATGCAGAAACATCTTTGTTGGGGAAGCAAATAATATTATAAGATTAACAAAATTCATCATCACAAAAACAAGTGACACAAGGGAGAGTATTTCACTTCCTATCTAATCAAAAAACTTTTAGAGTTAGGGATTTGATTGCACTAATAATTTCTATTATTGCTTTTTTGATATCTCAAACGATCATTTTCATCAATTATGAACCCTAAAGGTCTTTTAAGTCGCTATGTGTTCATGACATTGGATTTATTATGGTCCTAAGAATAGTTCTATTTATTCTACTAAAACCGACAAATCATAACACAGAAAAGAAGTATAAAAAAAAACTGCACTCAATTGATCCAAGAGAGCAATAAAAAGAGGAGTAAAGAGAGAGATGTAAAAAAGGAACTCCATACCAATCAGACAAAGAATATAACATGGCCTTGTTATTAAGCCTTAGGAAGCCAATATCATGAACTTAGTTCAAATCAAATTTAATTTTAAAAAGAAACTAATTTTCCTATCTCTCAACTAGAGAAAAAATCATGATTTATCCTAAACCATGTATACACCATTTAAATGAAACTACACCAATTTTAATACTAAAATCCGACAACCCAGTCAAAGCCTATTTTTCAGACTACTTTAAAAAAAAAAAACTATTTTTCCAATTTTTTATTTTCGGATTTTTTTTTTTTTAAAGGAGACATCGGCCAGGCTCTTAGGCCCGATCAGAATATGGATCACGAGTGGATTTCTCGGGTCTGGAACACAGACAACGAAGGGCTTAATCAAAGTAAATCCACATCAATCAAATGAAAGCCAACTCCCAATAACTCAGCCGAAACTCTTAACAAAAATTCCATAGCTGAGAGAAAAGTTACCGCAAAAGAGTTGAAATCCAGTCCAAGACATATCCAGAAACTTTCCCACCTTGTCTGCACGCATTAGGAAACAATGTCAGTGAGAAAGAGAACAACCCACAAAGAAGATCAGCAGGGACAAATTTGGGACACGCAGCTTCCACCCGCAACCATCTCCGACCATCACAGTGAAATACGAGTACAGAACATGATGAACTTCCTTTCACCGTCTCTCTTTGATTTTACCTATCGGATACATGAACCCTGTCTTTACTCACACGCGCACACTTTGCTATAGAGTTCAACATGCCCACGCTTTTTGTTATAGGTAGCTCTACGTAAGACTTCTCTGAATTACGCTCATGACCAGCAAAAACCAGTTTTAATCCCATGAAAATACTTCAGAGAGTTGCTCAACCACACGACCTCACTCATGGCGAAGATTCATTTACCTAACATTCATATCCAGCGAGAAGACTAACGAAGTAAATCAGAATGGAAGACAACATGAACATATGATATCAGACAAAAATGAAACAATCACTGTATTTGGGGGTCTCGATCCTAGACTAAATCCATACGATCAGGGATGGAATGAGTAAACCAAACGTGTATATTACGATATGAACATGAGATTGACATCCGGATTTTTATATTCAGTAAGACACTTTTCAAATGTGTAGATAATTTCGTTCACGCATTTTCACAAACTCATTGTAAGCAACGAATTGGAGAATGAAACGAAGCAGGAATGCATGCGAAAATCGAAACTTAAAATGTCACTGGGATAACATAAGTCATTAGAAATCATGGATATGGCCTCCAATACAGCAGATTCGAACTTTGTCGAAATAGAGCACGAAGCCTTACTTAAGCGAAGGGCATTACCGATTGCAATCGATTGCTTAACATGCTAGAGAGGGTCTGAGAAACGTTGGTGACGGCAATTGGCGCCAGCGAGTGAGTCTCGAACTAGCTTAAAGTATTTAACGCTCACTGGCTCAGAAAGAGGACAGGCTCCTGCGCGACCAAGGTCGACGAAGAAAGTCTGCGAAACAGAGAAATCAGTGAGAAGGTTTTCTAAGATCTTCCTACAACTCGGAAGAAATTACTCTCCCAACGCGTGACCGAATTTCCCCTGCTGCCCAGTGAGCGATTGCAGCTTGAAGATAAGGTCGTTGTCCAAGGAGGGTTGCGGACCTTGAAAATGAAGGCTCCGGAAACGTCAACAACGAAGGTCGAGGCCAGCGAAAGAGAATGGACGAGCGCCAGGCAGTTCGGGCACTTTGATCAGGAAACAGGGGAGAACAGAGGCGCAGTCGGCGAGGCTCAGAAGTGGCTGACAGCATCGCTTGACAGGGGCCACGACCATAATTAATAGCCTGAATCGACGAAGATGTTCTGCAAAAGAGAGAAATGTCACGACCTCTCTTTTTCCGTCCGGGGAAAAAGAAGAAAGGTTTAGGGGTATTTGCCTAAAGAGGCGGACCAATGGCCCTAGATTAGCGCGCTCCTGCCCCATACTCGCATGTGACGTTGGATTTCATATTTCAATTCTTAACAACCTAAATATTTAAGGAAGTCGCCACTAGCCTTATGTGGTCATTAGAAAACCAATCGAGACACGGGAGTGTTGTCTCGATTCCTATGCAACTGCAGATTTCTAGAACGGGGACTTGTTTACGCTAATGTTTTATTAGCCCTTGCGGTACCACTAACTTGAAAGGTTGTTCATCTAAATGGCCACACAATCTTGATTACCAATTATCATCCTTATAAAACCGCTAAGTGTCCATGCAAATGTTTTTGTAAGTTTGTTTTCCTTAATGTCTAGACTAATCCTAACATAATTTAGAAGAGAAATTTACACTCAAATTAATGAAAAGCGGTGCGCAAGTAAATATCCAAGAAATTGAAATGACTTGAAAGTAATGCGGAAAAGAAAGACCCGATACAAGTCGGGCAAATAATATTACATGGCCTCGTTTCACGCCGGATAGGGACGGGACCCAGTGAGCGAAATGGGAATTTAAATATGCATGAAATTACTCTAGAGGCATGAAATTACTCTAAATAATTTTAATCTACACAAAATAGATCATTTACAAAAATGGTTATAAACTACCAAAATATCATTAAATTAAGAAAATGACCTTTTATAATAAGAAAAAATTCCTAGATGTCATTTCTATCATAATTTGATATCATCCATCATTTTTATAATTTTTTTGAAATTTTCATATTTTATATTTTTTTAAATTTTTATTTAAAATTAATTCCCTAAATCGATATATGCCGATTTACACTAATATGGGACTGCCCAGTACAAGAATATAACAAGAACCAAGCTCAAATCGACCGTTTCAAGATCGAAACTTGATTTGCGCATTTCGTCGAACACTTGGCGTGCATCAAATCATCCGAAACCGGCTTCCTCCGGCCATGTTTGTGGCTTTCAATCTCAACGCATGAGCAATATTATGTGGAACTAAAACATCAAGGTTAAACTACCACATGCAAGGAACAAGATTAGACAGAAATCATAGCTTAAAACACAAGAGAACTAAGTTGAAATTGGTCTCAAATATGCGGGTTTGAGCTGATTTTGCAAATCTGGGTTTGAACCCAAGTTAAGCAAACAGGTTGCATGCCCATATTCAAGCCCCGACACTCATCACATGCAAGATCTACGGGACACATTACTTGATCCGAGTAAAAGTATGTAGCATGGGCTTTCAAATGCAACAAACATCATAGAGAATGACCAATTGAACCCATCAAAACGACCTCTACAAGAAGCATACATGCAAAACTCTTGAAGAGATTTCAACACTCGGAAAAATTCCAGCCTCAAAATCAGTTTCTTGGACTAGTTTTCCTCTTGATTTTTCACTATTAAAGCATGTTCAAAATCGAACAAAAATACATCTAAGATACTTACCTTGCTTCCTAGTTTCTTTTACAAGTGGCTCTTGGCCGAGAAAACCAAGAAATTATCCTCGGGGGCACGTGGAAGTTGGCTCCTTCGAACTGGAAATGAGATCTGCAGAAAAAAAGAACTGACAACGAAGGTTTTAGCTCACCTCCAAAATTAGACTTCAAGACGTCTTTTGTTGAAAAAATTGATACCAATCCAAACTATATGTATTCTAGTTTGGGTTTGAACTCATTTTTTTCCTCATTTGTTTCTCAACTTTCTCAAAAACACTCGCTTTCTCTCACTCGTGACCAACCGGGCTCAACACTTGGAAAAATTTTCGGACTTTCTTTGGCCCGCCAGGAGGGCACTGTTTCGGGGGGCTTTAGGAGGCCTTACCGAACTCCATTTTGGACGTGCGACCTATGGATGGAAATATCTTTGAGTGAAGTTTAACTCTCGAGTTGAAGGTTTTGGCTAATTTTGGCCGCAGGTGTGTGAAAATCTCACTTTTCTCTCTCTAGGTCGGTCTGGAATTTCTGGGTTTTCTCTTCTGGAGTTGCTTCTGAGAGCTTCTTTTGGGAACGATTCCGAGCTCTCCCCTCTCTCCCTCGTCTCCTCTCTCTCCTCCCTCGAAAGACCTCCCTTCCGTCATCTTATCCCCCCGAATTAAGGGATTTTTGGTCGGTCTTTTGTCCACCTACCAAGCCTGCAAACTGAGCTAGTTCACCTACTCTTCTGACTTAGCCAATTTTTTTAACTTCTGCAGCTGTTGAGTGTGCGGACTTTGCTGCGATTTTCCGTGCTTTCAGCAGCTTATCCCTGGCCAATTTCCGTCCACTTGCACTGCTATATATGTTCTTCTATCACGTGCAAAGATCAGGCTGATTGAGATGCTGAGTAGGATATGGTGGGGCCACAAATAAGCTTACTTAGTAGCTCCGAAATGAGGCTAAATCATGGACTGAGATTTGGCAGCTGGTTTGGGTGCTTTAATCCGTCAACTTGGCTGCGGTTTTTAATCAATTAGCAATTTCATGTATAGTAGTTTAAGATCTTGACCATTTTTCGCAATTGTCTCCACCCAATTTTGCAAAAGAGTCCCTCAAAGTTGGCCACTTTCTTGCCCGAGAATGTCCAATTCAATGCAATTTGGTCCTTTTTGGCCCGATTTGATTGATTCGACCTGGCCCAAGCTCAATTTCAACTTAATTTGGGGCTAAGATGATGATTTAAGGGCTCGGGTGAAATTTTGCAAAATTTGCGAATTGGTCCCTCAACTTTTGGAAATTGCATTTTGGCCCCAGTTTGCCATTTTAATTCCAATTTGACCTCCTGGGCTTGGCTAGTCACATTTAGATCATTGGCCCCAACTTTTTATCTTTTTTTTTTTTTAGGGAAAACATCTTCCATTTAAAAAATATACTAAACACCTAGATGAAATATTTTTGGGTAAAAATTTAGGTGTCAACAAGAAATCAGCCAGAATAATCTCTAGGAACTTTCTACGATTCAAAATTACATTCTGTCATGGCGATTCTTGGACGACGCTCGGAGACGAGCAGCCAACGACTTCCGGAAGTATGGTCGGTGGAGAATCGGTTACAAGCTACGGACGTCCGCCCACGGGGAAGAAAGTGCGTAACGGACTGACTCTGCTATTCACGTCCAGCTCAGCGTTGTGGGAGCTTTGCTCGAGCCCTTTCGCTTCGCTCGTCTCAATCCGTCATCCATGGTTTCATGCTGATGTAATGCAATTTGAACTGATCGCTCTGTTTGTATTTAATATCATTTTTTCTCATTCTTTTTTTTTCTATTATTTATTTTTTTTAAATGTTTCATTTATCGACTAAAATTTCGGTATCAACGGACATTTTTAAATGATAATAGAAACAATAATATCTTAAATACATATGAAAATAAAAATATTAACTCAATAAAGGATGCACAAAACATATTAGTTTGATTTGAGTGAAATTAAATCCATACTAGTTGTATGTGGGCACGTTGGGCAGATATAATTTACTCATTTCTCACCTCAATCCTTCACACACACATGTATATATAAGCACATGCGAGTATCCATTCAATCTTTCCAATAAAGATTACTGATGCATGGAGGAGGGAAAGCACTTTGGAGGCTTTGCTAATTGCATTGGCATTTGCTTTCTCGAGGTGGTTCATCAAATTCTTTGATAGGAGATATGATTGGCAACCTTGATGCCTTGTTCATGTACGGTTATGCTTCCTAATGCAATCGTCTCTAAGCCCCCTCATTTCAAAACTATGTAAATTACTTCTGAAATAAGTTTTGTTGTGGATATGATTTTTGCAATGCACAATTCAATCGGAATTGAATGATGGGTTGTATCAGGAAATTTTCAGAATGGAAACAATTAAAAGTATGGTGAAATGGTATTCTTCCATTAAAAAGATAGACGCATCACTAAAATCATGAGTGATGTGTCTATCTTTTTAATGGAAGAATACCATTTCACCATACTTTTAATTGTTTCCATTCTGAAAATTTCCTGATACAACCAAATTTTCAGAATGGAAACAATTAAAACCATTTGCCGACTCGTCGAACCCCCAATAACAGTGTGGATTTCTTGCTTGTTTGGCTCTTACTTTTTCTTTTTTTTTGGGTCAGAGGCTCCTACTTATCACTGCTATAGATAACTCTGCTGAATGCTGTTATTATATATTAATATGAATATGTTTCTAACAAGTCAAGAAGTTTTATATAACCTACTACAAAGCTTAACCGCCTGTTAACATTCAAATAAATGGTTATAACCGCATGTCCACAAGTTTAGGCTTTATGATTGCACATCGACCTTATCCACAAGTGGTTACAACTCTTCAATTGCCATTGGACTTAACTGTTAATCGGTATATCATTTAGTCTTTAGTTTTTATATTCAACATTTATCCAGATTTATTAATAAAAACCATAGTCATTGACAAACATCTACGCTGTCAATAACTCATTGATAGTATAATCATACTTAGCACGGAGCTCTATATCTATTCAAGTTAGTGTCATGTCGATTGGCCATTTTAAAATGTCAAGAGTAACGTATTTCATATTCATATGGAAGGGCAACAAAAACAAGAAAAATATAAATATTACAACAAAAATTGGGTATATATATAGCCTAATTGACTCCAGTTTGTCCTTCCTCGTGTGGAACACACGTCAAATTACCCTATTTGGATACGGGCATATCTAATAAATTTCACACTTCCGAAACCCTTTATCTTATTACCAAATATTATCTAACATTGAAATAGAATGTCTTTTATTATCTTTAGGTGTCTTGATGAACTTGCAAGTGTAAGACAAGCGATTAACAATTTATAGCACCCCATAATATAAATAGTAAATAGCGAATTCATATGTGTGCATGCAACCATAAAACATTAATTAATGAAATTTTGTCAATGAAGTTCGAGTAAGAATTGAAAAATCTCATGAGTTATATAAGCATCAATATTTGGAGTAAGCCGAACAAACTATATATCTTTCTAACATACATACATTCCATTAGATATTTTGAATCATGTATTTTGTCTTTTCAAAATAGAAAACACAAAAAGTTATACTTATCCGTCCACGAGTATGTATGTTCACTGAAGGTAAGTTATCACAATGTAGACCTCCGTTATAATGTGTCCACTTTCATCAAACTATATATTACAACTCCCCCGAAAGAATGATTATTTTTATCCTTTTGCGATGGCATTGACTCCTGTCATGTGATAACGACACGTTATGACTATTCCCAATATAGTGCCTCTTCCAATTTGCATGATAATTTGCCAAAACTATTTCAAAAATATTTGACGTGTTCAGTGCTTTCTCTCTCATTAGTCAGACTCTGGTCAACCTTAGGACAACTGTTTGATTAAGAAAAGATAAGGCAAAATTTGAGGTGTCGACATGTTTTGCACAAATGGTTCCTCCAGTTGAGGTTTCTTTCTTCTAATTGCATGACGGGCCCAAAGTTACGAGTTTCCCTGCCCTCAAGAATATGACCCTTAATTATTTTTTAAATATGTTTCTCCAAATTCGAATAGAAATAGCATTTTTATATTACAAATTATGAAGTTAATTATACTTTACTCTTCATAACAATATAATGATTGTAAGAGCTTGTTGAGGTACACATGAGAGCTATGTTAGAAAAACATATCCCACATTAGAGATTTGATGTAGTGTATAAAAGTTAATATATGCTAGTATGCCCACAACTCATTGATTTAAATTTTCATGTGAACAAAGATTTCACTAGATATATTAATAGTCTTGGATTTGGGCTTCCTCTTAATGATCTCCACAAGTGAAGCTGGCTTAATGTTGCTCATCCCTCCGACAATAATGAAAAGAAAATGTCATATCCTGTCAAAACAAAAAACTCATGAAAGTTGGCTCATTCTCTCGATGGCCTCCTAAGGTAAAAGGTGGGTTCTTGTACTGCTCGTCTCTACAATAATAATGAAAAAAAAATAGACAACTCGTCAAAGTTGGCTTATTCGTTTCGTCCCGCTTGAACTAGTATGATCCTTCATGTCCATATTCAATTAGAAATTTGGGCTTGGCATGTCTCTGGACCTAGGCTTTGAAAGCTCAAAAAGCCCAGTCCAACTCATAATATATATAATTTAAAAACCCTCAAAGTGTACACATTTTAATTTTAAAAAAAAAAAAAGGTTATTCGGACCCTAAAACCCATTGAAAATCCTCGAACGAGATCTCTTCCTCTCCGGTATATCTTTCTTTCTACCGAAATTAACAAATAAAAAATATATCTAGAAAAATAATCTGGGTAGGCTCAAACTGGGTCCACCACTTCAGGGAAGCTACCTCATGCCAAAGAAACGAGTGAGGTTTAAGATTTTCCTTCTTGTGGGCAGTCATTTGGCGACTTTTGATTATTGAATGGGAGTGCGTTTATTTCAACGAAATGGTCCCCCGGAAAAAAAATATAATATGGAACTTTCGTAGGACAATCGTAAAACGAACCAATTGATTTTAAAAATTTAGACTTTCGAAAAAGTTGTGGGGAACCATATGAGAACAATGGAAAGTAGAATGAGAAAGTAGAAAAGAAACTGTGTGGGAGACTCCTATAGTCCGCTGTCAGCATCCAAGAAACTTCCTATTAATGATATGATCGACCATGGGGAAAAAACAAGAGCTATATAAGCATCGAATTTGGAGTAAGCATAACAAATTATATAGCTCATAAGCATATTGATATTTCGTTGAATGTTTTGAATCATGCATTTTGCCTTCTAAAAACAGGACACACAACAAATTTCGATCCACAGGAAAAATTGAAAGGGTACAACACAGAAAAAAAGACACAAAGTGGCTTAGTTGAACTCAATTGAAAGGAAGCAGAAAACTAAGAATGCTTATTCCAATCCTTTTACGACAGCACTAGTTCTTGTTAAGCAACGGTGGTCGTAGGTTTACGACATTTAACGAATATTCCCATATAATGCCTCTTCCAATCTACATAATAATTTCCCATTAAAATTTTCAAATACCCTTTCTCTCATTGGTCAAACATTGGTCAATTTTTTGTGAACCCTAGGATAATTGTTTGATTTTAGAAAAGATAAGGCAAAGTTTGAGATGTTGATATGTTTTGCACAAATCATTCCTATAGTTGACGTTTCTTCCTACTACTCACATGGCTAAGACAAAGTCACGATTTTTCTTGCCCTTAATGTCATATGAACCTTTTTCGATTTTTCTCAAAATTTTGCAACTAAATAATACTTTTGCATTAGCAATTATGAAATAAATTATATTTCACTCTTCATATCGATATGAGGTTGTAAGTGCTCCACAAATTGTTGAAGATTGTTGAAGTACAAGCGTAAGCTGTGTTAAAGAAAATCTCATATTAGAGGTTTTATATGGTGTAGAGAAATTTATATATGATAGCTCGTCCATAACTCAATCACTTAAATCCTTGAGTAAATGTGGATTCAATTACATATATTGATGAACTCAGATTTGGATTCTTTTTTTATGATCTCCTCAAACGAAAGTACCACGCTTTTGCTACATGTCTGTATAACAATAATGAAAAGGAAAATTCATAATCCAAAATATAAAACCAACTCGTGAAAACTGGCTCAGTCGTTTCGTCTAGCCTCGACCGGTTCCATCCTTCGTGCCAACATCCAATTGGAAATTTGTGCTCGAGCATGTCCCTGGGCCTAAGCTTCAAAAGTTCTGAAAGCCTACTCCAACTTATTAACATATTTTAAAAACCCTAAAACCCCTTGAAAATCCTCAAGGGCACTCTCCTTCGCTCTTGTATATACGGAAATTAACAAATAAGAAAAAGTCTCTGAAAATTATTTGGTACAAAGGCCTGTGCCAACCCCTCCAGGCGATTTCATGCCAAAGAAACAAGTGTAGTTTAAGATTTTTTAATGCACTTCTGGACCACCATCGCTGCCTCTCTTCTTTCTGATTCTGTACGGCAAACATGCCAAATAATTGGCTTCATCTTTCTTCTCCTTTATGGGAAGTCACTTTAGCGGCTTTTGATGTGGAATGGTAGAGTTCATTTCAACGAAAGGTTCCCCCAGGAATATATATATTAAGGAACCTTCGCAGCCCAATGATTCCGAAAACTAATTGATTTTAGAAATTCGGACTTTTGAAAAAGTTGGGGAAAAGGCCATGTGAAATCAACGGGAGTGCAGAGTGGGAAAGTAGAAAAGAACCTACGTGCAAGACGCGAAAGGCTTGTTGGGCAACGCACCAAACAATGTCTCATTCTATTTCTTTTATAGAAATCGGTTTGGTTATATTTTTATTTTCAAAAATAGATTTGTTTCCGAGATAAGATTTACAATAAAATCAAGAAATAAAAAAAAGTACTTCTTTATTTCTGAAAATAATTCCAGAATCAAGCTCAAATCTTTTTTTTTTCTCTCTTTTCTTCTCTTCTTTTCATTTTCTTTCTTTTTCTTTTCCTCTTCTTCTTTTTCCTCTAGCCAGTCGTTGGCCCTCACCAAGGCTCCTCGCCCAGCCACCGCGAGTCTCCCTCACCCTAACCCAGCGAGGCTCAACCTCACCTTGGCTCACCCGACCTTGTGGCAGTTGGGCAAGGTCAACCCTTGCCGGCTCTCATATGGCTAGTCATAGGCCATCATTGTGGCTAGCCACCAACTAGAGGAAGAAGAAGAGAAGGAAAATGTAAAAAGAGAAAAAACAAAAAAATGTAATAAAATTATTGAAAATTTTAAAAATTTTGAGGGACATAATAAACGTATTTCTATTTCAAGAATATAAATTTTAGATAATTACCAAATGTATTCAAATGCTTAGAAATTAGTTCAGGAAACATAATTACAAAAAACTATTTTTGAGAAGAAATTATTTTCGGCAATAAAATAGTTACCAAAGACTTTCCTAAAGTCTATTGTCAATGTCCAAGACACTTCCAACTAGTGATATGATTGACCAAGATGGAAATAGCAAGAAGAATATCTGAAGGTAATGAGACTTTAAAAGAGAAAGAAGCTGTCTCATCTGCCATAGCACGGCATAGTCGCCCTCATTTTCCGGGAGGGGAGAGAAAGAGAGGGGGAAAATGCGAGAAATTTTTCGTCTCATGTAGTTGCTCCGTCACTGTTTACTCTTCCATCCACGCACCGTGAAATGGAATGCTCATCACTAGCAAATCCGACCAGAGAAACGGCAATAGAGCATCTCTTCACCATGAAGACAAGGAAGAGAGAGAATCAGTTTCTTCAAGTCTAAGCTATACTTGTGCATTCAAGTACCAATTGGAGTATCATGACATGCAGCCAAAAAGATGAAAATAACATTACAGAGCTATTGTGACATCCAGCTGTATTAAGTTCTCATCTGTTTCCTATATTTAATCAGGTCATTAGAGGAAAGCCAAAAGATATTAGCGGAATGAATGTTCCCTACTATTTTCGCACTCTCATATACCATATTATTGATTTTAGTATAAATGTTCCGTCCAATTCCTCCGCTACGATATGCTTTGTAAATATCAATACAAAAAGGTATTAACCTACCCAACGCAGCCATGCGTTGGTGGGGCATTCCCCCTTGAACCAAGAGGTCAGGAGTTCGACCCACAAGGTATGCTCCGTGATTTAAGTGGGGGGTCTCGGCGGTAGGTTGCTGGGCTAGTCTCCCCTGAGGTATAGTCGGTGCCGTGTTCTCGTAAGGTGCGCTAGGCCGGATCCTCAGTATAAAAAAAAAGTATGAAGATTAATTTGGCTAATAACACTTCACTTACTGATATTGTTCATTAGTAAATAATGTTAATACCACAAAAAACCTAAACTGGTATACCTGTGATAAATTTACCAAAAACTATTTTTTTTGACCACCAATACCCTAAATTGATATACCATGACAAATTTATTCACCATTAGTTTTCTTTAAATTTTACTAATAAATTGCCGAATTATATGATATATCAATTTGGGATTTTACCATCTATTTATCATGAATGTATCAGTTTATGGTTTTTGTGATATTAATTTGATTTAACAAAAATTAATACAAGTAAATTTATCACAAATATGTCGTTTTGAGGTTTTTGGTGTAAATTTTTCTCCAACATATCAGTTTAGGATTTTTCATGATGTTAACCTTAATAGATATCTCGAAGCTAGAGCCAAACCAAAAGAGAGGAAGAAGAATAAAGAAAGCTACGGCACTTGGTAGGTGAAGCCAAAGCGAAACAAAACGTGTGCATTGCAATTTGCATTCACTGGATAAGAAGTGACACCAATGAACAAACTGTGGCGAAGATCGACTCCAGGAAGAACATTAGTTAACCGTAGTTAGAGAAAAATGCCACCTAGAAAGAGCCACAAAAGCCTAAGCCGAGCCGGAAAGGAACGAGCTGGTGTTGTTGGGGAACCTAGCGAAGAGTTCCGATTTCGAGGATCTTTTGAGGGCCAGTGCGGAGGTATTGGGGAAAGGGACGCTCCGGACGGCATACAAGGCTGACCAGGAAGAGTGGACCACCACGGTGGTCGTGAAGAGGCAGAAGGATGTGATCTTGTCGGCTGAGGATTTCCGGGACAAGGTCGATGTTGTCGGAGCGACGGACCACGGCTGGGGATCGCATTTCTTGTCACCACCTCGTGAGGCAGAGCTTTTCTCGGTCACTGCCTGTGTCCTACGCGGGGCATGGTTCGTCCTTATTCCCCGCAGGAGCTGTGCCCCTCTTGGGAAAAAAAAATTGCTATATTTTTGCGAATTGTGTATTAAAAATAAATAATCGTCAAGTTTTTGTATGAATAATGAGTTTTTGTGAAAGGGGCTAGAGGCCACCTCTTTAACTTTGTGAGAAAATCTCACATTTTGAACTAGCTTTTGTTATAAGAGTGGCCCAAGATCATTATTGTGGCCCACGTGATTTTATTAATTATGATTTAATGAATATTTAAGAGCTAAAATGTATTGGTTATAAGAAATTATAATTCTCATAAAATGAAAAGGTGCAATCTTTATGAGGAAGTTACGGTTCTTATGAAAAGGCATGAAGGTATAATATACTTTGATGAAAGGCACCTATCGACAACTTATATAAATAGAATCTAGTCCTCTCTCTACCCACGACCTGAAACGTGAAAAGAACATTGTATATATTAAGAAAAAAGTGGGTTAAGGTAGAGAAATCAGATTTTTTCATCTCTTTCGGTTTTTCTACAACAATCATTTTCAAGGGTATTACTATAGATAAATGTATGTCTTCATCTTTCTCAACGTGAAAAATATGAAAATTGAATATCCTATATTTTGTGTTTTCAACATTATAAAATTACGTTATCACTTACAATCAAAGCCCGGATAGCCAACAAGTTTGAACCCAATAGTCATATAGGAGAGTTACGGATTGTTCGACTCTAATCTAAACCCGATATGTGACGGGGAGGTTGTTAAGATTGGGTTGATGGTCAGGTTATAAGTGTGAGAAAAAGCCAGAAAGGCTCAGGATCACTCAATAAGTTTTAACTTATAAGATGGACGAATCATTATTAAATATTTTTGTCAATTATTCAAGCGAGGTGGGGCTAATATCAGTCCCTGCTCGCCCTGCTCGCAGCCAAATGCCGCATTTTTCGTAGGGAAAATTGGCCCCTTAACGTAAACCTAGTTCTTTCTTCCTCGCACTGTAGGATTTTTGTTACTGTAGATATTAATTAAAATTACTTAAATATTAACGTTAAATAAGTCTAATAACATTATCGTACTTTACATTACAATATCTCGTAAGATGCAATACTAGAATTAAAATCATTGTATTACTATGTAAAATATGAGCACTATCAATGTCTACGATGACCATAACCGATATATTAATCAAACATGTTATATAAATTATTATATCTTGTTAATGAATAATTTCGAATATTTAATGTAATCAAAACATAGTAATTAGCACAACTCTGCATTACTTAATCAGGTAGTAGATATGATTATATAGAATAGAGTAATCAAAGAGGACATTATTCCTACCCTAATTATTACCTTAACTGTTTTAGTTGGTTCAATAATTTTTTATATATTTACATGACATATGACGATTTTCACATTATTTTTGTTTCAACTTGGCATAAATACTAATAATTTGATTACACTAATGATTGCCAACAGTCTTTTGTTGTTTAGAATTTTCCTCGACAATAGTATCAATTTCTCTTGTTTTTTCATAAGTTTTTGGGGCCATAGCATTCGTAACATTTCACATAACTTTCCCATGCAGTTGGTTGGTAAGTTTCGTTTCGCCTATTCGAAGTAAACCACCAGAACATTGCTACTAACTTTCCTAACTTACTCGTAAATTCTAAGGTCAACTCATTCCTAAAGTTCCACATGACGTTCCCATGTAGTTCGCAACTTTCGTAACTTTGCTATGCACTTCCAATCCACCATTGCTGCTTCTCTTCCTTCTATTCTGTACAGCAAATACGCCAAATAATTGGCCTCATCTTTCTTTTAGAGTGCGGTCCACCTTTACAGAATGGTAAGGTTCCCCTCGGAAAAATAAATTTATGGATACGTCGCGAAAAAATCATGGCTTTTCCCGTAACTTTCGAAAAAGTTGCGGGAAAAGCCATGGGAGATCAATGGGAACGTGGAGTGGGAAAGTAAAAAAGAAGCCGAGTGGCAGGCTCTTGAAATGCGCTGTCCGCATCCAAGACACTTCCTAGCAGTCATATCGTTGACCAGGAGGGAAAGAGCAAGAAGAAGACCTAAAGGTAACGAGACTGAGGAAGAGAAAGAAGCCGTCTCATGCTGCCATAGCACGGTATAATGTCGGGAACTCTTAATAATCTGTGGCAAACGTTCAGTAATAGGAAGAACCAAATGAGTTCAATGAAAAGTAAAGTAGGAACGTAGAAAAGAGACCGCGCAGGAGACCTCTAAAAGAAACTCATAAAGTCCACCGTTACTGTTTCTCTTCCTCTTGATTCTGCACGGCAAATGGGCCAAATGAACTGCTTTCTTCGTTTTTTCGTTTCTGCGTAAAGTCAGCTTTGGCTGCTTGGTTTATTCCAAACGAAAGGATCCCTCTAAAACAGTAACATGATGGAAATTTCGCGGACACAATCATTCAATCAACCGATTGATTTAGGCTTCCGAAAATGTTGTGGAAAAACCGTGTGAGAGATCATGGGAAGTAGAGTGAGAACGTAGAATGAAACCAGTGGAGGAGACTTCTTGATTCTGCTATTAGTTTCCACGCAACGCATGTCACATAAAAAGAAATTTAACGATACTCTTATGATAAATTTAACGGTAAACTTGTGAGAAATTTAAAATTTTTTGTGAGAATAAGTTTTTGCATGGATTTGTCACATTATGATTACATGTCACTATATGTCATTCATATTAGCGAATTTAATGATAAAATTTGATGGAAGTTAATAAAAAGTAAATTTGTCATAGATGCACTCGTTTAGGAAAATTAATTTGGGATAAATTTATCATATGTGTATTAGTTTGGAGTTTTTCAAGTTATTAACCCAATTTTTTAAAAAGAAAAGTTAAACCGAAAAACAGGAAAATAAATTTGAGCTGTCCCATAACCTTCTCGCTCCTCCTTCACATGGCTGGCGGATTCGGATGGGGAAAAGCTCCGCGACTTGCAAAATCGAAGACTTGTGTAACTCAACTCTTCGTGGACCTGCCATGTCCCTTTCGATTCACATTAGGGACCCCACCCAGAGGCCTCAATAAATGCAGCTCCATGGCCTTCTCTCCCTCACGATTTTCTCCCATCTAATAAGAGAAGCAGCTTTTTCTGTTTTCTGCTTGGAGTCGTCGCCTGGGTTCTCTGAGGTTTCTCTGTGAATGGCGATCTCGTGGAAAGTTCGACTGGTTAAGTGTCCCGGGTGCAGGCACCTGTTGCCGGAGCCCGCCGATGTCTCTGTTTACCAGTGTGGTGGTTGCAGCGTTTTTCTTCGGGGTGAAGTTCCTTTCTTTCTTTTTAGCATTTTGCTTTGCGCTCGCCGAGTCAATTTGAGTCTTGTTTGGTTAATGGGAATACTGTGGACGGCAATATGGAGATGGATGGTTCGCGATTTGCTAAAACGTCGAGGCATCGCATTAGATGTGTTTGGTTGGAACTTTGATGTTGTTCCGCAGTATAATGGTTCTTGATTTGGGGATTATCAATTCTGTCTTAACAAACTATGGTATAGTGTCTCGGTTTCAAAATGACGTCTTTGTCCATGCTCGCTCATCATGTCATGAGGATTTTTTGCTTACGGTCGGACAAAGGGCTTCTCGTGATTGATTTGATTGTTAAAAGGTAGGGAACGAGAGAGAATAGACATTTCACTTCAAGAAGTAAAAAAAGCCTATTTGTAGAAGGCTAGAGAGGTTTAGTGGACGTAAGTAGGTACCTGATTGAACTCAAAACCTCGGTCCTTGTCATTTCTGCTGCAGTCGGAAAATTTGGAACTCTGATGTACGTGGAAACTATAAGCAGGGTAAGTTGACTATGTTTAAAGATAAAAGAAATGTTATTCGTCAAGCTAAAATCTTTCTTTCCTCGACATGCAGCAAAACGTAAAGTCCAGGCATCTGATTGCTCATCTGAGGAGTCTACTCACAAAAGGATTAGAAGGATTTCCGATATATCTGAGAATCTCTCAGAAAAAGCAACAGCCAACTTGTGCAAAACTTCTGCTTGGGATATAAAACCTGATGTGGGTTCTTTGAGTTTTGATCGCAGGGGTTTGGAGGAAAATGGTACAGCAACCTACTCGGAAATAATTTCTGGTGGGGACTGTGTATCCTTATCCGCTGTTAGCGGTGGCAGTATAGAAGCCACAAAGGAACCTGTCCATAAACCAACACAAATCCTTGAAATGACAATCACGGCGAAAGTTCGGCTGGTTAGTCGTCCCAGGTGCAAGAGTCTCTTTCCGGAGTCCACCGACTTCCCTGTTTACCAGTGTGGTGGTTGCGGAACTATTCTTCAGGGTGAAGTTCCTTTCTTTCTTTTTCGCATTTTGCTTTGTGCTCGCCGAGTCAATTTGAGTCTTGTTTGGTTAATGGGAATACTGTGGACGGCGATATGGAGATGGATGGTTCGCGATTTGCTAAAACGTCGAGGCATCACGTTAGATGTGTTTGGTTGGAACTTTGATGTTGTTCCGCAGTATAATGATTCTTGATTTGGGGATTATCAATTCTGTCTTAACAAACTATGGTATCGTGTCTCGGTTTCAAAATAACGTCTTTGTCCATGCTCGCTCATCATGTCATAAGGATTTTTTGCTTACGGTCGGACAGAGAGCTTCCCGTGGTTGATTTGATTGTTAAAAGGTGGAGAACGAGAGAAGAATAGACATTTCACTTCAAATGGTAAACGAAGCCGATTTGTAGAAGGCTAGAGAGGTTTAGTAGACATAAGTAAGTACCTGATTGAACTGAAAACCTCGGTACCTGTCATTTCTGCTGCAGTCGGACAATTTGGAACTCTGATGTATGTGGAAACTATAAGCAGGGTAAGTCGACTATGTTTAGAGATAAAAGGAACGTTATTCATCAAGCTAAAATCTCTCTTTCCTCGACATGCAGCAAAAAGTAAAGTCCGGGCATCTGATTGCTCATCTGAGGAGTCTGATCACAAAAGGATTAGAGGGATTTCCGAAATATCTGAGAATCTCTCAGAAAAAGCAACAGCCAACTTGTGCAGCACTTCTGCTTGGAATATAAAACCTGATGTGGGATCTTTGAGTTTTGATTGCAGCAGTTTGGAGGGAAATGGTACAGCAACCAACTTGGAAATAACTTCTGGTGGGGACTGTGTATCCTTATTCGCTGTTAGCAGTGGCAGTATAGAAGCCACAAAGGAACCTGTCCATAAATCAACACAAATCCCTGAAATGACGATGCTGCAAGAAGAAAAACCTTGCCAGCTCGATGGCATAACATCATCAACCTCCATGTCATCTGAATATGACTATGATGTCTTCCTGAGTTTTAGAGGACCTGATACTCGCTCAGGCATTACAAATTTCCTCTATACCAGGTTGTTAGGTGCTAAAATCCACACATTTAAGGATGATGAAGAGCTCCGAGTTGGAGAGGAGTTTGGTCCTGAGTTGCTCGAAGCTATCAGGCAATCAAAAATTGCAATTCCCATCTTTTCCAAGGGCTACGCCTCTAGTAAATGGTGTCTAAATGAGTTGGTCCAAATGGTACAGTGTAGTAAAAAAAGCAGACAGAAGATTATGCCCATTTTTTATGATGTTACTCCAGCAGAGGTCCGTCATCAAATTGGATCTTATGAAGAAGCCTTTCTTTTGCATGAGAAGAACTTCAGTGTAATAATCAGTGAGTGGAAAGCTGCTCTTAACCACGTTGCGCATCTAAAAGGATGGGACAATTTGAAGAACGATAGGAATGTCATTTTCTAGGTTATCATTTGGGCACAGTGTTTCCATATTATTACCTTGTTCTTCTAATTATGTTTTTCCTTTTCTTTCCATAATATTAGAGGTGAAGGAGAACTGGTGGACGAGATTGTCCAGGAGATTATAGAGGAGTTGAAAACCCCTAATCTGCTGGAGGCAGACTGCCTGGTTGGAGTTGAACATCATGTGAACGAAATTGATAGAATGCTGTTTGGCGTTTCAGAGGATTTAAAAATTCTCGGAATCTGTGGTATGGGGGGTGTAGGGAAGACTACTCTTGCCAAAATCATCTACAACCGGTCGTCAATTCATTTTGAAGCTTGTTGCTTTCTTTCTGGTGTCAGAGAAACTTCCCAGCTAAAAGGCATCGAGGGTTTGCAGAATCAGCTACTCTCTGATATCCTGAAAAGAGACTGGCGGAACATTAGTAATGTTGAATATGGAATTAAGACAATAAATGAAAGGTTGAGTGGCAAAAAGGTTTTGGCTCTACTTGATGATGTTGATGAAAGGATTCATTTGAATGCACTTATGGGAAGGCCAGTGTGGTTTGGAAAAGGAAGTATATTAATTATCACCAGTAGAAACACGGAAGTATTCAATGTCCCTGAGGTTTGTTGTACATATGAGCTTACTGGAATGGACTTCAGTCAATCTCTTCAACTTTTTTGCAAACATGCTTTTGGAAGAGATCATCCTTCGGAAGGATATGCTACTCTCTCCAATGAAGTGGTAAAAATGACAGGAGGTCTTCCTCTTGCTCTTGAGGTTATAGGTTTACAACTATTTGGTAAAAACAAAGATTTTTGGGATGTTACATTACAGAAATTGGAAAAGGTTCCTCATAGGGAAGTTCAGAGCAAGTTGAAAGTAAGTTATGATGCTCTGGATTATCGGCAAAAGAAGATTTTTCTTGATATAGCCTGTTTTTATATTGGATGTGATAAAGGGGCTGTGCTTCAAAAGTGGACTTCTGATCTCTTCCCAGGTGAAGCTCTTCAAGTACTTCAGCAGAGGTCTTTGATCAAAATTGGAGAAGACAATAAACTATGGATGCATCTTCAGCTAAGAGACCTCAGTAGAGATATTGTTTACCAAAAACATAACAAGGAATAATAGGATAGACCGGTTAAAGGAGTCATGAGGAAGCTTCCGACATTGTGATGAGAAAGAACGGACCTCTTTTGTTTTAAACCCCAGCGTCCGCCTAGTCTTCCTTGAGTTTGTCATGGTTACATGTCAAACATCTTCAGATGTTTCAAACTTGACAGAACTTTCAGAACTTCAGGCTGACTCTTCTGCCAAAACAGAGATTAAAGGCCATGAAGGTTTAAAGAACTTGAGGAGTCTAAAAGTGAAAGAAGTTGAATCGCTTGAGAAGTTACCTGACCTGAGTCACCTGAAGAAGCTATGAAAGCTTGATCACAGGAACCGCACCAAACTAGTCTAACTGCAGAGCAGATTGGAATCCCTGGAACAACTGTGCATCCTTGCCTGCAGATCCTTGGAGAAGTTACCAGATGTATCAACAATGAAGCATTTGAAAGAAATGAACATTCTTTAATGCGAGAAAATAAATGTATTGGCCACCCTTGAATAAAATTGCCCAAATGCATCATTTAGCTGTTGGTTGCATAACACTTGTATTTGACAATGATCCTCCGGAGAATCCATTGGCGATTGGAAGAGATGCTACTAGTGGATGTTTCAGTTGAGGAAGAACATTTATTTGACACTGCTGAGGATATTGCGAGTGGAAGCTCTCTCTCATATTGGAACCTTGTCCTCCTATTCTCTTGTTAAGCAGAGACAGGGTACAACTACAAGTACTGCAGACATTGTCAGGTGGTGGGCAACGACAAGGAAATTGTGGGCTGCATAAGTACCAAATCTTGTTTGAGAGTCGTATGCCAGAGTAAAACGGAGGTCCTGGACATGCTGAAAGGACGATATGTAAGATAGTAGGTGTGAGTGACTGATGTTCCATTTTAGTTTCTTGAAACATTAGACTTTGTATAAATGCCATGGTGACTTCTGTTATTACAAATTTTGAGCCAGACCAATCATTGTATCTATTTCCTACAGATAGGAAACCATCCCTATCTAATATACGGTAATGGTCAATGACAGAGAAGCATCAAATCACAGTGCATGCAAATTATAATTCAAACATGTACATCTGAACAATGAAACCAAATCACGGTACTTTGGATTTATTAAGTTGAGTGACAATTGCTTCGGTTGATTAAACTGTTGGAAAGCGATGCGACATTGATTTTTTATCTCAATGACTCCCTCAAACGGATGCTTACAAGATGATAGGAGCCATAGAACCACATAGATGAAGGTTGAAACCTATGCAAAACAAGAAAGAAATGCCACGAATGAAAGGAGAGGGTGAAAAATCGATGTTAAGACTTTTCAATTCCTTAAATGTTCTACTGAGTGCGCAAACCATTTCAAAAGCTTTAGTTATTAGAGATCAGTATGATATCGAATTTATGTCAAACTCCATCCTCTGCCTCTGCTGCGCAAGAAAATAATAATCGAGCAAACGCAGAAACTTTTTCCACGTCTTACAATTTCGTTTCTGATGCAACTTATTTGATCTGTCTAAATAAAAGAGGAAGGAACGGATGCTACTTCCCCACTTGTGCTAGGGTATGTGTAATATCTTTATTTTCTAATGTCTTGCTATCCTTGGTTTCTGACTTTCATCGCAGTTAGATAACGAAAGATCCAGGAAATTCTTTGAGAAGACAACTGTGCATATAAACAGAGAAGACGACCATGTTCTCTAGACAGCATCGAAGTTCCGTCCATGATGGGTGGATTTACGCATTACTATCACGTAGATCTGGTTTTTATTGACTGCTGCAATACGTGACAAGGTTCACATTGTATTCCAGGTTGTGATGTGTCTTCTCCATCTCATAGAAGAGACCGAAATGGTAATCCATCAGAAAAGTATATAGTTGGGGCCAGGAACATATCTCGAGCTTGTCCGCCCTCTTGTTGCCTTCGCCAACTATCGACAGCATGTCTTTGTTCTCAAGACTGCATTTTCTTCAGACTGATATACCGATCTTACTGTTTTGTGTGTCACCTAAAAATTTTAGATTGGAGATTTAGCCTTTTTTTCAGTTAAGATTCATGGTAGATTATTTCAGTTTAATTGAGAACAAAGTACACTCCAAGTGCCAAAACTTGGCACAGAGGGACACTTAAAGTGCCAAAAGTTTGGAAAGTGATACTTAAGTGCCAAAATTGGAGCAAAATAAATCACTTACAAAATGCCAACGTGGCAATTTTCCGGCGAAGGAAGTCTAAAACGACGCCGTTTTTGTGCTAATGTGGTAAAAAAATTAATTAAATTAAATTTAAAACTAAATTTAGTTAAAACATTTAAAAATAAAATAAAAATATTTAAAAAAAGGGATAGGCGGCGGAGGGGGGAGGGTCGATTGGGTCGCCGGGCCGGCCAGTGGGCTGGTGACACACCGGCCGCCGCCCGACCCTCCCCCCTCTCCGCGCCGACCCTTCAGGCGGCGGTGGGGGGTGGCGATGGCGAGGGCTCAGCCCTCAGCTGCCTGCCTTTTTTTAAAATTTTTTTTTTTGTTTTTTGAAATATTTTTATTTTTTTGTTAAATGTTTTAAATAAATTTAATTTTAAATTTAATTTAATTAATTTTTATATTAATTTTTTTATCACGTCAATACCAAAATGGCGTCATTTTTGTATTGTCTAGCAATGTCAAGATGCAAAATGACGCCGTTTTGCACTTGTTTCGCCGGAAAATCGCCACGTCGGCATTTTGGCCAGATTGGCACTTAAGTGATTCATTTTGCTCCAATTTTGGTAGTTAAGTGTCATTTTCCAAACTTTTGGCATTTAAGTATCCTTCTGTGCCAAGTTTTGACACTCTAGGTGTCCGTATCTCGTTTAATTAATCATCACCTCACGTCCACAATCGATGCAAGGTGATGTTCAGGCTATATAAAAAGAAAATGCTAACAGAACACCAAAGTACACACCCATCACATTAAAATTGATAGCTATAAATGTTACAACTTTTCCATATGTTAGCTTCATCCAAGGGGAGGGGAGTAGGAGGCAACAACTTATTATTTGTTTAGATGAAAAAAGTGCAGGCGTTCCTTATTTGTAGCTTTCGGGGAAAAGGGTCAATTTATCAATTACACTTTCAATGTTATCGATCAAGTGCACGCACTAACCCCCATGCTTGTTCTTTCTGCTCTAGAACACCATGCTCGTTCTTGATTGCTAAATGAATGTTCCAAAGATATAAGCGAGAAGGTCCTCTGACTCTTCAATTCCCTATGTTTTTTAGGGACTTTCAATCCTTCATCTTGCCATAAATTGGGGGTAGACTTGTTAACCGGATGAGTCGAGTCGAGTTTGGGTCAGATCGTAAATGGTTCGATCCAAATTGACCCATTAATTCTTTTATGACCCATTTATATATAATGTAAATTTTTTGACCTAAATCTGACCTGATCCATTTTGCTAAAACATTTTCATATTTAAATTAATTTAAGCAAACTTATTCTTATGACTTTTTTTTAAAGATTATATTGCTAAAATACCTCCAAGCAATACAAATATAGTGGATAATTGTTTTTATAATTTTAAAATTCTTAGTATTATTGTATTTTATGTTTTATATTTTATATTTCTTCTCGTGTGTATTCAATTTGAAAGTTGCTTCTGAAACACTGCAAATTTATAGACCGAATTCCACGACCCAGATGGTATTTTAGTTTCAATTTCATCATCCAACATGAAAAGAAAATGTTCAGCAACAAATGGAGTTATCCCATTCTCTGTTTCTGAATTTCTGTTTCTTTTTTCTTGGTTTCTTTTGATTTGTTGCTCTGCAGCCGGTGGTCCCGTGGGAATCTGCTATGGCCGCGTCGCGAACGACCTCCCCCCGCCGTCCTCCATCGTCGAACTCGTCAAGTCCAACCGAATCTCAAACGTCCGCCTCTTCAACGCCGAGCCGGCGACTCTCCAATCCTTCTCCGGCGCCGGGATCAACCTCATGATCGGCATCCCCAACGAGGAGCTCCCTGCCCTCGCCTCCGGAACCGCAGCCACCGCCATCCAGTGGCTCCAATCTAATATCTTCGTTCTCGTCCCACCGAATCAAGTCCGCTACATCGCCGTCGGCAATGAGGTCTTCCTCAAGGACTCCTTCACTCCCCACGTCGTACCTTCAATCATCAACCTCTACAGCGCTCTCCGAACCTTAGGCCTCTCAGAGAGCATCAAGCTGTCGTCGCCGCAGGCGGCTTCGGTGATCATCAACACTTACCTGCCCTCGTCGGCAAAGTTCGATCCCAGCCTCTGGTCAGCGATTGTCCCGCTCCTGCATTTCCTGCATGACATCGGATCGCCGTTCATGGTGAACGTGTTCCCGTACATCAGCTACGCGAGCGAGGCGAGGCACATATCGCCTGACTAAGCGCTGTTCAGGGAAGGAGAGGAGCCGGTCTGCAACGGGGCGCTGGCGTATGACAACCTGTTCAATGCGAGTGTGGACGTGTTCGAGTGGGCACTGGAGAGGGAAGGGTTCGGAGGGGTGGCGGTGGCGGCGGCGGTGGCGGTGGAGACGGTGTGGCCGACGACAGGAGTGGAGGCGGCGAGAGCAGCAAACGTGCTGGTGTTCAACGGGAACATGGCGAGGCTGGCGGCGAGCGACGCCGAGACACCAAAGAGGCCTGGCGTGGGCGTGGAGGGTTATTAAATGGGTCGTAATTGCGTGTAGACTAGTCTCTTTGTTTTTAAAATCCATTAAGGTGATCTGAGAAATAAAGCCTGACCATTAATTACCCATTTAAGAAAATATGGGTTCATAAATGGGTTGGAGACCATTTTGACAGGTGTAATTGGGGATAAGAAATGAACCGAGCAGGTATATTGGAAAAATGGGAAGACCCAACAGGCAGATAGATGGTTAGAAGCCATCCATTTACCAAAATTCAATTAGACTACCCAAACTTAGTGAAGACAATGCTACGAAAAACACAAATTGGTTTTCTCTTCTAAACAGCGAATATTTTGTTCAACTCATATTTTAATCTTCGACTATCATAGGAAAAAATCGTCATTTCTTAGAAAATGTTTTCAGTTACATTATTTTTTTCTTTTTTAACATACAGAACCTTAAGCATAAATTTTCTCCAAGCAAACGATCCGGGCGATTAATATAAACAATTTAATCTTGCCGGCACCTCCCACCACCCCTTCTAAATAATATTTCGACTTGCTGACTCAAAATTATAATGAAAACAACTTGCGTTTATCATGACAGAGTAAGCTCATACCCACCATCCCTTATTGGCGAAGCTTTGACGGCAGACGGCACGTTGAGTTTAACTGCTTACATATATGACATGTTATTTACTGTTTAAACCATGCGAAATTCAAGTGTATGCACGTTCACTATATATTAAGCTAGTAGGTACTTCTTAATTAGAGTTAATACCATGAAAAATCTAAATCATTACATCAGTCAATTGTCATTTATTATCTAACTCAGCAATTTGATTATAAAATTTCACAAGTGTATTGGTTTGGATATTAAAAAATTAATTTGGGATAGAGGTATCATAGATTTATCAATTTGGGGTTTCCGTGATATTAACCCTTTTAATTAAGACAACAAACAAAAATCTAGCATGGATATATATTCATGTGGCAAGGAATTCGGCATAATCATTTTTTGAAGAAATGATATGTAGGTAGGTATGTCATGGTTGGTAGGAAAAAAAAATAGGTAGCTAACATTGTTAGGGCATTTGTTTACCGCAAATCGAGAGCCAAGGTCCACAAGAAGACAGAGATTATTCTAAGCAGGTGAGTAGTAATGCTCTCACTCAGTCAATTATTATTAAAGAGAGAGCACTCTCCAAACTACCAATAGCTTTCGAGTTAGAAGATATTGATAGAATCATAAACCGCCACGAAACTATATTTGTCCAAAGTAGTCGTCAATGCTCCGTACAAAAATCCTTTATATATACCTGAAACATGTGAGCCTACTTCATGTCGATATTAAATAATATATATGCCCACATAATTCTGATGTGACTTTTTTTATTCATTTCTCTCTTCTACTTGCATAGAGATTAAATGAAGATGTCGATGTATGAAAAAACGATAGCATTTAAGGTTTGCCCCGTGTTTCCAATCCTTAATTGAACTCATTGTGATTTTCTTCTCTTCACTTCTTCATCCAGTTCATCGATTCCTCATGCTCTTTGTCCAAGTGTCCCCGTTGGGACTTGATGAAGAAGAAGGACACTCGGATGAAGAACGGGAGGACTCGATGGTGAAGAAGAAGCGGACTCCACGAAAAATGACAATCGAATGAAGATTAGGAGGAATCGGCGAACTGAGAACTTGAGAATAAAATTACCTGGGGTTCATTAGGGCTTGGAAATTTGGGGTAAACCTTAAAAGATGTCATTTTTGCACATGCGGACTTCTTCATTTAAGCTCTATGCCACTTAGGAGAGATAAATGAATAAAAAAAACTACATTTGAAATTAGACAGAGTTAATAAAGAGACCCGATTGCATTAAATTGATAAATTTTAATATTTAATTACATTTTTTGTAAATTTCAAGACTCGATTGTAATTTTGCGACAACTCTAAGAACTTTTGGTGCACTTATCCGGCTAAACTTAGCCAATGAAAATGCCCATTCGGTTCAAAATTATGAAAATGCCCTTCAAGATCCAATTCTCGTTCCATGGGCCTTTATGCAACCCCATGTCCTGAAGATTACTGAACTCTGTGAAACATTGCAAATGCTCAATATCTACAGAAAATACTTTATTTTTTCAGACAACAAATAAAAAGTATATATATTTTTTCCAAACATCGTTCGTGCTAGTTTTTTTATCTTTCATAATTTTATCAAACCTTTCAAAGACTACGTATCAGAATTTTCCACCTCCGATGTGTATTTTTGGATGTCCAGAATACCATCTTCCATATTTTTTTTATTATAAATTTTGGAATTTCTGGGAAATAACAACAATTCAAGTATTTAAAAAAATTATGAGAAATTCACACTTTGTAGTGTTTTGGGTGCTAGTTCCAACAGGAAAATAGCGCCGTAATCTGACATTGGGTTAGACCGTATGGGCCATCAAAAGTGACTGTGAACGCTTAGTACTAGACTTCTAGGTTCTTCTAATTTTCACTTACAAGATTTAAGACTCGATTATCCTTTAAAAAATAACAAAATCACATGATTTTTGTGTCACTGAAACGATAACAGGTAATATCACAAATTCCTATCTAGGATTAAGGGTGATCAATTCTCGATTCAATCCAATTTTAAGGTGGAACCGGGAATAGGACCAAGAGGATCAGTCCCCAAAATTGAGAACCGAAGACTGGTCCAGTCCGGTTCCGGTCCGGTCCTTGGAACCGGTCAAATTTTAAAGATTGGAGTGTGTGGCGTGCCTAACAAAATATAGAGAGTAGAGCAGCATGACCCCACTTCTGTCTGATGTCTCTTTACTGCATTTACTTTTGTTCTCTCTAAGTCAATCCCTCCTGTCTCATCTCCATCTCTCTCTTCTCTACGCAAATCCACTTCCTCTCCTCCTTTCACAAAAACCACCGAGTCCTCCATTTTAGAGAGACCACAAAGACACCTCCAATTCTTTCCGAGGTCGCTCTCGAGCCTCATGAATCCTCGCGTCTGTGGTGTCTTCCCTCTCCTATCTCCTCCGTATTGCCCCACCGGCCCCCTGCAACTCCACGGGGGGTCAGATCAGTTCCAACTTCATCCTCGTTGACCTCCTCGACTCGACTCCCGCGACACCGAGCTCGTCGAGAAGGCCCTCCTACTTCAGACTCTAAAGGATGCCGAGAGGGAAAGAGGCCTGAGAGCCAAGTGGGAAGAACAAGCATGAGGGTCTGCTGTTCTTTGAAGATTTTTAAGACAAAAAAAAAAAAAAAGGTCAGTCCGGTCCGGTCCGAGGGTTCCAACCCTGGAACCGGAACCGGACCGGCCCCTTCGGGAACTGCCAAGAATCGGCGGTCCGGGTCAGGTCGGGACGGTTCCTGGTCCAGGCGGTCTTTGTTGCTCACCCCTACCAAGGATCAACCAAAGATAATATGCATTGATTGTAGCTTTACAAGAAAGTTACCTACTTTCTCGCAAATTGCGGCTGCAACTTTGGATGCTTGTTTCTTCCAAACGACGCCCCGAACCGCTTACTGTTAGATCCTGCTGATTCACGGTGAAGGGAAGCATCTGCACAGGCCGTGGTGTGTTGACATGAATTCATAGTATGAGTTTAGCTGCTATTTCTATGAGTGCGAATTCTAGGGGCACGACATTATTTTGTCCTTTGGGGTAAATACTATAGAATACAGTCAAGTTCATGATTTGGTTGTACTTTCGTGATCTATTTTAAAATTTGATTGTACTTTTTAAAAATTTTAGGATTCAATTATCATTTATGGATAAGTTTTAGGATTTTCGGTACACTTATCTTAATAATAAAAAAAAATATCATTTTAACTAAAATAGTTAGGCCCAAACTCGGCCCGACTGAATCGAAAACCATTGGTTCAAAGGCATATGACCGCCTCTAGAGGAAGCCACCTCCTGCCAGCGAAAGTCTATGACTGATCGGTTCTCGGTCTGGTACGGTTCCGAGGTGGAATCAGGAATTGGACTAGGAGAATCGGTTCCCAAATTGTAGGACTAGGAACCGGATCGACCGGTCCTGGAATCGGAACCAGACTGACCGATTGGACTGGTCCGGTCCGATGGAATTGGTAGTTTGTTGTTTATTTGTCGCCGTGTTGGATGAGTTGATGCTCATGGCTCGAGGATGTTCCGACTGTGCAGTGAAGGATGAGGAGATAAGTGGTTGTTTCAGTTGGATCGTTCCTTTTTTAGTGACCCCATCTGGTCAATGGGCTGACGAGAGTGGATTGTTTTGTTGGTAGCTCTGTCTTTTTCTGTAGATCATCCAGAAAGAATTTTGTTCAGTGGCTGGATGGTCTTGTTGTCAATTCATAAACCGCAGCATGATTGCAAAGGAAGGTGGGGAAAGCAGAAAGCAAAAGGGTGGGAGAGGGAGGGGAAAGGAAAAAGGGAAGATGGGGAAAGCAGAAAGCAAAAAGGAAGAAGGGGAGAAAGCAAAACCTAAAAACGGGCTTAATTTTTTTTTTTTTTATCAACCGATCCAGTCCGATCCGGTCGGTCCATTTCCCACCTTGGAACTGGGAACCGAACTGATCGGCCACCGGTTCTAAGAATGGGAACCAGGAACGGACCGCCCTCTCTGGGAACCGCCCAGAACCAACCTGTCCGGTCTGGTCCGGTCTGGACGGTTCCTGGAGAGGGTGATTCCCGTTGCACACTCCTGAGAGAAACAAGTGAAGTTTAAGATTTTATAACGCACGTCCGGTCCACCGTTGCTGTCTCTCTTCCTTCTGGTTCTGTACTGCAATTATGCCAAATGAACTTCTTTTCTTCGTTTTTTGGTTCTCATGTGAAGTCAACTTTGGCCGCTGGTCATTATAGATCGATACGGTTTGTTCCCACGAAAGGGTCTCCCAAAAAAAAAAAGTCGTGGGAATTTCGCAATCATTATATGGCATAACATGGCCTTGCCAGTCAGCGGTTCTAGAAGTGATCTGGGCTTTAAAGGAGGGAGAAAAAGAAAATTAAAATGTGAAATTTTAGAAGAAGGCAGAAGCTTTCTGTGCAGTGCAGCCATTGATGTTCGGATGAAACTCTGTCCTTGCTGCCAGGAAATCCTGTGTCTGACCAAATACGTAGATATTGGATCAATTCACGTCGCACTATCGATCCTAGGTGAATGTAAAATAGCTTTCTTCTTGCTTCGAAGACACTTTTCCTACTACTGATATCGTTGACCAGGAGGGAAAGAGCAAGAGGAAGACCTGGAGCTAACGAGGCTGAGAAGCCGAAAAGGAAGAAGCTGTCTCATGCTGCCGTAACAGGGCATAGCGTGACCGGATCATACTTGGGGTTTCTTTTTTCTGGTTATGATGTCAGGAACTCTTGGTAATCTACCACCGGCCGTGGTGGCTCTGCTGGGTAGGCTCCTGCCTTTGAAGGGAAAGGTCAGGTGTTCGAAAGCGTTGCAGGGAGGCTGGCAGACCATTAGGTGTATTACGCGTGGCGCCCTGGTGGTGGGTCCTGGGCTAGCGTCACCTGGGGGTTTACGTGGCCGACAGCCTGGGGTTTACGTGGCGGCTATCGGCCAAAGAGGTTCCTCTGGCACAAAAAAGAAAAAAGAAAAAAAAAACTCTTGGTAATCTGTGGCGAAGGTTGGGTAACAAAAGGAGTAGAGCAGTGGGAGTGGACAATCAACCATCCAAGCCACAGGATGCTTAAATTCGAGGTGAGAAGCTGACAGGCGCAGCAAAGAAGCTGGTCTTCTTGGACCCTTCGGCAAAGGAGTTTGACTTGGAGGAATTGTTGAGCGGCAGTGCTGAGGTTTTTGGGAAAGACCTTCGGGACATCTTACAAGACGGTCCCGGAGGACGGGACAGCTGTGGTTGTGAAGGGGCTGAGGGACGTGGCCTTATCTGTTGGTGAATTCAGGAAGACGATGAATGCATTGGGAGTGATGCGACACGAGATTCTACTCTCCCTGAAGGCTTACTATTACAGTAGAGTCGAGAAGCTCCTGTTGTTCGATTACATGGCCCTGAGAAGCTTGAATGGACTTTTACATGGAGGCATAGGGTCGGAAAAGACCCCGCTAAGCTGGGAAATCGGTCGCAGCATTGCTCTTGGGGTTGCCTGGGCCCTTGCACTCTCAAGGTCCCAATGTCTTCCATGGAAAAATCAAGTCAACCAATGTCCTCCTCACAGCATCTTATTATCCGTTAGTTTCCAATTATGGCCTAAACCACATCCAGGCGCCTCCGAAAGATGCATCGAAGGCTGCTGACCCTCAGAAGGACGATGTCTATAGCTTTGGGGTGTTGCTTGTGGAGCTTCTAACTGGGAAAATGCCTGCTGGGGCTGATTTTGCTTATTTGTTTAATTCGACAACCGAAAAGCGCTGGAATGTTGATGTTTTCGATCCTGAGCTGAGTAATTACCAGAAAATCCAGGATGAGTTAATGGGACTATTGCAGGTGGCGATGGCTTGTGCATCCAATCTCCCTCAGAGGCGACCTGTGATGTCTGCAGTAAGAAGGATGATTGAAGACCGGCAGTCACAGCCACAGCACAACGAGATCATCAAAGCGAAAGATGACTTGTCTAAAAGGGCAAGGTTGTTTTTTTTTTTTTTTGTTTTTCCAGAAACTGCCAAAGTTTATCCGTGGATCGTCTAGGTTCTTTATATAAACACTGCCAACAAACAATCTATTTGACCTTTTGCTGTGCACAATTGATGCAATGAACAACAACAGCAAGTAGTTCCCATTCGCCTGACCAAATTGTTGGTTTACAGACTTACATTCTCTCCTAGTCTACAGAGATAATCTCCGCAGGAAAGTGTGTGTTATCTCCTGCATTAAAATGAAGTAACATGGACTATTGGTTTTACGTGGGTGCAATTCTAGTGTGTCAAGATTCTTGATGTGAAGCATGTGGGTTAATCCTGGTGCACTATAGCCTCACAATGGATATTATCTTACGGAAATCTGCTTGACGGATGGGCGTTGGAAGTTTCAGACAGAGTCTATGGTAGGCTTTCACTTATTCAGTATCACTATGCTGCAGTAATCTATATGTGCAATAATGACATTCCAGGATTCTATGTATGCTCTTTTATTTTGGTGGTTGGATGCAATGACAGCCTCTAGTCTTATACTCTTAAGATTTTCCTCCTCTAGGAGCACTGGAGTACTTCAACAATAGGGGAATTAGTGGAGATCTTATGTGACAAGAAGTAATGAATGAGGGTAATAATGTCAAAAGAACAGAGAAGCTTGGGTACTGTAGTTTTTGGTCTTTTTCCCATTTTTGTCATAAAACAGGGCTCTAGGCTCATGAAACAACTACAGAAGAAGCATAAACTTTCTGGCATGTCATTAGTTGGGCTGTTGCACAAGCACTTACTTCCATAGAAGCATGCCATTGCATTTTATAACACTGCTGATTGCAAGTTCAATTCTTGTCTCAGCCTAAAGGAAATGCTTGTCCCAATCTACGTTTAAATGGTGCAATTCACACAACCCATGGCCCTGCTTTAACGTGGGAGCATATATCTACGCTCATGTTAACCAACTTCCAGCAACAGCATAACCTTGGTAGCTTTTGAGGGTGCATTAATGTTTTATTGACAGGCCAAATGGCCTTGGGGCTCAACTCCAATAAGATGACTTCAGCTCAGGCCAGATTGAAAAGAAGAAAACCCATAAATCATCAATGATCGCTAGGCTATCAGAATATTGAGATCAACCCAAAACCAGAGTAGGTCAGTCCAGTGTCCAATCCGCAAGACCATAGCACTGAAAGTAGGTGCATGAGCCATTCACCAAGACTTAACACAAATAGATACTATTTTCTTTGAAAAGCTGGGAAGCCTAGAGATAGGAAGAAGTATATTCTGATAGAGAGCTAATTAGCTACAAGGTGGGTGCTCCTGACTAGTCATAAATGCATATTTCACAATTCCCAGATGAGCTTGCCGATGAAAGGTCATAAGCATTCAAGATGTTAATCTGCAGAAGATTTCCATGAGATGCTTATCCTTTGAGTTCAGAGGATCATTTCACTAGTTTATTCATCAGTTCTCTTGAAATAACTCTCCCCCTACACCGCTATGGAAATGATCTGCAGTAGATGGGTTTCCTAGCGTTTTCTAGTCACTATTTCCTGGAAGTTTATGAACATATCTTTGTGATTTAGTTTCTAAACAACTTTTGACAGCGTAGCAAGTCATCATTTATGATTTGGAAACTTTCTTGCACGAGTACTTCATTTCATGGTCTATCAAGTTTAAACTGAGCTCAAAGGAAGAATGCACTTTGTGATAGATGTCTCCTGTTAGCTTTCTCTATTTTTGTACACCAATCTCATGCACATAATGATTTACTTATTTGGATGTGGATGCAGCGTTTGATTACTGCCTTATATGGGATTGGTCTTTTTTTGGTCAAGTTAGCACGGACTGGTTGAAGGATGGTGAATATAAGTTTTATATGAGAGGCATAATTGCAAAACTCCAAGACCAATTTCCCGCAGCCTTTTTCATGGTGCTCAATTTCGAAGAGCAAGATAACCATAGCCAAATGGCTAATGTGTTGTCTGAATATGATATAACTGCCATGGAACTCCCTCAAAATTATGGAGGTTGCCCTATACGGAGAGTGGACATTTTCCATGACTTCTTGAGATCTGCTGATGAATGGTTGTCATCTGGTTGTCATCTGATGCACAACAGAACGTGCTGTTGATGCATTGTGAAAGGGTGCATGGCCAGTTTTGGCATTCATGTTGGCTTCTCTTTTGTTATATAGGAAGAAGCTGGAAGGGGAGCAAAATACACTTGACATGGATTACAAGAAGGCGCCCCGTAAACTCTTGCGGCAGACATCGACACCGAATCCATTGCCTTCCCAGCTGAGATACCTCCACTATATTTCCACACAGAATGCTGGTTCAAATTGGCCTCCACCAGATAAGGTGCTTGTAATAGAAAATGTTGTACTATGTTCCATTCCTAATATAAAGGCTGAAAGGGGATGTCGTCCTACTGTTAAGATAATGGGACGAGACCCCTATATGGTTGCTGATCACACTCCCAAAGTTCTATTCTCCACACCCAGAAGGAGTGAACATGCGAGGCATTACAAACAGGTAATTCTGATTTTGTTCGCAATCGATTTAATCTAAAATTATTTATGAATCTTGATTGTATATGTTTGTCAGGTATAACTCCACTTGCCCTCCCATGTACTCGTTGGTTTTCTAGTACCAAACTTTTTCTCCTTATATATTGTAAATCCTTGCTGGAATAGTGGATTGGAGTTGCAGGTAGTCACAGTTATCTTAGTGCTTTGAATGTCTTCGTAATAGAGTTCTCACTTTTTTAAAATTTTAATACTGTTAAATCGAGCTGCAAAAGATCATTGTTTTACAGTTTTACAAATTGCTTTCTGTAAAAAGGGCAAGTATGCCACATTTTGAGAACTTGCCTAAGTTCCTGTGGGAAAAATAATGCATTTGTTGTTAATCCCAGTTGTGTAGGCAAATGCAACTTTAGTATATGATTACAGTGTAATCACTAGAGAATCTCCTTTTGAGTCTATAAACAGAACGCATGCTTATGTCCAGTCTAGTCAGAAGGATGAGTTATTGTTCTTTTATTTTTATCTTTTTTCAGAGGCTATTATTCTTTTATTTTGCTTTCCTGGCAATAGTGTTTTGCTTCATAGTTAGTACTGACTACAACTCTGAGGAATACAAGAATGTAAGAAAATAAATATTTACTCTTGAGCACCAATTGCAGGGCCACTGCCTCCTCATCCATCAATCCATTCATTCGTGAGTTCACCCATAAGTCATGGATGCTTAAGCAAATATATAGATATAATGGTAGACTATTCTAATTGTTCATATATTTAACTGCAGTTGGTGAAACGGTGGACATCCATTGTATTGTTCAAGGTGATGTTGTGCTCGAGTGTATGAGTTTGGATGCTAATCTTGAACACGGAGAACCAATGTTCCATGCAATGCTTAATACTGCATTCATATCGGATAATGTTCTGAAGCTTGGGTTTGACGGAATCGATGTCAGGTGGGGTCGCCAGAATCAATTTCCTAAGGATTTTATGGCAGAGGTACTGGTTAGACGTCAAACTAACCATCTGCTATTTGACTTTATTTCTTTTTTCTAGAAAGTAATTCATGTTTACCATCTGTGTATAGGCAGATTGTTTTCTCGCAAGCAGGTGCTGCCACTTCGCTCACAATGGTTGATTTGTCCATTGATAAGGATAAAAATGAGAACCGAATAGAGAGCTTGACAAAGATTGAACCCAAGGGACTGCCTGCTGAAGGACGAGCAATCCACTCTATAACACCATCTTCTGATGCTGATGCAAGTTCTGAAGAGAATGAAGTTCGAGAACTGCCAGGGACTGCCTGCTGAAGGACGAGCAATCCACTCTATAACACTATCTTCTGATGCTGATGCAAGTTCTGAAGAGAATGAAGTTCGAGAACTGCCAGTACAGTCCAAAACTCAGTCCACCTCAACTCTGCTGCCAACGCCACCTTCACTGTCAGAAACTTCGGTTCATTCAGCTCTTGAGGGTACTTCTGGAAGTTTTGAACTAGCCGCAAAATATCCCAACAATTCACCAAGTTTTGGGCTGGATCGACAATATGGCACCGCAGTGGAAGGGAATGGTCTATCATTCTTACTGTTTGATCTTGCAGGTTCATTAACTTCTTCCTCTGTACAATCCCAGACATACTTATTGGCTTCCCCTCCTCCACCTCCTCCTCCTCCTCCACCACCACCACCTCCTCCCCAATCAAAGTGGGCATCATCATTGAACAAAATAGAAAAAGTCTCGTTTGGTCCCCTTCCTCAAGCTTCTTCTCCTAACTCACTTGTTTCAGGCACTCCTCCGCCGCCCATTATGGATAATTCACCTCAAGCTTCTATTCCTCCTCCTCCTCCTCCTCCTCCTTCTGTGGCTCAGGTGGAGCAAATGATGCCTTCTTTTGAACTGTCTCAAGATGCAATTATGACACAAATTATTGTTGAACCCCCAAAAATGCTGGCCCTCAAACAGCAACCATCTTCATCTTTGGCAATGCCTCAAGTTGTCATCTCAGGTAATACATTGAGAATGGAATTTGTTTATTGTATGCTTCTAGTCACAGCAAAGTGTTCGACACTCCTTTTATATTGTCGACCAGAGAGGTTATGAATTTTTCCGACTTAAAACATAGTCTGGCGCAGGTACCTGAATTAAATGTACTACCTTTACTCACTTTTCACAACTTATTCATTTAGAGTTTAGTTCCACTAGGTCCAGACCAGCAACGGAGTCACTAAAAACTGTGTGACCAATTGGTCAGGTGCATTATACAACACAAACATGAAATGGACAATCATCCCTCAGACGAAGGATTGTTTTGGCTAATGTTACCGTGTAATGCTAACTACCACGTAATTTGCTTCTTGATTTTCCTTTAATTAGCTGAAAATCTATGGAAAATGTACTTGTAAAAGAGCACTTTGGGCTTAAATAATTACAAGTTGAAGCTACTATCTGCAGGAATAGGCTGCATATTACCACAATTTCTGACTTTAAGGAAATTTCTGTTTGAACAAAACATATTTTCATCAACCTACCTTGTGTGCCGCAATAGCCTGAATTTTCTTAATGGCCATTATTGATTAACATTTCTCATAAAACAGTTAAGAACACGGAATCTCTCAAGGGGGAAGAACGAATAGCTGCTGTGACAGAAACAAACATGGAGGTAACTTCTGTCAATGACTCAGCATCCTCATCCACTGCAAATAATCGCAGTGTAGAAGCTCCTACTGCGAGTGTCTCCAATTCAGCGCACATCCCTGATATGATGCTGCCGAAACAAGTGAAACTATACCGGCAGGATGGCTCACCATCATCAAACTTCATGTCATCTGGATATGACTATGATGTTTTAATGAGTTTTAGAGGGCCAGATACTCGCTCAGGCATTACTGATTTTCTCCATAGCAGCATATTAGCTGCTGGAATCCGAACATTTAAAGACGAAGAAGAGCTCTGAGTTGGAGAGGAGTTTGGTCTGAAGTTGCTTGAAGCTATCAACCATTCAAAAATTGTCATTCCCATATTTTCCAAGGGCTAGGCCTCTAGTAAATGGTGTCTTAATGAATTGGTCCAAATGATGGAGTGTAGTATAACAAGGAGACAAAAGGTTTATGCCCATTTTCTATGATGTTACTCCAGTGGAGGTCTGTCATCAAACTGGGTCATATGGGGAAGCATTTCTTTCGCATGAGAAGAAATTGATGAGAACACTCTCAGTAAGTGGAAGGCTGCTCTCAATCATGTTGCCAATCTAAATGGATGGGACACTAATTCGATGATCATTAGGTATGTCATTTTCCGGGTTGTAATTTTGGTGCAGTGTTTCTATAATATTACGTTTTTCTTCTAATTTTGTTTGCCATTTTCCTTCCTTGATATTAGACGTGAAGGAGAATTGGTAAAGACAACTGTCTGGACAGTTACAGATGAGTTGAAAACGGCCTATTTGATGGTGACTGGCTGCTTGGTTGGAGTTGAAAAACATGTGAAGGAAATCAAAAAGATTAATGTGTGGCAATTAAAAGGATATTAAAATTCTCGGAATCCATGGCATGGGAGGTGTTGGAAAGACAACTGTCGCCAAAATCATTTACAACCAGCTTTCACATCAATTTGAACATTGTTGCTTCCTCTCTAACATCAGGAAACTTCAGTGCTCAAGGGCATAGAACGTTTGCAGAATCAGCCTATCTCCAGTGTTCTCAAAAGGAAGTGGTCAAACATTAGAAATGTTGTTGAAAGAATTAAGACAATAAAAAAAATGCTAAGCGGCAAAAGGGTTTTAGTGCTACATGATGATGTTGATAATGCATTCGTAGGAAAGCCTGCATGGTTCGGTTTAGGAAGTAGGATCATCATAACTAGTACAAACAGGTATATTGTCGATGTTCCTGAGGTTTGTCATCCATATGAGCTTAAGGGCACGAACTTCAATCAGTCTCTTCAAATATTGAAGAAGTTGAAACAAGTTCCTCACGATGAAGTAAAAAGAAAGTTGAAAATAAGTCATGATGCCTTGGATGATTGGCAAAGCATATCTTTCTAGATGTAGCTTGCCGTTTCACTGGATTTGACAAAAGGATGGTGCTCCACATGTGGAACGATTCCAATCTCTTCCCAGAAGAAGGTCTTGAAGTCCCTCAGAAAATGTCTTTGATAAAAATTGGTGAAGACAATGGAAAGAGACCTGGTATGTATGTATGTATGTATGTATGTATGTATGTATGTATGTAGTCTAATTAACTCCAGTTTGTGCTTCCTCATGTGGAACACACGTCAAATTACCCCATTTGGATACTGGCATATCTAATAAATTTCTCACTTCCTAACACCTTTATCTTATAACCAAAAATTATCTAACATTGAAACAAAATGTCTTTTATTATCTTTAGGCGTTTCGATGAACTTGTAAGCATAAGACAAGCAATTAACAATTTATACCTCCCCATTATGTAAATACTAAATAGCAAGTCCATATGTGTGCATGCAACCATAAAACATTAATTAATGAAATTTTGTCAATGAAATTCGAGTAAATATTGAAGAATCTCATGAGTTATATAAGCATCAATATTTGGAGTAAGCCAAACAAATTATATAGCTTATAAACATACATACATTCCATTGGATATTTTGAATCATGTATTTTGTCATTTCAAAACAAAAAACACAAAAAGTTATACTTATCCATCCACGAGTATGTATGTTCACTGAAGGTAAGTTATTACGATGTAGACCTCCGTTATAATGTATCCACTTTCATCAAACTATATATTACGACTCCCCCAAAAAATGATTATTGCCCTTTTGCGACGACATTGGCTCCTGTTTCGTGATAACAACATGTAATGACTATTCCCAATATAGTGCCTCTTCAAATCTGAATGATAATTTGCCATTCAAATATATTTGATGTGTTCAGTGCCCTCTCTCTCATTAGTCAGACTTAGGTCAACCTTAGGACAACTGTTTGATTTAGAAAAGATAAGGCAAAATTTGAGGTGTCGACATCTTTTGCACAAATGGCTCTACATTTGAGGTTTCTTTCTTCTAATTGCATGAGGAGGACAAAGTCACGAGTTTCCCTGCCCTCGAGAATATGACCCTTAATTATTTTTTAAATATTTTTCTCCAAATTCGAAAAGAAATAGCATTTTTATATTACAAATTATGATATTAATTATACTTTACTCATCATAACAAGATAATGATCGTAAGTGCTTCACAATTGTTGGGGGTATGCATTAGAGCTGTGTTAGAAAAAAATATCTCACGTCGGAGATTTGATATGGTGGGGAAAAAGTTAATATATGCTAATTTGTCCATAACTTACCGATTTAAACTTTTGTGTGAACATAAATCTAACTGAATATATTGATGGTCTCAGATTTGGGCTCGCTCTCAATGATCTCCACAAGCGGAGGTGGCCTAATGTTGCTCGTCCCTACAACAATAATGAAAAGAAAGTTTTTTTTTTTTTGGTGAAAGCAAGTGATATAAATTGGGAAGAGGTCAAATTGTACAACCAATTGGCTTCAAAAACTTACACTCAAGATGGACATGCCCATTATGAGTAGAAGGAAGCCGAGGAAAAACCCAAGAGGCAACTGAGAACGGTCAAAAGCAAAAAGTAGATCGACTACCAGAAACGACCTAGAACAAGACGCCTAGCCAGTCGGCCCACAATCAGCGGAAGAGAAGATAAATGAATCCAACTCCCACGAGCGCTGAATCCTCCTGTTTCTTTAGGAGTCCTCGACGTCTTTGAAGGTAGCAGCGTTATCTTTGACGACCTTTAGGAGATGCCTCTTCATGGCCGGAAGAGAAAGCGGCTCCCCCCTGAAAAGAATATTGTTCCTGTTCTTCCAAATGATGTGACAGAGCGCACCAAAGGAAAAGTGCGCAATACTCTTGTAGAACTCCTTCCCCGAGAGTAGAGAGATAGCCCAACTAAGAGTCTCCTCCCAAGTCCTATTGGTCTAGGGTAGATTGCACCTGGAAGCCCAAAAGAAAGCAATACTTGAAGTAATGCGACACCCAAAAAAGAGGTGATCGATAGAATCAGGCACCTCGTTGCAAAAAGGGCAGTAAGCAACGTCAATCCTACCATGAGACATGAGAAGAGACCGTGTAGGCAGCCTTTGCTTGGTGATGAGCCAAAGGTTAAATTGGTATCGAGGCAGGATAGCATTGCTCTAGATGAATTGATGCCGGCTAACTCTCTCCTTCTTCCGCCTTATTGTCTCCCAAGCCGAGGCAACTGAGAACACACTGGTTGAGTCCTCCCTTGAACCGAAACAATCCTGGACTCCAGACAAGGAAGGAAGCGGCGATCCCCAAGACTCAATCTCTGATCTGATAGCCCGGCCATCCTCAGAAAAGAGATCAGCCACCAACGCCTGTCTAGAGAGACCTGAGCTGTAGATAATCGAATCTGTGAAAAATAGATTCAGAGGGCCCCGGGGGTGCCAATTATCGAACCGAAGCGACACTGATAAACCATTGCCTATCCTCCAGTAGAAGCGAAGTCGGAAATTAAACCTGAGTTGTAGCATTTTTTTCCAGGCTCAAGAGCAGTAGGTCGGCTTCTTCACAACCCATAAGTTCCTGTTCTTTAAGAAGGTCAAATGGACCCATTTACACCATAACGACTCCTTATCTGAAAAAAGATTCCAGATGTGCTTGAGCATAGCCGCCTTATTGTACTCGCGTAATCTCCGGATACCAAGACCTCCCTCTAATTTAGGAAGGTAGACATCCTCCCAAGAGACTTTGGCACCCCCTCTGCCCAACTCAGGTCCTTTCCACAGGAATTGTCTAATAATACACTCAATCTGATCCAGCACTGCTGCAGGAATAATGAAGACACTTGCCCAATAGGCCTGAATGGCATGGAGCACTAATCTGATCAGCTGAAGTCACCCAGCAAAGGAAATGAATCGATGAGTCCAGGACTGGACCCTGGAGGTGATGCGCCTCACAAGATCCGCACAATCCGCTTTCTAAAGCCTCGACGTGATGATAGGAACACCTAGATAACGGATTGGGAGGTTGCCCTCAACGGAGCCGAGGTCCAGAAGAATTTGATTCCTCAAGGCCGCCAAGCCCCTCAAGAGGAACACCTCGCTTTTCCTTGGGTTAGGAAGAAGGCCACTCTAGGAAGAAAATAGTTGGAGACCCTCCCTAAGAAGCTTCACAGAAGGCAAGTGACCTTCACAAAATGGGAAAACGTCATCTGTGAAGAACAAGTGCAAGAGGCTAGTGGGCCTACACCTCCAGAAGAATCTAAAATCCAGCTGAGTCGTGCACCTCCATAATCAGCGTGAATAAGTAGGGAGAGATGGGGTCTCCCTGCTGCAAACCACCCACTAAGAAAGAAGCCATGTAGCTCCCCATTCAGCGCAATGGAGAATTGAAGCGTCCTCACATAGGTCATGATGAAGTGAACAAGCCGGTTAGGGAATCGAAAGGCAAGTAGAACACTATCAAGGACCGCCAATCGACGGTGTCATACGCCTTCCTGAAGTCAACTTTAATAGCGCACTTCGGAGTGTAGGGTTCGAGGTGAAAACCTGAGAAAAGCTCCTACGCCAAGAGGATGTTGTCCTTGATTCTCTGTCCTTTGACGAAGGCACTTTGAGTAGGGCTAACAAGGTCCTTAAGCACGGCGGCAACTCTATTCGCCAACACTTTGGTAATAATCTTGTATACCGTGTTGCAACAAGCAATGGGCCTGAAGTCGTTGACAATAGTTGCATTGGGAACCTTAGGAACCAAAACCAAAGTGGTGTTATTGATTTCCTTAAGGATCCTCCTCGAGATGAAGAAGTCCCTGACGGCTTCGGTGACCAGAGGACCCACCGTATCCCAATTCTCCTTGAAGAACTCAACCGGGAATCCGTCCGGCCGAGGCGCCTTCCCCCGAGGAAGGGAGAAAAGAGTATCCCGAATCTCAAGATCTAAAATGGGCTGCTCAAGAAAGGCGATATGGTCAACATTTAAGTGGGCGTGGATAACCCCCATAATCTTTGCAATCGACGGTGTATCCTGCTCCAGCCGCGGCAAAAGGAGATCACGGAAATAATCCACAAAGTGCTGCTGAACCAGCTGAGGCTCAGTGATTTGGCTACCCGAGGAATCCATCACAGAGAGAATTCTATTTCTCAACTGTCTCTTACTGATGTATTGGTGAAAGAGTTTCGTATTGCGATCACCCTCCCTGATCCATCTGATCCTAGATTTCTGTCTAAAGAACGATTCCTCCTGGAAACGAAGCTCTAAGAAGGATCGGCGTTGAACCCTCTCCCGTTCTACGAGCACCTCATTGGTAGGATCTTGAAGGAGACCCACTTGAGTTCCTTATGGAGATATTGACAAAGGAGTCTCTATTCAGCTGCTTAAGCCGCCCTTTCAAGGCCTTTAACTTAGAAACAAGCCTAAACATAGGCACACCTGGAGATGGAGCCTCCCAAACTTGCTTCAAAATTGATTCAAAGTCCGGGTGCTGCATCCAAAAAAAAAATAAAATTGAATGGTTTCCTCTGAAGGACTGGGTCCTCAACCTTAACCACCATAGGTGAGTGGTCAGAAATCCAAGGCGCAAGGAAGGAAGCCTTTGAGTAGGAAAAAACCCGACTCCAGCTAGGGTTAACTAGGACTCTATCAATCTTTCTTGCCTCGCGCGAGGGGCCTGAAAAAGTCGATCAAGTGTACCGAAATCCCACATATCTGAGGTCCTCCAGCTCCGCTTGATCAATACAGTGTCTGAAATCATCTAAGCACAGCAACCAGAGATCCAAACCACCCAGCCTGTCAAGGGGTCTTTAATAGCATTGAAGTCTCCCATGACAAGCCAAGGCAAGTCCTGAAGAGAAGAGCTTCTAGCCACCAAATTCTCCCAAAGAGGACGTCGCGAAGTAAAGAAATGCTCATCATAAATAATAAAAATATAACAGGCCACTCCAGTATCCAACCTTCTCAGCTTCCCATGAATCGCCTGATCTGACACAAACATAATTTCAAAGGAAACCACAGTAGGATCCCAACCAACCCAGATCCTACCTCGATTGGAGTACTCATAGTTAGCCCGCAAACACTAGTTCGGCAACAAACTCCAAGAAACAACACTAAAGAGATTGTGGGGAATTTTGGTCTCAACTATCCCGACCAAAGACAACCGGTTAGCCAAGATAAGATTCCTCACCTCTGCTTGCTTAAGAGGGGCACCAAGCCTCCTGATATTCCAACAACCTATATACATATTTACAAGAGAATAGGAGAAAGGGTTACCTCTTTTTAGAGGAGCTACGCTTGGTGGAAGGCGGAGCAGGCCGGGCTGTCGAAGGGGGAGGGTTCGGTGCTAGGGCGAGCAATATGTCTTGCAAAGTGGAAGGGGGAGGATTCGGAGCTGGATTGGGCCTCCTAACCCCAATAGACGCCTTCGGTGAAGAGTAAGGGGAGAGAAGATCGTCATTTGAGGAGGAAATCAGGTTGTCCGAGATCCCAGCCACCTCGCCCGGAATGGGTAGCTTGGATTCAGGCGGCTCCGATGGGATGGCGGTCCCAACCATGGGAGAAGGGGTTGTCTCAGCTGGTCCGGGGATGGTCAAAGAATCGCTCGGGCCTTTGCGAGAGTAGACGCTAGGGAGTCTCTTCGCCACTGCCACGGACTTGAGCTTGGACAGCCTCCCTTCATCACTCGAAACAGAAGGGCTGGTCGAAGTATCATCCACCTGAAGGGTATGCTTTTTCTTCTTACCTTCCACCTTCTTCCATCCTTGTTCCACCTCATCGGGTGCTACCGGGTCAGGGACGAGAGACGGAGAAGGGTCCGAAGTAGCAAGGACAGCACAAGACTTCACCGGTGCCACGGGAGGCCGAGAAGGGTTCTGGGCAGCATGACAATTGTGGCCACGAGCCTCCATTCAAATTCAATTGCAATGGACCTTGACACTCCATCCACATTGACATCAACCGAAGAAACCCTAGGCTGGTTAGCTTGGATCTCGACACAAACCTGGGCAAAGGAGATCATCCTCTCACCCACGGTGCGCTGGTCCACAAAGAGGGGCTTACCTATGGAGCTAGCAATGGCTCCAATCGCCGGTGCGGACTAAAGATCAAGTGGAAGCTTCTTGATGATAATCCACACTGGAATGGAAGATTGCTTTTCCTTCTTCAATTCCATGAGAGGCTTCCATTGCTGCAAAATGAGAGGAACCCAAGCAACAGTGAGGGGTCCCTCCTCCAAGATCTTCCTCTGGAACACCGGATCCGGGACATAGAAGTAGAAGAAACCTTGATCATCGACTAACACATCCACTAGCTTAGATCCCCAGGTATTCTTCAACGCTTGTTCAGTAAGCTGAAATGGGATTTTTTCCCCCACAAAATACCCAACTAGGAACTCATTCCATTTGGGATTCGTTGCCTGCAGCACCTCCCTAGTCAAATTAATAACTGGTTCCCCCCCTCCCACAAAGTCAGGCGGCACATAAGAGAGCTCATAGCCCTTCACAGCCAACCGTGCCACATTGGCCCACGATTGGGCTTGGGGAGGCTTGGCTGAGGTAGGTGGCTTACTAGGGGCCCTCTTGTTTGGAGCCCGCGAATGACTTCGACCCTTGGACCTGTCAACCCGAGGAGGCCTAAAGGAAGGCCCACGCTCGGCGTAACCACCCATCATTGAACTTCCCCCTAGGGTCGGGGATTCTGGACCAAGCTCCCAGCTTGCCGAGGGGAGTTCGGACCTTTCCCCTTGCTAGTGCCTTATTGGGTCTCAGTGGAGGCGGATGCCATCAAGACCAGCAGGGCTCAATTAACTACGAAGCCCTCTATAGTACAGCAAAGGGAAGGAACTCCATACTAGGGCTGAGAAGCGGAGAGAGCTGATGGTTCCCTGCACCCACCTCGAAGCCCAGGATCAACACCCGCAACAGGTCAAGCGGACTCGCACCCAGGAGGCACCAGCGTCGAGTTGGGCGAAACAAGGCAGGAAGGGCAGAGGAGATTTCCACTTAGGGCAAGAACTAGGCCAAGCAATTTGGTGAGAAGAATGAGAGTCTTAAGAGGACGAAACCCTCCAAAATCGGAGCAAAAGGAAGGCTAGGTCGCCCAGGCCGAGCGAGAACCAGACACGGTGAATAGGAGCAAAATCGCCCCTCTTGGGAGAGACGATGAACAGTACCGCGAGAAAACCAAATGACCTCCAAGAAAGTTTCATATCTTATTAAAAAAAAAAAACCTCATGAAAGTTGGCTCATTCTCTCAATGATCTCCTAAGGCAAAGGTGGCTTCTTCTACTGCTCGTCCTTACAATAATAATGAAAAAAAAAAATGACTTGTCAAAGTTGGCTCATTCGTTTTGTCCACAACTAGTATGATCCTTCATGTCCATATTCAATTAGAAATTTGGCCTTGGCATGTCTCTGGACCTAGGCTTTGAAAGCTCAAAAAGCTCAGTCCTACTCATAATATATTTTAAAAACCCTAAAAGTATTCACATTTTGATTTAAAAAATAGGTTATTCAAACCCTAAATCCCATTGAAAATCCTCGAATGAGTCTCTTTCTCTCCAGTTAATATTTTTTTTTGGGTAAAAGGTAATAAATATAATGAGGAAAGACCAAATGTACAAAAGATCACGGCATCAAAAACTTACACTCAAGATGAGAAGACAAAATGAGTGGAAGGATACTGAGATATAAAACTAAACACGCGGCAACCAAAACAAGGAAGCCAAAACAACAAAAACAAGCACGGCAAGAACAACTAGCAACTAGAATACAAGAAACCTCGACCTGGGAGGAGAGAGCACCACTGCTTCCAACGCAAAACAGTAGCAACCCAAACGGCAGCCATCTCCAATCATTAGCTGAACTTGGGGAAGCGATTAAGGGTCCCCCGAGAAAATAATCGGGTCAAAGCCCCAGCTCTGCTGCAACATTTTGTTTCTGAAGTTATCATCAACGTTCCTGAATGTGATAGCCTTATCTCTGACCACTTTAAAAAGATGGTTCTTCATAGCTGGGACTGTAAGAGGCTAATCTCTAAAAAGGATGCTGTTCTTGTTTCTCCAAATAATATGACACAGGACACCAAAGGAGAACTAGGCAATGCATTTATAAAAGTCCTTGCCCATCATAAAGGTGGTGGCCTAACGAAGATTCTCCCTTAGTTATTGTTACGCCAAGGCAGATTGCATCTGGCTGCCCAAAAAAAAAGCAAGTCTGGCCGTGACACGGCAACCAAAAAACAGATGGTTAATGGAATCAGGCATAGCATTGCAAAAAGCGCAGGCACCACTCCCAATTCTACCATAAGACAATAAAAGAACTTGACTGGAGAGTCTGCACTTAATTATAAGCAAGCCAGATAATTAGAAATATATCTAGAAAAATAATTTGGGTAGGCTCAAACTGGGCCAGATGGAACCGAAAAGTGTTAGTACAACGCCCCCCCTCCCTCGAAAAAAAAAAAAAAAGGTATTAAGGAACGTTCGCGGCACAATCATTCCGAAAACTAATTGATTTTAGAAATTTGGACTTTCGAAAAAGTTGGGGGAAAAGCTGTGTGAAATCAATGGGAGCGTAGAGTGGGAAAGTAGAAAAGAACCTGTGTGGAAGACAACTAGGGCCTATTTGACAACACACCAAACAGTACCTCATTTTTTAAATTAAAAAAAAGAAAAGAAATTCGTTTGGTAACAATTTTATTTCTTAGAATAGATTTGTTCTTAAGAGTAAATTCCGATACCATTGAATGGACCTAGACTTAGAACTAGGGAGGACCAAGTCAGTTTTTCTGCAGGTATGCCTTCTCACATTGGGCGAACAACTCCAATTCAAGCCCTTTAGGCACAACCTTTTAGCAGAAAATCACTCTGCCCTTTAGTTCAGAGCCTAAAGACACGCAAATAGAACCAGGATGGTAACATTTCTAACTATCCGAGCTGCATTTCTCAGAGGATCCTACCAGGCTAGAGAAGAAAGAGGAGTTTAGAAAGCCATAGAGAGAATTTCACAAAACACTCACTTTACTTTAGGGACTCTGCCCAACACATTACATCCTCCTTGCCTTTTATAGGCAATAAGAGGTCCTACAAAAACAAGGACCAAATTCACGGGTCCTGAAACAAACAGAGGCTTCCGAAAATCTCGGTAGGGAATTATTCGCACGGTATGAACAGTGACAGTGAACAATGATTTGTCTAGCCTACTGCTACAGTAAAAGTATACAGTAACTTGCTACAGTGAAATTGTACGGACATTGGTCTTGTTCAGCGGTCTCACCCGTCACGGGCATTGTAGTCATAGTCCGAGTCATTTGAGCTGTGCACTATTGCTAGAAGATGTTCATCGTATTTTTGTTCAAGTGCTTCAAGGTCTTCTGGTGAGAGGATCTGGTTCAGCTGATATGGTGTGGATGCGGATGCTTCCTCTTGTACCCAGTCTGTATTGTCGATGTCGGTAGGAATACTTGGCTGAGCCTAATTGGATGGCTGTGCATAGAAGGATGTGGTCGTGCCTTGAGATAAGGACAAAGGTCCCTGATCATAGGGGTCTTGGGAAAGAGGACCTCCCCATTTAGCATAGGGGTCTTGAGAGGACTGTGCAATGTCATTTGTGTCTGCCATTTCATGCTTCTGTGATGATGTTGCTTGTCTAAATTTCTCGAGTGCCTCCTTGGCTTCTGATGCTAGGTCATAATGATCCCATGCAGTGGGTACATTATAATTCCATGCATCTTCAGGAATAGTCTTGTTCTCTTGACACAAAATTCTCTGGAGTTCTCGGTATTGGTGTTCACAACATCCAACAGGTCCTGGATAAGATTTGTGAACTCAAGCTTGTTTGTTATCTAGCTGAGGTTTGTAGGATGTGGTACCTACAATCTGTGGGGCATTGATGATGTTGCCATTATTTGTGAAAAAAATGCCATGGACGTTGAAAGAACAGAATGGTGTGGACTTCAGGGTCTGGTTGCATGGTTCTCAATTCTTTCTCTAAGAGATATTTCCAGTGAGTAGGAGGATAAAACCAGTTGAGGAAATCTAAGAGATTTTGTCACTGTCTTTTTCAATTTTTCCTCTGCCAAGTCCAAATATCTTGGTGAGGTTGGCAACGAATCCTCGGGTTGAAATTTCAATAGCTATCAAGTACTTATTGGTTAAGTACCATAATAACCATCGAAGTTGATCAGGAAAATTATCTTCCTTCTAGATTAGAGGATGTATGAACGGATAATCTGCATTTAATCAAAAAGGATAAAGAATCGAACCTCCATTGAGTCTGAACAAATCTGTGTGGCATTGCCACATGAGTTTATCTAGATTTTCAGTAAGGCTGTCATTCTGGATTCGCTCAATGATCTCTTGAGGGTATCGCTAGCTTGGCCAGTCTTTGATCTTCTCAATCTTATACTTCTTATTGTGATGAGAAGTATGGAAAGCATGCCTTATGATATACATGTTGATTTCTGCTGGTGCTTTTGGCCTTGATAGGAAATCAGCAAGTACATTCTTTTTCCCAGCAATGTGTTTGGTTTCAAAAGAATATTTCGAAAACCATTCAGCCCATCGAAGCAATTGAGAATTTGGATCCTGCTTCTGTTTGAATTTGGTCATCTGAGGAAAAGATGCCATATCTAATTCTACCAAGAAGTGATGGCCAATGAGATGGAATTTAAACTTTTTTATCCCATTTTTTATTGCCAAGATTTCTTTGAAAGTAGAATGATAATGCATTTCAGCTTGAGAAAATTTTTCACTTTTATAGGCACATAGATGCCTCTTACCATCAATTTCTTCAAATAGAACGGTGGCCCAGTATTCATCACTAGCGTTAGTCTGGAGAATTCTTTTTCCTGTTGATGGGATTTGCAACGGAGGAAGAGTTTGCATAATTTCCTTAAGTTCGGCAACTGCATTAGTTTGAGATTTTCCCCAAGGTGGGGGATTCTTTTTCAGCATTGTCTGCAGTGGGATCAATAGCTTTGCAATATTTGGAACAAAATCTCTGAGATAATTAATTATCCGAAGAAATTGCTAAACTTGCTTTGTTGTGAAATTTTCTTTGGGAAATTTCAACAATTCTTGAGCAATGTGTGGCCCTAGATAGTATGTCCCTTTGTTAAGGTGCATACCAAGAAATTCAATTTCGGTCTGGGCAATGTTCATCTTTCTTTGAGAAAGCATGATGCCATGCTTTTTCACAATTTCTGCGAATTGCTCAAGAAGTTGGTAGTGTGTCTGCTCATCAGGGCTGTAGAGTAGGATATCATCGATGTATACTGTTGCACTTGACAGGATTGGCTGGAAAATTCGGCACATGGCTTTTTGGAATAGTGATAAGAGCAACCTTTAAACCAAAAGGAAGAAGTTCCCATTGAAAATGCTGATTTGGGATACAGAATCCTATCTTGGGTCTGTCGTCAGGATGAATGCCCAATTGCCAAAATCCGGCTTTGAGATCAAATTTGGAATAGATTTGGGCTTTGGATAATCCAGCAAAAAGAGAGTTTCTGGAAACTAAAGGGAATTTGTCATCTTGGAGAAAAAGGGTAAGCGGCTGGTAATTAATTACCAGTCTCATTTTTCCTCTATTCTGCTCGGCACGCTTGTTGACATAGAAAGCTTCACAAGCCCATTGAGAATTGGAAGTTTCAATAAGGCCTCACTGCAACAGCTTTGAGCATTCCCTTTGGGCTAGAACCAAATGTTCTGGATTCATTCTCATATGACTCGCCTTGGTTGGATTGATATCTTCATTCTTTTTTAAAGGAAGGCGAACGAAGAGCTCTGGATTCTTCCATAAAGGATGGGAACATTTTTGAGCAAACTCAGAATGAGATTCTGAACAGAATTCTAACAAATTTTGCATGATCGGATCTAACAGACTCATATGAATGGAAAAAAGTCTTTGAATATTGACAAATTCAGAGAATTGATCTTTATACTTAAGACCTTTTCTAGGAATGATGCGTAATTGAGAAATCTGAGTCATAATGTCCCAACCAATGATCAAATCTTTGTTGGGAAGAATAGAGCCAAAGATTTTTGTGGTTATAAAACATTGTAGAAAAAACTGGACAGTTATTGGAGTGGTTCTCACATTTGTAGAAAAAGTATCTCCCGAAGCAGAGTTGAAATACTGAACACAGGAAGTCCAATATTCTTCGGGAAGAACTTTAGTGTCTAAGATTGAAGAAGCTACTCCAGTGTCTATGAGAGCAATGACAGTCATTGGCTTGGAAAACTTTGAAGTGAATATTTGTACAGGGAAATGGGGACAATGGGTTTGGCTTGAAAATATGTCAGTGCTTTCTTCTGAAGGGGTTAGAGATATGTCAAAGATATCTTCAGGATCTGAATCTGAATCAGTTTCACTGGGAGTTTGGTAACAAGGGATGAAACAAAGAGTTTGTTCACATGGTTCTTCATCCATGGAAAATAGAGATTCGATATCATCATTTTCAAGAAAAATACCAATTTCATTCTCTATATGATGTATCAAATGGTTCTGACCTTTTTTTGCCTGAGGATAGCTTTTGGCAAAATGTCCTTTTTGGTTGCAGATGAAGCATCAATTTGACTTTTTGTGGCCCGAGCGATCTTTCCTTTTGTGTAGGTATCGCCATTTCTTCTTTCTACGGAAGTGCTTAGAGCCATGCTTGGATTTGTTTATTCAGAACTTTTTGAAGTGTTTCTTTTTTCTGGAAGATTTTCCACAAGAACCATCACAATCTTTCTTAGAGCATTTGATCTTTAGGTTATGGCGAGAACATGCTCTATTAAGCTCTCTGTTGTCATTGACATAAATCTGGATCATTTGACGCTTTATACACAATTCTTTCAAGCACAAATGGATTTCTTGTTGGAGTTCTCCCAATGGAACATCCTGGATCCTCCTTTGTTTAGAGAGAAAGGTTGTCTCTACTGTTTGAGATAATTCTTTGGGAATTGAGGTCAAGAAGACATGCTTCAAATTTGCATCAGCTTCAATTTGATAAAAGAGTTTAAGCATTTCACGATAATGCTTATCAAGATGTTTTTTTTTTTTTTTTTCTGAAGAGAACAACATTTTCTTTCAAAAAATTCTCTTCTTTTGAGTCCTATAAGATCAACGGGTTTTCCTACAAAGAAGTGATATAGAAGGGTAATGGCATACTGAAAGTTTGGTGAGAGTAAAAAGTGAAGTTGATCTTGTTCTGACACAGATTGCCACCAAAGTTTGAGGCTACTTGTGAACCTCGTGATAAAATTGAAAAGAACATCATACTTGTCCTGGTTGGTAATGGCTTGAGTATTTAGCCAAGTATGAAATTCTTCAAGTCTTTCTGGCCATTTGTGATAAGGAATGTCATCAATAGTGAAAAACTGTCTTGATGAAGTGGCCACATTCTAGGAGGGATTGTTTGGCTGAACGACTTCTGGTTCAGAAGGGTTTGATTCCATGTCATGGTCTAAAGGATCGACCATGAATATTGATGAAGTTACTGGTATTATGGGAAAGGAATCAATGGAAGAGAGTGAGAAAGATGATGAAGATGAGAGGGATACTGAGTCTGATTCAGTATCAAAGATGTTTGGAAAGGCTGATTCTGTTGGAAACAAAATCTAGTCTGTTGAAATGATGGGATCAATCTGTTGTGGAGGCTGTGGAGTAACAGGATCAGGCTGTGGTTCTTGATTACCCAAATCTCTGAGAAAATATTCTAATGAATTTGACAATATGAGTTGATCTGGCCTTTCTCTTATGGCAAGCGGGGATTCTTCAGACTTCTTCTCTTTTCCTCTTCTTATCCGATCTAGTTCTTTAAGATGATTTCGCATTTCAGCCACGTTTGTCTTGTTTTGTTGAACAGGAATATCTACGATATTAGCAAAGATAGACGTCCGAGGTGGTGGAGGAGGGAGAGGCTTTGCTCGCAAAGTGGTTGAAAATGGATTGAGTCTTCCTTCTTCAAGGATCTGGATTTGCCTCTTGAGCTTTTCTATTTCAGCCTTAGGACTTTCGAGGTAATGATACCTTAAATGTTGTCTAGATTCTAAGGCATGAAGCCTTTTCTAGAAATCTGAAAGCATCTTCTTAGTGGTTTCATCATATCTTCGCAAATCTTGTTGCACATTCCCAATCTTGGAATCAATTGCTTTGAATGCATTGCTATGTGCAAGAAGAGTATCCGATTGCCAATTTAGGACAGCTTCAGCAACAGGAGTTCTTTTCTGCCTTCCATGCTTATCCACATCAGTGGAGGCAAGTATCTTAGGGACATGCCTATATCTACCTTGTGGATCAATAAACTCTTCTGGAGCAGGGAACGAGAGTTTGGAACTTTCCCGAACAAGAGGAGGAAAGTCTGTTTCGTGGAACATGGCGATGGAAGAGCTAGGTGGTGTTTCTGCTGGAACCTCAAGTGGGTAGGAATGTTTCTTTGCCCACTTTACAATTGGCTTATAAAATCGATAAATAGCTGGTTTTTTTTGGGGAGGAGATGGAGGAGGTGATAATGGTGGATCTGGTGATACAGAAGGAGGAACATTGAACTGTGGTGGTGGAGTTGGTGCATAAGAAACCATAAACTGGAATTTATCACACTCACTAAGAGTATCAACGGAGGGATCTCCGTTCAAGTACCTTTGGTACATTGGGTCCTTTGGCTTTTTGTGCTTCCTTTGAGGTGGCGGTTTTGCAAATGGATCTACCTCGTCAAGAGAATTTGTACAATGAGAACATTGACAAAAATGATCCCAAAAACAGTGACCATACTGGTCTTTGTAGTATGGACAGGATGACCATCACTTTTGAAGTATTTAACAAGCTTTTTTGGGTCTGGCTTAGAAATTGACTCAGGAACACATGGTTCAATCATGAAGAGGGTTTGGAAGATAGAAGGGCTCTCTTCTTTTTCTTTGCCGAATTTGATGGAAACAGTTCCATCTTTCTTTCTGACAAACTCAGAGTTTGATGACTGAAAAGACTTGTTGTTCTGGTGCAACTTTTCATAATTAGTAACCCAAATTTCTAGAAGGAGTGTGACCAACTTTTCCTTTGGGATCTGTCTGGGAACATGAATGCAGGATGCTTGATCATTTTGCATGGAAATGAATAGAGCATCTTCATTCCCATTGTGGAAATTTAGGTCAAGAGCATGATTCTGTACTCGATAAACCATCTGGTAGTGCAGTGTTGCTGCTACAAAATCAGCAGTTTGGGGAGCTCCAGTGAGCTTAACTTAGACTTTTAGAAAGGAGAGCAACTGTGGATCTGAAAGAGCAATATTGAAGTTTGGATATAGAGTTACAAAGACTATTCCAGCATTCAAAGTGGTTTGAACAGTACTAATGCAGGCATGCTGGTATTCTAGGAATCTGGTATCCAACAGAGCAATTCTTGCCACGACTGGCAATTCTTTACGACCATGAAAAGTAAGAGCAAGATGAACAACTCCATAATGGACATGAGAGTATCCTTGCTGAATCCACTGTCTAGGAAACTCTGGAGGGATTTGAAAAGTAACAAAGTACTCTTTTTCAGTGGCAGGAATAGGATGTTGATCAAACTTTGAGGACTGGACGTATTCCTTCACTTCCTTTGGAGTTTGGCAAATGAGTTAACGGATGGAGTGGATGGGAGAAAATCATGAAGTGGGTTTAGCAAAAGCAGAATATGGGTTCATCAGGGGAAGCTAGGTTTCAGAAATCTTGGTTTTGTCGCTAAGAGAGACTTCATAGCGATAGTCTATCTTAGAAGCTTTTGAAACACGAAAATCTGAAGGGGTTGAAGAAGATGGAGTTGCAACAAGAGAAATAGGTGCTTCTAGTATTTCTGGTTGATCTGTCATGATGTGAAGTGATCTTCTCAGCACTGGATTCACCTACTGAGTCTGTTAGATCCGATCATGCAAGAAGTAAAAAAAAGTTACTTCTTTGCTCCTGAGAATAACTCCAAAGTCAAGCCCAAACCATTTTTTTTCTTTTTTTCTTTTTCTCTTCCTTTTCTTCTTCTTCCTTTGTCCAATCGGCGACTCAACGGCCCTCGTCGAGGCTCCACCTCATCATGATTGGGCAAGGGTCGACCTTGCCCAGCCACCGCCAGTCACCTTCACCCTAGCATGGCGAGGCTTGACCTCGCCTTGTCTAGATGAGGCCAAGGGCGAGGCTGACCTCGCAGCGGTTAGGCGAGGTCGACCCTCGCACAGCTCTCACCTGGCTAGTCGCAAGCCATTGCCATGATTGGCAACTGACTAGAGGAAGAAGAAGAGAAAGAAAAAGAAAAAAGAGAAAAATGTAATAACATTATTAAAAACTTTAAAAAATTTGAGGATCGTACAAAAAATAATTCTATTCTGGAAATAGAAATTTTGTACAATTACAAAATGTATTCGAATGCTTAGAATTAGTCCAAGAAACATAATAAGGAAAAACTATTTCTGAGGAGATATTATTTCCGAGAATAGAATATTTATTAAACACACTCTTATAGTCTGTTGTTAGTGTCCAAGACACTTCCACCTAGTGCTATGATTGACCAAAATGGAAATAGCAAGAAAAGGACCTGAAGGTAAAGCGACTAAAAAAGAGAAAGAAGTTGTCTCTTGCTGCCATAGCACGGCATAGTCGCCCTCATTTTCTAGGAGGGGAGAGAAAGAGAGGGGGAAAATGTGAGAAATTTTTTCTCATGTAGTTGCTCCATCGCTGTTTACTCTCCTATCCACGCACCATGAAATGGAGTGTTCACCAATGGCAAATCCTACTAGAGCAACGGCAATAGAGCATCTCTTCACCATGAAGCCAAGGAAGAGAGAGAATCAATTTCTTCAAGTCTAAGCTACACTTGTGTGTTCATAGAACAATAGAAGTGTCCTGACATGTAGCCAGACTAGCTGGATTGAGTTCTCATCTGTTTCCGGTATTTAATCAGGTCATTAGAGGAATGCCAAAAGACATTAGCGGAATGAATGTTCCTTACTACTTTCACACTTACATATACCATATTATTGATATTAGTATAAATGTTCAGTACAATTCCTCCGCTACAATATGCTTAGTAAATATTAAACAAAAAGGTATTAAGATTAATTTGGCTAATAATGCTTCATTTACTAATATTGGTCATTAACTGATAGTGTTAATATCACGAAAAATCCTAAACTAGTACGTCTATAACAAATTTACCCTAAACTAACCCTAAACTGATATACCTATGACAAATTTATTCTTCATTAGTTTCCCTGAAATTTTACTATCAAATTGCAAAATTGGATGACACGTGATAGTTGACGGATGTACTAATTTGGGATTTTACCCTCTGTTTGATATGAGTGTACTAATTTGTGATTTTTCATGACATTAATTCAATTTAACGAAAACTAAAGCAAGGTAAATTTGTCACAAATATACCGGTGTGGGGTTTTTGGTGTAAACTTATCATCAATATATCACTTTGGGACTTTTCGTGGTATTAACTTTAATAAATATCCTAAAGCCAGAGTCAAACCAAAAGAGGGGAAGAATAATAAAGAAAGCTATTGTGCTTGGGTGGTGAAGCAAAAGCCAAACCAAACGTGTGCATTGCAATTTCCATTCATTAGATAAGAAGTGACACCAATGAACAAACTGTTAGAAGAGAAGTCGATGGAAGAAATGACTAACATCTTCGATGCGTAATAATTGAATTACCCAGGAATGTACATCGAATCACAAGCGAACGATGAACGATACGACTTTACGATGGTTCGAATACAATCACGAGAAAAGTATTCACATTTCACAACATTAATGCCGATTTTCTTCTCAAAGTAAAAATGGAAGTGTCTTTGTTCCTTGTTCATTGATGATGGAGAGAGGAGAACAAGAGACAATCGTACTTTCTGAATGTTCTTTCTCTAATAAAATTATTGCGGTTATCTCCAGAAGTTATTTATCTAATTTCCCTCTAAAGATAACTTCATTCATGTCCTTTCAAAAGGTATCTCTCCATTATATCACATCAAGACAAACTGATGCATCTTAATCGTACCCCATCATGGACGTACCAATGAAATATTACATCTCATACTCGGACATGATGGGCTTGATAATGCTCTATTAAAAATATAAGGCATTCAACATTCATCTACTTTAGAAACAATTCATACTAGCAAGAAAGCCGTGCGACCAATGAGTACACATGCATTTGGGAGTTCAAATTGTGCACCTATTGGGGATAACATAATGGCTACAACCCCATAAAGAAATAAACAATTGATATTTTACAATGTCCTAAATATATTTTGCTACATCAGTCCAAGTATACTTATCCTTTAAAGGCTTTAATTGATTATTCTCATATCATCATATATTTATAATTATATCCAAAACCATAGAAAGCGATATACTTAAAGTAATAGAGTGATATAGTACCTCTTTCGGCTCAGTATATTCATGAGCAAAGTGATCTAATTTGCCACAATTGTGGTACTTCATTTTGGCTTTATCCTTCTTCTCACCATAATTCTTGCGTCGGAAGGTCTTAGCTCTCTTGGATGCCTAATCAATATATTTTCCTTTATTGTTGAATTTATGGTTCCCCTTGTGCTTGAAGCTCAAAACTTTGTTCGAGCCCAATTCAGCAACATAAGTATGGGTAGAGGATCTCGCAGCCTCTAGGCACTCATTCTTTAATACCAAATAACGAGCTATATCGTCAAAAGTAACGATATTTCCTTTGTGTGTCATGTTGATTTTCATATGCTTCTAACTATAAGGAAACGATTTCATAATAACATGAACTTACTATTCATCAATAAGGGTGTGACCTGCCAATTTCAGCTTATAAATAATGTTTGACATTTCACAAAAATGTTGCCTCATCATTTGATTTAGGCGCTTAAGGTATGTGTCGAACTTAATGGTGAGCCTCTTCAATTTAGTGGCAAACGTACCACCAAACTTATCTTTCAAGGCAACCTAGATTGATTGAACTTCATCATAACTTTCAAACGTGATGCAAGCAATGCTATTTTTCTTTCTCCATGCTTAATAAACTTCTTGATCTCTTTTGTGCTGAGCTGAAGTTTCATACTCTAATTCATCCATGGTGTGGTTGAGGGTTTTCAAAACCTATTGCTCCTTAAGGATGTACACCTTTCAATGCCAAATATCATAATTGTCCCCGTTCAATTTCTCACCCTTATTGAGGTTTGCTATAGTAGTCTTGGATGCCAAAGACATAATCAATTGCTACTACCCACTAACATAATAAACGCAGAATCAATATTAACACACTTTCCACAGTAACACACATATAAAATTTATAGCAAAGACAAACTAAATTAATGATAATTTAATGAAAGACACCAAAATGAATGTTCCTAATCAGCTTCTGTGTACGGTTGTTTTACTATCATTAACTAGTTTAATTTGTGCAAATTTTAAATTCTAGGTGAGAACTTTTTTGAATTCTATCAACCTACAAACTCCCATTAGAAAAGATAATTATATGATCTCGTGTAATTACCATATTTTTCTATTAAATATCAAAAGGCGTAGTATGATGTGAACCACCATACAAAACTTTCATGCAACAATTATAATCGAAAGTGGAATTCATAACATAATGAAAAATATTGACGATCTCTAACCATTGCTCGAATTTATTCGGAACAAGGAAATTGCAAACATGTTAAAACAAATACATGCAATCATTGAACCAAACTCCACACAACACATATATGGTCATTTACTTATAGGTTAGCTTCTGTATTTCCAAAACCATAGTGAAATAAAGGTTAGAGAGAATAAATAATAATACACTTAAACCCTAAAAATACACGTATTTATGGTTCTGTACGCATTTTTATATCTTTAAAAACCTCAAACATGTAAAATAACTATACCACAATGTAAAATACATCCATACGAACCAAACATCACTGACCACGAGTCGATCGGATCTCACACACGCCCACACATGCCGCCTTTGTGCATGGCGCATGTGTCGCACATGCTAGTGAGTCAATATGGCTCCTGACTGGTCCAACCGATCCAACTACCCAACCAGTCAACCTAGTCCGACCGGTTGACTGATCAACACAGTAGGGTCGTCAGGTCGGGTCGGTGATGTCATCAATTACATTAGCATGTCGGTTATCGACGGTTTGCTGACGTCAGCATGCATCGATTCAACGCATGAGTCTCTCACGCACTAACAGTCCTAGCGCTTGGGGCACGTGGCGCTCACGCGTTGAGACTCACACATTGGTAGTCCCAACACATGAAGTGCGTGGCGCTCACATGCTGCGGCTTCTGGCCGTGCGTGTGGGAGCATCTGGTGTCGTCAAATGGCATGCCGCCTGTTGTTTTGATCGTCTCGACAAGTACTTTCATCCATATATTCAAAAATTGATTTTGGCCAAAAAAAAAATTTCTGAAAAATGGCCAAAATAGAATGGTCATCCGCAACCTCTAAACCTGTTTTTAATTTCGGTTCATTTTTTACTATTCATGTTGCAACTTTTGAGCAATGAACATCCAGATGATATAAAATTCAACTTTGCGATCCCCATATCAAACAGCAAACGAGAAAATTCAATAGAAAAATAAGGTAGAGATCATAACACAGACTCTGATGCCAATGTTGGAAGAGAAGTTAGTGGAAGAACGACTAACTTCTTCAACGTGCAATAAACAAATTACCTAGGAATGTATATTGAATCACAAGCGAACGATGGACAATACGACTTCACGATGGTCCAGATATAATCAGGAGGAATATATTCACGTTCCACAGCATTAATGTCGATTGTCTTCTCAAAGTAGAAATGAAAGCCTCTTTGTTCTTTGTTCGTTGATGATGGAGAGAGGAGAACAAGAGAGAACCATACCTTCTGAACGTTTTTTCTCTAAGAAAACTACTGTGATCATCTCCAAAAGTTATTTATATAACTTCCCTTACACCCTTTTAAAAGTGTCTCCTTGTTATATCATATTAAGACAAACCGGTGAGTTTTAACTGCACCCCATCATGGACGTACCAATGAAATATAACACAAATTATGGCGAAGATTGACTCTAGGAAGAACAATAGTGAATGGTAGTAAGAGAAAACTGCCACCAAGAAGAAGCCGCAATAGTCTAAGCTGAAAAGGAACGAGCTGGTGTTGTTGGGGAACCCAACGAATAGGTTCGATTTGGAGGATCTTTCGAGGGCCAGTGCCGAGGTATTAGGGAAAGGGATGCTTCGGATGACTTACAAGGCTGACCAGGAGGAGGGGACCACCACGGGGGTCATGAAGAGGCAGAAGGATGTGATCTTGTCGACTGAGGATTTCCGAGACAAGGTCGAAGTTGTCGGAGCGACAGACCACGGCTGGGGATTGCATTTCTTGTCACCACCTCGTGAGACAGAGCTTTGCCCGGCCACTGCCTGTGTCCTATGCAGAGCGTGATTTGTCCTTAATCCCTACGGGAACCGTGTCTCACTTGGAAAAAAAACTTTGCTATATTTTTTTCGAATTATTTATTAAAAATAAATAATTGTTAGACCTTTTTGTATGAATAACGAGTTTTTGTGACAGGGGCTGGTGGTCAAATTTTTAAATTTGAGGAAAAGTCTCACATTTTAAACTAGCTTTTGGGGTGAGAGTGGCCTAAAAGAGCTCGGATGGTCAATAAGTTTGAGCCCAACAATTCATACAAGAGAGTTATGGGTTGTTACAACTTTGATCTAAACCAGATATATGAGGGGGAGATTGTTGAGATTGGGTTGATTGTTAGTTTATAAGTATGAGAAAAGTCAAAAAGGCTCAAGACCACCCAAGTTTTAACTTATAAGATATACAAATCATTGTCAAATATTTTTGTCAATTATTCAAGCGGGATGGGGCTTATATCAGTCCCTCGCCCCGCTTGCAGCCAAATGCCCCGCAAGGCATTTTTCGTAAAATTTGCCCCTTAACGTTAAACCTAGTTCTTTCTTCCTCGCACCGTAGGATTTTTGTTACTGTAGATATTGATTAGAATTACTAAAATATTAACGTTAAATAAGTCTAATAGCATTATTGTACTTTACATTACAAAATCTCGTAAAATGCAATACTAGAATTAAAATCATTGTATTACTATGTAAATTATGAGCAATATCATTGTCCACGATGAACATAACCGATTTATTAATCAAACATATTATATAATTTACAATATCTTGTTGATGAATAATTTCGAATATTTAATGTAATCAAAATATAGTAATTAGCACAACTCTGCATTACTTAATCAGGTAGTAGATATGATTATATAGAATAGAGTAATCAAAAAGGACATTATTCCTACCCTAATTATTACCTTAATTGTTTTAGCTGGTTCAATAATTTTTTTATATATTTACATGACATATGACGATTTTCACATTATTCTTTTTTCAACTTGACATGAATAACTAATATTTTTTATTACACTAATGATTGCCAACATCCTTTTGTTGTTCAGAATTTTCCTTGACAATGGTATCAATTTCTCTTGTTTTTTCATAAGTTTTTGGGGCCATACCATTCGTAATATTTCACATAACTTTCCTATGCAGTTCGTAAGTTTCGTTTCTTCTATTCGAAGCAAACAACCAGAACATTGCTACTAGCTTTCCCAACTTACTCATAAATTCTAAGGTCAACTCATTCCTAAAGTTCCACGTGACTTTTCCATGTAGTTCGCAACTGTTGAAATATTTTGGCACCTAAAAAGTACCGTACAATAGTTAGGCACTGATATAGTCTTATCCCAAAAAGGATCTTTACGCAAAAATTTAGATGTCAATAAACAAGATATTTACACAAAAAAAGAGAATTCATATGAGAGACGGGAGTAGACTTTGTGAGAAAGATCCTAACGAGCATCATCTAATTACGCTCTTTGATTAAGCTCCTGAAATCCTAATCACGTTGGAAAATTCTTGAATGAAAAACTAGATGTCTACATAGCAATAGCATGGTACTTTCCACTTACGAAATTTTCAAAATAGAACGGAAGAAACAGTGAAATGAGCCAAAGGTCCAAAGTAACATAAAATCGACTATTTTATGTTATAGTCCAAAAAATATAATATTTATTTATTTATAAATAAATAGATTTCTATGAGCAATTATTACATGGTATATGTGAATTCGATTTGTATGTGTCGTTACGTTATGTGCGTCCCACGTCATGGGTCATATACTTTTGAGCAATATTTTTAGTCACAAAAATTAGTATCTCGCACCGCGTGAATATCTGGGTAGCGCGTTTCAAAATAGGAGGAGAAAGACGAAGATTGCCGTTTCAGAATGGCCGTCTCCAAAAACTCTCTCCTTTCCAACGTGGACGACGACACAACGGCGAACCTTCGCGGTTGGCGCGCGTAAGCTTACTTTGCCATTTCAATTGGACGAAGCCTTAAGGCAAGATACCGCGTTCGTCAACCGACATGGCTAGTCGGTTTTTTCCTCTCTTCAGAAGAAGAAAATTCTTGGGTGCTCCCTCAACCGCACGTCTCACGTCCCGGTCTTCTCTCTATATAAGTCCACCTCTGACGATCCCAGCGTGGGCGAATTGTCGGAGTTACGGATCCACTGTTCTGAAGGCTTCGGGAGGAGCTCGGCTGAAGGCGTGGACGAGGGGAACAGAGAAAAAAGGAGCGACAGAAAAGCTGAGTGAGGGGGGTTCGTTCGGAGCGGGGGACAGAGAGGGAAGGAGAGAGAGCGACTGTGGGTGTGAAACCTGCGAGAGGGAGCTTTCCGGCAGTTCGGCCACGCTCAATCCCCGTTTGACAACTCCGGCCGACGTCATCGAGCCCACAGCTCCCGTTTACCCCCGCACCAAACTTCTGGTGAGTTTCTTTTGATTTCAGCCCCTTTTTTCTGGCTCGGGGACATCAGGAGGCGGTCGGCCATAGTTCGGTTCATCTCGAGCTCCGCTCATGACCGCCGTCTTCGAGCGGGGTAGGGATCTTCTCGTTAAACGCTCACCCACGCAAAGCCCCCCTCCGGCTCCGCCTTCTTCCATTTAAAAGACAAGCCGGGCTCGGTTTATCCAGTTCTGGTTCTTGAGCGTTCCGTGTCCAACTGAGCTGATTTCTTTAGTGTCGTAGGTCTAGATCCGGGTCCGAGCCCTAGTTCGGTCATTTGATTCTCCTTAACCCACTGCACACCTTGTGTTTGACAAAATGTTTAAACCAAGTTGTGCCCATTTTCTTTTTCCTGATTTTTAGTTGCTTCGAATGTGTAGTAATAGAGTTTCCTTAATGGTGATCTTTAATTACCATGGTTCGATATGCTTTTTGTTGAGAAGCAAGTGGATGTACAAGTAAAATAATTTCTTTTATTATAAAACAATATTACAACTCTCTATTCTTTCACACTCTCACAACTACTCATTGTACTTGCTTACCCACTCACTTACAAACCTCACACGAACACAACTCTCACACACACCCACTTACTTCTTTTCACCCTACACTTACACTACACAAGACCCCTACACACCTCACATACACACCCCACACCACTACACACACACGTACACACTCAAGGGACAAGAACCCCTATTTATAGGAGGCAAAGTCGGCACATTCACCGACTCTCCTCTCCCAATATCTCTTCTACTTATTATTATTTTATTGCAACTTGTTGACCCATTTGTCAACAATTGCAGCTAAGGAATTATCTGGAGAGAGAGAGAGAGAAATCTGAAGGAGTAAAGAGAGAGAGAGATCTGGAGAAATCCAGCGAGAGAGTGACGGTGCTCTCTTCAACACTCCCCCTCACTGACTACTCTCTCTCAATTTAGATATAGTAGCCATGCTGATATTATTTTTGGACTCTTCAACTATCTTCCTCCATTCAGCATATTGTGAAGCTTCCTCGTACGTGGATGGCTCTATGGCTCCATCTTCAGTTGCTTCTCTTGCTGCGACTTTCCATTGAGTTTTGTGATCCTTGAATTTTTGCAATGTCAATTCATTCTGCCCTTTAGTCTCATTTTCCTTCTTCTCACTCAACTCTATCTTTGTATTCGACATATCTCCTATAAGAATTTTGAGATTGGAACTCATTCGATCAAGCCTCTCATTTGTGACTTTCATTTCATGCTTCAACTGATTCAATCCCATCCGAAGCACTTCAATGTAGACCTCTTGATCCTTTTCCTCATAAAATTTCTTCTCCTCGATCTTATTCCATCGATCCTTACACCACGGGATGTAGGCTGTAGATGGCATCCTTTTCTCAAAGAAAACTTTCTTGTTCTCCTTCATTTGTTCGTTGTCTCTCCCGATATGATTAATTAGAAATGTCATAGTGGGCTTAAGTTCCTGAACCTTCTGTAGCTTCTTGAACTCACATCGGAACTTCTCTAGCTCCTTTTCTTTTGCCTTGAGCTCTCGATCCTTCTGTCTCAGCATCTCATCCCTTTTCTTCAACATATTCTCCATCTTTGCCTTCTCAACTTTTAGCTTCTTTATCATCTCCTGCATCTCTTGCAGTTTCTTTTCACGACTACTTGTTGGCGTTGTTAGTTGTGTCTTCAAGTTCTCCCTTGGCTTGCTCTTATTTGGGGTCGTGATAGAACCTGTCGAATTATCCAACTCAATTATACAAGCGGTTGCAAGCTCTTCTCGTTCCTTCACTACAATAGGCACTTGAAAGCCCCATTCTTCTTCGCTTTCAATCTCCTTCTTGCAGGAAGTGACGACATTTCCTTCTTCCCGCCTGTACCAACAGACTCTGGCAATATATCCTACCTTGCCACAAACATAGCACCGTTTGCTATCCCTTTTGTTGCTCTTATCTTCATCGTCATCGTCGTCGCAATCTTGACAAGCTCCCCTTGGCTGATAACCCTTCTCTTCTAGTTGCCTCCGCCAATCTCCATGATTTTTCCATGGTTTGCCATCTCTTCCACCTGCTCTATTTCTATTATGGCCCTTGAACCCTCTTTTATTACTGAAGAGGGCACTTTCATCATCTTTAATTGTGACCTTAGGGATTTGTTTATCTAAGGCCTCTTGATTGGCCAATATATTTTCCAACTTTGGCTCATTTGCCCATCCACGGGTGGCCGTAACAATACCATTATACTCCGGCCTTAACCCATGAATTATTATTCTTCTCATTCTTGTCTTAGATATGGCATTCTCAGGATCTAATTTTTAAATTTCTTCGCAAATAGATTTAAATTTGAAAAAGTATTGACTTACTGTCATACTTTGTTGCGAGATTGAGAGGAGCTCGTTCTCCAGGCATTGTAACTTGGCGTCATTTGTCCTCGCAAAGAGTGTCGCCAAGTTATCCCAGGCCTTCTTCGGGGTCTTTGCACTCTTTATATGCTGCAATAATTCATCTTCAACAGTTACAGCAAGAACGTAAAGAGCCTTACCTGATTTAATGTTCCATTTTCTTAAATCACTATCATTTGTGGGTGGTGTGGTGTTGTTGCCGCCAACAAATCCCATAAATCTTGTCCAAGCAAATAATATTGCATACGGGTACTCCAATTACTATAATTGAAGTTGTTGAGCTTCTCCATGCCGTTCACAGAACTCGAGAAATCCGCCATCGTGACTTGAGTATAATGCCCCACACTATACCAAGTAAGCCTGGTCCTAGACCAACCGACTTCACAATCCCGGATTGTGCACTGGCAGAACTCTGACGTCCTTTGCTTCTTCGCTCCTTGGCTCAACAATCCCTGACCGCCTGCTCACTTACAATGGTCCCCGACCACTGTCTTCGTACGGTCTCCGACGACCTGCTCTGATACCACTTGTTGAGAAGCAAGTGGATGTACAAGTAAAATAATTTATTTTATTATAAAACAATATTACAACTCTCTATTCTTTCACACTCTCACAACTACTCATTGTACTTGCTTACCCACTCACTTACAAACCTCACACGAACACAACTCTCGCACACACCCACTTACTTCTTTTCACCCTACACTTACACTACACAAGACCCCTACACACACCCACACACCTCACGTACACACCCCACACCACTACGCACACGTACACTCTAAAGGGACAAGAACCCCTATTTATAGGAGGCAAAGTCAGCACATTCACCGACTCTCCTCTCCCAATATCTCTTCTACTTATTATTATTTTATTGCAACTTATTGACCCATTTGTCAACAATTGCGGCTGAGGAATTGTCTGGAGCGAGAGAGTGTAACAGCCCGGGCCCCACTGTGTAATATTATCCGCTTTGGGTCACCCGCCCTGGCGCGGACGAACCGCCATCCCAGCCATGGTCTTTTCCCTCACGGCTTTAAAACGCGTTACACAGATTAGAGGGACCCAGAATTCTTATAAACTAGTCCAGGACTCTCTCCCTAGGCGATGTGGGACAAGAGAGTGACTCATTCCTTCCGCACGTCCGAGGACTGTCGCTCGGGCCGTCACACTCTCCACCTCTTAACAGAACAGCGTCCTTGCTGTGGCCCCACACGAGGTCGGGTATCATAATAGCATTCTTGTTGTGGCCCCACACGCGGTCGGAAATCGGCTCTGATACCACTTGTAACAGCTCGGGCCCCACTGTGTAATATTGTCCGCTTTGGGTCACCCGCCCTGGCGCGAATGAACCGCCATCCCAGCCATGGTCTTTTCCCTCACGGCTTTAAAACGTGTTACACAGATTAGAGGGACCCAGAACTCTTATAAACTAGTCCAGGACTCCCTCTCTAGGCGATGTGGGACAAGAGAGGGACTCCTTCCTTGCACATGTCCGAGGACCGTCGCTTGGGCCGTCACAGAGAGAGAAATCTAGAGGAGTAAAGAGAGAGAGAGAGATCTGGAGAAATCCAGAGAGAGAGTGGCGGTGCTCTCTTCAACACTTTTTGTGATTTTTGTTCGAGTCTTGTTTGGTGCTTCTATGGTGTGTGCCAGATGAATGTGGACTAAATCATGAGCGAGAATAGATGATGGTCGGCAATACGGTGAAATTTCATCCAATATTTGAGATGGCGGTCCATGAGTGACGCCTTCTCTTGTTGGTCTTGAGTTTTAACGTTGAAGGTGGATGAGTTCACGTTCTGGGGTGGCTTAAGAGAGTCGAGGAAGAAGGGAGGTCCTCACGTTTCGGAAAGGGGGGCGTAGAAAGAAAAATAGAAAGTGGGCTTGAACTTAGTGTTGATAAATGTGGGTTGGGCTTAGGATAATTGAATTTTGACTCGATTCAGGCCATGGACCGATTGGCCTTGAACCATTGGGCTCGCTTCTTTTATTAGTCCAGTTGATATCACAAGTCCAAACCCATGAGCCCGCATCTGACCTTACACGCGGACTGGGCCCAAGGCTCGGCCCGGGTCCCTTTTTCAAATTAAAAAAAATGAAAATTTAAAAATAATTTACATTTGATAAATTTCAAAAATTCCGAAAAAGAAATATTTCTCAGGAATTAGGAAAATGGCTTAAGAAATAGTTTTTTTGGGTAATTTTCTCTTAAAGTGTGGGAAAACCTTTGATTAAAAATTTTGCGCAAAATTGGGACAAGCCCCCTAGGGCTTTACCTTAAGGTTTCAATTGTCCTTAAAGACAAATGCCCTCAGTTGCACACTTTGACACGATGATTATGGCTTCTCTTTAGCCTAATTAGGATTGGCATTATTTATTTCTTAGTGTTAGATGCTTGTTTTCTCTTGCAATTTACTTAATACCCCATTTGGTTGTAAATTGTTATTTTAATGATTATGCACTCACATAATCACTTCATACATCAGTGAATAGGCCTAAAATCAATTCAAATTGTTTGACCGTAAATTATCTAGTTGTGTAGAAAGTGAAGTATGTTTTCATACTTTACTTGATTTCTAGTCGACCCTGACGAGGTATGAGTTGAAGAGAGCTCACATCTAAAACATGGGCCGTAGGCCCCGTTTTATATAATACCTTTAAACCTACTTTCCGCCTTACCAAGATTAGGTTGCGAACAGAGGGTTAGGTCGCTACAGGGGGTTGAGAAGGATAAAATTTGAGAAGAATACGAAGAAGCTGTCTGGTGTAGGGCAATCGTTAATGTTTGAATGGAACTCTCTATTTTTACTTGCACTTGGAATCATGTGACTGGCCAATAACATCGTATTGGATAGATTCACATCGCACTATTGATCATTGGTGAATAAAAATAGCTTTCATCATAAATTGCTTGTGAAAATTTCATGAGCTTCTTATTCAAATCAGTCTGATAAGCACAAGCTACATTACTTACGATAAAAGGAGGGAAAAAGAGTAGAAAGCACCAAAAACATTCATAGTACCATAGTAGGCCAACTGAGAGCGACAGGCATAACATGTTCACATTCTCTAAAGCAAAATTATGACTCCCAACATTAACGAGAATACATGATAACTAAGCTTCACTATAGACTACCTGAATAGGATGACCACATTAAGTAGTCTTCAGGACGGCAAAATCACATAGGACTCTACAACGGTGCTCGTCTATTGCTTTGAATGTCGTATATGGCAAGTCATATTTAAGGTGGAGGAGAAAAGAGGAAACTTAATATTTTTAGCATTAGGAATTTTGATTAGTCATAAATCCAAAGTTGTTAGACTCATTAGAAGTTGTGTTATCAATTAGAGTGATGCATTAATCACCAATCTGATGACAAATTAAATTAATAACAAGAATCACTAAATTTCTGTAGGTAAACTCTTGCTCTAGCACCTCTCTTCACAAACAATTAGACTAAATTTCCTATAATAGCACGTACTAAATCGCTTTTTTCCGTCAATTTCAATTCTATTGAAGTATAAATACTCATATAGTCATACAAACCTAACTAAACTTTGAAGTGAAAAACCCAGCTCAAAGATATTCCATTTTATAACTTTAAGATGATACTATAGATAACAACCGACAACACTGGCATGGATCAATATAAGAAAAGCTTACTAGTTCACGTAGCCTTTGCACATGTGGGCCCTCTCTTTGCAATGATGAACACGCACTGCCAATCTTCATATTAACTTGAATTAATTAAAGAAACAATTAGAGAGAAAATAAAGAGTGGCGAACTAGATTCTCCTTTTTGACGATTCTATAAAATTTCAAGTTAAGACATGTTTGAGAACTTAGGTTGGCATATCATTGATACCGATTCTTTGATATTCTATGCAAAATCAATTATGAAACAATCATTTTTTTCCTATTATTCCGATCGTCTCTACTGTTATATGCATTATATATGGCATAAGATACTAGCTGCAATCTAAGCTAGGGGTGTGTTTATTTTGGGGAAAGTGTTCTTTGGGATTTGATTTCACCCGTTTGATTCATAGAAAATAACTAGTCAATTGAAAACACTTTCCCGTCAATGAAACTCATGCTTGCGGGCACGAGGTTGAGGTTGTGGGCCTCATGAGAGGTTGACGCTTGATGAGATTTGGCAAGCTTGAGCTCGAAATTGCCAATCTTGCGCAAGGTCGAGCCTAGTTGGTTTGCGCCTATGCTTCGAGCTTGAGGCCGGCAAGCTTGAGTCTCACCAGATCTTGGCAAGCTTTGAGCTTGAGTTTGCTTGTGGTTGTCAATGGCTAATTGGAGGAAAAAGGAAAGAAAAGAAAAGGCAAGAAAAAAGGAAAAAAAAAAAATTATTTTTTAAAAAAATAAAAAAGTTATTTTTTAAAAAAATAAAAAAGTTATTTAAAAGTTTGATATTTTTTTGGCCTAAAATAAAGTCATGAGATTGAAATCATTTGTTAATAAGACCCAAATATAAAAAAAGAAAATTTCGATTTTTACATTACTAAATAAAGGAAAATTAATAGTATTCCTATAAAAATATTTTCCAAAAAATATTTTCTTTTATTATTAAATTTTCCTTGAAATAAATGCACCCAACATTTGTGTGTATATGTGCCAATTGAAGTATCACGGCATGCGGCCAAAAATATGAAGACAGAACTAGAGAGCTGTTACAAGTTGAATCAATCCCTTATTGGGTATTATCTTAGTTCCAAGAGAATCCAATGCGCCAAATTCCCTTGGCTTCCGGCTGGGTTGAGTTTTCATATTCTTCTAGCAATTGAATAGGTCATTAGAGTTATATCAATTGGCTTATATACAATATTAGTGGAATACCCATATATAGTAGAACGGATGTTCTGTAAAATTTCCTTACTACGGCACGCTTAGTAAATTTTAATACAGAAAAAATAAAGATTAATTTGATTAGCAATGTTATAATTACAAATAACATTCGTAAGTGGTTAATAAATCTTGTGTATATTTAAGTAACTTGATATATATCTATGTCAATAGATTTATTGTGAATGAAGTAATTTTTCTGATCATCCAAATAAGAATTCTAAGCGGCATGGGATCATATAAATGTGCAAAGAATTCTAAGAGTCCATTTATTTGAAGGAAAATTATTTTTCGAGAATTTTTTTCAATTTTTCGGTGCTCAGATGATGAAAAATTAATCAATCTACACAAAACAACAAGTTTAGATAAGGGGGAAATGACTTCCCCATTTGGCAAGGATGAAATCATTTTTCTTAAACAGTGAAGCAAATGAAAACTAATTATTTTCCTAAAAACGGATTTCCATTGTAAAGATTTTTATTTATCGTGAAGTTTCCACCGAAACGTTCTTAATTTTGTTTTCACATTCCTCTTGTATCTTCGTGCCCAAGTAATGGACGTGGACTTGTAGCACCGTGCGGCTGACCTCCTTGTGATAGACGAAGGAAATGGGATGAGCAAACGACAAGAAGAACTAAGCCAAAAAGAGGGGATGAAGACTGAAGAAAGCTGTTGTGCTCGGGTGATGAAGCCAGAGCCAAACCAAGCGAGCGTACTACAATTTGCATTCATTGCATAAGAAGTGACGCCGATGGACGGGCTGTGGCGAAGGATCCGCGGAAGGACGAAACGCAGCAAATCCTTGCGGGACAAAAATGCGATTCAGATCAAGTCGCGAAAGCCTGACCTATCAAGTAGCGAGACCCAGATCAAGTCGCCAGAGCCTGGCCTATCAAGTAGCGAGACCCAGATCAAGTCGCCAGAGCCTGACCCGGCAAGGAGCGAGCTGGTGTTGTTGGGGAACCCCGCAAAGAGGTTCGATTTTGAGGATGTTATGAGGGCCAGTAAGCAGGAATTGGAGAAAGGGACGTTCGGGATGACTTACAAGGTTGACCTGGAGGATGGAACAACCACGGTGATCTTGAAGATGCTCGAGGGTGTGGTCTTGTCGGCCGAGGATTTCCGGGACAAGGTGGAAGCTATCGGTGCGATGGACCACGAGAACCTGCTCCCTTTGAGAGGCTACTTCTATAGCAAGTACATGAAGTTCCTCTTGTACGATTACATGCCCCGGGAAAGCTTGTTTGGCCGATTACATACATACAGACGATGGGGAGGGCATCCCCTGAGCTGGGAAGTCAAGCTTTTGATTGCCCTTGGAGCTGCCCGGGCCATCGAGTACCTGCATGCCCACGATATTTACTCTGGGAACATCATGTCATCCAACATCCTCCTCTCGTCATCCTACGAGGCCCGGGTCTCTAATTATGGCCTCGCTCCCCTAACAAGTTCGACCCTGCCGACCGACCCCAACACAAGTGTGGCAGATGTGTTTGGCTTCGGGAAGCTGCTTCTGGAGCTCCTGACGGGGGAGCCACAACCTCTGCTTTCCTCCATGAAGCGAGATCCAGGTTTAGATCTTCCTCAGTTGGTCCAGGTCGATTTTCGTGACAAGACGATTGCTAATATTTTTAATTGGGAGTTCATGACGTGCCACAAATACGAGGGAATGGTTAAGCTGGTGGAGGTGGCGATCAGTTGTGTATCCCTACATCCACATAAGCCCCTTTCGATGTCTGAAGTATGGAGGAAGATCGAGGAGTTGAACGATACGTATGCTCGGTGAGTTCATATAAAAAAAAGTCAAAAATGCTTCGTCACCTAACTTCATCATGACCGCATTTGGCAACTTGAATTCACTTTAATATTTTACAATGTTCACCATAGAAAAGTTAATTACCGTGGAAGTCGATGTCAAACTGAAGAGGAGTGGGGAAGGAGGGAAAGAAACATGTGAGTTTCGCATCTTTGATGCAATTATGAACAGTAAGGAGTTTCAGGGTATTGATTACTTGTATAGTAGGAAGAACTAGTAAGGGTAACTATCTACTAACAATCTTTCATGCAATAAAAGAAGGCTCCACCCAAAATAAATGAATCAATGACACAAAGTTTCCCCCAGCCCAAAGTTACGTGGAACAATGTGTCAATCGTCTTGGATATATCGAATTAGGATGACTTCTGGTTTCCCTTCAAGACGTGGGTGCTAGTCTAGCTCTTTCAAGATGCTTGACTTAAAGACATTTGATTCAATCTTGGTGAACGATGGCCTTACCCAGCTTTTACTTTACGCAGGAAACAACCGGATGGGGTTCTGGAAGTTTCTGAAAGAGTTTATGGTAAGTTCTTTTAGATGTTCAATGTTGGTCTCTTGATTATTTGAAAATGCAACATAGCAGGGTTCCGTGTTCTAACTACTTTCTTTGCTTAAGAGTTCTGGATTAATTGAGCGGGTATTAATAACCTCTACTTTTGTATTCTATGACTTACCTTCTCTTGGGACAAAGGTACTTCAACAATAGGAGAATCAACGGGTAGCCTCTTTGGAGGTCTACTGAGCTGTCTAGGATAAGAAACAACCTGTTTCCTGCAAAAGCAGAGTAATATCTGACTGGAGGTCTAGTGAGCTGAACTCATTGTCTCCTATCAACAAATGATGATTAGCAAGCCACCTTGCATAAGCATTACCTACCTAACAAATTGTTTCGTGTGCCCTTGCGGTCGCTTTTGATTAACTTTGTTTGCCAATTATGGGTCCACTTCTAGTATCACTCAGCGGAAACTCATGTGCCGGGCCATGGTTAATTCATACCACAGTCCATGGCTTCTGTGACCGCTGAAAGTTACCTATTGAAAAGGGAGCTCATTCAAAAAGTCAACACGCACATTACTTAACACACTGTAGCTGGTGAAAAATATTCGAACCTGTGTTGTCAACTCCCACTTGACAAAATCTTTAACCTACACTTTTTTTTAATAATATTTTGATTTGCAGTCAAAAGCAATATGTAGTAATGGAGAAATACCTCTGTACAAGTTTAAAAGTTCTACCAAATCTTCTTAAAATTGGTTCAGCTATAGGCAAGTCTGGTCCTAATTCTTGATTAGAGTCTACAACAAACAATTTCATAATCCTTAACCAGAATGTTCTTAGAAACCCCCTCCAATTGAATCTCTCTAGTTTCTTCTATTTGTTTCCTCACACTAGATTCTACCACAGATTTGCAATTGCACATCATGTTTTCATTGAATATAATACCATCAGTTCTTATTGTTTTCCTATTTTGTTCATCCACACATCGATAATCAAAATAATCAGAATCATATCCAATGATAAAACATTTCCGAATCTCTGCATCAATCTTGTTTATATTTTAAAAATCAATGTGCACTTATTAAACACAACCAAAATGTTTAGAAATTTACTTTCTTTCCATTCCTTTTTCTTTGGTAGCTTGAAATCAAGTGGACCTGAAGGTCCTATGTTGATTAGGATGTTGCTTCGTTAGCTACATCTGCTCAAAACGTTTTGGATAATCCTACATGCATCCTCATACTTCTCGCATGCCCATGCAGAGTTTAGTTCATCCTCTCAGCTTGGTTTAGCAACGGTCTGTTGGGAACCGTTCTAGTCATCCTGATTTCATTCTATGCAAAGAACTTGTTGAACTCACTGTTATCATACTCACTGCCATTGTCACATTAGACATTTAACCATAATCTGGTCTCATTCTCCACTTCAGCTTTTCACGTCTTAAGAGCAACAGACAAAACAGTTTTTTTTTAGAAAATAAAGTCATACTTTCTTGGTGGAGTCGTAAGCAAATTTATTTTTTGAATAGATTTCCTAATTGAAAAAAAAAAATCCAATTCTTGCCTATATGTAAGAAGTGGATGCTCTTTATGAAGATTATCAAAGAGGAGTTTCCGCGTGTGAATTACACCTTGAAGATATCAAAGTGTGTTGAACCCAGTAATCTTGTAATAAGATTTGTGAATTCCTTCATGAATTGAAAGATTCTTTTGTGAGGAATTGTGGGGCTAAACATTGCATGAGTTTTTGGATGTAATTAGGAGTTAGGAAATACTAAGTGTTTGAGTGATTTGAGTATGGTTGTAATCTATGTCGTATCGCTCGATCAATAGTGGAATTTATTGTTGCTCTCCCCGTGGACATAGGTCACTATGACTAAACCATGTAAATCTGGTGTCCTTATTTATTATTCAATCGCTTGCTTCTGCAACAATAAGCATTCAATAGGTTTATCTATAGAAGATTCTCATGAGGTGCTTATCCTTCAAGCTCAGGGGATCACATAATTAGTTGATTCATCACCTCTCTAGAAATATCATTCACACTGCACCTCTATGGAAATGATTTGCAGTATAGGTGTTTCCTACTTTGCAACTCTTTTTTGGAAGTTTATGAACTTAATTATTCGGTTTAGTTTCTAAACAACTTTTGACAGCGTAGCAAGTCAACATACGCGATTTGGAAGCTATCTTGCATGAGTACTTCATTTTTCCTCAAGAAGTAAATTCATTTCATAGTCTATCAAGTTAATACTGAGCCCAGTGGAAGGACACACTTGATTATAGACGTCTCCTGTTAGCTTCATCTATATTTGTACGGAAATCTTATGCATAAAATGATTTACATATTTAGATGTGGATGCAGTGTTTGAATACTGTCTTAACATGGAAATCTTATGCGCGTAATGATCATTGAGTAATATTAACAAAGTCCCATTTGATCCCCTTCCTCATGCCCCTTCTTCTAACTTGCTTGTTTCAGGAACTCCGCAAATGTCACCTTTGCTGTCAGAAAGTTCGGTTCATTCAGCTCTTAAGGGATCTTTTGGAAGTTTTGAATTAGCCACGAAATCACCTTGCACTTCGCTTGAGTTGGATCAACAATATGACACGACCGTGGAAGAGAATGGTCAGTCATTCTCACTGTCCGATCTCACAGGTTCATTTTCTTCTTCCTCTGTACGATCCCAGACATCCTTATTGGCTTAGGGGCATTATCATCGAGCAATATTGAAAAGTCCAATTGGATCCCCTTCCTCATGCCCCTTCTCCTAACTTGCTTGTTTCAGGAACTCCTCCATCGTCCATTGTGAATAATTCACCTCAGGCTTCTTGTGTTCCTCCCCCTCCTCCTCTTCCTTCTGTGGGTCGGGTGGAGCAAATGATGCCTTCTTTTGAACCGTCTCAAGATGCAATTATGATGCGAAATATTGTTGAACACCCAAAATCGCAGGCCCTCAATCATCAGCCATTTTTGTCTTCAGAAATGCCTCAAGTTGTCATCTCAGGTAATACGTTCACAACGGAATTTTTTATGCATGCTTCTAGTCACGGAGGAATGATTCGCACTCATTTTTCATTGTCCACCACGGAGTATTATGAACTTTTCCGATTTTAAACGTAGGATGGGACATGTACCTGAATTGAAGTGAACTACCTTTACTCGGTCACAGCTTGATTCATTTAAGTTCAGTTCCGCTTGGTCCAGTCCAGCCATAGAGTTACTGAAAAACAGTTTGACCAATTGGCGAGACACATACAACACAGACGTGGAATAGTCAGTCATCTCTCAGATGAAGGGATTGTTTTGGCTAGTAGGACCATGCAATGCTCCTATAATAACTATCACATAATTTCATTCTAATTAGATGTAAATCTATGAAATAAATTTCTTTGGACTCAAAATCTATGAAATAACTATCACTCATAAAAGATCACTTTGGACTCAAAATTTCACAGGTTGTAGCCATTGTCTGCTCGGATAGGGTGCTTATCACCACGGTTTATACTTCAAGGAAGTTTCCATTGAATGAAATAAATTTCCTTAAAGTTGCCTCGCGTTCTGCAATTGCTGAATTCTCTTTATGGCCATTATTGCTTAACATTTTCATGTAAAATAGGTGAGAACAAGGAATCTGTGAAGTGGGAAGAAATAGCAGCTGTGACAGAAATAAACATGGACGTAACTTCTGTCAGTGACTCAGCATCCTCATCGGCTATCAACAATGGCAGTGAAGAAGCTACTGCGGCAGGTGTCTCCAACTTGGTGCAAATCCCTGATTTGACACTGCCAAAACAGGAAAAAGTGTACCAGCAGGACGACTCACCATCATCAACCTCCATGTCATCTGGATATGACTATGATGTCTTCCTGAATTTTAGGGGGCCAGATACTCGCTCAGGCATTACAAATTTCCTCTATACCAGGTTGCTAGGTGCTAGAATCCACACATTTAAGGATGATGAAGAGCTCCGAGTTGGAGAGGAGGTTGCTCCTGAGTTGCTAAAAGCTATCAGCCAATCAAAAATTGCAATTCCCATCTTTTCCAAGAGCTACGCCTCTAGTAAATGGTGTCTTAATGAGTTGGTCCAAATGGTGGAGTGTAGTAAAATAGGGAGACAGAAGGTTATGCCCCTTTTTTATGGCGTTACTCCAAAGGAGGTCCGTCATCAAAGTGGGTCTTATAAAGAAGCCTTTATTTCGCATAAGGAGAAATTTGGTGCCAACGTTCGTAAGTGGGAAGCTGCTCTCAACTACGTTGCCTATCTAAAAGGTTGGGACAATTCGAAGAAGGATAGGTACGTCATTTTCTGAGTTATCATTTTGGCGCGATATTCCATAATATTACCTTTTCTTCTTATTATGTTTTCCCTTTCCCTTCCATGATATTAGAGGTGAAGGAGAACTGGTAGAAGAGATTCTCCAGGAGGTTATAAATCAGTTGAAAATGGCTTGTCTGCCGATAACAGACTGCTTGGTCGGAGTCGAAAGTCATGTGAAGAAGATCGATACAATGATGTGTGCTGATTCGAAAGACATAAGAATTCTTGGAATCCATGGTATGGGGGGCGTTGGAAAGACTACTCTTGCCAAAATCATCTACAACCGACTATCACATCATTTTGAAGCTTGTTGCTTCCTTTCTGACATCAGGGGAACTTCAGAGCTTAAGGGCATCGAAGTTTTGCAAAATCAACTAATCTTTGATGTTCTCAAAAGAAAGGGGTCAAACATTAGCAATGTTGAGGAAGGAATCAAGATAATACAAAATAGTTTACGCAATAGAAAGGTTCTGGTACTACTTGATGATGTCGATCAAATGGCTCATTGGGATGCACTGATAGGAAAAGCTGCATTGCTTGGGTTAGGAAGTAGAATCATCATAACTAGTAGAAACAGGGATATTGTCGATGTTCTTGAGTTTTGTTATCCATATGAGCTTTTGAGCATGAATTTCAATCAATCTCTTCAACTTTTTTGCAAACATGCTTTCGGAAGAGATTACCCTACGTATGATTATGTTGCTTTCTCCACAGAAGTGGTCAAAAGTACAGGAGGTCTTCCTCTTGCTCTTAAGGCTATAGGTAAACTACTTCCGTGCAGAAGCAAACATGTTTGGGATGCGATATTAAAGAAGTTCAAACAAGTTCCTCTCAAAGAAGTAAAACAGAAGTTGAAAATAAGTTATGATGCCTTGGATAATTGGCAAAAGCATATCTTTCTTGACATAGCTTGTCTTTTCGCTGGATTTGATCAAAGGATAGCACTCTGCTCGTGGGAAAATTCCAATCTCTTCCCAGAAGTAGATCTTGAGGTCCTTCAGAAAATGTCTTTGATTAAAATCAGTGAAGACAAGAAGATATGGATGCATGATCAGCTCAGAGGCCTTGGTAGAGACATTGCTCATTAAAAATTTCATAAAGAACAAGAAAAACAGACTCAGTCGCGGAACCATGAGGAAGGTTTGGATGGGGTGATGGAAACGAAGGTAAATTTGCATTTCAATTACTTTATCGTCATCAACTTGACAAGTTTAGGCCTTTTCACTATGATTGTATGCTCAATAATATTTAAGGAAGGTATTTCTTATCTCATGATTAGTATTATGACTTGTTTTTTGGTTATACTAATGCTTAGATTTATTTTTTATGTTCGGAACGACCATATATACTTGTTGAATATAGTATCCTTGCTCTCCTGTTTTGCCGTCGCAGGGAACAAAAAAAATTGAAGCTCTTTGCCAAAAGTTTGACCCTCAGTTGCTATATTATTTTGCAAATGAAGAAGTCGAGAGGCCGTCTAATCAAAGATACACTGAAGTGAGGGTTTTCCAGAAGAATTGGCCTTCAAATGATTTCCCAGCCAATCTACAAAACAAGATGCTTATGCATTCCAAGTTGAGATGGCTTTCGTGGCATCATTTTCCCATTGAAGTTAAGATCACCAATTTTTCCATGATGAACATAGTCATTCTGCATTTGGGGCACTGCCCTAGTCTTGTTGACGTTCAAAGCATTGAAGGCTTGGCAAGTCTCAGGATTTTGAAGCTCATAGAAATTCCGCTATTGGAAAGATTACCTGAGCTATCAAAATTAAAGAAGCTCAATGAACTGCAATTAGGGCACTGCCATAATCTGATCGACTTGCAAAGCATAGAAGGCTTGGGGAATCTCAGAACTTTGAAGCTCATAGAAATTCCGCTACTGAAGAGATTACCTGATCTATCAAACTTGAAGAAACTCACTGAACTTCACTTGCGATACTGCCATGGTCTAACTGAAATAAAAAGCTTTGATGGTTTGGAGAATTTGATGATCTTGAAGCTAGGTGAACTTCCTCTACTTGAGAGATTGCCCAATTTATCAAACTTGAGGAAGCTTACGCATCTGGACCTACGACAATGTCATAATCTTGTGAAGATTCAAGGAAGACTGGAGTCGTTGGAAGACTTGAGCATAAAAGGATGCAGATCTTTAGATGAGATGTTTGATCCAGCTTTGAGTTTCAAGAAACTAAAATCTTTGCGAATACATGATTGCGAGAAGTTACATCTTGACAGGATATGGGTCTCGAAATTTGAAAGATCTGATAGGGTATATGGAAATTCGAGATGTTTGATACTGAGTAAAATGGGCATTTGTGTTTGTCAGCTAGGTAGACAGTTCTTTTTGCCATCGCTTCCATAGTGAAAACAAATAGACATGTAATGCACACATTGTGTCTAAAGAAGGGTTGATCAGGTCATCCTCTTGTCATTATAATCTGAGGGGGATATGATTTTCTTCAAATACAACTACTAATTTTGTCCACTACAAGAGTTGATTAGGTCATCCTCTCGTCATGATTTAATTGGAGTTTTACTGATTTCATAGATCCACATCGTCTTATCAAAATGTCGATACTCATTGTGCACACTCGTATTGTATCTTCTGAAAAGCTAGTACACTTGATAAAACCGACCAGCAACTTGAGAGGTCAAGCCAATGGTTGTCCCAGAGCTTAGCAAGTTGGTTGACCATTTCGATGTCTCCATGTGGAAGACTCATTGATCTTCTCGAGCTTATGACATGACTCAATTATGAGTACACTCTCTGGTTGCATTTTTGCTATTTATAGGTGGAGACAATTTGAACAGTCATAAGCATTTGTTCCTTATATATTGTGGGTAAAGTTTTTCCAAGAAAAATGAGCTAAATATCTATTGAATTAGCATCTAATCAACCTAGCTACATTTCGTAATCAAATTTAAGACTTCATATTTTAATTATCATCACACGTTCGCTTACCTAAAAAATCAGATGGATGGTTACGTGTTTGGACACATCGATAGAAATATAAGGCAATTTCGACGAATTTTGTTCAAGACGATATCAATCGACACACTCAGTGTATCCAGCAAAATGCATCAACACACCACATTATTTTGATTATTTATTGGCATTTTGGTAATTTTTAATATTATTTGTTAAGTAGATATTACTATTCCAAAACATATTTTTACGATAGCAACAAGTTCAAAGTATTATCTACATCACATTTTAAGATATATCTTATTGAATCTTTTTGTAACATCCAAACATCTTGCGCTTCTTTCAATTCAATGTACAATTTTCTCATTAAGATGTTAAAAACCATCAGTATTTCACTACCTTGATATTAATGATCGGGAAATAACTCAAAAAGTCCTAAATATATTGTACCAATATCAATTTAGTCCTAAATTTTTTAATTTAACTAATGTAGGTCTAAACCTTTTGATGATATCGGGGTTGGCTAATGTAGGCCGGAAATCACTGACATAGTAGTCTAATCAGCACTAACCGTCCTCAATCCGACACCACCTAAAATGACATTTCGAGAAATATTATAAATGTTTTTGTTCTTTTTTTTTTTACTTTTGGGATTAGTGTACCAAAAGTGGGAGAATTACCAAAAAAGTCCTAAACCTATTGCAATTGTGCCAATTCAGTCCATCCGGCCAAAATTGGCCGGCTGGCACTGATGTGAATGCCAACTGGCAAATGCTAATGTGGCAATTTTTTTGTTTTAATTTTTAATTTTTTTTGTTTGAATTTTTAATTTTTTTTGTTTGAATTTTTAATTTTTTTTTGGATTTTTGAATTTTTTTTTTCTTTTTTTCCCCACCTTCTCCTTCCTCTAGCCTACTGGTGCTGGCCAGAGGCAAGGGCCGGCAAGGGCTAGTGAGGTTAGCCTTGCCGGCCACTAGCGAGGCTCACCCCCACCGACCATTGGCAAAGGCGAGCCTCGCCCAGCAACGGCGAGGCCGCCGTCGCCACATCTGGCGAGAAGCCTCATCGGCCACCAGCGAGGGTCGACCTCATTGGTGGCCGGCAAGGCTCCTCGCCAAATCTGGCGACGGCAGCCTTGCCGACCACTAGCGAGGTCGACCCTCGCCTTGGCTAGGCGAGGCCCTGCCGGATTTGGCGAGGGCAAAGCTCGCTGGATCTAGCGAGGCCTCGCCCTCGCCAGTGGTCGGCGAGGCTGATCTCACTAGATTTGGCAGGGCCTTGCCCTCGCCAGCCCTCGCCTTTGGCCGGTGGGGGCGAGCCTCACCATTGGCCAACGAGGCTGAGCTCATCGGCCCTTGCCTCTAGTCAGCCCCGACCGGCCAAGGGAAGGAAAAGATGGGAAAAAAAAAGGGAATAAAAAGAATTCAAAAATTCAAAAAAAATATTTAAAATTTCCAACAAATATAAAAAAATATTTAAAAATGCCATGTCAGCGTTCACCGGACGGTCGGCGTCCACGTCAATGCTGGCTGGCCAATTTTGGCCGAATGGACTAAATTGGCACGATTGTAAAATATTTAGGACTAAATTAGCCAAAAAAAAAGTTTAGGACTTTTCTACCAAAAGTCCTAAAACTTGTCTCAAAAGTATAATTGAATCCTGAAATTTTTAAAAAGTGCAATCAAGTTTTAAAACTTGTCAAATTGGTGCAAACAATTCTCTCAGTCAACTTTGTCCAATTTGACTAACAGAAAATGCTAATGTGTCATTTTTATTACTTTATTAAGACACGCAGCACCAAATCAGAAAATAATTTTGATATGTTCAAAAAATAAATGATAAAAATTTTAAAAAAGAAAAAGATCATAAAAGAAAAAAGTCTAAAAACAATAAATAAATAAAAAAGAAAGCTAGCTTATTTATTTATTTATTTTAAAGAATGGAAGACCCGGCCTCCTCGGGCTGTCAGTGAGGCCCCGCAACCCCTGTTGGGTGTTCGGAGGGTCGGTGAGCGCCGCCAACCTTTGCTGCTCGGAAGCAAGGCCTTGCGGGCCCTTGTCTGCATCACACGGTGGTGGCCGCCACACATGGGGAGGCCTTGCAAGAGTTTTGTAGAAGAGATCTGATGCTTATCTGTAACCATAACAATGGTTTGGTATGGAAGACTCGTGTTGTATATCGGCACCATCTGAGGCTGCCACCCCGAATTTTTTATCGCTCTTTTTCTGTTCCGACACCAACACCCTCCCAGATTCTCAAAAAGGTGTTCATTAAATTGTTGTCTGATTTAAAGCATTTGAAGCAATGTCCACAAATCATTCGAGTTTGGTCGCACAATCTGGTTCCATGAAGATGAGATCTCAAGGGGTGGTATTGGTGGCGTTGTTGGTGATACGGGTTCGCACCAATTGTCAAGGCGAGGCTCTCTCTACAGCCCTACGCTTGATGAGGTCCAAAACCAGCTGGAATGTTTGGAAAACCACTGGGAAGCATGAATCTTGATGAGCTTCTCAAGAGCATGTAAAGTGTGGAGGGAACAATTCTTCACATTGTTGGGAAGTTTGCAATTTCCCCATTTCGATTGCACACCCTGCAACTAGGGATCGCAAGCATCCCAATGAAACAAAAATTGGGCCATGTTCTCGTATTATATCAAGAATTGTCACCCATGCTTTGAATGTTCTCAAATCATAGTAGTGATAGTGGCATCGAACATATGAAAAAATAAATATTAACTCGATAATGAATATATAAGACATATTGGTTTTATTCAAATGAAATCAAATCCATACTAATTGTATGACAGCACATTGGGTGGATAACGGAATAGATACCAATTTTCACTTCGCTTAGTTCAATACATTAATTAAATACACCTTCTTGTGTTTATATACAAAAAATTTTCTCGATACTCGCCTCAATCCTGATATTGTTGAAATCAGTAGGTAGAAAATTTGCTACATTTGAAGTCCTTCACACACACACATATATATATTTTACTCTCCATTCAATCTTTCCAATAAAGATTACTAATGGAGGAGGGTAAGTGCTTTGGAGGCTTTGCTAATTGCATTAGCATTTGCTCTGCGATCAAATCTCAATTCTTAGCTGTTGTTCAAGGGTCTCGGTTAGCTTGCAACCTAAACCACCGTAGAGTCATTCTCAAGAAGGATTCCACTTCGATTATGTCTTTAATATGATTGACAAGCGACTCATCTGGGTCATCCATGGTTTCTTTGATTAAGCAAATTCGTTTAATTTCATAGAGGCAATGGGAAGTCGAGTTACAAGTTACTTACGAGAGAGGAGAATACTTGTGCTGATTGGATTGCAAACTATGATGTTAGATCTCGAGAATGTATGGCTTTACATGATATTTCTCCAGGTGTTTTATCTAGTTATTTGATAGGAGAATTTGCATGGCACCTTGATGCCTTGTTCATGTATGGTTGTGCCTTACCAATGCCTCCTTTTCACATCTCGTTTTGAACGTTTGTGCGTCAAAAAATATTTTCGTTCTCAACATTTGATTTTGAATATTTGTAAGTCCAAGACATTTTTGAATTTACTAAAATAATTAATGAAAGGTATCAAAAATTTGAAAAATCTCAAAATAATAAATTTAAAACTCGAATATCCTCAAATATGAAATTCGGAACATACCGACCAAGTTCCACTAATAGTTTAGTGGCAAATTAGATATCACCATTGTACACCACTAACCTATATATCAAAATCTAATCATTAGATTCTATCACCTCAAACTCCTAACAATCCAATCTAGAAAATTAATCCTAAATAAGGTGATGTGAATGAAGATCACATGAGAGGTAGAAAGCATCAAATTGTGTGAGAATGGCCCGTATGATTCCTGCCTTATCATGAGACGCATTGTTTGTAGAAGATGTTTTTGGGACAAAGACAAATCAATCATCGTGGCAACGCCGAGAGAGAGAGAGAGAGATTTCGTCTAATTTGAAAATTTGAATGTGAATTTTTAGGGAAGAGGGAGAAAATGGCTTATAAAGATTTGGTTTTGGAGAAGTGTAGCACACTAGAAGTGCCAAAAATAACTACAATGCTCTCATTAGTGCCAAAAGTTTCTTTCAAGTCACTTAAGTGTCACTTTTTTAAAAAAGCGATCACTTAAGTGACAATTTTGACCTAGCTAGTTGGAAAATTGACATAGCGATATTTTATTAATTTCTCAATCATACATGGCTTGTCAATGTGACTATTCAGCATATAGCCTCTAAACAACATCATTTTGTTTTTTTGCCCCAAATATAAACCTTAAATTGGACAATCAAGCATTTTACAAATTCCCCAAATATAAACCCTAATCTCCAGAGCCACCAATCAGCTAAGGTTCTCTCATTACACCTGAGGGCATGGAGGAGGGTTCGGGTCTGGAGGATGTTGGTGGGGACAGATTGGGCGAGGGAAGATGCGACCTTTGGGTTGGTCAAGTGAGGCATTTGGTCGAATAGGTAGTGGGCGTCATCAGGTGGGAGGTATGTGCGAGAGTTAGGGTTGATTGGGCAGAAAACAAAGGCGAGAAATGAGTAGTTCCTTAGGTCTAGCTCCATCGGTTTGTCCCCACCTTGGATTGACGTCGTCCGTTGCTTCCAAGTCTTGCCGGCCGTGCCTTTCTTCTACCGTGTTTTTCTGATCTGAGTGTTTGAAATTTTTTGTACTTGCTTAATCCTTCTTCGCCAACACCAATCACTAGCGCTTGATTTTTGCTTCAAACCTTGACATCCTTCCAACCTAAAATGCTCAAGGAGAAGGCTGCCCTTCAAACCATGCCTGCTTCAAAAAATTATTAAATAAGGCTTGAAAGAGAGAGAAAGACTAGAGAGAATGAGAGAGAAAGAGAGATGAAATTGCTTTAAAATGGCATCGTTAAACCTTAGACATGGCCATAATACACATCGGAGGGAGGCAACAACATAGAGAGAATACATGGCCAAAGGATAGAGAGAGAAGAAATCGGAGAGTGGGGTTACACAATTGAATACACGGCCACATGGAGAGCAGGGGATCGATACCATACACGTTGATAGAAGTGAGATAGAGAAATCGCGTGTCCTCTCGCAGGGCTCCACAGAGAGCATTCAGTCACAATTCACAACACATGGCCGAAAGGGAGGGAAGAGGAGGTTGTGCCCAAAAAGGTCTCTTGGTGGGGCTTTTATCGATCGAACAGAAGACACCAAAGAGAGACTCCCATGTTCTTTTCGCTGACAATACCAAGAGGAAATTCCTTGGAGTCTTCTTCCAATGATTGTTGGTCCTCCGCAGACAACGTCACTACCCCACCTTTTGCAGACAACTTCGCCACTGCGACTGATAGTCATTGGTATTTTTGCTTGCTATCTAATAAAACTAACGACCTACAAGCTTTCCAGGAAGTGATCGGCGAACAAAAATCTAGTCTCATCGTTTCCATCGACTATAGTTTATTGCTAAGTTTCTAAACGTCCTCATCTAGCCCAGATTTGCTATTGTTTCTGATTCAATGTCGAAGCCTAATACCATGTTCTAGCATTGGTCAATGCCATCGGGCATGACTCGTGTAACAATTCTAGTCGTCGTGCTAGTCTTTCCTTCAAGGTGTCGTCACTCTTGTTGCCAAATAGACTGGTGTGCTCCCAAAAGCCAACTTGCTTCTTCAACATTTAGAAACAAATGTTGCTAGTGTTGGGATTTGCTGCACAATCCCAAAGAAAAAAAGAGAGTAAAAGTGAGAAAGAGAATTCGACATGCAAGGTTTTATCGTGGTTCACCCTTAAACTAGGGCTACATCTAGCTGAGGATTCCACTATAATTAGCATTTCACACATCTCTATTACATCCTTAATTATGATGGAAAATATAAGATATATATCCAAAAAGAATATATATATATATATTTAATAGCTATTCATGAGCCTAAGCTCAAACTATTAGGGGTGAGCATGGTTCGGGTTGGGCCGGTCCACCCCCTAATCCTAGGACCAACCCGCACAGTGCTGGTTCTCAATTTTTGGGACCGAGGACCGGACCGACCTAATGGGTTCGGTCTAGTTCTAGGGTCAACCCGGGACCAACTAATAATTTTTTTATTTCATTTTTTGTACTCCTTAAAAAAACGATTGAGGATTGGACTTACCCAATGGGTTCAGTCCGATTTCAAGGTCAACCTAAGACTAACTAATAATTTTTTATTTCATTTTTTGTACTCCTTGAAAAGGCAATTAAGGACCGTACCGACTCAATGGGTTCAATGATGAGCAAGGTCAGCTAAGAGAGGCAAGCGGTGAGGGTCAAGTGGGGTGAGCGTTGAACAAAATGGGCATCAAATGTCAAGTAGAGAGCAACAAGCCAAGCGAGCATCAAGCGGCGAGAGGCACCAGTGACCCAAAGCGAGCGAGGCGAGTGTCGAGTGGTGAGCGGAGAAGTTCTTTTTTTCAATTTTAGCAAAATGAAGACTAAAAGAACAAATAAGACATAAAAGAACGAATACTAGAGGGGGATGCCATAAGGTGCCTTTTTGGACGCTATGAGGACTCCTTACAAAAACATTTTCCTCATTCGTAAATTATGACTATCGAGGCCGTAAAAGACATTAAAAACCTAAGTTATTAAAGAACAACGTAAAATTACTTGAATTCTTCACTAAAGAGCTGTTTAATGTCATTGACGCTGTTTATTTTAAGGTTTTCTCTATATAATATATATATAGTCAGGCCCTGATCCAAGTTGGATCGACCCGGAACTCTCAGGACCAAGGACCAACCCGTACAATGCTGGTCCAGGAATTCTAGGACCAAGGACCGATCCAGTCTCCTTGGGAATCGGACCAGGACCGGCAGGGTTGGGCCGGTCTAGGGTCGGTCCAGGGTAACCCTAGACCGATGCTCACCCCTACAAACTACTAATAAAATATAAAAAGACAATATATATCCAGTAGCTATTCACGAGTTCAAGCCCAAACTACCAATAAAATATGACCTCAAGAAAAAAAAAATTTTCTATACATGATCTTCCCCTATCTACCTATCCTATCCACTGCAACAGTCTTAAAGTCCTGCCGCTGCTTGCATTTAAAAACACGAACCAACCTCTTCTCTTTTCTCTTCTCTCTAGCTGAAGAGGACTGCATATATCGACAAGTATCACTAGACAAAATCCCAAATCTATTGTGGTGGCACCACGAAGAGGTGAATGCCTTTATTCAGAGGTGCATCAAATGAGATAATTTGGAAGCTTTGTATAGACAAGGACTGGTACGTGTTGTGTTTAATTATATTATTTATACCTCTAATATTGTCAATATAATTTCCTTCAAAGATAGAAATTGAACATTAACAATTTGTGCATGTTGTAGTATGAATATGTAAGTTTCATGAATGTAGAGTCAAGAATGAAACTACATAAGATAGCCGCACAATTTGGTCACCTTGAGGCTACCTATATGGTTGGGCTCCTCCTTGTGTGCGAGGGTGGCAAGTTGAAGAAGAAGGAAGGAGTCGGCTTGTTGAGAAAAGTCTACTCGAGCGGACGAGTGGTGGAATGCCGTGATAAGTATTTAACCACCGTTCGCAGTATGTGGTGGAACAACACATTGATCTTTAGAGAAGAGAGAAGCTATGATTGGGAGATGCAAATCGAGCACTGCAAGAGGAGGGGATGGGTGTGTGACATCGACCATTACGATGACACTGAATGCGAACAATGCATTTGCCGAAGGGAGACAAAGATTCTATACAAGTATTGCAGATACCCTTGACGACATGATCTTAAATTGGACGGGGAAAAACTAAAATTCATGGGCAAGATAAAATGTACACAAACATATATATATATATATATAAAACATAGTTATAGTTATAGTGCTAAAGCACATCTTTCTATAGTTATACCCACCGCACGATCGTCGCACGACTGCCGCACGATCGCCGCACGATCGCCGCACGATAACGTTTCACCCCTATCTCGTCAACATGCAATATCTTAAGGAATTTCCACTAGAAGGAGTCATTTTTTTTTCAAGTAGCACCTCATTAGGCGCACATGCACGACCATACGACCATTTTTGGCCATGTCTTCTAATAATAAAATAAAATACAAATTACTAAAAAAAGCAAAGCCAAAAAGAGTTTTGTAATCAACACCCATTTGTAATCATTGTGCTGCTGCAGACAATTTTTTTTTTCTATACATGAACTTCCCCTATCCACCTATCATATCCACTGCAACAGTCTTAAAGTCCTGCCGCTGCTTGCATTTAAAAACACGAACCAACATTTTCTCTTTTCTCTTCTCTCTAGCTGAACAGGACTACATATATCGACAAATATCACTAGACAAAATTCCAAATCTATTGTGGTGGCACCAGGAAGAGGTGAATGCCTTTATTCAGAGGTGCATCAAATGCGATAATTTGGAAGCTTTGTATAGACAAGGACCGGTACGTGTTGTGTTTAATTATATTATTTATACCTCTAATATTTTCAATATAATTTCCTTCAAAGTTAGAAATTGAATATTAACAATTTGGGTATGTTGTAGTATAAATATGTAAGTCTCATGAATGTGGAGTCAGGAATGAAGTTACTTAAGAGAGCCGCACAATTTGGCCACCTTGGGGCTTCCTATATGGTTGGGCTTCTCTTCGTTTATGAGGGTGGCGAGTTGAAGAAGAAGGAAGGAGTCGGCTTGCTGAGAAAAGTCTACTCGAGCGGACGAGTGGTGGAATGCCATGATAAGTATTTAAACACCGTTCGCAGTATGTGGTGGAACAACACGATGATCTTTAGGGAAGAGCGAAGCTATGATTGCGAGATGCAAACCGAGCACTGCAAGAGGAGGGGATGGGTGTGTGACATCGACCATTACGATGACACTGAATGCGAACAATGCATTTGCCGAGCGGAGACAAAGATTCTATACAAATATTGCAGATACCCCTGAGGACATGTTCTTAAATTGGACGCGGAAAAACTAAAATTCATGGGCAAGATAAAATGTACACAAACATATATATATATATATATATATATATATATATATATATATAAAATAGTTATAGTTATAGTGTTAAAGCACATCTTTCTATAGTTATAGCCACCGCACGATTGTCGCACGATCGTTGCACAACCGTCGCACGACCGCCGCACGATCGCCGCACGATAATGTTTCACCCCCATCTCGTCAACGTGCAATAGCTTACGGAATTTCCATCAGCAGGAGTCATTTTTTTTTTTTGAAGGAGCACCTCATTCGGCGCACATGCACGACCATACGACCATCTTCGGCCATGCCTTCTAAGAAAAAAAAATACAAATAAAAAAAGCAGAGCCAAAAAGTGTTTTTTAATCAACACCAATTTGTAATCATTGCGTTGCTGAAGATATATTTTTTTTCTGTACACGATCTTCCCCTATCCACCTATCATATCCACTGCAACAGTCTTAAAGTCCTGCCGCTGCTTGCATTTAAAAACACGAACCAACATTTTTTCTTTTCTCTTCTCTCTAGCTGAACAGGACTGCATATATCGACAAATATCACTAGACAAAATTCCAAATTTATTGTGGTGGCACCAGGAAGAGGTGAATGCCTTTATTCAGAGGTGCATCAAATGCAATAATTTGGAAGCTTTGTATAGACAAGGACTGGTACGTGTTGTGTTTAATTATATTATTTATACCTCTAATATTTTCAATATAATTTCCTTCAAAGTTAGAAATTGAACATTAACAATTTGGGTATGTTGTAGTATGAATATGTAAGTCTCGTTAATGTGGAGTTAGGAATGAAGCTACTTAAGAGAGCCGCACAATTTGGCCACCTTAGGGCTTCCTATATGGTTGGGCTCCTCCTTGTGTGCGAGGGTGGCGAGTTGAAGAAGAAGGAAGGAGTCGGCTTGCTGAGAAAAGTCTACTCGAGTGGACGAGTGGTAGAATGCCATGATAAGTATTTAAACACCGTTCGCAGTATGTGGTGGAACAACACAATGATCTTTAGAGAAGAGCGAAGCTATGATTGCGAGATGCAAACTGAGCACTGCAAGAGGAGGGGATGGGTGTGTGACATCGACCATTATGATGACACTGAATGCGAACAATGCATTTGCTGAGCAGAGAAAAAGATTCTATACAAGTATTGCAGATACCCTTGGTGACATGATCTTAAATTGGACGCGGAAAAACTAAAATTCACGGGCAAGATAAAATGTACACAAACATATATATAACATAGTTATAGTTATAGTTATAGTGTTAAACCACATATTTCTATAGTTATAGCCATCGTACGATCATCGCACGATCGTCGCACGACCGTCGCATGATCGCCGCACGATCGCTGCACGATAACGTTTCACCCCTATCTCGTCAACGTGCAATAGCTTAAGGAATTTCCACTAGCAGGAGTCATTTTTTTTTTCAAGGAGCACCTCATTAGGTGCACATGCACGACCATACGACCATTTTCGGCCATGTCTTCTAATAATAAAATAAAATACAAATTTATAAAAAAAGCAAAGCCAAAAAGAGTTTTGTAATCAACACCCATTTGTAATCATTGCGTTGCTGAAGACAATTTTTTTTTTTTTATACATGATCTTCCCCTATCCACTGCAACAGTCTTAAAGTCCTGCTGCTGCTTGCATTTAAAAACACGAACCAACCTCTTCTCTTTTCTCTTCTCTCTAGCTGAACAGGACTGCATATATCGACAAATATCACTAGACGAAATTCCAAATCTATTGTGGTGGCACCAGGAAGAGGTGAATGCCTTTTTTCAGAGGTGCATCAAATGCAATAATTTGGAAGCTTTGTATAAACAAGGACTTGTACGTGTTGTGGCTAATTATATGATTTATACCTCTAATATGTTCAATATAATTTGCTTCAAAGTTAGAAATTGAACATTAACAATTTGTGTATGTTGTAGTATGAATATATAAGTCTCATGAATGTGGTGTCAGGAATGAAGCTACTTAAGAGAGCCGCACAATTTGGTCACCTTGGGGCTTCCTATATGGTTGGGCTACTCCTTGTGTGCGAGGGTGGCGAGTTGAAGAAGAAGGAAGGAGTCGGCTTGCTGAGAAAAGTCTACTCGAGCGGACGAGTGGTGGAATGCCGTGATAAGTATTTAAACACCGTTCGCAGTATGTGGTGGAACAATACGATGATCTTTAGAGAAGATCGAAGCTATGACTGCGAGATGCAAACTGAGCACTGCAAGAGGAGGGGATGGGTGTATGACATCGATCATTACGATGACACTGAATGCGAACAATGCATTGCCGAGCGGAGACAAAGATTCTATACAAGTATTGCAGATACCCCTGATGACATGATCTTAAATTGGACACGGAAAAACTAAAATTCATGGGCAATATAAAATGTACACAAACATATATATATATATATATATATAGATCTAAATATATATAGATATCTAGATATATATATATATATATATATATATATATATCTAACATAGTTATAGTTATAGTGTTAAAGCACATCTTTCTATAGTTATAGCCACCGCACGATCGCCGGACAATAACGTTTCACCCCTATCTCGTCAACGTGCAATATCTTAAGGAATTTCCACCAGCGGGAGTCTTTTTTTCTTTTTTTTTTGAAGGAGCACCTCATTAGGCGCACATGCACGACCATACGACCATTTTCGGCCATGTCTTCTAATAATAAAATAAAATTCAAATTATTAAAAAAGCAGAACCAAAAAGAGTTTTGTAATCAACACCCATTTGTAATCATTGCGTTGCTGAAGACAATTTTTTTTTTCTGTACATGATCTTCCCCTATCCACCTATCATATCCACTGCAACAGTCTTAAAGTCCTGCCGCTGCTTGCATTTAAAAACACGAACCAACATTTTCTCTTTTATCTTCTCTCTAGCTGAACAAGACTGCATATATCAACAAATATCACTAGCCAAAATTCCAAATCTATGGTGGTGGCACGAAGAAGAGGTGAATGCCTTTATTCAAAGGTGCATCAAATGGGATAATTTGGAAGCTTTGTATATACAAGGACTGGTACGTGTTGTGTTTAATTATATGATTTATACCTCTAATATTTTCAATATAATTTCCTTCAAAGTTAGAAATTGAACATTAACAATTTGGGTATGTTGGAGTATGAATATGTAAGTCTCATTAATGTGGAGTCAGGAATGAAGCTACTTAAGAGAGCCGCACAATTTGGCCACCTTGGGGCTTCTTATATGGTTGGGCTCCTCCTTGTGTGCAAGGGTGGCGAGTTGAAGAAGAAGGAATGAGTCGGCTTGCTGAGAAAAGTCTACTCGAGCGGACGAGTGGTGGAATGTCTTGATAAGTATTTAAACACTGTTCGCAGTATGTGATGGAACAACACGATGATCTTTAGGGAAGAGCGAAGCTATGATTGCGAGAAGCAAACCGAGCACAGTAAGAGGAGGGGATGGGTGTGTGACATCGACCATTACGATGACACTGAATGCGAACAATGCATTTGCCGAGCGGAGACAAAGATTCTATACAAGTATTGCAGATACCCCTGACGACATGATCTTAAATTGGACGCGGAAAAACTAAAATTCATGGGCAAGATAAAATTTACACAAACATATATATATATATATATAGATATATATACATATATATGTATATATATAACATAGTTATAGTTGTAGTGTTAAAGCACATCTTTCTATAGTTATAGCCACCACACAACCGTCGCATGATCATCGCATGACCGTCGCACGATCGTCGCACGATTGTCGCAAGACTGCCGCACAATCGCTGCACGATAATGTTTCACCCCCATCTCGTCAACGTGCAATAGCTTAAGGAATTTCCACCAGCAGGAGACATTTTTTTTTTTGAAGGTGCACCTCATTAAGGGCACATGCACGACCATACGACCATTTTCGCCATGTCTTCTAATAAAAAAATAAAATTCAAATTATTAAAAAAAGCAGAGCCAAAAAGAGTTTTGTAATCAACACCCATTTGTAGTCGTTGTGTTGCTGAAGACAAATTTTTTTTTTTTTTTTCTGTACATGATTTTCCCCTATCCGCCTATCCTATCCACTGCAATAGTCTTAAAGTCCTGATGCTACTTGCATTTAAAAACACGAACCAACCTGTTCTCTTTTCTCTTCTCTCTAGCTGAAGAGGACTGCATATATCGACAAATATCACTAGACAAAATTCCAAATCTATTGTGGTGGCACCAGGAAGAAGTGAATGCCTTTATTCAGAGATGCATCAAATGTGATAATTTGGAAGCTTTGTATAGACAAGGACTGGTACGTGTTGTGTTTAATTATATGATTTACACCTCTAATATTTTCAATATAATTTCCTTCAAAGTTAGAAATTGAACACTAACAATTTGTGTATGTTGTAGTATGAATATATAAGTCTCATGAATGTGGCGTCAGGAATGAAGCTACTTAAGAGAGCCGTACATTTTGGCCACCTTGGGGCTTCCTATATAGTTGGGCTCCTCCTTGTGTGCGAGGGTGGCGAGTTGAAGAAGAAGGAAGGAGTCGGCTTGCTGAGAAAAGTCTACTCGAGCGGACGAGTGGTGGAATGCCGTGATAAGTATTTAAACACCGTTCGCAGTATGTGGTGGAACAATACGATGATCTTTAGAGAAGATCGAAGCTATGATTGTGAGATGCAAACCGAGCACTACAAGAGGAGGGGAGGGGTGGGTGACATCGACCATTTCGATGACACTGAATGCGAACAATGCATTTGCCGAGCGGAGACAAAGATTCTATACAAGTATTGTAGATACCCCTGACGACATGATCTTAAATTGGACGTGGAAAAACTAAAATTCATGGGCAAGATAAAATGTACACAAAGACACACACACACACACACACACACACACACACATATATAACATAGTTATAGTTATAGTGTTAAAGCACATCTTTCTATAGTTATAGCCATCGCACGATCATCACACGACCACCGCACGGTCATTGCACGACCGCTGCACGACCGCCACATGATCGTCGCACGACCGCCACACGATCGCCGCACAATAACGTTTCACCCCCATCTCGTCAACGTGCAATAGCTCAAGGAATTTCCACCAGCAGGAGTCATTTTTTTTTTTTGAAGGAGCACCTCGTTAGGCACACATGCACGACCATACGACCATCTTCGGCCATGTGTTCTAATAATAAAATAATATACAAGTTATTAAAAAAAAGCAGAGCCAAAAAGAGTTTTGTAATTAACAGCCATTTGTAATCATTGCGTTGCTGAAGACATTTTTTTTTTTATGTACATGATCTTCCCCTATCCACCTATCCTATCCACTGCAATAGTCTTAATGTCCTGCTGCTGCTTCCATTTAAAAACACAAACCAACCTCTTCTCTTTTCTCTTCTCTTTAGCTGAAGAGGACTGCATATATCGACAAATATCACTAGACAAAATTCCAAATCTATTGTGGTGGCACCAGGAAGAGGTGAATGCCTTTATTCAGAGGTGCATCAAATGCAATAATTTGGAAGCTTTGTATAGACAAGGACTGGTACGTGTTGTGTTTAATTATATGATTTATACCTCTAATATTTTCAATATAATTTCCTTCAAAGTTAAAAATTGAACATTAACAATTTTTGTATGTTGTAGTATGAATATGTAAGTCTCATGAATGTGGAGTCAGGAATGAAGCTACTTAAGAGAGCCACATTATTTGGCCACCTTGGGGCTTCCTATATGGTTGGGCTCCTCCTTGTGTGCGAGGGTGGCGTGTTGAAGAAGAAGGAAGGAGTCAGCTTGCTGAGAAAAGTCTACTCGAGCGGACGAGTGGTGGAATGCCGTGATAAGTATTTAAACACCGTTCACAATATGTGGTGGAACAACACGATGATATTTAGAGAAGAGCGAAGCTATGATTGCGAGATGCAAACCGAGCACTGCAAGAGGAGAGGATGGGTGTGTGACATCGACCATTACGATGACACTGAATGCGAATAATGCATTTGTCGAGCGGAGACAAAGATTCTATACAAGTATTGCAAATACCCCTGACGACATGATCTTAAATTGGACGGGGAAATACTAAAATTCATGGGCAAGATAAAATGTACACAAACATATATATATATATATATATATATATATATATATATAACATAGTTATAGTTATAGTGATAAAGTTCATCTTTCTATAGTTATAGCCACGGCACGATCATCGCACAATCGTCGCACGACCACTGCACGATCGCTGCACGATAACGTTTTACCCCATCTCGTCAACGTGCAATAGCTTAAGGAATTTCCACCAGCAGGAGTCATTTTTTTTTTTAAGGAGCACCTCATTAGGCACACATGCATGACCATACGACCATCTTCGGCCATGTCTTCTAATAATAAAATAAAATATAAATTATTAAAAAAAGCAGAGTCGAAAAGAGTTTTGTAAACAACACCCATTTGTAATCATTGCATTGCTGAAGACAAATTTTTTTTTTTCTGTACATGATCTTCCCCTATCTACCTATCCTATCCACTGTGACAGGTGTGTTGGGATCAAAGCCTCTTGATTCACTTGTGGAACAAGGAGCTGAACTGATCGCTGAGGATGGGGGGATCTTTTATAGTGCTAAGAGATATAGAAGACTGGTGGGTAAGCTGCATTATCTTACAGTTACTCGTCCAAATATTACTTTTCCATTCAGTGTGGTAAGCTAGTTTCTGTCTTCCCCCCGAATGTCTCATTGGGACGTAGTTATTCGTATATTGTAGTACTTGAAAAAAAACTCCAAGGAAATGGATTATTTATCAAAACCACGGTCATAGCAAAGTTGAAAGATTTTCTGATGTTGATTGGGCAGGGTCTCCAAATGATAAGAGGTCAACCACAGGCTATTGTACCCTAGTTGGAGGGAATCTGGTATCATGGAAGAGTAAGAAATAGAGTGTTGTTGCTCGCTCCAGTGCCGAGTCAGAATATAGAGTCATGGCACAAGTGACGTATGAATTACTGTGGATTCAACAATTATTGATTGAGTTAGGTTTCAAAGCTTCAACACTTATGACCCTATGGTGTAATAATAAAACTGCAGTGCACATAGCTTCAAATCTCGTGTTTCATGAGAAAACAAAACACATTGAGGTTGATTGTCGTTTTATTCGAGAGAAGTTACAAAGTGGATTGATTTTTCCAAGTCATATTCGAACTAGTGAACAACTTGCAATATTTTTACTAAACCTCAAGGTAATGGGAGGATAGATTATATTTGTAACAATATGGGCATGATTAATATCTATGGTCTAGCTTGAGGGGGAGTGTTAGAGCATAAGGGTAAAATAGTCTTTAGGAGATTTAGGGTTTATGTTATGTATATATATAGAACATTACTGAATAAAAAATAGTACTTTTCTCTCACAATTATGATGTTTTCTTGTGTTTTAGAGGACCTGATACTCGCTCGGGCATTACAGATTTCCTCTATACAAGCTTATTAGCTGCCGGAATCCACACATATAGAGATGATGATGAGCTGAGAATTGGAGATGAGATCGCTCCTGAGTTACTCAAAGCAATCAACCATTCAAAAATTTCAATTCCCATATTTTCTAAGGGCTATGCTTTTAGTAAATGGTGTCTTAATGAGTTAGCACAAATGGTAAAGTGTAGGAAATCAAGAAGACAAAAGAGCATGCCCTTTTTTTATGATGTTTCACCTTCTAAGGTTCGTCATCAAACTGGGTCTTACGGAGATGCTTTTGTTTTGCACGAAAAGCAATTTGACAATAAGGTTATCAACAAGTGGAAGGCTGCTCTTAAGGAGGTTGGCGATCTAAAAGGATGGGACATTAATTCAATGACCACCAGGTACTTGGTTTTGCGGTTTCTACTTTTCAGATTCGTCATAGCTTCTATATAATGCTTAACGTACCTACTTCTTCTTACTTATAATTCCTTTTCTTTCATTCTTTTTTCCACAATATAAGACGTGAAGGAGAGCTTGTAAAACTTATTGTCCAGAAGGTCATAGCTGAGTTGAAAAGGGCTTATCTACCGGTGACTAACTACTTGGTTGGCATTGAACATCATGTGAAGGAAATCAATAGAATGGTATGTGGCGACTCGAAGGACATTCAAATTGTTGGAATCCATGGTATGGGGGGCCTTGGAAAGACTACTCTTGCCAAAATCATATACAACCAATTATCACATTGTTTTGAGGACAGTTGCTTTCTTTCTAATGTCAGAGAAACTTCATAGCTAAAGGGCATTGAGTGTTTGCAGAATCAACTAATCTCTGACGTTCTAAAAATAAAGGGGTCAAACATTAGCAATGTTGAGGAATGAATTAAGATGATAAAAGAAAGGTTATGCCGTAAAAAGGTTCTGGTGCTGCTTGATGATGTGGATCAAATGACTCATTGAGATGCATTGATAGGGAAACCTACATGGTTCGGTCTAGGAAGTAGGATTATCATAACTAGTAGAAATAGGGATATTGTTGATGTTTTTGAGGTTTGTTATCCATATGAGCTTATAAGCATGAACTTCAATCTATCTCTTCAACTTTTTTGCAAACATGCTTTTGGAAGAGATTACCCTTCAGACGACTATGTTGCTTTCTCCACAGAAGTGGTCAAAAGTACCGGAGGACTTCCTCTTGCTCTTGAGGCTATAGGTAAATTACTTCCGCACAGAAGCAAAGATGTTTAGGATGTGATATTGAAGAAGTTGAAACAAGTTCCTCTCAATGAAGTAAAAAGAAAGTTGAAAATAAGTTATGATGCCTTGCATGATTGGCAAAAGCATATCTTTCTTGATATAGCTTGTCTTTTCACTGGATATGATCAAAGGATAGTGCTCCACTCGTGGAGAGATTCCAATCTCTTTCTTGAGGAAGGTCTGGAGGTCCTTCAGAAATTGTCTTTATTAAAAATCACTGAAGCCAATAAGATTTGGATGCATGATTAGCTAAGGGGCCTTGGTAGAGACATTGTTCGTCAAGAATGCAATGAGGAACGAGAAAAACATACTTGTTTTTGGAACCATGAGGAAGGTTTGGAGGTGGTAACGGAAATGGAGGTAAAGTTGCATTCAATTACTTTATCCTTATCGAGCTGACAAAGTTTATGCCTTTTCATTGTTATTGTTTGCTCAATAATATTTAAGGGAAGGTATTTCTTATCTCATGATTACTGCAAAGACTTGTTTTTGGTTATAGTAATGCTTAGATTTATTTTTCCTGTTTGGAAAGACGATTATACTTGTTCAATATAATGTACTTGCCCTTCTGTTTTACTGTCACAGGGAACCAAAAAAATCGAAGCCCTTCGCCGAAAGTTTGACCCTTTGTTGCTATACTATATTGCAAACGAAGAAGTTGAGAGGTTGTCTAATCTTAGATACCCTGAACTGAGGGTTTTCATGGATAACTATCCTTCAAATGATTTCCCAGCGAATCTACAAAACAATATGCTTATGCTTTCCAAGTTGAGATGCCTTTCATGGCATCATTTTCCCATAGAAGTTGAGATCACCAATTTTTTCATGATGAATATAGTCATTCCGAATTTGGGGCACTACCCTAACCTACCTGATGTTCAAAGCATTGAAGGCTTGGTGAGTCTCAGAATTTTGAAGCTCATAGAAATTCCACCGCTGGAGAGATTATCTGATCTATCAAACTTGAAGAAGCTCAATGAACTACAACTAGGGCACTGCCATAATCTAATCGATGTACAAAGCAATGAAGGCTTGGGGAACCTCAAAACTTTAAAGCTCATAGAAATTCCGCTACTGAAGAGATTACCTGATCTTTCAAATTTGAAGAAGCTCACAGAACTTCACTTGCGGTACTGTCATGGTCTGATTGAAATAAAAAGCTTTGAGGGTTTGGAGAATTTGATGATATTAAAGATGGATGAACTTCCTCCACTTGAGAGATTGCCCAACTTATCAAACTTGAAGAAGCTTACACAACTTAACCTACGACGATGTCATAATCTTGTGAAGATTCAAGGAACATTGGAGTCATTGGAAGACTTGTGTATACAAGGATGCAGATCTTTAGATGAGGTGCTTGATCCAACTTCGAGTTTCAAGAAACTGAGATCTTTGCAAATGCATGATTGCAAAAAGTTACATCTAGACAGGATATGGGTCTCAAAATTCAAAATATCCGATAGAGTATGTATAAATTCGACATGTTGGTGACCGAGTAACATAGGCATGTGTTTGTATGCTAGGTAGACAGTTCTTTTTGCCATCCCTTCCATAGTGAATATGAACAGATATACAGTGTACACATTGTATCTAAACAAGAGTTGATCATGTAATCCTCTTGTCATTACAATCTCAGCGGAATTAGATTTTCTACAAATACAACTATTAACTTTGTACAAAACGAGAGATGATGAGCTCATCCTCTCATCATGAATTAATTGGAGTTTTACTGAGTGCAATAGACCAACATCAAGGTTGTCAACATGTCAATACTCATTGTGCACACTCGATATTGTATCTTCTATAAGCTATTACACTTAACGAAACCGAACAACATCCTGAGAGGTCGAGCCAATGGTTTTCTCAGTGCTTGGCGAGTGGATTGACCATTTTGATGTCTCCATGTGGAAGACTCAGTGATCTTCTCGAACTTATGACATGGCTCGCATTATAGGTACACTCTTTGGTTGTGTTTTTACTATATTATGGATGGTGTCACGCCCCGATCCTCGAGTGCGCGCACATCCCTCTTTGGTCAATAAAAATTTTGCGACTTCCCAGGATGAGTTGCCGACCCTTTCTTTTTATTGCACATGCAGAAGTGAATAATAAATCCCCTGACAGTAATCATCTCGGGATAGAAAAGCACGACAATAGATTTTCAAACAAACATGCTTTTAAATACACATCGAGTCAAATACAAAAGTCTACAACCACAGGACTTCAAATGATTAACTCATAAAAAGAAATTGTCCTATCTGACCTACACTTCAGATCCCCTCAACTCGGCTCCAAGTCTTCCACCCTACGGTCCTGAAAAAAATGAAGCCCAGACGAGGTGAGATATAAATCTCAGCGAGTTCACGCTCTAAACCCCGATTAGGAGGGTAATACGCCTAAGACATCTTAATCACATAATCATACAATCACAGAGACTTACCTTGTCTTAGATCATCCCTGCAGGTCAGCACAGTTCAAATCACAACCATGTGTATATAGCAAATTCACACACCAATTTGGAATGTTCAAACCAATCATTACTCACACGAGCAAGAATTACAATTTAATCACTACTCCCACGAGCAAGAACTACCAATGCACATCAAAGCAAGAATCATAATTAAATCACTGCTCACACGAGCAAGAACTACCAATACACACCAAAGCGAGAATTACCGACACGCATCGACCCATCAATTCAACTCAACATGCGTTCCAATTAATTAAATACTACTACCTACACGAGCAGTTTTATCCGACACACGCCGGGGAAGAATAATAACTACCGACACATGCCGGGGAAGAATAATAACTACCGACACACGCCAGGTAAGAATAATAATTACCGACACACGCTAGGGAAGAATAATAATTACCGACACACACCGGGGAAGAATAATAACTACCGACACACACCGGGGAAGAATAATAATTACCGACACATGCCAGGGAAGGATAATAATTACTGACACACGCCGGGGAAGGATAATAATTATTAACATCCACCAAAACACGTTGGGGACGTGTTCTCTTAACGATTAACGTCCACCAACACACGCTGGGGACGGATTTTCCTAACTATTAACGTCCAGTAACACACACTGGGGACGAATTCTCTTAACTTTCACACGATCATCAAGCATAAAATCTAGGCATATCACAAACCAACCATATATCATCAAATGTGCAATCTCCACCAATCAAAGCCTCAAGAATCATCACAAAATCATAACCGGCCCTAACCGGCAGAATAGGCCCACTCGCACGTCTCCAAGTTTAAATCTAGAAACCAAATTAAACGAGTTCAGAAAATTCCCAAATTTGAATATGTTGTAAAAGACACATAAACGAACATTTTTCATGCAAACACCTTAACCCAGATCCTTCTAGATTCGGCCCAGTAAATCGCTCAATCCAGTACAAAAACTGTGTCCTTTTTCCAGAAAGTCTGTTTTCCGAAATCAGTTTCGTTCGAGGTCCAAAACATGTCCGTTTGATCTGAAATTTGAGTATGTCAAACTAGAATATATGAAAAATAACTTTTGTGAAGAAATTATTTTGAAATTGAAACCCTAAGAGTTGATAAGAACCTCTAGAATCCTAAAAGGTCACAAGTCCCGGCGAAAACTAAGGCTCTGTTTGAAAATGACGGAGCTAATATCTCCTTCTTTTAGATCCCTAAAGCTCTTGAGAAAAATATATGTTGTAGCTGAGGATGTCTAAAACATTTCTCAAGAGACATCAACCTCAAAATCGTAACCCATTTCGATCTACAAAAATGGCAAACAACAAGGTTCCAGAAATCCGAACAGCATGAATTCTGCTGGATTCGACTAATCCATCATCAATTGTACAAATCTCACTAATTAAGTTAACACTAATCCATTCTAAGGCTAATCTAACCATCCTAACTTATCACTAATCCATACTTAAGCTAATCTAAACAACCCTTAAGCATAATTAACCTACTAAGTAAGGTTTAGTGAGCAAACTCACTTGTTTAATGATCCGCTCGGATCAAAACGATGGGAACGACGAGAGGCTCGAGAAACTTCAAAGTGGGCAAGCCTTTCAGGGTTGAGAAAGCCTTGCAAGTGGGTCAACAGCTGTTGGAAAAACCCACTTGTTTCTGTCTCTGTTCGGGGCCGAGAAAGGGAGAACCGATGGCTGTTTGGGGCCGAAACAGGAAGAGAAGACCGGCGGAGGCTTGGACGGATGGAGGCAGACTTCCAAGCGGCTGAACAGGCTCCGGCTGAGCTTCACGTGGGCTGAGGGACGCTGGACGACCAGGGATAGCAATGGGCAAGGCTCGGGACGTGGTGGAGGCGAAGGGGCACGCACGAGCAAGCAACGACGTCGCGGCTACTTATGGTGGCTCCGGCAGGGGCTGCTCGACGGCTTGGGGCTGTTGGCTGCTCTCCTCTGCAATTCTGGGTTTTGTTGAACTTCAAACAACAAAAGAATGAGGAGAGGAAGGGGGTGGTCAACGGTGGGGTGGGGGAGAGAGGAAGGAGGGAGGAAGGGGACCACTTGGCTTCTATCCCTCATCTCTTTGTTCCCCTCTTTTGGTCCCCACCGCCAGCTGGTCTCCACAGTTGTTTTCCTAGACCAAAAGACCCCTTCTAGAAGGCTTGAGGTGGTCCACAAGTAGGGTCCAAGGGGTGTTACGAATTTCACTTAGTTTTGCTTCAATTGGACTTCAATTCCTTTTTGAATCAACACCAATTGGCCCTTGAATATTCCATTATCGAGTCAATGGTCAAATTGGTATTTTTCCTCGGCAATTGAACCCACCTGCATCCCAATTGCGCGATCAAAAGCGATCCTCTGAATTTTCTGGACAAAAACGACCCTACCTCAATTTTTTCCCAAAAAGTCTCAGTTTGCAGAAAAATATTCGGAGACTGAGTCGACGTTCTTAAAATGACTTGTGACATGACAAAACTTTAAATTTATGAAATTGGATTCAAATCCGTGGTTAATTTCAATCTGGCGCGATTTTAGCATAACCTAAGCCATTTAGTAGCTTTTAGAAATTTTTAGTGCAAATGACCCATGGTCGATTTTCTTCGAGCCATAATGAACCTCTTCGACACATTGGCGACTCTTAGTGGTCGTGAAAATCTTGAGGTTTCAAATACGGACACAAGGTACCAAAACGATAGAAAAATCAATCTAGTGTCGATCAACAAGAATTTTACAATTTAGTGGGATCACCCACGTTTAACCATATATCTCAATCAAACCGACCTATTTATGATTTCTAATTGATCTTACAATGCCGAAATGATCTTTGTAGATGAGCTCAGTCGAGTAGCCAATTCTTGGTCAAATCCTCAAGTCTATTGCATTAAAATCTCTTAATGACTTCCCTAGATAGTCTAGTTATCTCACGAGTGGCCATCTCAGAGAAAAACACTATAGGCGCGTTGATAAAAGGCCCAACTTATCCAATCGAAATCAGAACCTGAAAAATCAGGATGTCACAGATGGGGACAACAACAATAGTCCTAAGCACTTGGTCCTTATATATACAGTGCAGTAAAGAAAATATACCTATGATATCAAAAAGTTATAAACAAAATATATGTGCCTGCATATTATTTCACCAAGAAAAATAAGCTAAATACATATTGAATTAGCCTTAATGAACTTGGCAACATTTCGTAATCAAAATTTAGACTTCATTTTGTCAATTATCGTCACACATTCGCTTGTTATTAAAAATCAAATAAATGGTTATGCATTTGTACTAATTGAGGGAAATATAAGGCAATTCTGATAAATTTTGTTCGAGACAATTCCAATCAACCTATTCAGTGTATCCAATAGAATTCATCAACACACCACATATATTTTAAATTTATTGGCATTTTGGTGATTTTTTCATAATTTCAATTTTTTTATTTAGTAGATATTACTATTCCAAAACATGTTTTTACGAAGAAAATATGTTTAAAGTATGGTCAGCATTGCACTCTAAGATATAACTTATTGAATCTTTGTTGTAACATCAAAACATCTCGTGCTCCTTTTAATTTAATATAAATTTTTCACTAGTTTGATATTAACAAAGGGGAAGTAACTCAAAAAGTCCTAAATATATTGTAGGAATGTCAATTCAATTCTAAACTTTTCAACTTGGCCAATATAGTCCTAAACCTTATGATGATTTTCCAATATAATATGCTTGGTCAATTTAGGCTAGAAATCATTGACATAGTAGTCTAATAAACACTAGTCATTCTATGTGGTGCGGCCAATGATTCTGTGATAGCCCAGGCAGTGGTGCGCGGGGAGGAGGGATGGCGGTGCGTCTGCGCCTCAGTCCCCGAACACGCGCAGGGAGGGGTGTGTCTCTTGTCCCACATCGCCTAGGGAGGGAGGTCTGGGTGGCCTTATAAGGCAATGGGCCCTCTAACTATACACACGCGTTTTCTTGGGGTAGTATGGGCTGCCCTGAGAAGAACAAAGCCGTGAGGACATAGTGTCCAAAGCGGACAATATGTGGACAGTGGAGACCCGAGGTGTTACAAGTTATGTGGCAACCTAGACCTAGAGCAGTATAGAGGGACGAACTAAGATCGCCTCGGCAGTACATGGGCGAGGCTAAGGACATGTCTCCAGTCCCACATCGCTTAGGGGGGAGTCTTGGGCTAGCTCATAAGGCTTGGGTCCCTCTAACTGTACACATGCATTTTCTTGGAGTAGTATGGGCTGTCTCGAGAAGAACAAAACCAAGAGGACTTAGTGTCCAAAGCGAACAATATGTGTACAATGGAGACACGGGGCGTTTATAAGTGGTATCAGAGCCGACTCCCACAGCATGTGGGCCATAACGAGGGCCTTGTGCCATAAGAGGTGGAGAATGTGATGACCCAGACCCAGGCAATACGGGGGGATGAACTAAGATCGCCTCGGCAGTATGCGGGCGAGGCTAAAGGCATGTTTCCTGTCCCACATCGTTTAAGGGGGAGTCTTGGGCTAGCTTATAAGGCTTAGGTCCCTCTAACTATACATACGCGTTTTCTTGATGTAATATGGGCTACCATGAGAAGAACAAAATTGTGAGGACTTAGTGTCCAAAGCGGACAATATGAGTACAATGGGGACCCGGGTCCTTACAGGTAGTATCAGAGTCGACTCTTAACCGTGTGTGGGGCCACAGCGAGGACGTTGTGCTCCTAAGGGATGGAGAGTGTGATGGCCCAAGCGGCGTGCGCGGGGAGGAGGGATGGCGGTGCGTCCGCGCCTCGGTCCCTAGATGTGCGCAGGGAGGGGCGCGTCTCTTGTCCCACATCACTTAGGGAAGGAGGTCTAGGCTACCTTATAAAGCAATGGGCCCTCTAACTGTACATACTAGGGGTGAGTGGTTCCCGATTCCTTACAGGTTCCGCTTAGAACCTGGAACCTACCCTCGGGTACAGGTTCCTCATTTTTTGGAACCTGGAACCTACCCGTCAGAACCAAGAACCTGGAACCTACCCTGTCACAGGTTCCGTAGTCGGTTCCAGGTTCCAACAGGTTCCAACAGGTTCTTTGTTTTTTTTTTTAATTTTTAGTTAAAAAAATGGAAATGAATGCAGCAATAATAAACAAACTTGTCATTCATTAAAGAGAATATAACACAAACAACAAATAGCATTTTAGAAGCAATAATAAACAAACTGTTTTTAGTTTTTACACTCATGAAAATCTAGTTCTTAGAACTTCTTACAGCATCAGCATCATCAACTGGTGGAAGCTCTCTCAGTAAAATTGAGTCTATTGTTGCTAGATCCTAAAATTAAGAGAGAAAGGCACTGAATTTATGATCAAAATCCATATACCATTATATACTTCTTTTGGCAAAAGAGTAAATGTCTGGATAAATCTGAGAAAGGGATAGACCTTAAATGGCATTCCAAGAACAAGCTTTGTAGCAAGAGAACGGTAGAAATTTTCTGGGCCTGCACTAACAAATTCTTGATGAAGACCACTTCACCAAAACTTACAATATACTTGCATCCTCCCCCCACCCAAAGAGAGAGAGAGAGAGAGAGAGAGAGAGAGAGAGAAGAAAAGTACACCCAAGTGAAAAGGTTCTCAAATATTTTCTGTTTTGTGAAAGTTGAAATGATACCTTCAACTGATTCAAGGAGACAGACATGAGAATGGAACCATCACGGTGGAGGACACCTCTGTAATCCACCTCCTCACCCTACTCCCATGTTAAGTATGGTTGTTAGAAAATGGAACTATCTAAAATTTTATGGCCAATGTCATTTTCAAGTTAATGACCAACCTCCTTTTGCATTGGCAATTGACCCGATCATCGCTGGAAGTCAAAATAATGTTTATGCTTTTCCTCAAATGGTGCCTGATGATGGTAATTAGAAATAATGACGGGGCGAATAAGAATCCCAAAATGGTTGACTAATGCAAAATGATACAATAAACTAAATTAAAAACCTACCACCCCTTTCGAAGCTCTTTGCTCTCATACCAAGATTTGCCAGCCTTCTACGGGGATCTATCTCTTCTTCGGGTGGTTCGATAAGAGAGACTCTGATTGTATCACCTAAACCATCCTGCATTAAAATGTTCCATGAACTTCAAGGTCTAATTAGGGTATAAGGAGCATTTCAAATATCACCAGCAATGGCCCATTATGCGCAGTCCACTAAAAACAAAATTACTCCAATCATTCAAAAATATAAATGAAAACAGAATTTTGCAAAGCATTTTAAACCACCCAATCACTGAATTGCAGTGTGATACATCTAGATCAACAGGGGTTCTAATCATGTTCAGGACAGTTGCACCGAGCCAGTAGGTGTAAAGGAGACCTGAAGAAGGGTTCCAATGCCAATTGCAGACTTCATGCGTCCATCTTCACCTTCTCCAGCTTCAGTCACTCCCAAGTGTAATGGGTAATCCCATCCCTAAACATTCATTTCAGCTACGAGAAGAAGGTATGCCTGAACCATGACAACAGGATTGCTTGCTTTCATTGAGAAGACAAAATTGTGGAAATCTAACTTCCGGCATATTCTTGCAAACTCAAATGCAGATTCAACCTATTTGAATGAATACCTTTTAGTTTCAGAGTTCAGATCATAAAAAAACTGAAAAGCCAAAAACAAAAAAAGAAAAAGAAAAAAAAAGAAAAGGTAAAAGAACTTTTAATAGATTTAGAGAGAATAATTGTTCACCATTCCCGTAGGAGAATCCCCGTGGTAGCTCATGATACGATCTGAAAGGCTACCATGATTTGTGCCAATACGCATTGCCCTTCCATACTTTTTGCACTTCTCAACCAACGGAGAGAATACCAAGTAGAGCAGAACAACCGTATCAAAAATAAGAAACTAGGTACTTGCGAATTCAGATTGCTTCTACTGAGACAACTCCACAATTTTGTCCAAAGCCCTCTTTTCACCAAATTCAAGCCCACACACATAAAAAGAGCTAGTCATTGTCGAATGACCCTTCTTTCATTTTACTGATAGAAAAAAGAAAGACTGCCACCACATTGACACTTCTTTCTTGTGGTGCAGGCTGGGGATCTAAAATCATACAATTCATGCCTATAGATAGAATATATGCAAGTCATGCACACACTTCTATAGCTACAAGGAAGGGGTTCAAGTCAAACGTGCCACAAGAGGTTGAGCGATTGATGGATCAGTTAAGCCATTCTCAACTCATCGGATTCTATTAGATGTCCTACCCATGAACCTAGCAAATTTCAATGTTGAAGTTGGTCTCAGTGACTAGGGAGAAAGAAACAGTCTTAGTTTGTTGCCTGATTCATGTAAAACTTGCTTAACACCAATAATGAACAGGCTTCAATCATTGTACGAGATGAAATTCTCAGATACGGTTCTTCGAGAGGGAGTACTATTGGTTTACCTATTTCAATAAAGTCTATTATTGGTTTGAAACAATGCAAACTGAGCAGCAACACTGGACTCACAATAATTGCCAAGAGAACCCTTTTTCCCCACAAATCTGGCAGCTTAGATTTCAATTCTTTTCTGCTTTGTATGGGGAATAGGAACTACATTTGAGCGGCAAGGCGAGCGAGGGGTGACGCCGTCCAGCAGCGGTGTCGAGGGAGGTTCGGCGACGGCGAGCACTCGGCGACGGTGGCGCGCTGGCGACGAAGACACGAGTCTCACGACACCAACGGCGGCATGAACGGCGCAGCGAAGACAGCAGCGATCGCGGCTCAACCCACGGCCAAGGGGGGAAGAGCTCGGTTCGAGTGGAGGTGGTGACGATTCGGAGCAACGACGGCCTGGATGGCCGAGCGAGCGGCGGCAAGAGGTGGTGACGATGGCTTGGGGACGGCAGCGATGCCTCACGGCGGCACGGACGGCGAGATAGCTCGTCGGGCTCAACAGCAAGACGGCTCGTCAGACTAGCAGTGGGTGGTGGGGGTTCGGTGGCCAAGAGGTGGTGGTGAGTAGGGCGTGGGGCGGCAGTGTGGTGGTGGGTGAAGCAGCAACAGGCGAGAGGAAGGAAGAAGAAGAAGAAGAAGAAGAAGAAGAAGAGAAGAAGGGGGGGTTTCGGCCGAGAGAGGGGGAAAGAGAAGAGAGAGAGAGAGAGAGAGAGAGAGAGAGAGGAAAAGAAAAAAGTTGGGGGGTGCAGGAAGTGACGTGAGGAGGAAAAGGGGGAGAAAAGAGAGAGAGAAAAAGAAAGGGAAAGGGGGGAAGATTGAACAGAAGGGGGGGAAATCACGTGAAGGGGGTTAGGGTTTTTCTTTCTTTTTTTTTAACTTGGCCGGTTCCGGTTCCTCTGGTTCCCAGAAAAAGAGAATTGGGAACCAGAACCGGAACCGGTCCCCTTAGAACGGGGAACCGAACCGGAACCTTCGATTCGGTTCTCCGGTTCTCGGTTCTACCCGGGAACCATGCTCACCCCTAGTACATACGCGCTTTTTATTTTTTTTGGTAGTATGGGCTGCCTTGAGAAGAGCAAAACCGTGAGAACAATATGTGTATACTGGAGACCCGAGTCCTTATAAGTGGTATCAGAGCCGACTCCTGTAATGTGTGGGCCACAGCAAGGGCCCTGTGCCATAAGGGGTGGAGAATGTGACGACCCAAACCCAGAGCAGTACGGAGGGACAGACTAAGATCGCCTCGGCAGTATGTGGGCAAGGCTAAGGGCATGTCTCTTGTTCCACATCGTTTAGAATGGGAGTCCTAGGCTAACTTATAAGGCTTGGGTCCAATAAGGACTCGGGTCTCCACTGTACACATATTATCCGCTTTGGACACTAAGTCCTCATGGTTTTGTTCTTCTCGAAGCAGCCCATATTACCCCAAGAAAACGTGTGTGTATAGCTAGAGGACCCATTGCCTTATAAGGCAGCCTAGACTTCCCTCCCTAGGCGATGTGGGACAAGAGACGCGCCCCTCCCTGCGTGCGTCTGGGGACCGAGGCGCAGACGCACCACCATCCCTCCTCCCCGCGCATCGCTGCCTGGCTGTGATATCACTTGTAACGCCCCGAGTCTCCATTGCACACATATCGTCCGCTTTGGACACTAAGTCCTCACAGTTTTGTTCTTCTTGGGGCGGCCCATATTTTCCTAAGAAAATGCATATGTACAGTTAGAGGGACCCAAGTCTTATAAGCTAGCCCAGGACTCCCCCCCTAAGCGATGTGGGATAGGAGACATGCCCTTAACTTTGCCCGCGTACTGCTAATGCAATCTTAGTCCGTCCCTCCATATTGCACCGGGTCTGGGTCGTCACATTATACCACTTGTAACGCCCCAAGTCTCCACTGTACACATATTGTCCGCTTTGGACACTAAGTCCTCATACTTTTGTTCTTTTCGGGCAGCCCATACTATCCCAAGAAAATGTGTATGTATAGTTAGAGGGCTCATTGCCTTATAAGGCAGCCCAGACCTCCATCCCTAGACGATGAGGGACAAGAGACGCGCCCCTCCCTACGTGCGTCCAGGGACCAAGGCGCGGACACACCACCATCCCTCCTCCCCGCGCACTGCCGCCTGGGCCGTCACAAATTCGACATAAGACACCACCCAAAACAATGTTGTCTTGAGGAATATTATAAATGTTTTTGTTCTCTTTTCTTGTCTTTTTTGTCTTTTGGAATAAGTGTTCCAAAAATCCTAAAATTTGTCGTAAAAGTACAATCGAATCCTTAAATTTTCAAAAAGTGCAATTAAGTTCTAAAACTTGTCAAATTTGTGCAATTAAGTCCCTCTGCTAACTCCGTATAATTAGCCTAATGGAGAATGTTGACATATCATTTTTAGTACTTTATCAAGACACGTGGTGCTGACATGATACCAAATCAGAAAATAATTTTGATATATTAAAAAAAATAAAAGATAAATAAATTAAAAAGATAAAAAAGATCATAAAAGAAAAAGTGTAGCAATTAAAAAAATAAGAAAGCTTCTTATTTTTTTAAAGAACGGAAGACCCGGCCTCCTTGGGTTGTCCGCGAGGGCCGACAACCCTTGTTGGGTGGTCGCGAGGACCGGTGAGCGCCGCCGGCCTTTGTTGCTCAAAAGCGAGGACCTGCAGGCCTTGTCTGCATCACACGGTGGCGGCCACGTAACATGGGGAGGGCTTGCAAGCGTTTTGTAAGAGAGAGATCCGTTGCTTATTTCACGATGGTTTCTCGAATTTATATCGCCACCATCCGGGGTTGCCGCCCCAAATTTTTATCGTTATTTTTCTGTTCCTACACCAACACCCCTCCAGATCCTCAAAAGGTTGTTCATTAATTGGTTGTCTGATTCATTTCAAGCAATGTCCACGAATAATAGGAGTTAGGTCTCACAATCTCTTTCCTCGAATATGGGATCTCCAGGGATGGTATTGGTGGCGGCATCGGTGGTGAAACCGCGTCACACCCGTCGTCCAGGCAAGGCTCTCTCTAGCGTCTGTACAGCCTCACGCTCGATGAGGTCCAAAACCAGCTGGGATATTGGGTAAACCATTGGGAAGCATGAATCTTGACGAGCTTCTCAAGAGCATGTGGAGTGTGGAGGAATAGTTTTTCACATTGTTAGGAAGTTCACAATTTTCCGATTTTGATTGCACATCCCGAAACTAGGAATCACAAGCATCCCAACAAAATAAAAATTGGGCCATGTTCTTATGTTTTGTTGAGAATTGTCACCCATACCTTGAACATTCTCAAATCATAGCGGTGACGATGGCATTTTACATATAAAAGAAAAATATTGACTCGATAATGAACGCATAAAACATATCAGTTTTATTGAAATGAAATTAAATTGATACTAGTTGTGTGTCAGTACATTAGGTGGATAATTGAATAGGTACAAGTTTCACTTCGCCTAGTTCAATACATCAATTCAAATACACCTCATGTTTATATACAAAATTACAATTTACCCAATCCTCGCCTCAATCCTAATAATGTTGAAATCATAAGGTAGAAAATTTGCTACATGTGAAGTCCTTCACACACACACACATATATATTTGACTCCCCATTCAGTATGTCCAATAAAGATTACTAATGGAGGAGGGCAAGTGCTTTGGAGGCTTTGCTAATTACAATAGCATTTCCTCTGCTACCAAAGCTCAACTTCGTGTTGTTGTTCAGGGGCTTCAGTTAGCCCGCAACTTGAACCATAGTAGAGTCATACTAGAAAAGGATTCCACTTTGGTAATGTTCTTAATATGATTGACAATCCGACTCCTCTAGGTCATTCATGGTTTTTTTTATTAATTAGACTCGCTTAGCCATCTAGAGGCATTGGGAAGTCAAGTTGCAAATTTCTTATAGTGAGGGGAGTACTTGGGCTGATTGGATTGCAATCTAGAGAATGTATGGCTTTCCATGATATTCCTCCATGTGGTTTATCTAGTTCTTTGATAGGAAAATTTGAGTGGCACCTTGATGCCTCGTTCATGTACAGTTGTGCCTTACCAATTTAATTGTCTCTAGGCCCCCTTTTCTCAAAACTATGGAAATTACTTGACCTGAGTTTTGGAGCGGATATGGGTTTTGCAATCTACAATTCCATTGAAATTGAATGATGGGTTTTATGAGGAAATTTTAAAAATGGACACAGTTAAAAATAAAGGGAAATTGTATAAATACACGGAGAATCTTCATTATCCTTCCATGAAAGAGTTATGTGCATCACTATAATCACGCGCAATTGCCAACTCATCAAATTCCAAAAGCAGCGTAGTGTTATTGCTTGCTTAATACCTACTTATCATTGTCATAGATAACTCTTTAGAACTCTACTATAATCTATTCACATGTATACATAACGTATTTCATATTAAAATGGAAGGGCAACAGAAAAAAAAAAAAAAAGGAATAGTACCAGTCAAATGAGAAAATTTAATTTTTATAGCTATATAATACAGCATCATAAGAGTATGCTAATGATTAAAAACCTAAAACAAAAGTGAAATAAAAATGGAGGAGAAGAGCTGAGTTGTGGTGGAGTTTCAGCCAAGAGAAAAATGGAAGAAGCGATAGATTCCTCCCTCGCCTTCTTCCAGACCCTGTGTGTGTGCTCTTCATAGTAGGGTTGCCGAAGAAGCGATCAACAGAGTGTGTTTCTTTTGAATATGAAGCAGATCGGTTTCTATAAGGCAAATGAGTTTGGGCTCCTCTCTTTATATTTATTCCTATTTTTTATTTTGTTCTTTCGAATTGGTTCTATTAAACCGCTCGAGAATCAAATTAGATCGATTGGTCTAGAGCACAACCACTCTCTAGTAAAAAAAAAACAAAAGAAGTGGCCGGTTCTGTTAGATTGTACTGGAAGACGATCTGGTCCCTCAATGCTCGATTCCTAATTTTGAGATTCAGTCTAGTTCCCGATTGCACATTGGACTTCCAACGGTCCCCAGGCCTACGTTGCCGAACCTACAGTCACCGCCGACCGTTCCCCCGCTTTCGAAAGAAACAATACGCACGAGGAAACGACGCACTAAGGAAAAAACGTATCAGCCATGTCCAAGGATCAACAAACGTCCTGACCCGACCCGAAATCAGAGGAGACCTAAGCGAGATCTGGTTCGAGCATTTCGTCGATCAGGCGAGGTGCACTAGACCAGGAAAATGGGAAACGAGCCAACCGAGCCCCACAACATTCGACAAGGAACAACCCAAGACCCGCAGCACACATACGAACGGGGCCAAAAATCATGCGCGCAAGACAAACGGCTAAACCCGCAACGGAACAAAACAGGGCACTAAAAACAGGGGAGGTTTTGTGGACGCTCCCTACCCGGCACCACCACAACACCACACTTAAGACCACTAATGAATGTGCAGTATGCTAACCTGAGGGTTCGAACTCTTGTCCTACCGTAAAGAGGGTCCGAGCGCATACCAACGCAGCCACCGAATGGGGTGGTCGCTCACTCTCAGTTTCCCTCTCTCAAATCTCAAATTTTTCTGTGTTGGGCATTTTGTCGAACATCTCTCAAGCACCGCACTCAAGAACTCTCTCTCTCTAAAAAGCTCCTCCTTCGCCCTTGGTCTTATCCGTTGGTGAATTCAGGAAGACAAGGAATGCATTGGGAGTGATGCGACACGGGAATCTACTTTTCCTGAAGGATTACATTAGAGACGAGAAGCTCCCGTTGTTCGATTTCATGGCCCTGAGAAGCTTGAATGGACTTTTACACGGAGGCATGGAGTGGGAAAAGACCCCGCTAAGCTGGGAAATCAGGCGTGGCATCGCTCTTCGAGCTGCCCGGGCCATAGAGTACTTGCACTCTCAAGGTCCCAATGTCTTCCGTGGAAAAATCAAGTCACCTGACCAAATTATTGGTTTACAGACTTACATTCTCTCCTATTCTGCAGAGATAATCTCCACCAGAAAGTGCGTGTTATCTCCTGCATTAAAATGAAGTAACATGGACTATTGGTTTTACATGGGTGCAATTCTAGTGTGTCAAGATTCTTGATGTGAAGCATGTGGACTAATCCTGGTGTACAATGGCCTTACAATGAATATTATTTTACTGAAATCTGTCTGACGGAGGGGTGTTGGAAGTCTCAGACAGAGTCTATGGTAAGCTTTCACTTATTCAGTATCAGTACGCTGTAATAATCTATATGCGCCATATTGACAGATTCTAGGATTCTATGTATGCTCCTTTATTTTTGTGGTTGGATGCAATAACAGCCTCTAGTCTAATTTTCTAAGATTTTCCTCCTCTAGGAGCACTAGAGTACTTCAACAATAGGGGAACTAGTGGAGATCTTATGTGACAAGTGATGAATGAGGGTAATAATGTCAAAAGAACAGAGAAGCTTGGGTACCGTAGTTTTTGGTCTTTTTTCCCATTTTGGTCATAAAACAGGGCTCTAGGCTCATGAAACAACTAAAGACTAAAAACTCTAGGACTGATGACTTTGTTACTTTGCAGATGAAGCATATACTTTCTGGCATGTCATTAGTTGGGCTGTTGTGAGTAGTCAACCAACCCTGATTAAATAGCTGCACATCACAAACGCTAACTTCCATAGAAGCATGTCATTGCATTTTATATCACCACTGATTGCAAGTACATTTCTTGTCTCAGCTAAAAGGAAATGCTTGTCCCAATCAATTCACATAACCCATAGCCCTGCTTTAACCTGGGATCATATCCACACTCATCTTAACCAACTTCCAGCAACTGCATAACCTTGATAACTTTTGAGGGTGCATCAATGTCTTACTGACAAGCCAAATGGCCTTGGGGCTTAACTCCGATGAGATGGGTTCAGCTCAGGCCGGATTGAAGAGAAGAAAACCCATAAATCATCAAAGATCGCTAGGGTATCAAAAAATTTTGAGATCAAACCCAAAACCAGAGTAGGTCGTCCAGTGTCCAATCCAAAAGACCATAGCACTGAAAGTAGGTGCATGAGTCATTCCCCAAGACTTAAGAAAATACAAATAGAAGTTATTTTCTTTGAAAAGCTGGAAAGCCTAGAAGTAGAAAGAAGTATATTCCGATAGAGAGCTAATTAGCTGCAAGTTCTCTGTAAGGCTCCTCTGGGTGCTCCTGACTAGTCAAAAATGCATATTTCACAACTCCCAAATGAACTTGCCAGTGAAAGGTCATAAGCATTCGAGATGTTCATCTGCAGAAGATTTCCATGAGGATCATTTCATTAGTTTATTCATCAGTTCTCTTGAAATATCACTCACCCTACACCTCAATGGAAATGATCTGCAGTAGATGGGTTTTCTAACCTTTTCTAGTCGCTATTTCTTGGAAGTTTAAGAAGCTGTTTTTGTGGTTTAGTTTCTAAACAACTTTTGACAGCGTAGCAAGTCATCATTCACAATTTGGAAGCTTTCTTGCACGAGTACTTCGTTTCATAGTCTATCAAGTTTATACTGAGCCCAAAGGAAGATTGCACTTGATGATAGATGTCTCCTGTTAGCTTTCTCTATTTTGGTACACTAATCTCATGCACATAATGATTTACTTATTTGGATGTTGATGCAGTGTTTGATTACTGTCTCACCTGGGATTGGTCTTTTTTCAGCCAAGTTACCACAGACTGGTTGTAGGATGACGAATATAAGTTTTACATGAGAGGCATAGTTGCAAAACTCCAAGACCAATTTCCTGCAGCCTCTTTCATGGTGCTCAATTTCAGAGAGCAAGATAACCAAAGCCAAATGGCTAATTTGTTGTCTGGATATGATATAACTGTCATAGAACTCCCTCAAAATTATGGAGGTTGCCCTATACCGAGAGTGGTGATTATCCACAACGTTTGAGATCTGCCGATGAATGGTTGTCATCTGATATGCAACAGAATGTGCTGTCGATGCATTGTGAAAGGGGTGTGTGGCTAGTTTTGGCATTCATGTTGGCTTCTCTTTTGTTATATAGGAAGAAGCAGGATGGGGAGCAGAAAACACTTGACATGATTTACAAGAAAGCGCCCCGTGAACTCTTGCAGCTGACATCAACACTAAATTTGTTGCCTTCCCAGCTGAGATGCCTCCACTATCTTTCCATACAGAATGCTGGTTCAGATTGGCCTCCACCAGACAAGGCGCTTGTAATCAAAAGTGTTGAAGGGGCATGTTGTCCTACTGTTAAGATAACAGGACAGGACCCCTTTATGGTTGCTGATCAAACTCCCAAAGTTCTGCTCTCTACACCCAGAAGGAGTGAACATGTGAGGCATTACAAACAGGAAATTCTAATTTTGTTGGCAATCAAAATAACCTAAAATTATTCAAGAGATCTTGATCGTATATGTTTGTCAGGTATGACTCCACTTGCTCTCCCATGTATTCATTGGTTTCTAGTACCAAACCTTTTCTCCTTATAAATTTGTAAATCCTTGCTGGATTTGTGGATTGGAGCTGTAGGCAGTCACAGTTATCTAAATGTTTTGAATGTCTTAGTAACAGAGTTCTCCCTTTGTTAATCTGTCAAACCTGTTAAATCAAGCTGCAAAAGATCATTGTTTCGCAGGTTTACAATCGCATTCTGTAAAAATGGCAAGTATGCCGCATTTTGAGAACCTGGCTAAGTTCAGTCTCCTTTTGAGTATATAAAACAGAATACATGCTTATGTGCAGTCTAGTCAGAAGGATGAGTTATTGTTCTTTTATTTTTCTTTTTTTAGAGGCTATCATTCTTTTATTTTGCTTTCCTGGCAATAGTGTTTTGCTTCATAGTTAGTACTGACTACAACTCTCCGAGGAATACAAGAATGTAAGAAAATAAATATTCCCTCTTGAGCACCAATTGCAGGGCCACTGCCTCATCCATCAGTCCATTTTGATGTGTGAGTTCACCAATGAATCATGGATGCTTAAGGAAATAGATGGATATAATGGTAGTTGACTATTTTAATTGTTCATATATTTTACTGCAGGCACTCAGTGAAATGGTTAAATTGGACATCCATTGTAATGTTTAAGGTGATGTTGTGCTCGAGTGTATGAGTATGGATTGCTGGTCTTGAACATGGAGAAACAATGTTCCATGCGTTGTTTAATACCGCATCCATATCGGATAATGTTCTGAAGCTTGAGTTTGATGGAATGGATGTCAGGTGGGGTCGCTAGAATCAATTTCCTAAAGAATTTATGGCAGAGGTACTGGTTAGACATCAAACCAACCATCTGTTATTTGACTTCATTTATTTTTCCTGGAAAGTAATTCATGTTCACTATCTGTGTATGGGCAGATTATTTTCTCACAAGCAGATGCCGCTACTTCACTCACAATGGTTGATTTGTCCAGTGATGAGGAGCAAAAGGAGAACCGAATAGAGATAAGCTTGACAAAGATTGAACCCGAGGAACTGCCTGCTGAAGGGCAAGCAATCCACTCTTTAACCCCATCTTATGGTGCTAATACAAGTCCTGAAGAGAACAATATTCGAGAACTGCCTGTACAGTCCAACATGTCCACCTCAACTCTGCCGCCAGCACCACCTTCATCATCAGAAACTTCAGTTCATTCAGCTCTCGAGGGATCTATTGGAAGTTTTGAACTAGCCACAAAATCACCCTACTATTCACCAAGTTTTGAGTTAGATTGACAATATGGCACCACAGTGGAAGGGAATGGTCAGTCATTCTCACTGTTTGATCTCGCAGGTTCATTATCTTCTTCCTCTGTACAATCCCAGGCATACTTATTGGCTTCCCCTCCTCCACCACCACTGCCTCCTTCCCGATCAAAGGGAGCATCATTATTGAACAGTATGAAAAAGGTCTCGTTTGATCCCCTTTCTCAAGCTTCTTCTCCTGACTCACTTGTTCCATGAACTCCTCCACCGTCCATTATGGATAATTCACCTCAAGCTTCTATTCCTTCTCCTCCTTCTGTGGCTCAGGTAGAGCAAATGATGCCTTCTTTTGAACTGTCTCAAGATGCAATTACGACACAAAATATTGTTGAACCCCCCAAAAATGCTGGCCCTCAAACAGCAACCATCTTCATCTTTGGCGATGCCTTAAGTTGTCATCTCAGGTAATACATTGAGAGTGGAATTGTTTATTGCAAGCTTCCAGTCACAGGGAAATGTTCGACACTCATTTTATATTGTTGACCAGAGAGGCTTATGAATTTTTCCGACTTAAAACATAGTCTGGTGCAGGTACCTCAATTGAAATGAACTGCCTCAAGTTCTCATCTCAGGTAATACGTTGAGAGCAGAATTGTTTATTGCATGCTTCCAGTCACAGGGAAATGTTCGACACTCATTTTATATTGTTGACCAGAGAGGCTTGTGAATTTTTCCGACTTAAAACATAGTCTGGTGCAGGTACCTCAACTGAAATGAACTAACTTTACTCAGTTTTCACAACTTATTCATTTACAGTTGAGTTCCACTAGGTCCAGTTCAGCAACAGAGTCGCTAAAAAACCATGTGACCAATTGGTGAGATGCATTTTACAACGCAAACATGAAATAGGCAGTCATCCATCAGATGAAGGATTGTTTTGGCTAATGTTACCATGTAATGCTCCTATAATAACTACCACATAATTTGCTTCTTGATTTTCCTTTAATTAGCTGAAAATCTATGGAAAATGTACTCATAAAAGAGCATTTCGGGCTAAAAAATTTACAAGTTGAAGCTACTATCTGCAGGAATAGGCTGCATATTACCGCAATTTATGACTTTAAGGAAATTTCTATTTGAACAAAAAGTATTTCCATCAACCTGCCTCGTGTGCCGCAATAGCTTGAATTTTCTTAATGGCCATTTATTGCGTAATGTTGCTCATAAAACAGGTGAGAACACGGAATCTCTCAAGTGGGAAGAAGGAATAGCTGTTGTGACAGAAACAAACATGTAGGTAACTTCTGTCAGTGACTCAGCATCCTCATCCGCTGTCAATAATCGCAGTGTAGAGACTACTGCTACAAGTGTCTCCAATTCAGCGCAAATCCCCAATATGACGCTACCAAAACAGGAAAAACTATACCAGTAGGATGGCTCACCATCATCAACTTCATGTCATCTGGATATGACTATGATATTTTCCTGAGTTTTAGAGGGCTAGAGGGCCAGATACTTGCTCAAGCGTTACAGATTTTCTCTATACTGGCTTCTTAGCTGCTGGACTCCACAAATTTAAAGACGACGAAGAGCTCCAAGTTGGATAGGAGTTTGGTCTGAAGTTGCTTGAACCTATCAACCATTCAAAAATTGCAATTCCCATATTTCCAAGGGCTATGCCTCTAGTAAATGGTGTCTTAATGAGTTGGTCCAAATGGTGGAATGTAGTACGACAAGGAGATAGAAGGTTATGCCTATTTTCTATGATGTTACTCCAGCGGAGGTCCATCATCAAACTGGGTCATATGGGGAAGCATTTCTTTTGCATGAGAAGAAATTTGATGAGAACACTATCAGTAAGTGGAAAGCTGCTCTCAACCACATTGCCAATCTAATTTTGTTTTCCTTTTTCCTTCCATGATATAAGACGTGAAGGAGAACTGGTAAAGTCAATTGTCTGGACAGTTATAGATGAGTTGAAAACGGCTTATCTGATGGTGACTGGCTACTTGGTTGGAGTTGAAAATCATGTGAAGGAAATCAATAAAATAATGTGTGGTGATCCAAAAAATATTAATGGTATGGGAGGTGTTGGAAAGACTACTCTTGCCAAAATCATCTACAACTAGTTGTTGGTGAAACGGGGTCGCACCCATTGTCAGAGCAAGGCTCTCTCTACTGCCTCACGCTTGATGAGCTTCTCAAGAGCATGTGGAGTGTGGAGGGAACAATTCTTCACACTGTTAGGAAGTTTACAATTTCCCGATTTTGATTGCACCCCGTGCAACTAGGGATTGCAAGCATCCCAATGAAAAAAAAAAATTGGGCCATGTTCTCATATCATGTCAAGAATTTTCACCAATACTTTGAATGTCGTCAAATCATAGTGGTGACGGTAGCATTGAATATATGAAAATAAAAATATTAACTCGATAATGAATACATAAGACATATTGGTTTTATTCAAATGAAATCAAATCCATACTAAATATATGTTAGCACATTGGGCGGATAACATAATAGATACCAATTTTCACTTCGCTCAGTTCAATACATCAATTCAAACACATGTTGTGTCTATATACAAAATTATAATTTACTAGATGCTCGCCTCAATCCTGATATTGTTGAAATCAGTAGGTAGAAAATTTGCTACATTTGAAGTCCTTCACACACATAAATGTAAATATTTTACTGTCCATTCAATCTTTCTAACAAAGATTACTAATGGAGGAGGGCAAGTATTTTGAAAGCTTTGCTAATTGCCTTAGCATTTGTTCTGCGATCAAATCTCAATTCTCAGCTGTTAGTTCAACGGTTTCGGTTAGCTTGCAACCCAAACCACCATAGTCATTTTCAAAAAAGATTCCACTTCGATTATGTCCTTAATATGACTGACAACCAACTCATCTGGGGTCATCCATGGTTTCTTTGGTTAACCAAATTCGCTTAATTTCATAGAGTCAATGGGAAGTCGAGTTGCAATTTACCTAGAGAGAGGGGAATACTTGTGCTGATTGGATTGCAAACTATACTGTCAGATCTCGAGAATTTATGGCTTATCATGATATTTCTCCAGGTGTTTTATCTAGCTCTTTGATAGGAAAATTTGAATGGCACCTTGATGCCTCATTCATGGACAGTTGTGCCTTACCAATGCTATCTCGTTTTGAAAGTTTGTGCATCCAAAAATATTTTCGTTCTAAACATTTGATTTTGAACATTTATAAATCCAAAGACATTTTTAATCCATTAAAATAATTAATGAAAGGTATCAAAACTTTGGAGAGTCTCAAAATAATAAATTTATAACTTGAATATCCTCAAATATGAAATTCAGAATATACTGACCAAGTTCCACCAATAATTAGCAGCCAATTAAATATCACCGTTCTACACCACTAACTTACATTTCAAAAACTATTCACTAAATTCTATCACCTCAAACTTCTAGCAATCCAATTGCGAAAATTAATCCTAAATAATATTATTGAATAGGGGAATTTATGGATGTCACAAGCAATGCTCCAAGGTCTTGAGTCTGGGACTACTGAAACTCAAACATGAGCATTGCCGCCTGCACTAGTTGGTGAATCTTCTTGACCAAAAATTCAAGCATCACAAAAAAAAAAAATAATAATAATAATAATAATAAAAATAAATTCTCACCAAAGAGGATGTCCCTACTACAACAGAAAAATTAAGTGAGAAAGGTCCCTCAACTGATTGATGACAACCCGAACTGCAACTACACAGTTTGGCCCTAGTCCAACCACTAACCAACCAGAGCAAAGTGAACCCAGAACTGAAACTGAAGAAACATCAGGAGACAAGTTTCGAGAAGATGACGATGACCGGGTATTTCAAAACTTCGAACCCACTGTAAGCTTTAATCTCGACTCCTTTTTTGAATCTAAAATATTTTTGTCCAAAGATCATGAGGAAGCTTTCTAATCTTTTAATGATCGAGGAATGATTCCACATTGTTTTGTTAATTTTGACTATCTTGATGCCCATTGCATTTTTTTTCTCTAAACTCTTTGAAAAACTCAAACTAATGTCATTATGCTCTATGAGAGATGATGTTCATCCCACTCTCGTGGCCTTGTTTTATTCAAATCTTTACATACAAATAGGGACCCATTTGTTTTCATATTTCGCAAACTACTATGTTATCACTTTGGATGAACTGGCAAAAATTATCCACACTGAGTACAATGTGTTCAAAAAGATTCCTGCTGAACCTAATGAACCCTATAATTTTGTGTTGGAAATTCCAAATTTTATTCGAGGTTTTAAATAAATCGTCCACTTGAACTTGCTGCCTCTCAAAGTGAATTTCATTCAAAAAAATTTAACCTAGCAAGCCCGAGAGTGGGAGAAGCATATGTGTCCATTGAAGAAGGTGATATCTTAGGCCTTGGAGGACGAGGTTTGCCTTTGTACGAATACCTTAGCCTTTTTTTTCCTTCTCTCTTGCTCAGCCTATTTGACCAGCCTTTCTCTTAGGACAGGGATTGTGTTCATCATATCCTTGTCCAAAGGGCATTATCTTATCCTTCTGATTTACCCAACCATCAGGGTCATTCTCAGTATCATCTTATCAAGCATCTTCTCCCCGATCTTAACATTAACCAATCTGAGGGGTAACTGATGGTTTAATGTGATGGGCTTAAGGCCCGTCCGCCCATGTTGGGCCTAAAAGCCCGGCCCACAAGATTAGGGCCCATGGATGAAGGGGCACGATTCCTTTTGGAGGGAACGTATATAAGGGAGGAAAGAGAGGGAGAAGGCACCCTTTGGCATAACGTACGTACGTTCCTCTCCCTCTCTCCCTTCAAAAGAAAGACAAACGCTAAAGGCGACGCCATCTTCCCTTCAAGGCCAATCGACGTCATCGAATCGAACGGGATCGGTTTTCTCTTCCTCTTATCAGTGTCAGTGTTTAATCTGTGGCTAACAAGGTACGCTCGAATCCATGATGTGCTTTAGGATCGGTGATACGTGATTTTCCCAGGCTTGTCTTCCACATTCGTTTTAGGGGTTCGATTTAGTGTCGAATCCGGTTTTTTGGGAATCCGATAATCCCAACATTGGTATCAGAGCCCTAGTTCATGTTTTCCCGACCCTTTTCATGTTTTTGGATTGATTTTTCGCGAAAATAATCGGCCGACACGGATCGGGGCGAAAATCCCGACACCCGAGCACTGTTCATCAACATTTTTGAGTTTCTGTAAGTCGAAATCAATTTCTGAAAACATAGGGTGAAAGAGCTCGTCGAGACGAGTCCGTCGACATGTCGTGCGCCGCCAGGAGACGCCGGACGCGCCTACACGCGCGGCTAGAAGCCGCTGCGCGTGGGTGCCACGCGCCTGAAGCGCTGGCTCGGCGAGCGCGTGTGCCACATGCGCCGGTCGGCGAACCGGCACGTGCGCATCGCCGGCCGGCGAACCGGCGCGCGCCGGTCGGCGAACTGACGTCACCGTGACGTCACCCAACGGTCGGTAACCGCTGGGATGACGTCATCGCCGACGACTGTTGGTCGGCCGGTCACCGGCCAGCGACCCGACCGGCGACCCGACCAGACCCGACATGCGCGGAAGCCTGGCGCGTGCCGCGCACGCGCCGGCTGACGTCTGCGTGACGTCAGCCCACGCACGCACACGGCACGTGCCGATCGGTTTGTCCGACCCGGCCCGACCGGCCCGACCAGTCCGACCGCCCCGATCGGTCCAACCGGCCCGACCCGCCGCCCGTTGACCCGTTGACCGACGACCGTTGACCGTTGACCGACGACCGTTGACCGTTGACCGTTGACAAAAAAAAAAAAAGGAATTTGTTTCTTTTTTAATTATGTCTGTGTGGGTTATAGGTAATCCATTTTTTAATTCTGCATTTGTTGCAAGAATCATGGAAAATTATGTATTTTCCCTTATGTACATTATGGATTATAAGTAATCCATTTTTAGTTCTGCATTTGTTGCAGGAACTATGATGCGTTATGCACGGATACATGCAATCCCGAGAACGGACGAGGGAAGTGCAAGACTTAAAAGGCTGATGACAGAGTTAGCTAATTACCGGTGGCATGACGGTGATTTAATATCATATGTGGTCAGGGTCAATCAAATGATACAGGAAATCATCTGGAATGGTTATCTTATGCCGGATTTTGAGAAGGTGCCGGCTTTGATGAACACTCTTCCACCTGAATGGCAAGCAGTGTTAGATCGGCTATGGGAGGTCAACGTGGTCTCGGGTTATAGGAGGCTAGTGTAGCTTTTGTTAGAGAGTACTATAGGATTGAGTTAATCAAAACTTCAACCCTTAGATTGAGCGCCACATGGCGCAGAGTGAATGCGCCTTGGAGGCGACTGAAAGCTCTCCAAAAGTTTTTCCATGGTTGGCAAATGTGCCTTCAAATTTCTCAGATATTTTGACTGATAGATTAGAAGGGACATTCCCTATTTACTTCTTAGATTAGTTTGAGATGTTTTTGAATGTGAATATCTCTTTCTATGTTGATATTTTTTTCCTCTGTATATATTGCTTAGTGTAATGGATAGTTGTATTATGTGAAAGCATTATTATTCTATTGGATGTCAAATATTATTTGCTTTTGTTATTGTTGACTAGCTGTGGGTAGTTTATAGAAGTTTTTGTAACTTCATAGAATTTATTTTGCATAAGACAATTATATTAATAATAGTTTTAAGTTAGGATTTTTGGAGGATGATTGGAAACATAGTGACCTTTTGATTCTGAAACCTTACTTGAAATTGTTCATTGATATGATGGGTCTGTGCAAAGTGGATGCATAAATGATAGGCATTAATTATTTGTGCATATATGTCGATGTGTTCGGATCGATGGTTTCAGCAACTAAGAACGTAATTGCGATATGAACGGCAACAATTGTGAAATATTGGATATGAAGATTCAATATGTGCTGGAAAAGCAAGAAGCATTAGAAGCTCTTGACCATGTTATGGAAGATCTTGAGAATGCTGTGCGCCACCTTGAGCTAGTAGAGGACCGCCTAACGGCATTTGAGTCAAAAATAGACATTTGCAATGTTGGTTCTAGCTCAGAAAGGGCTTTGAGCTCTAAGCGCAAGCGTATTGATTCGTTCAATATGTGGGAATGCAAAGGATCAAGTCCTTATTGCAAGAAATCAAGAGTTAACCAACACAAGAGAGGAAAACGTCATCAAGTGAAGAAAATGTCCAGGGTGAAGTGTTACAACTGTGACAAGAAGGGTCACTATGCTCGCGACTGTCGTGAGCCAAAGAAAGTATACACCCCCTGTACTTTTCAGAACTTTGCTTTTGTGTCAAGTTCTGTGTTCTTAACTGAGTCTAATCCTTTGTGGACTGTGGATTCAGGAGCGACAGACCATGTAGCGAAGGATAGAGAATCCTTCGTGGAATTCCGACAATACCAACTGAAACTAAGTGGATCTATGTGGGAAATAACTCTAAAGCTGAAGTTAAAGGGATTGGCACCTGTCAATTGAACATGCGTGGTGGATGCACCTTGTTCCTACATGATGTTCTATATGCTCTAGAGATTCGTCGAAATTAAGTGTCTGTTTTGGTGTTGGTTAAGTTTGGTTTTTGTGTGAACTTCCATAATAGAGGTGTAGATTTGTATTTGGATACAAACTACTATGGTTGTGGTCATTTTCTGGATGGTTTTATTGTACTAAATGTTGACTGTGGTGATGTCAATATTTGTTATTCCCTTCTCACATCTCCTAATTCATATGATAATGATGTGAGTGTGTGGCATGCTAGACTTGGTCATATTGGCCAACAACGTATGAAAAGACTAGCCAAAGAGGGCTTGTTGGGCAACATTGAAAAAGTCGATGTGCCTATATGTGAGCATTGCCAAGTAGGGAAAACGACAAGGAAACCATTTGGAAAAGTTAAAAGAGCTGAATTTCCTCTGCATTTAATCCATTCTGACGTATGTGTTTCAATGAATGTGAGAAGAAGGCATGGGGCTGTTTATTTCATCACTTTTATAGATGATTATACTCGATTCGGATATGTTTATTTGATTTCTCATAAATCTGAAGCATTGAGTTGTTTCAAAAGGTTTATGAACTTGGTAGAAAATCAATTAGACAAGAAAATAAAAGCATTGAGATCCGATCGAGGTTGAGAATATTTATCTGATGAGTTCAGAAAATTATGTGATGAAAAAGGAATAGAAAGACAGTTGTCTATTCCATATACTCCTCAACAAAATGGTGTTGCAGAGAGAAGAAACAGAACCCTACTGGAAATGGTTAGGTCTATGATGGCGCATGCTAACTTACTTATTACTTTTTGGAGTAATACGTTGTTAACTGCTGCCTATATACTTAACCGGGTGCCTTCCAAATCAGTTACTTCCACTCCATATGAGTTATGGACAGGTAGAAAACCGGACTTAAGTTTTCTTAAGCCATGGGGTTGTGCTACTTATACTCATGAGTCCTCTCACAAATTTGGGAAATTGGGTCCCAGAGGAAATAAAAGTATTTTCATGAGATACTCCGAACACTCAAAAGGGTATGTGTTCATAGGTGAGCAGGAAAGTGGGAGTATAACTGAATTTGAATCACGGGATGTCACATTCTTAGAGGATGAATTTCCTAAGAAGGGCAAAATAAGGGAAAATTACTCCCTATTTGAAACCTTGGATCATGATAATGATATTAGTAGAGTTCGTCCAAGTGGGAGTAATATGAGAAGTGATGAATTGAATTCAACTCATTCTCAATTACAACCACATGATGAGACAACATAATCATTATCTAATCCAAGTGAGAGCATAATGGGGAATGGTGTGCAAAGTGTACAATCTCCCATACGGCGAACAAGTCGTCAAAGTATTCCCCGTTGACGTTTTGACATTGAAAGGGAAACTTTTATGGTTGCTTCACAAGATGAGGATGAGCCAAGAAATATTAATGAGGCTCTAAATTGCCCTTATAAGGAAAAATGGATTCATGCAATGGAAGAGCAAATGGAGTCAATGAAATCAAACCAAGTCTGGGAACTGGTTGATCTTCCAAAATGACGCAAAGCTATTGGGAACAAGTGGGTTCTCAAAATAAAGCGAAAGGCTGATGGCTCGATAGAAAGGCATAAGGCTCGCCTTGTGGCGAAGGGGTATAATCAATAGGAAAGAATTGATTATGAAGAAACATTTTCTCCTGTAATGAGATTTACCTCGATTCGCATTATTCTAGCAATAATGGCTAGTATGGATCTTGAGTTACATCAAATGGATGTAAAGACTGCTTTCCTCATGGAGAATTAGAGGAAGAAATATATATGGAACAACCTGCTGGTTTCATAGTGAAAGGCCAAGAAGAAAAGGTATGTCGACTTTTGAGGTCGATATATGGGCTTAAGCAGTCGTCAAGACAATGGTATATGCGTTTTCATAATGCCATAATGGCATATGACTTTACAATGATAGATGAGGATCATTGTGTATATATCAAAAGATCCAAAGATCAATTTGTGATCATATCATTATATGTTGATGATATACTAATTGTCGGAAGTAATATGGAGTTTGTTAATCGTGAAGAATTGGTTATCTTCCAACTTTGAGATGAAAGACATGGGTGATGTTGCATACATTCTTGGAGTTAAGATTTCAAGATTGTAAACCCATAGATACTCATATTATTAAAGGCGAGGGATTGAGCCACAGATTGTGTCCAAGGACTCCACAATAGAAGGAACAAATGAAACATGTTCCTTATGCTAGTGCTGTTGGAAGCTTTATGTACGCTGTGATGTGTACAAGACCTGACATATGTTTTGCAATTGGAATGGTGAGTAGATACCAATCCAATCTAGGTCAAGCACATTGGAAAGCCGTTAAAAGAATACTAAGGTATCTAAAGGGAACTGCTGATTATACGCTGAGTTATCAAGGAAATGATCTGCGAGTTGAAGGCTATTCAGATGCTGATTGGAGAGGAGATTTAGATGAAAGGAAATCTATCTCTAGATTTGTTTTCTTACCGAATAATTGCACCATATGTTGGAGCAGTAAGAAACAAACGTGTATAGCCTTGTCCACGATAGAAGTTGAGTTCGTGGCATTATCAGCAGCAGTATAAGAAGATGTTTGGCTTAAGAGATTTTTTGGATCATTTAGGTGTTATTGGAAGTGCTGCAGATTCATTATTGGTTACCTGTGATAGCCAAGCAGCAAAAGTGTACACCAAAGATCTAAAATATCATGGCAAGACCAAACATATAGATACCAAGTATAATCTTGTCAGGGATATGATTGCACGAAAAGTTGTGAACTTAGAGTACATACTACGCATAGAATGGTAGCAGATCCTATGACAAAGCCAATACCTAGAGATGTGTTTTGTGGCCATATGAAATCTCTAGGATTGCGTAGAGTCGATGTCTTGGATTGTAATTTCCCTGAAGTGTTCACATTTGATGAATTTGTGTTTTTTCATCATTAATGCCTATGAATCTTTGTTTGATCTTTATGCATCTTAATGCTCGGTGCATTACTTTAAGTTGAGAAAGTATGTCGGACAGATATAAGATTAGCCTACTCACACGGGTAATCGCCTCTATTTACTGTGTGATAAATAGAGATGAGACTGTTTTTAAGCTTATTATCTAGGTGATAATCGAGAGCTCAAGCTTAAAATACGTATGTCGCCTTAACTGAGTGTTAAGATGGGGACATAATACTTACTATGTCCGAAAGTAAAATAACCCACATATTTTACTTTATCTGTCTATGATGCCAGATGTTAGTTCTGATGAATTTTGTGAATGAGTAGATACGTGAACTCAAGTTAGACATTGGGTATGTCTGAACTATCATCTGTACGGTATTGAAGGTGTAGACATACGCTCCATGGGAAAGGAGTTAATACCGTAATACGTATTTCATACTACGTATGCATGAGACGACCAATAAGAGTGACAAAAGTTTGATCTCAACTTTTATGTCGTGTGAGACTCTTGAGGAAAAGAGTTCCTCAATTTTTAGTCCCCTCATGACTTTTACTTATTCTCAAGATTTCTATTTAGTGTTTGCTATCTTAGGATGTTGCCAATGGTCATGAGTTGATTCGATCTAATGGGACATTTCTAGAAAAGCAAGCTGAACTGAAATTGAGAGTTTGAAGGAAAGAGGAAGATCGATTTTGGAAAATCACATTGTAGTTTTGTATTCACTAGTTAACCAATTATGACTGTCTTTGGGATAATCATAATTGTGAATACAATATATATATCATTGTTTAAAAGAGATCAAGAGAGATATAAATGTGATCGATCGATCTAGGGAACTGCATACTAAATCTACTCAGGATGTGATGCCCATTATGAGCTGCTATATATTCCTAACAGATGTATGGCAACGAGCTCTCAAAGTATGCTGGTCGCACGGATTATTCACCGGTATGAATGTTGAAGAGAGGTAAAGAGAATCATGTTCGGCCCACCATGTGCGAGTGGGAGATGATGGTTTTATGTGATGGGCTTAAGGCCCGTCCGCCCATGTTGGGCCTAAAAGCCCGGCCCACAAGATTAGGGCCCATGGATGAAGGGGCACGATTCCTTTTGGAGGGAACGTATATAAGGGAGGAAAGAGAGGGAGAAGGCACCCTTTGGCATAACGTACGTACGTTCCTCTCCCTCTCTCCCTTCAAAAGAAAGACAAACGCTAAAGGCGACGCCATCTTCCCTTCAAGGCCAATCGACGTCATCGAATCGAACGGGATCGGTTTTCTCTTCCTCTTATCGGCGTCGGTGTTTAATCTGTGGCTAACAAGGTACGCTCGAATCCGTGGTGTGCTTTAGGATCGGTGATACGTGATTTTCCCGAGCTTGTCTTCCGCATTCGTTTTAGGGGTTCGATTTAGTGTCGAATCCAGTTTTTTGGGAATCCGATAATCCCAATAGTAACGTTAGAGAAATCAATGTTTCTATGCCTGAAGATGCAAGTGATGAGGGCACCATAGGGTAGCTTGCCTAGTTTTCTCTTTGTAGTGCAAAACATGTGAATGAAGATCATGTGAAAGAGGTAGAAAGCATCAAATTGTGTGAGAATGGCCTAGATAATTCTTGCCTTATAATGAGACACCTCGTTTGAAGAAGATGTTTTGGGACGAAGGCAAATCAATCGTCGTGGCAAGGTTGATCATTGGCCGGAATGAGTGATATGACGGCGAAGGGAGCTACCAGTAGGGGGGGGGGGAAGAGAGAGATTTTGTATAATCTAAAAATTGGAATGTGAATTTTTAGGGAAGAGAGAGAAAATAGCTTATAAACCTTCAATAGAAGTGCAAAAAATTATTTATAGTGCTTTATTTACTGCCAAAAGTTTCTTTCAAATTATTTAAGTGTCACTTAAAAAAAATGGTCATTTAAGTGGCAATTCCGATCTAGCAAGTCAAAAAACTAACGTAATAATATTTTATTAATTTTTCAATTCGAGGTCAAAGGGTAGAGAGAGAAGAAATCGTAGAGTGGGGTTGCACTATTGAATACACGGCCTCACGGAGAGGGGGATCAACAACATACCTGTTGAGTAAAGTGAGAGAGAGAGAAATTGCGTGTCCTCTTACAGGGCTCCACAGAGAGCATTCAGTCATAATTCACAACACGCGGCCCAAAGGGACGAAAGAGGAGGTTGTGCGCAAAAGGGTCTCTCGGTAGGGCTTTTACTGGTCGAACAGAAGACACCAAAGAGAGACTCCCACGTTCTGATAGTTGACAATACCGACAGGAAATTTCTTGGAGTCTTCTTCCATTGATTGTTGGTCCTCTGTGGACAACGTCACTGCCCCGCCTTCTGCAGACAACTTCGCCACTGCGACTAATAGTCATTGGTGTTTTTGCTTGCTGTCCCAGAAAACTAACGACCTACATGCTTTCCAGCAAGTGATCCGTGAACAAATAGCTGGTCTCATTGTTTCCATCGACTCCAGTTTATTGCTAAGTTTCCAGATGTCCTCATCAAGTCCAAACTCACTATTGTTCTGATTCAGCTTGAAAACCTAATACCATGTTCTAGCATCGGTCAACGCCATTGGTCCTCACTTGCGCAACAATTCCAGTTGCCATGCCGGTTAATCCTTCAAGGAGTCGCCGCTCTTGCTGCCAAACAGACTGCCGTGCCCCCAGAAGCCAACTTGCTGCTTCAACATTTAGAAACCAATGTTGCTAGCTCGCCCAATGGCATTGATTTTGGCCCTGCAATATCACATATCTCGGTTGAATCTCCTCGCAGGTTTTCTAGATAAATTCCGAACAGCCCGAAGTCCAAGTGTTGGATTTGTATTCTTTTGAATTTCGTCCATATCCTCCAGAAGAAGATTAGACCACACTGAGCCAAGCGCTATTGGGAGTCCCTCGACAGCGCGGGATCTTTTCTGTTTTTGCAGGACACTCGAGTGCCTTGGCGGCACCAACAACAACTCGCTGTGATCCACTTAGAGCACTTATGACGACCTCCATCAAGACACCACTATGAGCACCATCGGCCGTGACTAACCCATCACAGCCGAGCCATCGCCACCCACCATCGCAACCCATCCATCATTGGTCATATATGGAAACAATATTTGCGAAATTAGGTAAAATCTTATTACAAAATTTGATTTTCCGATAATTGCCTATTTTTAATAAATTGATATTTAATTTGATCCTTTTGAGCGATAGGCAACATCCATTAGGATTTGTTTCAAAAGAGAATGTGGAGTGTGGAGGGAACAATTCTTCACATTGTTAGGACGTTTGCAATTTCCCAATTTCGATTGCACATCCTGAAAACTGGGATCACAAGCATCCCAATGAAACAAAAATTGGGCCATGTTCTTATGTCATGACGAGAATTGTCACCCATACCTTGAACATTCTCCAATCATAGTTGTGACCTTGAATTAACTTACAAAGTTGAGATGAGAAATTGTTCGTTTTGCCCCGTCCTATACCTAATCTTATGGATTTGTCCTTTTGCATATAGGCAAGCACTTTCTTAGTAGGTATACATTCTAGAAGCCTAATCGGAGCCACTTCCCTATGGCCCCGGCAATTACTCTCCGCCCTTGGCAAAACAGTTCGTTATAGGCCCACGAGCTTCTGCATGGTTCATCCTTAAACCACAAATCTATTGGAGGGGATCTCGCTCTAACATCATATTGCGACATCCCTAGATTAGCTCATTGAGGTATTGTCCACTTTGGCTTGTCCCATACCAAGTCTCACAGTTTTGTCCTTTGGCATATAAATGGCCACTTTCCTGAGAGGTCACCCATTTTGGTAGTGCTCCACTTGAGCACGCCTAATTTTGGAATCCCAAATCTAAGCATTGATGTTACGTCAAAAGGAGCTTTCACAAGTTAATTTCAGTTTTCACATATATCTCATAATTGCTTTCCCCATGTTTGGTGCATAGTTCAATTCATTCTTGTTCAATTCGCCATCATAGAAGCCTACTAGGAGTCGCTCCTTGTCCAGACTCTCTAGTCCTGATGACCACTCCATTGAGTCGTTACAATAGCGATGATAGTGGCATCTTACATATGATAATAAAAATATTAACTCAATAATGAATACATGAAACATGTTGGTTTTATTCAAATGAAATCAAATCCACACAAGTTGTATGTCAGCACAATGGGCGGATAATAGATTAGGCACCAATTTTCACTTTGCTTAGTTCGATACATCAATTCAAATACACATTGTATTTATACACAAAATTATAATTTACTCAATCCTTGCCTCACAGTCCCGATAGTGTTGAAATCACTAGGTATAAAAGTTGCTACATGTGAAGTCCTTCACACACATGCATGTGTCACGGGCTGAGAGTTTCCTTGGCCTCGGAAACGACCTGCGGGCACCTGGCGAGCGGAATTCGCCAGGCCAGCCTTCCTTCTTTACCTGTTCCACGAACAATACGGTGAATGCTTCTTCGTGCGAGATCCTACCACGCCTAGTTTCGCTCGGGCGTCTAGTCCATCGAGTGAGACAGCAGATCTCTTTAGGCACAACAACTGGTTTCGGCCTGCCATGGCCTCGTCAGGAGAGCAGCATCAGCTCTCGACCAGTTTGTGCACGGGAGGCCTACCTTGTCTTCAGAGCTCCTAAGTGATGTAATCCTTCTATCCTAGAACTCCTAACACCAACCGTCCTGACGCCATTCCCACGGACCAGTTGTGTTCTACCCTTCTGCCTGCTCACTCTTCACCCAATAACCCCCAGCGCCACTCACAAGTGTCACGAGTACGAGAGAATTCACGGACCGTGACATTCTCCCTCACTCAATTCACAACGCCCTCGTTGCGATCTATTATGTCGCTTCCTTGCATCAATTAACCATTAATGTGCCACTTTTGGGATTTCACATCGAATGGTCATGCTTGCCCAACAAAACAGGTTTTGCTCCATTGGTGGCCTCTTTTGATCTCTGCCGCTCGGCCAGTTTTGGTCACCTGCGCTTTCTGGCAAGTGTGGCATTTTTCGCCAACCGTATCTTTTGGTAGCACCATTTTAGCCTATCCAGCTTTGACCCCAGCAAACCAATGGAGGTTCTTTCCTTGTTGAAAACGTGGCAGTAGACCTCTTCTTCGTATTCACCGATCGATCTAGGAACGTTATCCCCATTTAGCAAGGGTTCGGTTCTTCTCGAACTCCCTATCAGCTTGGCGGTAAACCGACTCATCCCAGTACCCATCCACTAGGACTTATCTGTTCGACCCACACTAGAGCGAGAAGCTCGATTCTCCGACTGGCTCACTCACTTACTGGAGGGATTCCTGCTCTGATACCACTTATCAAGGGCTGAAAGTTTCCTTGGCCTCGGAAACGACCCGCGGGCACCTGGTGAGCAGAATTCGCCAGGCCAGCCTTCTTTCTTTAGCTGTTCCACGAACAATACGGTGAATGCTTCTTCGTGCGAGATCCTACCACGCCTAGTTTCGCTCGGGCGTCTAGTCCATCGAGTGAGATAGCAGATCTCTTTAGGCACAACAACTGGTTTCGGCCTGCCATGGCCTCGTCAGGAGAGCGGCATTAGCTCCCGACCAGTTTGTGCACGGGAGGCCTACTCCGTCTTCAGAGCTCCTAAGTGATGTAATCCCTCTATCCTAGAACACCTAGCACCAATCGTCCTGATGCCACTCCCACGGACCAATTGTGTTCTACCCTTCTGCCTACTCACTCTTCACTCGATAACCCCCAGCGCCACTCACAAGTGTCACGAGTACGGGAGAATTCACGGACCGTGACACATGCATGAGCACACACATTATTTAACTCTCCATTCAATCTTTCCAATAAAGATACTAATGGAGGAAGGCAAGTGCTTTGGAGGCTTTGCTAATTGCATAGGCATTTCCTCCGCTATAAAAGCCCAGCTCTAAGCACTTGCTCAGGGGCTTCAGTTAGCTTGCAACCTGAACCTCTGTAGAGTCATTCTCGAGAAGGATTCCACTTCGATTTTGTCCTTAATATGACTGACAAGCGAATTGTCTTGGTCATGCATGGTTTCTTTGGTTAAGTAAATTCGCTTAGTCATTGTGGGAAATCAAGTTGCAAGTTTCTTATAGAGAGAGGAGTACTTGGGCTGATTGGATTGCAAACTATGTTGTTAGATCTAGAGAATTTATGGCTTTCCATGATATTACTCCATGTGGTTTATCTAGTTCTTTAATAGGAAAATTTGACTGCAGCTTGATGCCTCGTTCATGTACGGTCGTGCCTTACCAATGTAATGGTCTCTTAGCCCACTTTTCTCAAAACTATGGAAATTACCTGACCTAATTTCTGTAGCACAAACGAATTTTGCACCGTACAATTCCATCGAAATTGAATGATGGGTTCTATCAGGAAATTTTCAAAAGGGACACAATTAAAAGTACGATGAAATGATATAAATACATGGAAAATCTTCCTAATCCTTCCATAAAAAGGTTATTTGTATCACTAAAATCATATGCAATTGCCAACTCATCAAATTTCCAAAAACAATGTGGGGTTATTGCTTGTTTGACTCCTACTCATCCTTGTTATAGGCAACTCTAATAGTACTCTGTCATTATCTATTCATGTAAGGTATTTTATATCCAAATGGAAGGGCAATAGAAACAAGAAAAAAGGAAATAGTACCCCGGTCAAATGGGAAAATTTAATATTCATACCTATATAATACAGTATTATAAGAGTATGCTAATGATTAGAAACCTAAAACAAAAGTGAAATATAATGAAGGAGAAGAGCGCAGTTTGTGGTGGCATTTCAGTAGAGAGAAAAATAGAAGTGACAGACTCTTTCCTCGGCTTCGTCCGGCCTCTGCGTGCGCGACCCCAGGCGACTTGAGGCCGCACGACCCACGCGACGGCAGTGTGTGGGTCGCGCGACCCACCGCCTCCCCACCACCACTGCCACCAGCCACCTCCCTCACCACAACCACCAGCTCCGGCTGCCTCCCAATTGTTCCCCTCTACTTCAGCATCTCCTCCTTCTTTTTCCTTTCCTTTTTTTCCTTTTTCTTTTCACCTCAATTGGGCCAAGCTAATTAAAGGAACACTATGAGTTTCTACATAATGTGATCACCATTTTGGTAGATCTTACTTATGAATAATATCACAAGGCCTCAACTATTCGGTATAGATCCAAAGAAACACAAGAAGATAGCTTCGGGACGCCCTAACCCCATAGAAAGAAAACACCCAACGTTTGAAATTCGTGAATTTGGTGGTTCGTAGCTTACTTTAACCGAAAGTTTCCACATTTTCTAGTTCTTTTTTAAGTTTATTACTAACCCTTTGTTTTGTCTTCACTGGTGCTGCTTCAGTGAATTTCTAATTAAGTATTTCGTAAAGTTGCATTGCAAGGTTTAATCCAAAGGAAAAGTTCGTATTTTATGGTATGGCATGTATTTTGAGGACTAATGAAAGCTTATATTATTTTGTGGCATCTCATCTTATAAAATTGGATTAAGCATCAGATGAATTTTTGAGTCGGTTGTCATTTTGGTTGGACATGCATTAAATTGCTTGTGAAAATTTCATGAGCTACATTACTTATGGTAAAAGGGGGAAAAAGAGTAGAAAGCACCAAAAACATACATAGTACCATAGTAGGCCAACTGAGAGCGACAAGCATAACATGTTCACATTCTCTAAAGCAAAATTATGACTCCAACCATTAACGAGAATACATGATAACTAAGCTTCAAGATAGACTACCTGAATAGGATGACCACATTAAGTAGTCTTCAGGACGGCAAAATCGCATAGGACTCTAGAACACTGCTCGTCAATTGCTTTGAATGTCATATATGGCAAGTCATATTTAAGGTAGAGGAGAAAAGAGGAAACTTATTAATTTTAGCATCAGGAATTTTGATTAGTCATAAATCCAAACTTGTTAGACTCATTAGAAGTTGTGTTATCAATTAGAGTGATGCATTAATCACCAATCTAATGACAAATTAAATTAATAACAAGAATCACTAAATTTCTGTAGGTAAACTCTTGCTCTAGCACCTCTCTTCACAAACTATTAGACTAAATTTCCTATAATAGCATGTACTAAATCACTTTTTTCCATCAATGTCATTTCTATCGAAGTATAACTACTCATATAGTCATACAAACCTAACTAAACTATGAAGTAAAAGACCCAACTCAAAGATATTCCATTTTATAACTGTAAGATGATACTATAGATAACAACCGACAACATTGGCATAAATCAATATAAGAAAAGCTTACAAGTTTACGTAGCCTTTGCACATGAGGGCCCTCTCTTCGCAATGATGACCACCCACTGCCAATCTTCATATTAACTTGAGTTAATTAAAGAAACAATTAGAAAGAAAATAAAGAGTGGTGAACTAGATTCTCCTTTTTGACGATTTTATAAAATTTCAAGTTTAGACATGTTTGAGAACTTTGGTTGGCATATCATTGATACCGATTCTTTGATATTCCATGCAAAATAAATTATGAAACAATCATTTTGTTCCTATTATTCCGATTGACTCTGCTGTTATATGGATTATATACGGCATAAGATACTAGCTGCAATCTAAGCTAGGGGTGTGTTTATTTTGGGGAAAGTGTTCTTTAGGATTTGATTTTATGAACTTTGTTCATAGAAAATAACTAGTCAACCGAAAACACTTTTCTGGTCAATGAAAATATTCATGTATAAATTTAGGATTCTTAAATTTAAATAGGTGAAAACATTTTTCAAAGTTGCTAATCTCAAATTTTTCAATTTTCTTTCTTTTTTTCCTTCCTTTTCTTTTTATTTCTTACTTAGTTGGTCGTCGGGCCTCAGCGGCCGGCCACAAGCATGGGCTGGCAAGGCTCATGCTTGCGGGCACGAGGTTGAGGTTGCGCGCCTTGCACGAGGTTGACGCTTGACGAGATTTGGCAAGCTTCAGTTCGAAATCGCCAACCTCGCACAAGGTCAAGCCTAGTTGGTTCTTGCCTACTTCAAGCTCGAGGCCGGCAAGCTTTGAGCTTGAGCTTGCTTGTGATTGTCACTAGCCAATTGCAACAGAGAAAGGAGGAAAAAGAAAATAAAAGAAAAGACAAGAAAAAAATAAAAAAATAAAAAATTTTAAAATAAATTTTTTAAAAAAATAAATTTTTAAAAATATAAAAAATTTATTTAAAATTCCGGTATTTTTTTGGCCTAAGATAAATATATGAGATTGAAATCATTTGTTAATAAGACCAATATATATATATATATTTATAATTCCTTTTACATTACTAAATAAAGGAAAATTAATTGTATTATTGTGAAAGGCTTTTCCAAAAAAATATTTTCTTTTATCATTAAATTTTTCGTGAAATAAATGCACCCTACATTTGTGTGTATACGTACCAATTGAAATATCACGACATTCGGCCAAAAATATGAAGACAAAGCTAGAGAGAGAGCTATTACAAGTTGATTCAATCCCTAATTGGGTATTATTTTAGTTCCAAAAGAATCCAATGCGCCAAATTCCCTAGGCTTCCGGCTGGGTTGATTTTTCATATGTTTCTAGCAATTGAATAGGTCATTAGATTTATATCAATTGGCTTATATACAATATTAGTGGAATGCCAAATATAGTAGAACGGATGTTCTGTACAATTTCCTTACTACGGCATGTTTAATAAATTTTAATACAGAAAAAAAGATTAATTTGATTAGTAATGTTATAATTACAAATAACATTCATAAGTGACTAATAAATCTCGTGTATATTTAGTGTTGACACCTAATTTTGGCAAATCTAGGAAAGTAAAAAAATAAAAATCGCATCAGAGCAAATAAAAGGAAAAAATGGGGAAAATCAATTTGATTGATTATGCATGGAAGTTGGTAATTCTGATGAAAATTCAAATTTTGGTAAATGCGGAAGCAATTAGGAAATCAGATGAATAGAAAGCAAGAATTTTTACAAAATGGAAGGAATTGAAGCAAAATTGGGTTGATTGCGAAATCACGTTCTGATTTGTAGCTATGAATTAATGCAACAGAAGATGGAAACTTGAAAATTGTCATGGAAAGCGGCCGTCTGGAATCACTATAAAAGAGAGCCACAATTTTCGTAGGGGAAAGAGTGAATTCGGAAGCAAAAAATTGAGAAAAAAAGGGTAAAGTCAGCAGAGAGAACAGGGAGGTACAGCGAGAGAAACGTCCGAGTGGACAGGTGAGGAGAGAGAAAAAAAGAGAAAAAGAAAAAGAGTAGCAACTGTTCATCTTCCTCAGGAGGCCGACCGCCTGTCCGCGCCAGCCCTATGCCCGCACCGCGCCTGCACCGCATCGCCGTTCGACCCCCCGCAGCACTTGAGCCTTCGCTGGTCATCACCTCTGCAAGCCTACATCGCCGGTCTCTGAGTAGCACTACCGCTCCATCAGCCCACCTGAAGCGATCGCCGTTCCGCCAACCGCTAGAGCTCCGCCTCACCCACAAGCCCGCATCGTCCACTGCGCTTGCGTTAGCCACCGTGTCATCGCCTCGCCTACAACCTCCCGCGACACCTGCTCGCTACGCCAGCATCACCTCGCGCCTGCCACCGCTGCTCAACGCCTGCACCTCTGCCCGAGTGCCATTCAACCGGCACCGTGACACCTCTGTCGCGACCAGTAGCAACGCCTTTGCACCCCCGAGTGCCATCGCCACGCCCGTACCTCCACCGTGCCTCTCGTTGCTCGATGCCCACGACCTGCTGCGATCTGCCCGAGCATCTGCACCTGCAACCGTCGCGGACACCGCCCCTGCCCGCTCACCACCGTGCCTGCAAGTCCGCAACAAACCTCTGCCACCCAGGTCTCACCGGAGCTCCGACACTGGCCACCCTCCGTCCGGCGCCGACCAACCTGCTGCTGCCCTTCCCAAGTCCCCCTTAGGTAGTTTAGTTTATTTTCATTTTTATTTTTTTCATTTATTTTATGTTATCTTATTTTATTTATTGTTTTAAGTTCCGTTATTATTGTACAAATTGGAGCACTGGAAGGTGATTTTAATCTTGTGAATATTCTAGGTATTATCCCAGGGTTTTGCTCAAAATTACTGTAATTATTAATTTGATCTGTAAGATGTCGGATCATTTTTTTAATTATATTAATTTTTGGGCATTTTAATAGTATTTTAACGTAATAAATCATTATAATTATTAATTTGATCTGTAAGACTTCGGATCAAATTTTAATTATTTTGAATTTTCTTATATGTTGTGATGTTTAGGGTCAAAGTAATCGTTAATTTAACCCGTGAGGCGACGGATTATTTTTTTGATTATTTTAATCATTTATTTGATGAATATCTTGATTGTTTAGATATAATTGCTTGTCTTGGAAAAACACTAAAAATCATAAAAATAAAAATCAAATCAAATCTTGCATCGGAGTGTGTTGGTTTAGTAAATTAGGATTGCATTTTTAGGATTGCATTTTTAGATAATTTTTGGAATAGATTAGGATTTTTTTATATAGATAAGTCTTAAATAATGTTTGCACATTTAATAATTTCATTTTTCTTTAAAAAAAGTTTTCTAAGATAGGATAGGGTTTAAGTCAAATTAATCGCTAAAATAAATTAGAAAATTATTCATTTTAGATGGTTTAATTAGGTTTCCTTTTTATTACTAATTTTAATAAAAATACAAAAATATTAGGCTCATGTCAATTAGTTTGCATGTTAGGTTCACTTAATTAGAAATAGCTTGTTAGTAAAACTAGGTCATGTAATTAAAGTGCATGTTTTAAATTCGAGATAAAAGAAAACCCAAAAAAAATAAAAATTGTTTGCATTGTGTATTTAATTCCTTTGATGCAATTTGTTTAATTCATTGAGTGTTTAATAATGATTGAGCACCCGCGTGATCACATTTTTGTATGATAGTAATTTAGATTAAAATTAAACCAAACTGCTTGCAAAAATATTTTTGAAAATAAAAATAAATGATACCGAAATGACATTAGAGCAGTCTAGTGTAACCAAGTCCCCGTACCTAAAGTTTCTGATTCGTAAGAGTAAAATAATTATCTCATTATTTTACTTAGGTGTCTAATCGACCTACCATAAACTAATTAGTGGCAACTCCTAGATAAAATTCATTTGCATGTTTAAAATTTGAACTTAAATCACGAATTGAAATGGGCTTGGGAGAGCTCAAGCTAAGTTTAAGACTTAGTAGTCCATTAGCCTAAACCCTAGGTGGTGCACTTGAAATTTAGGTCGCGATAGCTTGGCGACTCCACTGGGGACTTGTGTTAAAATTCTTAGTCAACTTAGGCCAATTTTTCTTTTTCTTTTAAAAATATTTTTATTTGGCAGCGAGGATACCAGGTATGTCCCTAATATCAAGTGTTAAATGTTCTTGCAGATGGGAGGTATAAGGGGGAGTAGTTTTTGCTAATCCTTATCTTGCAAGGAGGTGTTGGGATTAATGATTTATTTTTCCTGATTAGAAGTGTTGCTTGCATTTAAACTGTTGTGCATGTTTTATTGCTTTTAGCACTATATTATTGCACACACAACCTGCTATCGGACCTAAGCTGTGATAGGATTTTTAAGGTGGTTTTGAGAAGAACACTTCCTCAAAAGCGAGACTGCTATGTAGAGGTTGACATTTTCTTCCCCAAAAGTTTTTCATAGTGTCAAATGTGTTTGTCCATATCCGCGAGACTGCGTGACTATTGGGCATTCCATTCAACTGAGCTGGAGTTAAGAGGACCTGACACGTTAAATGCGAGACTGCAACGGTCAGATGATTCTCTTAGCTCCACTTTGTTAAGCCGTCTAGATAGAAATTAAGCCTCACACTTCATGCGTGTGTCTATGTGATTGTCATCCATTCCCAGTGAAAGTAAGTCGTTTGAACTGTCACTTTGCAATTTACTTACTTCGTTGCAATTAAAAGTTTTGTTGTCAATCTCGTTTTATATGCGATGGGTAAAACCGTTGTACAGTTCATTTCCACTCTTGAGGTCAAGATGCTACTATATGGTCTTGGAAGAAGGGGTCAAGGCATTCGGAACCCTATCGAAGCCCCTCGGAGGTCCCATTCTACTGAATTAGGGCACCATGGAAGAAATGAAGAAAATTCTGGAGGACAGAGACAAGAAAGACAAAACTTGCCACTTGAGCAAGGGCGAGGGAGGCAAAACTCGTTACTTCCCAACATTCACAAGACGTTTCCAAGCCCTCCTAGAATGATGCATGATGGAGTAGAAGTGATGGACACCCTAGGACAACCAAGCGGCAAATTCGACTACTATGTGAAGTATTCGGCTCCCCCCAGCTTTTACATTGACCCTCAGGATATTGTCCTAGATGGATGGGGTGGCATGGATGATCCGACACCTCCAAAGACAGAGAACCCTAATGATGCACTAGAAGGAATCACAAGTCTGTTCAATGATCTCCTTATAGGCGCCGTTGACAAAGGACCATTAGAAGAGATGGGCCCTAACCCACGAGAGTGACTCATCCATTGCTTTCACACATTCCCTTGCGTGGGAATTTTTATTGTTTTCTAGGAAATGTTTTCAATTTCTTCTTTTTCGCTTTCCTTTTAGGGATTGAGCATTGCATTTACCATTTAATAAATGTAATTCGATTGATGAATGTCAATAAAATTACAAGTTTTGTTTTGAGGACATGATGGGGTATTGCCAAACCCGCCCAGTGACGATATCCAACAATGAAAATAAAATATCATCCACGGAGAAATTATGAGGACTGGGCTTCTTCATGCTTCCTCATAAAAAAAAAATTCCAAAAAAAGAGTAAAAAAAAAAATCATTTTTAAGTCATTTCCAAAAGCATGCATTAAGTTAGCCCTGTTTAATTTTCTGACTCATTTACTTCATGTTTTATAGCATTACTTTCTTGGCTTGATGAGAAAGCATCTAAAAAAGGCACATCAGGATCAATTGGCTCAACTGTTGCTCAACAAGTTTGAGAACACAGTTCTAAAAAGATAATATGGGTCACATCTCGATACCACTTGGAATATCCATCTTGAAGAGCCAAACAAAGTGTTTTGCATTTCTATGCTTGACGGAATTTCCATTAATGCCTATTGATAAGAAAATGAGGGGCAAGTAAAAAGAGGACCATCCATCTTTGGTGAAAGAGGTACATTTCGTTCATGAACATAATTAATTTTGGAAATGACATTCTATTCTTTTCCTTACAGATAACAAATTTGGGGCATGGCAGATTTTGGTAGTGACCCAACTGAGATAAAATCTCAATCTGAGCCAAAATGGATATGCAATTTGAATTTACTCTGATGTTGCATAGTATCCTTTTCATGCATGTTCTCTTGTACAGGGGCAAAAGCATATTTTCAATCTTGATTGATAGGGACAATTCAAGAACACCCATTGCTGAGACAATCCCTTTGTGGGGCAATCCCTTGAATGAATGCTCAAAACCATGCTTTGAGTGTGGTAAATTGTCTATTTTGAAATCACAAAAGCTTTTCATGCTTAAAGCTGCCGGACTCTTTTGAAAAGAGAATTTCGAATGTGGTTTTGCCTATTTAACTCACCAGTTTCATGTGGAGATTTGTCAAGATAGACAATTCAATGGAGTGACATCAATGCTTAAGAATGCTGAATGAGACATGTCAGGATGATGAAAGGCAAGTCTTATCCTATACACAGTCCCCTACACATACACTTGTGAGGTGCATGTAGGAAAGTTCGTATATACAAGGTAAAGAGTTCTCTCGCAAAATGTACGACAACCGAAATAATGAGGGGCAGTTTATTTCTTTATCCTAAACACTATAGGTGATTCATTACTTAACCTCTTTGAGCCTCATACATTTATGGAGATTTTTTTTCAAACTACCCCTGTCAAGAACCACCCTACATCGGGGCAAATTGGAGGTAAAACAGCACCATAAGGTGGAGAAAATGGAAAGAAGTTTTCTTGCTCTCACTTGCATCAATCTTCAAGTCATGCTATTACATTAAATTCATGTGGTAATTTAAGTACCTTAGGATAATGAAGAGCATTTCTTTCTCTATCCTACATACTTATATTATTTTTATAACTCACTTGCGCCCGCAATTTCATTTCTTTAAACCCAGTTGGTGATCATCCCCCACACTGGGGCAAGGCAAAAGACAATCATTCAAGGAGCATGGTCCAAAGCAATGACAAAGTCCAAATGTTGAATCATATAATATAAGACTAGGGGCATAAAAAAGTAATGTGCTTAGTAAAAGCAAGGTTGATGCCAATAGGCATAAGATGAATGAAAATTAGGGTCTTGAAAAAACAGTGTGCCTGGTAAAAGTAAGGCCGATGCACATGAAAAAGAAAAAAAAAAGAATGAAAACTGAGGGAAAAAAAAAAGCAGTATGCCTGGTAAAAGTAATGCCAATACCCATAGAAATGTCAAATAGATGACTCTCAGTTGCAAAAATTGTATCCCAATGGAGCAGTAATCAAAGAGTCAAGATCAATAGTGCATTTATAATGACAATCCCTGGTGAAAGAGAAGACCGACGACAATGCCTAGATGATCATCAACTTTGACCCTGAAACACATCTTTGAGCCTAACAATCTTTCATTTTTCAACCCATGAACCTAGTCTACATTACGTCCCTTGCAAAGTCTCTTCTAATTAGAGCACTTGAATTAACGTAGAAGTTCATATGTTTATAAGTATTGCTCGAAGAAGTGCAGGTAGGATTATTTCTCTCTCATTTTACAAGATTCTTGACTTGTAAACTCGGAGATGACTGCGGAGTTGTTCTTTCAAAAGCCTTGACTCAAAGAGTCTATTTGTTAAACCATTGACCAAGCTCATATTACGGTCCCTGTTAAAGACCTCTCAAATTGGTAAGGTCGTACCACTTGCGAGAATATTCGGACCCCTGTCGATATGGTGAGATGGAGTAATTCTCATAAAATAGCCTTCTAAATGAGAGTGAGACTGAAAGTCTCTCATTTAGTATTCTTAGAAAATCCATGTCATGAGTGAAAATTGTCTTGAATGATAATTCTCTCTAGTGGAAATTTGGGTGATGCAAAGGTCATTATGCATGAACCTTGATTGAATTGATAAAAACTTCAGTTGATTTTGAAGTATGCATTCCAGAATAGCCTTAATTGCTTATTTCTTTGGTGAATGCACTTTTGCTCTAATCATGTCTGACAAGTAATGTTTTCTCAAAGACTCAAGAGCTCCTGACATTCAGCTTCCTTTCAGAATGCCTCATGATATTAGGAGATGAGAAACCTTCATGAACATTTAAGGTGCAAACTGGATGTTCCAAAATTTATTTCTACAAAATCAGAGATATCACTAGGTAAGTATATCTCTACTCATACTCTAAATACTTGTTATTGTGTAGGTATTCTCTCTCTCAAGTGCATTGACACTTGACTCGGTCAAGCTATCATTTATATTAACTTGGCGTGCTTTTGTAGCGTAGAGTCCCTTTCATAGACTTGGCGTGCTTTCGTAGTCCGGTGTCTTTTATATTGACCTGGTGTGCTTTCGTAGCTTAGAGTCTCTTTCATCGACCCAGCGTGCTTCCGTAGCCCGGTGTCTTTTATATTGACTTGGCGTGCTTTCGTAGCCTAGAGTGACCCAGCGTGCTTCCATAGCCCAATGTCCTTTATATTGATTCGGCGCGCTTTCGTAGCCCGAAGAAAGCTGTTGTGCTCCGGTGGTGAAGTTTGTACCATGATCTTCATCGGTCCCAAGGCCTTCGACTCGTCATCGGTCTCAATTGCAGTCACTAAATCGCCATCGCGAGCTCCGAGAATGGCTACGCTGGAGGAGAAGCGAATGGACGAGGTGCTGTCGCACCTGATCGTGCTGTCGCAGCAAGTCCGCTTGGCCGCGGATGAGGCTGAGTTGTTCAAGTCCGAGTGCTCCAAGCTGGGCAAGCGGGCCGACCGCCTCTCCGACATGCTCCGCTCCCTCGCCCGCTTCACCACCTCCGCTCCGTCCCTCTACGAGCGCTCCATCCGCCGCATCGCCTCTGAGGTCTCCAGGAACCTGGAGCAAGCCCTAGCCCTAGCTCGCAAGTGCAAGCACCACAACATCCTCCGCCGCGTCGTCACCATGACCAGTGCCGCAAATTTTAGGAAGATCACGGCCCTCCTCGACGCTTCTCTCGTGAACCTGAAGTGGCTGGTCAGTGTCTTCGATCCCGAAAGTGAGGGTGTTGGTATTGAGCTCTCGCTGCCCTCGGTTGCGAGTGATGAGCCGATTCTGGCTTGGGTTTGGTCCTTCATCGCCTCGCTTCACAAGGGGCCCCTGCCTATTCGAATTGAGGCTGCAAATGAGTTGGCTTTGCTCGGGCGTGAAAATGACAGGAACAAGATGATTATTGTGAAGGAAGGCAGCCTGTCTCCGCTGCTCAAGCTCCTGAAGGAGAGTTCGGCTCCTGATGCTTGGGAAGCCGCCATGACTGTTATCCGCTGCTTGGCCAGTGATCAGGGAAGAATACAGGCGATTGTGAATGAACTCGGGGTTGAGACTACTCTGCAAATCCTTCCTTGGCTGTCTGGAGTACGGACAACAATTAAAGACCGGCAGTCCAAGCTGCCGCCTGACCAGATCATCAAAGCGAATGATGATTTGTCTAAAAGGACACGGTGAATTTTTAGAAACTCCCAATGTTCCCAACTGCATGGGCTAGGTTCTTTATGACAACATTACCAACATACAATCCATTGCACCTTTTACTATGCACATTTCATTCAATGAACAACAAAGCCAGTAGAACCCGTTGTCCCGACTTAATTATTACAATGTCTCCTAGTCTGCAAAGATAATGTTTCTCGAACGGAAATTTCCTGTTATGTCCTGCATTATGATGAAGTAACACGGACTTTTAGTTTTACAAGAGTGTAATTCTGGTGTGTCAAGATGCTTGATGTGAAGCATATGGATTAATCCTGTTGCAATATGGCCTTACTCTGGATATTCTCTTACAGGAATCTGCCTGATGGAAAGGTGTTGGAAGTTTCCGACAGAGTCTATGGCGAGCTTTCACATATTCAGTATCAATATACTACAATAGTTTATATGCGCAGTATTGCCAGATTCCAGGATTCTATGTATGCTTCTTTATTTTAGTGGTCGGATGCACTAACAGCCTGTAGTCTTATTTTCTAAGATTTTCCTTCTCTAGGGGAATTAGTGGAAAACCTATGTATCAACAAGGAATGAACGAAGGTCATAATATGTCAAAAGAACGTACAAGCTTGTGTAGTGTAGTATTTGGTTCTTTTCCCATTTTGGTCGTAACACGGGCTCTAGGCACATGAAACGAATACAGACTAAAAATTCCAGGATCAATGACTTTGTTACTTTGCAGAAGAGGCATACAATTTCTGTAGAGGAGTTGGTTGCTAGTCAACCAACTGTGATTAGATAGCTGCTCGGCACAAGCATTATCTTCCACAGAAGAATGTCATCACATTTCATATCACTGCAATTGCAAGTTCATTTCTTGTCTCAGCTAACAGGAGATGCTTGTTCAAATCCACATTTAAATGGTACCATTGGCACAACCCACAGCCCTGCTTCAACCTGGGAGCATCTTTATGCTCATGTTAACCAACTTCCAGCAACTGTGTAGCCTCAGTAGCTTTTGAGGGTGCATCAATGTTGTATTGACCAGCCAAATGGCATTGGGGCTCAACTCTGATAAGAAGAGATCAGCTCAAGCCGGATTGAAGAGAAGAAGACCCATTAATTATCAATGATTGCTAGGCTATCAGAATATTAAGACTAACCCAAAACCAGAGTAGGTCAGTCCAGTGCCCAATCCGCAAGACCATAGCATTGAAAGACTTAAGAAAACACAAAAAAATGCTATTTTGTTTGAAAGGCTGGAAAGCCTAGAATTAGAAAGAAGTATCCTGCGATGGAGCTAATCAGCTACAAGCACTTTCTGTAATTGCTTCCTTGTTCATCCCAGAGGCTCCTGTGGGTGCTACTGACTAGTAATAAATGCATATTTCGCAATTCCCAATTGTACTTGCTGGTGAAAGTTCATATGCTTTCAAGATGTTCATCTGCAGAAGATCCTCATTAGGTGCTTATTCTTTGAGTTTAGGAGATCATTTCATTACTTTAATTGGCCGGTCTTTTGATATATCATTCACCCTACACCTCTATGGAAATGATCTGCAGTAGATGGGTTTCCTAACCTTTTCTAGTCACCATTTCCCGGAAGTTTATGAATGCGTTTTTGTGGTTTAGTTTCTAAACAACTTTTGACAGCATAGCAAGTCATCATCTACAATTTGGAAGCTTCCTTGCACGAGTACTTCATTTGACCTTAATCATTTCATGGTCTATCAAGTTTATACTGAGCCCAAAGGAAGAACACACTTGATAATAGATGTCTTCTGTTAGCTTTATCTATTTTTGTACACCAATATTATGCACATAACAATTTACGTATGTGGATGTGGATGCAGTGTTTGATTACTGTCTTACTTGCGATTGGTCTTTTTCTGGCCAAATTACTGCGGGCTGGTTGAAGGATAACGGATATAAGTTTTACATGAGAGACATAGTTGCAAAACTCCAAGACCAATTTTCTGCAGACTCTTTCATGGTGCTCAATCTTGGAGAGCAAGATAACCAAAGCCAGATGGCTGAAGTGTTGTCTGAATATGATATAACCGTCATGGAATTCCCTCACAACTATGGAGGTTGCCCTATACCGAGAGTGGAGATTATCCACAACTTCTTGATATCTGCCGATGAATGGCTGTCATCCAATACGCAACAGAATGTGCTGTTGATGCATTGTGAAAGGGGTGCATGGCCAGTTTTGGCATTCATGTTGGCTTCTCTCTTGTTATATAGGAAGAAGTGGGATGGGGAGCAGAAAACACTGGATATGATTTACAAGAAAGCGCCCCATGAACTCTTGCAGCTGACGTCAACACTGAATCCATTGCCTTCCCAGCTGAGATACCTCCACTATGTTTCCACACAGAATGCTGGCTTAGCTTGGCCTCCACAAGATAAGGGGCTTGTGATAAAAAGTGTTGCACTAAGGTCTGCTCCTAATTTGGATGCTGAAGGGGGATGTCGTCCTATTGTTATGATACTGGGACGGGACTCCTTTATGGTTGCTGATCAAACTGCCAAAGTTCTGTTCTCAACCCCCAGAAGGAGTGAATATGTTAGGCATTACAAACAGGTAATTTTGATTTTGTTGGCAATCCATATAACCTGAAATTATTCATGAGACCTTGATTGCATGTGTTGATTCCACTTTCTCTCCCATGTATTGTTCGGCTTCCGGTACCAAACTTTTTCACCTTAGATGTTTGTAAAACCTTGCTGGATTTGTAGATAGGAGCTGCAAGCAATGATGGTTATCTTAGTGTTTTGAATATCTTAGTAACAGAGTTCTCACTTTGTTAATATGTTAAACTGTGAAATCAAGCTGCAAAACATCATTGTGGCCTTGCATTACATATGGCATTCTGTTTTAAGGTAAGTATGCCACATTTTGAGAACTCAGCTAATTTCATCTTGGCAAAAATGATGCACTTGTCGTAATCCCTGGTATGGAGCATGTAACTTCAGTATATGACTAGTGTGATTTCTTGAGTCTCATTTTGAGCCTATAAACATCAGACATGCTTATGTCCAGTCTAGTCAGAAAGATGAGTTATCGTTCTTTTATTTTTCTCTCTCATAGGAATTTTATAGGCTATCATTCTTTTATCTTGCTTTTCTGGTAACAGTGTTTGCTTTACATATAGAATGACTACAACTCTCTGAAAAATACAAGTATATAAGAGAGAAAAATTCCCTCTTGAGCACCAATTGTATGGTACATGCCTCATCCATCAATCTATTTTGATGTGTGAGCTCACCCATACATCATGAATGCTTAACCAATAATATATATATATATATATCATGCTAGTTCTCTATTTTAATTGTTCGTATATTTAAGTGCAGGCAGATGGTGAAACAGATAAATTGGACATCCATTGTAATGTTCAAGGCAATGTTGTGCTCGAGTGTGTGAGTTTGGATGCTAATCTTGAACATGGAGAATTAATGTTTCGCGCAATGTTTAATACTGCATTTGTATCGGATAATGTTCTGAAGCTTGAGTTTGATGGTATGGATGTCCCATGGGATCGCAAGGATCAATATCCAAAGGAATTTATGGCAGAGGTACTGGTTAGACATCAAACTAATCATCTGTTACTTGACTTTATTTTTATTCTGGAAAGCAATTCATGTTTCTTTTCTGCATATGAGCAGATTGTTTTCTCACAAGTGGATGCTGCTACTTCGCTCGTAATGGTTGATTTGTCCAGTGAGGAAAAGGAAAACTGAAAAGAGAAAAGCATGAGGAATATTGAACCCAAGGAACTGCCAGCTGAAGGGCAAGCAGTCTCTTCTGTCAGTGACTCAGCATCCTCATCGGCTATCAACAATGGCAGTGTAGAAGCTACTGCTGCAGGTGTCTCCAACTTGGTGCAAATCCCTGATTTGACACTGCCAAAACAGGAAAAAGTGTATCAGCAGGACGGCTCACCATCATCAACCTCCATGTCATCTGGATATGACTATGATGTCTTCCTGAGTTTTAGGGGGCCAGATACTCGCTCAGGCATTACAAATTCCCTCTATACCAGGTTGCTAGGTGCTAGAATCCACACATTTAAGGATGATGAAGAGCTCCGAGTTGGAGAGGAGTTTGGTCCTGAGTTGCTCAAAGCTATCAGCCAATCAAAAATTGCAATTCCCATCTTTTCCAAGGGCTACGCCTCTAGTAAATGGTGTCTTAATGAGTTGGTCCAAATGGTGGAGTGTAGTAAAACAAGGAGACAGAATATTATGCCCATTTTTTATGACGTTACTCCGGCGGAGGTCCGTCATCAAATTGGGTCTTATGAAGAAGCCTTTCTTTCGCATAAGGAGAAATTTGGTGCGAACATCAGTAAGTGGAAAGCTGCTCTCAACCACGTTGCCAATTTAACTGGATGGGACAATTCGAAGAAGAATAGGTATGTCATTTTCTGGTTGTCATTTTAGGCGCAGTGTTTACATTATATTATCTTTTTCTTCTAATTATGTTTTCCATTTTCCTTCTGTAATATTAGAGGTGAAGGAGAACTGGTAGACGAGATTGTCAAGAAGGTCATAGATGAGTTAAAAACGGCTTATCTACTGGTGACAGACTGCTTGGTCGGAGTTGAAAATCATGTGAAGGAAATCGATACAATGATGTGTGGTGATTCGGAGGATATGAGAATTCTTGGAATCCATGGTATGGGGGGTGTAGGAAAGACTACTCTTGCCAAAATCATCTACAACCGGCTATTACATCATTTTGAAGCTTGTTGCTTCCTTTCCAACATCAGGGAAACTTCAGAGCTAAAGGGCATCGAAGGTTTGCAGAATCAACTAATCTCTGACGTTCTCAAAAAGAAAAGGGAAAACATTAGCAATGTCGAGGAAGGAATCAAGATAATAAAAGAAAGGTTATGTGGTAAAAAGGTTTTGTTGCTACTTGATGATGTTGATCAAATGACTCATTGGGATGCACTGATTGGAAAACCTGCTTGGTTCAGTTTAGGAAGTAGAATTATCATAACTAGTAGAAACAAGGATATTATCAATGTTCTTGAGGTTGGTTATCCATATGAGCTTTTGAGTTTGGACTTCAATCAATCTCTTCAACTTTTTTGCAAACATGCTTTTGAGAGAGACTATCCTTTGGATGAGTATGTTGCTTTCTCCACTGAAGTGGTCAAAAGTACAGGAGGTCTTCCGCTTGCTCTTGAGGCTATAGGTAAACTACTTCGGCATAGAAGCAAAGATGTTTGGGATGTGATATTGAAGAAGTTGAAACAAGTTCCTCTCAGTGAAGTAAAACGAAAGTTAAAAATAAGTTATGATACCTTGGATGATTGTCAAAAGCATATCTTTCTTGAGATAGCTTGTCTTTTCGCTGGATTTGATGAAAGGATAGTGCTCCACTCATGGAAAGATTCCAATCTTTTCCCAGAGGAAGGTCTTGAGGTCCTCCAGAAAATTTCTTTGATAAAAATCAGTGAAGACAATAAGTTATGGATGCATGATCAGTTAAGAGGCCTTGGTAGAGACATTGTACGTCGAGAATGTGATGAGGAACAGAAAAAAAAGACTCAGTTGGGGAACCATCTGGAAGGTTTGGTCGTGGTGATAGAAATGAAGGTAAATTTGCATTTCATTTACTTTATCCTCATCAAGCGGACAAATTTCGGGCCTTTACACTGAGTGTTTGCTCAATTCTATATAAGGGAAGTTTTCTTTTTTTTTCTCATCATTATTGTTGTAACTCGTTTTTTGTTTATACTAATGTTTAGATTTATCTTTCATGTTCTAAAAAACAATTAAATTTGTTCAATATAATATACTTAAGCCTTTTTGTTTTACTATCTCAGGGAACAAAAAAAGTTGAAGCTCTTTGCCGAAAATTTGATGCTCAGTTGCTCTACAATTTTGTAAATGAAGAAGTTGAGAGGCTATTTGATCTAAGATACCCTGAAGTGCGGATTTTCCAGGACAACTGGCCTTCAAAGGATGGAGGATATGGAGATTCGACATGCTTGCTATTGAGTAAGATAGGTATTTGTGTTTGTCAGCTAGGTAGACAATTCTTTTTGCCGTCCCTTCAACAATGACAATAACAAACATCCAAACAAGAGTTGATTAGGTCATCCTCACGAATTAATTGGAGTTTTACTGATTGTGCACACTCCATAATGTATCTTCTTGCAATTGATACAACCGAACAGCATTCTAAGAGGTCGAGCCAATGGTTGTCTCAGTTCTTGGTGAGAGGATTAACAGAAGTTGGACTCCTAGAGTGCTAAAACTTGACACGGGGATATTAAGTGTCAAAAGTTTGGAAATATACACAATTAAGTGCCAAAACTAGAGCAAAATAGAGTAGTTTAGTGCTAACGGAGAGAAAATTCAGTCAAAATACTAACATGGCGTTTTTCCGATGAGGCAAGTGCAAAATAACATTGTTTTGCAATGCTGACATGGTTAGATAAGTCGAAAATGATGCCATTTTGCACGTTGATATGGAAAGAAAAGCAAAAAATTATGTTTTGACTCGATTTGAATTTTAATATAAATAGTAGTTAAACTAAATTCAAAACTAAAATTAAGTTGAAAATGACATCATTTTGCACGTTGATATGGAAAGAAAAGCAAAAGATGACGTTTTGACTTGGTTTGAATTTTAATATAAATAGTAGTTAAACTAAATTCAAAACTAAAATTAATAATTATAAAGAAGAAGAAGAAGAAGTTCCAGGTGTTGGGTGAGGGCTGTGCGAGCCCTCACCACCGCCTCGCTATTATCGCTGGGAAAGGTCGGTAATGGTGGGGGAGGGTTGGCTAACATTGTTGGGGTTGCTCGAGCGGGTGGCGGCTCTCACTATTGGTTAGCCAAGGTTGTCGGCCTTTTCGGCTAGGGCTCGGCAACGCCGACCAACCCTTCTCCCACCGTTGTCGACCTTTCCTAGCGATAGTGGTGAGGGGGCGGTGAGGGCTTGCATAGCTCTTGCCCAACGCCTGCAACTTTTTCTTTTTCTTTTTAAATAATTTTTTAGTTTTAAAGTTAATTTAATTAATATTAATATTAATGTTCAAATCAAAGACAAAACGACATATTTTTGGCTTTTTTTTGTTTTTTCGCTGATTTAGCTTTTTGGCGAGTCATGTAGGTGAATTATATTAATAAAACATTGCCATGTATGATTTCTGGCTAGGGTCGTCGAACTTGACACTCAGGTATCCCAATTTTTTTTTTTTAAGTGACACTTAAGCATATCTTTCGTAACTTTTAACACCTAAGTGTCCTCTCGTGTTAAGTTTTGGTACTTGCGCTATTCTTTTGTCGAGGATTAACCATTTTGACGCCTCCATGTGGAAGACTCGTCGATCTTCACTAACTTATGACATGACTTGCATTTTAAGTAAACTCACTGGTTGCATTTTTGTTGTGTAATGGGTGGGGACAACTTAAATAGTCACAAGCACTCGTTCCTTATGTATAGGCTGAGGTAAAGAAAATATACCTATGATATCAAAAAGTTTTAAACAAAAAATATCTGCATGCGTGTTAATTCACCAAGAAAAATGAGCCAAAATACACATGGAATTAGCATTAGCATATGATCAACCTAGCTACATGGAATTAGCGTCTAATCAACCTAGCTACATTCCGTAATCAAAGTTAAGACTTCATATTGTTAATTTTGGTCACAAGTTCGCTTACCCAAAAATCGGCTAAATGGTTGCGTTTGGACTCATGGAGAGAAACATATAGCAATTTCAATGAATTTTGTTCGAGACGATACCACTCAACACATTCGGTGAATCCAACAAAATGCATCAACACATGACATCATTTTGATTATTTATTGACAGTTTGGTGATCTTTACATATTTTCAATATTTTTGTTTGGTTGATATTAATAAACCAAAATGTACTTGTACAACGGTAACAAGTTCCAAGTATTGTCTGCATCACGCTTTAAGATATATCTTATTGAATCTTGATTGTTAAATAAAAAATCACACACTCCTTTTAATCTAATATAACATTTTCTCATTTCAATATTGTGCTAGTTTGATAGTAATGATGGGGAATAACTCAAAAAGTCCTAAATTTATTATACGAATATTGACTCAATCCTAAATGTAGTCCTAAACCTTTTGATTTTACAATATAATATGTTTGGCTAATTTAGGTCACAAATTGCAAATCGCAAACATAGTGGTCTAACCTGTTCTAGTCATCCTATGTAATACGGTCGACGATTTGACATGTACGATACCACCCAAAATGACAGTTTTAAGAAAAGTTATAAATGTTTTTGTTCTCTCTCTGTTTTTTTTTTTTTTTTGATTAAGTGTACTAGAGGTCTTAAAACTTGTCGAAAAGTGCAATTAATTATAAAACTTTCAAAAAGTGCAATGAAATCTCAAAACTTGTTAAATTAGTACAATCAAGTCCCTTCATTAATTCCATTCAAATTTGCTAACAAAAAATGTTGACGTGTCATTTTTATTTGTGAAGACACATGGTGGCAAATCAGAAATTATTTGTGATATATTCAAAAACTAAAAGAAAAAAATTATAAAAAAAGAAGAAGAAAAAGATCATGAGAGAAAAAAAAGTATAGCAAATGAAAAGCATAAAAAAGCCAGCTCTATTTTTTATTTATTTTTTATTTTTAAAGAATAGAAGACCCGGCGTACTTGGGGAGGGCTTGCAAGCGTTTTGTATGAGAGATCTAATGCTTATTTGTGAATGCAACGATGGTTTAGTATGGAAGACTCGTGTTGTACGGCGATAATTTCTCGAATTTATATCGCCACCATCTGGGGCTGCCGCCTTAAACTTTTAGCTGTGTTTGCCAGAGCTGAACTGGATCTCAAAATCGCTCCTGTTCTGTTCCGACCCCAACACCGACACTGCTCCAGATTCTCAAAAAGGTGTTCACAAATCATACGAGTTAGGTCCCACAATCTGGTTCCATAAAGATGAGGTCTCAAGGGGTGGTATTGGTGGCGTTGTTGGTGAAACGGGGTCGCACCCATTGTCAAGGCAAGGCTCTCTATACAACCTCTCGCTTGATGAGCTCCTCAAGAGCATGTGGAGTGTAGAGGGAACAATTGTTCACGGGGTTAGGAAGTTTGCAATTTCCTGATTTCGATTGCACACCCTGCAACTAGGGATCGCAAGCATCCCAATGAAACAAAAATTGGGCCATGTTCTCATATCATGTCAAGAATTGTCACTCACACCTTGAACATTCTCAAATCATAGTTGTGACCTTGAATTATAATACTAAGTTGAGATGAGGTATTGTTCATTTTGGCCCGTCCTATACCTAATCTTATGGATTTGTCCTTTTGCATATAGGCAAGCACTTTCTTAGGAGTTATACATTATAGAAGTCTACTGGGAGCCACTTTCCTATGGCCTCGGCAACCACTCTCCGCCCTTGCCAAACTAGTTCGTTATAAGCCCATGAGCTTCTACATGGTTCATCCTCGAATCACACATCTAGTGGAGGGGATTTTGCTCTAATATCATATTGTGACATCTCTAGATTAACTCATTGATGTATTGTCTGCTTTGGCTTGTCCCATACTAAACCTCACAGTTTTGTCCTTTGACGTACAAATGGCCACTTTCCTAAGAGGTCACCCATTCTGGTAGTGCTCTACTTGAGCATGCCTAATTTTGGAATTCCAAATCTAACCATTGATGTTACATCAAAAAGAGCTTTCGCAAGTTAATTTCAGTTTTCACATATATCTCATAACTGCTTTCCCCTTGTTTGGTACATAGTTCGGTTCATTCTTGTCTTATTCGCCATCATAGAAGCCTACTAGGAGTTGCTCCTTGTCCAGGCTTTTTCATCCTGACGACCACTCTTCGTCTCCGTCAGACTGTGTCGTTACCATAGTGATGATAGTGGCATCTTACATATGATAATTAAAATATTAACTCAATACTGAAAACGTAAAATGTGTTGATTTTATTCAAATGAAATCAAATCCACACAAGTTGTATGTTAGCACAATGGGCGTATAATAGAATAGGCACCAATTTTCACTTTGCTTAGTTCGATACAACAATTCAAATAGACATCGTGTTTATACACAAAATTATACTTTTACTCAATCCTTGCCTCACAATCCCAATAATGTTGAAATCATTGGTTAGAAAATTTGCTACATGTGAAGTCCTTCACACACACGCATGCACACATATTTGATTCTCCATTCAATCTTTCCAATAAAGACACTAATGGAGGAAGGCAAGTGCTTTGCAGGCTTTACTAATTGCATTGGCATTTCCTCCGCTATCAAAGCCCAGCTCTAAGCACTTGTTCAGGGGCCTCAGTTAGCTTGCAACCTGAACCACTGTAGAGTCATTCTCTAGAAGGATTTCACTATGACTTTGTCCTTAATATGACTAACAAGCGAATCGTCTGGGTCATCCATGGTTTCTATGATTAAGCAAATTCGCTTAGTCATCTAGAGAAAATGGGAAGTCAAGTTACAAGTTTCTTATAGAGAGAGGAGTACTTGGGCTGGTTGGACTATGTTGTTAGATCCAGAGAATTAATGATTTTCCATGATATTACTCCATGTGGTTTATCTAGTTCTTTGATAGGAAAATTTGACTGGCAGCTTGATGCCTCATTCATGTACGGTTGTGCCTTACCAATGTAGTGGTCTCTAAGCCCCTTTTTCTCGAAACTATGGAAATTACCTGACCTGAGTTCTGTAGCAAAAATGGGATTTTGCAATGTACAATTCCATCGAAATTGAATGATGGGTTCTATTAGGAAATTTTCAAAATGGACACAGTTTAAAGTACGGTGAAATGATATAAATACAGGGAAGATCTTCACAACCCTTCCATAGAAAAGTTATGCACATCACTAAAATCATATGCAATTGCCAACTCATCAAATTTCCAAAAACATCGTGGGGTTATTGCTTGTTTGACTCCTCATCATTGTTATAGACAACTCTATGGTACTCTGTTATTTTCTATTCATATGTAATGTTTTTTATATCCAAATGGAAGGGCAATAGAAACAAGAAAAAAGAAATAGATATCACAGTCAAATGGGAATATTCAATATTCATAGCTATATAAGACATTATTATAAGAGTATGCTAATGATTAGAAACCTAAAAGAAAAGTGAAATATAATGAAGCAGAAGAGCGCAGTTTGTGGTGGAGTCTCAGTCGAGAGAAAAATAGAAGTGACAGACTCCTTCCTCGGCTTCGTCCGGCCTCTGCGTGCGTGCTCCGCATCGTAGGGGTTGCTGAAGCAGCGATCAAAAGAGGGTGTGTTTCTTTTGGAGAGGCAAAATCGTCTGTGTACCACTGAACGTGATCGGTTCACCGAGAGAATTGGACCCGGACGAATTGACCAATTAAATTGTTGCGGTGATGGGCTTGGGGTAATGAACCTATGGGCCTGAGCTGGTGTTAATGGACTGGCCTGAAGTGAGCGAATTAGACTTAACATATAGGCTAAGGCAAATGAGTTTGGGTTCTTTTCTCTTTTTATCTATTACTATTTTTTATTTTGTGCTTTTACTATTTTTACAAAAATGTATGCTTGGCTCGTCGACAAGTGTCACGTACTCTCCCACAAAAATCAATGACGTATGCGTCACTGTTGGACCATACGACTAGCGATACTCTACCTATTTGATATGTAGTTCGGTTCATTCATTCCCTTTATGCTGTCTTAAAAGTCTACCAAGAATCGCACCTTGTCTGAGCTTTCTCACCCAGTGGTTGCTCCCTACCCTTGTCAAATCAACTACGAGCATAGTCTTCTCACGAACCACATGTTCATTAGAAGGATACTACTCATACCATACATAACAACCCAATTAGTTCCAATTGGGCCAAGCCAATTAAAGGAACACTATGAGTTTCTACATAATGTGATCACCATTTTGGTTAATCTTACTTATGAATAAAATCACGAGGCCTCAACTATTCGATATGGACTTGGGATGTCAACAAAGAAGCACAAGAAGATAGCTTCGGGATGCCCTAACCCTGTAGAAAGAAAACCCCCAACATTTGGAATTCGTGAATTTGGTGGTTCGTAGCTTACTTCAACCAAAAATTTCAACAGATTCTAGTTCTTTTGTGTTTATTACTAACCCTTGGTTTTGTCTTCACTAGTGCTGCTTCGGCGAATTTCTAATTAAGTATTTTGTGAAGTTGCATTGCATGGTTTAATCTAGAGGAAAAGTTCGTATTTTATGGCATGGCATGTATTTTGAGGACTAATGAAAACTTGAATTATTTTGTGGCATCTCATTTTATAAAGTTGGATCAAGCATTGGATGAATTTTTGAGTCGGTTGTCATTTTGGTTGGACATGCATTAAAAAAGTTTAGACGGGTAAATTATATCTACTCTCATTTTGACATGTTGGTTTCCGATGTAGGGGTATGAGATATAGTGCTCATGGTCAACCTATATATTGGTATATGTTATATATTCACAAATTACCGAGTTTAATGATATGTGACAATTAATTGAGGTATCGGTTTATGATTTTTCTATAAATGGAGAGTAAATTTGTTATATGTGTATCAGTTTAGAGTTTTTATGGTTAGTTTAGAATAAATTTGTCACATGTGTACCGGTTCGAGATTTTTTCATAGTATTAATTCTTGAATTAATCTTTTTTTCTTAGGATGACATATGAAATTTCCCCCTTTTTTTGGGTTGAATTACGATATGCTAAACACTGATTTTTCTTTTTCTTTTTTTGATAGAACTCAACATGTGAATCTTGGAAAAAGAAATACAAATTACTTTATCCTAAAATACATAACACCCTAAATTAGAGATTAGCAAATGACACGTTCCGATAAAAAAGACCATCATCGATGACGAGAAGATCCTGACTACTATTACCCATTAAACTTGTTATTTTATAGAATAGCCTCATTCTAGATACGTTGCGACTTCCTTATTAGTGAATTCAGCATCCCGAGCCAGAAAACTTTTGGTCTCGAATTTGCAATTTACAAGAATGAATCAAGAAATTAATTAAAATTGCAAACCAGGATTTGGATAAGGTATGTTTGACTTCAATGGATTAATTTAAAAACCGCGATATATTTACTGGCGGCGGCATTAGTATGATTAGTCAAGTGTAGGTCCCCGAAAAATAGAAGACAATGCATGCATTTTTTTGTCTAATGCACGACTCGAGAAGGGTAAATGAATACGGCAAGACAACTAAGGTTTGAAATGGGAATACTTGCAACTTGGCGAGCTGGCAATCTTTTGTCTTATGGGCGACATACGAAGCGTCTCCTTTGTCTTTTTGTTTACTGCAAATCAAGGGCCAAGGTCCACAAAGATGGCGAAGACTATACTAAGCATGTGATTACTACTGCTCTCAGCAGTGATTTAGTTATTTATTAGAGAGAGATCTCTCTGATTACCAATAGCTTCCGAGTTAAAATATAGAGGTAGAACTACTACCCTTTAAAATTACATTAAGTAGTCATGAAGGCTTGATACTAAAGATTGTTGTGTGTACCCGAAATATGTGATCTCATTTCATCTAGTTAGGTAATTAAATAATATGGACATCCACAGACCCAGTGGCTGAGGTGGAATAAACCCAGATGCACCGGATGCATTCAAGACTTGCTCCTTCTTGACGCGCAAACTCCCAACGTTAACGCGTAGAAGGCAACGACTAAGCACACGCAGACTTAGACTACTAGAAGCGAAAAGGATGGACCACTTGGAGGAATTAATGGAATGCTCATTCAACGGATTAATGCCTAGAAGGCAACGACCAAGAACCTTGCTAAGTCCAGGTCAATCCACCAGTTTATTATTCCAATTCCGTCAATTATATCAATTCGATTGAGGAATTAAGTATTATAATATATTTTATTATTCTAAATGTGATCCAGCTTTGTATTTTCCAATTAATTTCGATTTATTGCCCAATTTATCACATGCATTTATTATTTGATATTTGCTTGTTAATATATTATAATAATGATTTTGATGGAAGACGTTGGTAGCATAAAAAACGAAATAAAACGTCAGGTCATCTAGTTTAAATCCTATCACTACAGAAAAACACACAATTACGTTTGAGGGGTATTGGTAAGTGGAACAGGACATACAGATCTGGCATTTCCATTTTTGCGGATCAATCACGTTTCGTGCATCCGTTCAAGATTCTAGGGCCTTTCCGCATTTGGAGATTTTCATCAATGATTGGAGGCATGTCTATCTTTATATTTTTGCAAATCGATCCCCAATTTTGTACGAATTTATAAATCGGGATCATTAGTTTTTATTTAGATTTAGTCTTACATTAAGACCACAAGAAGGCAATGACTGCAGAATGTATTGGAGTCAATTAACGAGCGCGTACATGAGACATTCAAGATTGGAAGGCTCTCCAGGTTTCCAATATGAACATGGAAATTATACGAAACGACTCACGAGATTCTTTTCACTCAATCAAAGCCTATGTGGCCATTCATCTTCCCGCTTTGCTTCCTGCTGATCCTACTTTTCAACCATTGGGTGCCCCCGTACGTGCTGCCATGCCTTCCAATCCCAGCTTGCATTCTCTATGTGTATGATGTAGACCACTATTTACACAATTTTTCTGTTTACTTGTGAAGCGCCAACATCAATCTTGGGATCTAAAGATGAGAGAATCAAGCCCGCCAGTTTGATCAAACATGGAAAGAAAGTGGGTTCATTAGTGGTATCTTGACAGCAAATCCTCGAATCCTCAATACCGATTGAGATACTGATGCTTTTGGCCTTACCAATTTATTGAAGCTACTAACTTTTATACAAAATTACTAACTGCAATTTAAGTTTTTAAATAACTTATCTCCGACTGAATTATGAACTAGCTTTTGTTATACGAACTCGTATTCCGGCCACATATCCACTTGTATTTGGTTGTTCGGAAATTATTATGATCATTTGCCATTTTGATTCGTGGATATCAACCTACATGTTCAATTAAATAAATCTTATACAAATGAACTATTCGAATAATCTATCCAAGGACTTAGGATGTTCCAACAAGGAAGTTGTCAGTCAACTTTATTTTACGAACGATACTAACAGTAATTAACACTTTCACGCACTTACCCGCATCATAAATCTTGTCCTCACAAACTTGCTCTTTCATATGAACAAACTGCACCTATTTGTGAATTTAACCTTGACTATCTTAGAGCTGGAGAAAAAGTACCAAAAAAGTCCTAAACCTATTACATTGGTACCAATCTAGTTATAAACTATTCAAATGGATCAATTTTGTCCTAAACATTTTCACATTATTGTCAATTCAGTCCATCCGATTAACTTAGGTTAGAAATCGCTGGCGTGAACGTCAGCCCAACCTACATGACACAGTCAGTGCTAACATTGACATTTTTAATAATACTATGTAGGCCAATTAAGAGTGAAAGACATAACATGTTCTCATGCTCTAAGCAAAATTATGACCCCTTGAAAAGTAAACTTCAGGATAGACTACTTGAATGGGATGACCACATTAAGTAGTCTTCACAACGCCGATCAATCATTATAGGGGATGCATTGATCACATTGGACCCTAGAATGGCACTCGTCAATTCCACTGAATGACATATATTGCAAGTCATAGTTAAGGTAGTTGAGAAAAAAGGAAACTTAATTCGTGTAGCATCAGGAATTTTGATTAGTCATAAACCCAAAATTGTTAGATTCATTAGAAGTCGTGTTATCAATTGGAGTGATGCATTAATTATCAATCAGATGACAAATTAAATTAATAACAAAAATCACTAAATTTCCACAAGTCAGCTCTTACTGTAGCACCACTCTTCACAAACAATTAGACTAATTTTTTCTATAATAGCACGTCCTAAATCACTTTTTTTTTTTTCCGTCAATGTCCATTCTATCGAAGTGTAAATTCTCATTTAGTCATACAAACCTAACCAAACTATGAAGTAAAACAACCAGCTCAAAGATATTCCATTTTATAACTGTAAAATGACACTACAGACAACAATCGACAACACCGGAATAGATCAATATAAGATCAGCTTACATGTTCACATGGCCTTTGCACATGAGGGCCCTCTCTTTGCAATGATGAACACCCACTACCATCTTCACATTAACTTGAATTAATTAGAGAAACAATTTAGAAAGAAAATAAAGAGTGGCGAACTTGATTCTCCTTCTTGACGATTTTATAAAATAACAAATTAAGACATGTTTGAGAACTCAGGTTGGCATATCATTTATACCGATTCTTTGATATTTCATGCACAATCAATTGTAAATAATATTGTTTCCCTATTATTCTGATTGTCTCCTCTGTTATACACATTATATATGGCATAAGATACCAGCTGCAATCTAAGCTACTTGTGCGTTTGTTACGGGGAAAGTGTTTTCCAATAATTGATTTTCTAGTTTTCACAAAAAGTAGCTAGTCAACAAAAAACACTTTCCAATTAACAAAAATACTTATGTATAAATTTAGGAAAGTGAATTCTTAAATCTAAGGAGATGAAAACACTTTTTGGAATTGCTCATCTCGAATTTTTCAATTTTAATTTTTTTCTTTTTTTTTTCCTTTCTTTCCTTTTTCCTTCTTTTTTCTTTTTATTGCTCCTTCAACCGATCTTCTGGCCTTGGTGTTGGCCAACAATCGGGCATAGGCATGGGCCAACAAGGTTGAGATCGCAGGCCTTGTGCGAGGTTGATGCTCGCTAAGATTTGGCAAGCTCAAGCTCAAGCTCGCCAACCTCGCACAAGGTTGAGCCTCCTCGGTTGAGCTTATGCTTCGAGCTCGATCCTAGCGAATGGGAGTCTTGCCCTATCTCGGTGAGCTTGAAGCTCACTCGAGGCTAGTGAGCTCAAGCTCGCCTATGGTTGTCGCTGGCCGACGTGATGGAGGAAGGAGGAAAAGGAAAAGGAAAGAAAAGAAAAAAAAGAAAAAAGAAAAATTAAATAGTAATTAAATATTCAAATTTAAAAAAAATAAAAAAAATTGTATTTAAAAATTCAAATTTTTTTTTTTTTTTTTGCCTAAGATAAAGCTATGAGATTGAAATCTTTTTTTTTTTTTAAATGATATCCAAATATAAAAAAAAATCAATCATATATTATCAAATAAAGGAAAACTAATCGCATTCCTGAAAAGTTTTCCTAGAAAGCATTTTTTTTTATCATTGAGTTTTCTGCTAAACAAATACATTGTACATTTGTGTGTTCATGTACCAATTGAAGTATCATGGCATGCGGCCAAAAATATGAAGACAGAACTAGAAAGCTGTTACAAGTTGATTCAATCCCTTATTGGGTATTATTTTAGTGCCAAGAGAATCCAATGCGCCAAATTCCCTAGGCTTCCGGCTGGTTTAAGTTTTCATATGTCTCGAGCAATTGAATAGGTCATTAGAGAGTTGTATCAATTGAATTATCTCACTTTTCAGTAAATGTCCATTCTATCAAAGTATGAATACTCAAATATTATACAAAACTAATCTTAACTAGAGTCTCCCTCCCCCCCCCCCCCCCCACCCAAGAAAGGAAAAAAAAACAGCTCAAAGAAACTCCATTTGATAATTGCAAATAACAACCGAAAGCACTGGCATAGGTCAATATAAGAACAACAGATCTGTGTGAAATACGAATCATGTAATAGTGATAACCAAATATTTGATTGGATAAACCTTTGAAAAGAATGTCAAGATGTGCGGAACCCACAAATGGTCAATCACAGTTCTCGGGTTGGAATCGGATCAGTGCTCACCCCTAGTTAAGAGGTTACTAAGCAGGCACAAATAATTCCTCACATGAGGTGGCACTAGCACGAGTTCTCCCAAACACCACCAATTGCAACTTAATTTTAGATTAATTATGAAATTTATTTCGACTTTAGGAGTCACCACTAGTTGGTAAAGAATTTTTCTCTTGAATTACATTCCCATTGATGCCATTCTTCATGGTTTTTCATCCAAGGAGAATCTCAAGACCGTTTGAAGTCATGAAGAGGTTTGTGGTACGATTCTTGAGAATTCCTCCATGGGATCGAGTAATTGTTTTGTGAACAATTGTGAGAGCTAAAAATTTTAAGATAATTAGAAGTGATTAATTCCTAAGAAGCATTGAGAGTGTTTGAGTAATTCAAGTAAGGTTGTAATTTACACTATATCACTTGATCTCTAATGAAATTTTGTACTCTTCCCAGGGATGTTGGTCTAACAATCCGAACCATATAAAACTCAATGTGCATTTTTACTTTCCTTTCCTTTTTCAGGTTTATTTCTGTTTGATAACTTTTTTTTTTTTTTGCTGCAAAAACATGGTTTCCTAATTAATGTAATTAATAATGATCCATTTTATATGAAAAAAAAAATGTGTAGTTATTTTCACAAGGCAATTGACAGAAAAATATGCGACTTTTCACCATTGTTGCAAATTTAACATGAATCTTTAAATGTGCCAAAATAATACACAGCCTTTTACAATGGTTGCAAATTTAGTGGTTAATATTTTGCCAATTCACGTAGTCATCTCTACCACGTTTAAGATAAGAATTGACACGAACTTAATATACACAAGTTTTATAGCATAATTGACCAAAAACAAATGTTTTCAATTACATGATCTCAAAATCCAAATATATGTGGGTAAATATTGCTGACACATAAATTTTGGCTCATAATTTACAAATAATTGCATATGAAAAATAGATGTTGATTTGACCTCTAAACAAAAATATCATTAGCATAATTCAAATTTGCAACATGTGTGAATCATGCAGCTCGAACACAGTGTTACCACGTATCATCGTACCTGTATTTGAAAGTACTTCTTAAAGATGTGGTCAGCCGTGGCGAATTTAAACTTCTCCTTTGTTACTGAAGTTCAATCTCCGGCAGATTACTGCAATTATCAATTCAATCCTATTTTTTGATCTTCAGGAGATAAGCCAAGATTGAATAATTTCGAAATCTGACTGGAGAAGTTGAAGTTAGAAAAGAAAGCGACGTGTTGTTCTCATCAATAAGGATATAGAGAACGACTCACGTTCGCAGGGGAGGCCACACGGGCAAGATACACGGGCCACAAGAGAGCTTCACAGAAAGCACGCGAAAGAAAAAACGCGAGGGAATAGGGAGAGAGAGAGAAATAGTGGGGAGTGAGTCTTCTCTCTGTGCTTCACCTAACCTAACCAGCAGAATATACACGGATAGAAAGAGAGAGAGAGAGAGAGAGAGAGAGAGAGACGGCCAAAAGATTGAAGGGAAAAAAAAAACGTGAGATAGGGGAAGAGCACTACGCATCCCCTCGGCGGTGTTGTTGCTGGGTGCCTCATCATCACTGCGCCTCCTCCTACGTTTCTTCGTGAGTTTTCTCATCACGACCGTGCCTCCGCTGCAGCAACACGCCAGCCTTCAAAGACCTTCACAGCCTCCAGCGAGCCTCGCTGTAATGTTTGTCCTCGCGCCTCGCTGCAGTCCGATCGTGCCCAGCTCTTCACCAACGCTTCAAGGAGGTCCTGCTCCCGGCCCCGTCCTGTTTTTGGCCGAGCCCTGACTAGCGCCGACGGCCAATCTCCCCCGCACATGACCTCGACCCAGCTGCTGATCCGTCACTGCATCAGGAAACGCGACGCCTCCTCTTGCTGACCGAGGAGTCCCAGACAACGAGTTCAAGCTCGTGGCTGACGATTGGCGCTCCTGCTCTTCGTCCCTGCTCTGACCAAGACTCCTTTGCTCCAGCCAGCCAAGCGACCACGAGGACCTGCTGCCCAGACGATACCAGCCAGCGATCCCAGGCAGCTTCCTGTAATTCTAAGCGATTTCCTGGAGGGTCCCGGCGAGCCCGGCCTCTCCAACGACTAGCACAGCATCCCACCTGTTCAGCGTGCCTCAATCAATTTGCACGGCTCTCGGAGGTCCTCCGTCGAACTCCACAGCGACTCCTACACAGCAACGAATTTCCAGTAGCGATCCTGACGAAACCGTCACCTCACCACCACGAGGCCACCGTCCGTGTGTTACCACAGTGACCGAAAGCAGTCACCGCCAAGTCCTTCGCTGCATCTCAAGGCGGTCTTGCCGAACCATCATCGTTGAGCCCCTCTTGGCCACCAGCTGGCCGAGCACCAAACCACCCACTGCCTATCTTCTGCCGCGATCCCTCACGTTCGTCACCTCCGCAAGGAGCCCAGCCGAGTACACCGTGCACAGCAGCCATTCGCCAAGCCTCATCCACAAGCCGTGATCCAGTCCGATTCAAATCCGGATTACGTGTGGTCAAATTAGGTAACAATTTTTATCCAATTCGATTTGAATATTTGATTCCTTAATTCGGATTGATTGTTATCTAATATCTGATACTTGAGATCTTAGGTATGTTGAATTAGGGCTTATTGCTATAGTTGATTTAATTACTAGTTTGATCTGTAAAAATATCGGATCATTTTTAAATTCTTTTAACTTGACATTTGGTTAATATTGGGGTAATTGTGTTGCCTAAGATTGCGAGAATTTTAATTTAATGGGTTATTTTTTAGATTATCATAATCTATAATTTGAAATTTTTGTGGATTGTGCGAGTTGGGTGAGATTTTTTATTTAATTTAGATAAATGCCATGTTTTAAAAATATCAAAAATCTAAAAAAGATTGCATTGCATATCATATCATATCATATCATTTAGATTTGTTTCTATGGATAGAATTGCATGATTGGATTAGATTAGCATTTTTGAATTAAATTGCATGTTAACATAAATTTCTAAGGGTGTGCTTTTTTGCGAAAAACTCAATGATATAGGAAAATACTTTCTGATAAAACGGGTTTCTAAGAATACGCTTAGTTTTCTTTTGTTTGGTAATATATGATCAAAAATGTTTTTTGATGTTTGGATATAATTGGAAATAATTTCAATCTCATGACTTTATTTCAAGAAAAAAATAGTTTGAATTTTTAATTTTAATAAAAATCGAATTTTTAATTATTTTGTTTTTCTTTTTTATTTTTATTTTATTTTTCAAAAAATCAAAAAAAAATTATTATTTTGTAATTCTCTTTTTCTCATTTTTCCTTTTCTTTTTTTCTCTTCTTTCCTTTTCTTTTTTTCCCTTCCCCGTCACCATCAGTAGGCGATGGCCAAAGGGAAGCTCCACCTCGTTGAGATTAAGCGAGCTGCGAGCTCCCCAATCTCCACGGAGCCCAAGCTCACTTGGATCTAGCAAGCCATGAGCTCATCGAGATCGGGCGAGCTGCGATCGTTGACCTTGGCTGAGCTTGGGCTCACCCGAATCTAGCAAGTCGTGAGCTCAGGCTCGCTTGGATTAGTCGAGCCTCGACCTCGTCGGCCCGCGTCTTGGTTGCTTGCTGGGGTGCCGGTAGTCACCTAGGCACATGGCCTAGAAGGAAGAAAAAGGAGAAAGGAAAAGAAAGAAAAGAGAAATGGAGAAAAAATAAAAGAAAAAGAAAAAGGAAAAGAAAGAAAATAAAAAAAATCCAAAATTTTAAAATAATTAGAAATTCAATTTTTCTTTTTGAAAAATTATTTTATAGGAATACTCCAAGTTAAGATAGGATTTCGGTTAATCCATTTCCTAACTTAAATTAGATATTATCTTACTTCATTAAAGCACGTAATTCATATAGTTTAATGTATGCATGTTATTTAGTGATAGCATGTTAGGTCATTTGATCAAAATTAACATTAGTTCATATTAATTCACATGTCATATGATTTCCATGTTTAAGGTCATTCAATTAGAGATGCATGTCACGTTGGAATTAAGTCATATAGACATGGTTTAGGATTAAATTTGCATGTCATACATTGCATTTAACTTAATTTTTACATAATTAAAATAAACCTAAAAAAAACCATGTTAGGATAGGTATTGCATGCATTTTAATGAACACTTCTCAGTTAGGGAGTTAGTATGCCTTGTGCTAAGGTATGTGAATGCTTTACCTATCTATTCTTGTAATTTATTTATTGCGTTATTTATTGAGTGTTTCAAAAATATTTACGCACTCGTATAAGCACCTCACATGTTAAGTAATTAGACTTCATCAAAGCGTCTCTAGTCCTCATCTAGCCGGTCGCCGATCATCCCAAGGTCGGCGACTGGCCACCTTGAAGAAGAAGAAGGGGAGAAAGAAAGGAAAAAAGAAAAGAAGAAAAAAAGGAAAAAATAAAAAAAAAAAATTAAAAAATAAAAAAAATGATTTGAAGTAGAAATTTTGAGGACAGTGCTAAACACAATTCTATTTCGAGAATTGAAATTTTGGACAATTACCAAACAATTTAAAATATTTAGAAATTGTTCCCAAAAAAAAAATAAAAAAAAATCATTTCTGATTAAAAATTATTTTCAGCATACCAAACCCGCCTTTATCCTCTCTCCTTCCATCCTCTCAATTTCTGGTTCGAAAGGAGGACAAAAAAGAAAAGGCCGCTCAAGGTTTCTCACGTTCAAAAGGAGGATGGGGGATTCATAGTAGGGGTGATCGGGTCCAGAGTGGGTAGGGTCTAGACTTGAACCCTGTACCCGACCCTGTTATAACCGATTCTCTTTTTTTTGGACCCTATACCCAATCCTGTTTGCATTGGACCCTGTTCCCGACCCACCCTGTTTTTCCAATCTGGGAACAGGGTTAACCCTATTTATATTGAAACATGTTTTGCATAAAATTTGCTGTACAGCACTCATATGTAAGATAAAGCGTTTACAATCTCGATCAGCATAAGCACATCCACCGTTGTAGCAAACAGTTAAATTTTTGAAATAGTTCATGAGACTTGTGCTCCAAGGAAAAGATGTATAGACCATGAAATCCTCTATAACAAGATGGTGTCACGTGAGATGAATAAAGATGACTTTCTCAATCATTATCAGAATCGCCACTGAATTTGACTTCCATTGACATTTCCATTTTATTTTTGACAATGTACTTCTGATCCAAGTTCTTCGGAGCAATGGAGTAACTGAAATTTGCTGGCCGGACAACAGCTACAATTTCCTTTGGAGGGTCTTGTCCAGTAGCAATGGGTGCATGAACTGGTAATGCCTGAAAACAAAAAGACAAAAAAGAAAATATGAATAGGCTAGTAATATAGACGGAGGACAGATAAATCAATAGTATTCTCAGGTCAGCGGTTATTCTAAGGAGAAGGAACACAATATGTAACATCATGCAGAAAATCTCCTTAGCTCTTAAACCTTTCAGATCGACAGATTTCACCTAAATGCTATAAAATACTCGAACAAGGTTATATAGGATGCTTCAAGAAATACTTTCTACAGTCACCTGTGAATTGAAGATCGATTCACAAAACCCCAATTAGACATGTACCTCATGAATTCCTAACTCTTCACATCAGTTGGCATCTATCAAGTCAATCGAAGATGGAGCTTTCAAGCGTTGCTTCTCCAATTGGCACTCCCACTCGGATTTCCCAACAACTACTAACTGGGTTTGGAAGCTCAAGATTGAGTAGAGACCCCAAAGAATCGTGATTTTGGACATTATACGACATAAAGAAGTAAAATGACATTCAAATAATTAAATAGATACCTCTCCAGAGTCAATTACTCAAATAGGTATAGATACAGAACTCTAAACCTCCAAGCAAACGTTTCCATCATGCTTATCGAGGATGCAACCTTTCTCATCAGGCCCCCCTAGTGGCCTTTCACACAAAATAATGCAGGGACAGCTTGTTAGCAAAATCTTGAGGTATCCAATCAGTTGATGAAAACTGATAACACTTCAACCACAGAAAATCAATAAGTGACTCACCTGCATATGATTCGTGCTTCCCCTGCAGAGAGAAGAAAGACAGATCAATTGACCAATACACTTCATTGAATAGAATAGAGAAACATCCTCGCACTAAATAAACTATTTTCTCAATCAAGGTGAGGGATCTTCTGATCTGGAAATCCCCTATGAGCAGATAGACGGTTAAAACTTGATCCCAAGATTTTTCTCCGATTTAATACATGATCTATTTCTTTCATTTCAATCCTAGCGAACATAAGTACTGACTGATGGTTTGAATGCAAAATGCTTCCACTAATCAATGTAGGACACTTCTAAACAACCTACTTTTCCATCCAAGTCTCCTTGGAAAACATAATAAAAATCAAGTCATTGATGGTGAAATAATGAAATTGTCTAAAAAATCATTTGACTACTATGGAATAGGCACCAGTTTGAAACTTAGAGTTATCATAGAAGCTACAACGTCTGTACATATTAGACGCAGTGTATCTCTTTATGTTTTGAATCGCATGCTCAAAAAAAAAAAATCCATTCTGTTTAAGTATAAACGCTATCTGTTAGACATACTGAGATAATCTAACATGCTCACAATAAAAGTATCTTTTCTCAGAAAGCTAGAAATAAAAGCAACTAAATGCATGCATGTATATCATTTCTTACCACCGCCATCTCCTTCAAGTCCTTCAAGCAAAAAATATTCCAGAGTAGCATATACATTCTTCTTGTGCACTCCGGCACATGCTCCTTTGAGAATTTTGATTTTCTAGCCACATCTCCAAGATACTCCCTTCCTTTTCATCTGACGGTGCACTCTCACAACTAAGATATAAATTTTTATATTAACCAATTGCACCATGAGCAGCAAAGCAAACAAATAATAGGTAAAACTGGAAGTAGTGTGATCAAAGAAGTTCAAAAGATATCAAACATTTCGCGCAAGACAGGAAAAGACTGAATAGCAAGCCACTATCATGTGACATAGCATAACTTCACCGGTAATCCACCAGATTATGATATATATCACTTCTACATACCGTCAGATGATACACCAAGTTCCTTCTTGTTTCCAGGGTTGATTATGAAAACAGCTTGGTCCTCGCCGCTGTCAACCTCTTTCATCATGACAAACATGCATTTGGATAACCCCAAGAGTTTATTTACCTCATACCACTCCATCCCAAATCCTTTTTCCAATGGGAGAAGTTTGCTCAACCCCAAAATTCTCGCTGAGTGTTCTGCAAATGTGACTATTGATGCATTGCTATCAATCTTATAGCTCATCTCTGGGCAGTGTATAGCTATTCAGAACAAAGGATACTGCAGATTATTTAATTAAAGGTATTATCACCAATTTTGCTTGCTCCAGAATTGTCGTCCATTTCAAATGATCATCGGCAATCTTATCAGTCCACAAGAGAAAGTTTATGTGGTAAAGCTCTGCACAGCTAGTAAATCCAAGGTTGATATCTGAACCTGGCCTAACATAACTAGATGCAGGTGAATTAGATACATATAAGCAAAGAAACATTGAACAATTATCCCATTTGGGACTCCTCCCAATATGCTTTAAGCAACGTGCATAACGAGAGATAATAATAATAACTACAATGAAAGTGTTGGTGGTGATGATGATGATAAGAACCAAAGGTCACTATATAAGCATTCTCAAGGGAAAACAGAAGAAAGTTCATCTTTCCACATGAAAATTTTTTGGGCACGTAGAGGACCATTCTAGACCAATATTACAAATCCAAGAGCAACTTGGCACTTTAAAAACATCAAGCCTGATCATGCCTTAAGCATGTAGTAGTTAAAACATCGTTTATTTCCTGTTGAACAAAATAACCCTGCATCAGTCAAGCAATTTAGCCAATTAACTAGTTGTAGGACAATTTTTGACTGATCACATATCAACCTTGTCCTTGATGCGCTCAATCTTCTTCTCCTTCTTCGGCCTCGCATTCCACATGGTACAAAATCTTTGACAAAAACCTAAAATTCATATATAAAGAAAAATCAACAAGAAACCATACTTTAGAGACATGCAAAAGTTATGATTTAACAAAGTCTATTTACTTACCACAAAATCAGAGTTTCAACAAAATTAAGTTTATTTTCCAATGATAATGTCATTGGTAAGACAATCCAAATCTAAAAAAAAAGAGATTAAATAAGGCATTCACTTAATAGATAGTTATGCGAATGAATTACAAGATAGAAAGAAAAATATATGCCTTACCCGCCTCAAACTTTTCCGCATTCTCGATGCACTCTTCAACATTAATTGGCACGCGAACAGCTCTCAACCAATCTTGAGTACAAATTAAACCTTCCACCACTCTAGAAGTCAAAGAACTTCGAAAGCCATCAAGTACACGTCCCAATGTACTAAAAGCCGACTCTGAAGCAACGGTAATCACGGGAATAGACAAAACATCTCGAGGCATCAAAGATAAGATTTCATACTTTGACCAAGTACTCTTCCACCACAACAAAAGATCAATATTAAGGATATCTTCACTTTCAGCTTCAAGTACCAATCAAGTTCAGATTTGTTTTTATCCAACACTTTTTTCTTCGCGTGGAGAAAGTTTTTGTGCCAAGCATGGATTTCACAATCATTGTCATCAATATCAGCATTGGAAGCACTACTAATGTTACTCACAATTGAATCACCAAATTTTTCTTTACTAGAAGAGCCAACAAAAGATCACTCATAAGTTTTATACAAATTCTCCAAGGCGAGCTTCACTCTATCATGCATCTCATCAATTTTTGCTTCATCATCATAGATTTGTTCAAAACAGAATTTTACATAATTCAACTTCTTTGTAAGATCCAATGCAATTGCAATCAATGCCATCATATTAACTTTATCCAAACTCCCATAATACTTGTCAAACTTCTATTTCGTTTTTAAACCCATAGCTTGAAGCTTTGGGTCTAAAGAATTCGCTGCATTATTCAAATACTTATATAACATAGCTATCCCCTAAAAATAATCATTTGAAGTAACATATGAACTACCCAACATCCTTTTGATTGCATCATAAAACCGTCTCAGAAATTTAGAAAGAATGATGGCATTTTCCTAATCTTCATCTTCAGGAGGAACATTGTCAATTTCCCTTAAGAAAAACAAATCTTCATCTTCCATTCTTTTAAAAGCTTTCTTGAACTTTATGGCGGTGTCTAACATCATGTAAGTGGAGTTCCATCTAGTGGCAACATCAAGAGAGACCAAACCCTTGTATGCAATCCTCTCACTCTCAATGCAAGCTTTGAATGTCTTAGCTCTCGCCGGAGAACTCCTCACATACCTAACTATGTTTCAGATGCGTGCAATAGAATCATGCACCTCATTCAATCGGTCTCTTACTATCAAGTTAAGTATATGAGCAGTGCATCTCATATGTAAAGCATCGCCATTCAAAATAAAAAATTCTTCTTCTGAAAATTTTTCTTTCAAATAACTAACGGCCACATCATTTGAACTTGCATTATCCATTGTTATTGTAGACACCTTCTTTTCTATTCCCCAATCATAAATGCATTTCTCCACCATTTTCCCAATCTCCTTATCCTTGTAACTATGCATCATTACAAAATTGATTATTCTTTTTTGCAACTGCCAATTTTCATCAATATAATGTGTATTAAGACACAAATAGTTCAAATTTTGAATGGAACTCCACATATCCGTTGTGAGTGCAATCCTAGATTTAAGCTTACCAAAGTAAGCTTTCAAACAAGTCCTTTCACTTAGATATAACTTCATACAATCTCTTGCCATTGTAAATCGTGAAAGATGATGGAAAATAGGTTGCAATTCAGTAACAAAATCGCGAAAACCAACACGCTCAACCATGGAAAATGGCTGTTCATCAATAATAATCATTCGAGCAAGCATATGCCTATAACGTTCTTGATCAAACTTCCATGTCGTTAAGATACTACCACCACTAGTGGTATTTTTCCCTACCTCGCCAACCACATCTTTGTCACGTGATGCAAACAACATTTGCTTTTTATCTGCACGAGGATGCAAGTGCTTCCACATAGTAGAGGTTCCATGATCAACATTATACGCATAAACCATCCCGCAATGAATGCACTTCACCTTAACTGTTTTCTGTGTTTTCTCATCTATAATTCTCAAAAAATTATCCCAACAATCTAATTGATTAACTCGCTTTTTACCCGAAAGAGGATGAAAGTTAGGTACCCTCACCTTGTTTGTCGCGCCCATGGTCGCATATTCCACTTCATTAGCTCTATGGAATGGCAATTCCATGAGCGGACTCATTTCATTATGTCCCTCCACTTCCATTGATATGTCTTTGTCTTGATCCATTGACTGAAAACTGAAAACAAATTATATAACATTAGGATTCTACAAAAACATATTAGTTTTCATAGTAAATCAAATCTCTCAATCAACTAAATAATAGATCCAGAATCTGCTCGTAAACCAACTAAATAGAATAAAGCATAATGATGTCCGACCAACCAATCAATTAATAAATGGTCAAAGGAGGAGAGTAAACCCTAATGATGTCCACTACCATGGCAAAGTCCTAAATAGGCAACGGGAGCACGAGAAATTAATGAATTACCCTCTGAATCTTGAAGGGCAAAGTCAGCAGGAACAAATTGAGTGGTGAATTAGGAAGAACTTATCGATGGGGCGGACATCATCGAAAGAGTCTTGACCACAAGAAGATATTGGCAAAGTTGCAGAGCGCAGCTAGCGGCCATCAAGCAAAAATTATGCTATCGTGTCATAGTTGGGTTGTGAAGACCATGTCTTTTTGCTTGATGACAGCTAGCTGCGCTCTACAACTTTGCTAATATCTTCTCATGGTCAAAGACTCTTTCAATGATGTTTGCCCCATCGATAAGTTCTTCCTAATTCACCACTCAATTTGTTCCTGCTGACTTTGCCCTTCGAGATTCAGAGGGTAATTCATTAATTTCTCGTGCTCCCGTTGCCTATGTGGAGTTCCATTCAAAATTTGAACTATTTGTGTCTTACTACACATCATATTGATGAAAATTGGCAGTTGCAAAAAAGAATAATCAATTTTATAATGATGCATAGTTACAAGGATAAGGAGATTGGGAAAATGGTGGAGAAATGCATTTATGATTGTGGAATGGAAAAGAAGGTGTCCACAATAACAGTGGATAATACAAGTTCAAATGATGTGGCCGTTAGTTATTTGAAAGAAAAATTTTCAAAAGAATGATTTTTGATTTTGAATGACGATGCTTTACATATGAGTTGCACTGCTCATATACTTAACTTGATAGTAAGAGACGGATTGAATGAAGTGTGTGATCCTATTGCACGCATCCAAACCATAGTTAGGTATGTGAGGAGTTCTCCAGCGAGAGCTAAGACATTCAAAGCTTGCATTGAGGGTGAGAGGATTGCATACAAGGGTTCGGTCTGTCTTGATGTTGCCACTAGATGGAACTCCACTTACATGATGTTAGACACCGCCATAAAGTTCAAGAAAGCTTTTAAAAGAATGGAAGATGAAGATTTGTTTTTCTTAAGGGAAATTGACAATGATCCTCCTGAAGATGAAGATTGGGAAAATGCCATCATTTTTTCTAAATTTCTGAGACGGTTTTATGATGCAACCAAAAGGATGTTGGGTGGTTCATATGTTACTTCAAATGATTATTTTGAGGGGATCGCTATGTTGTATAAGTATTTGAATAATGCGGCGAATTCTTTAGACCCAAAGCTTCAAGCTATGGGTTTAAAAATGAAATAGAAGTTTGACAAGTATTATGGGAGTTTGGATAAAGTTAATATGATGACATTGATTGCAGTTGCATTGGATCTTACAAAGAAGTTGAATTATGTAAAATTCTGTTTTGAACAAATCTATGACGATGAAGCAAAAATTGATGAGATGCATGATAGAGTGAAGGTCGCCTTGGATAATTTGTATAAATCTTATGAGCGATCTTTTGTTGGCTCTTCTAGTAAAGAAAATTTTGGTGATTCAAGTGTGAGTAACAGTAGTAGTGCTTCCAATGCTGATATTGATGACAATGATTGTGAAATACATGCTTGGCACAAAAGTTTTCTCCACGCGAAGAAAAAAGTGTTGGATGAAAACAAATACGAGCTTGATCGGTATCTTGAAGCTGAAAGTGAAGATATCCTTAATATTGGTCTTTTGATGTGGTGGAAGAGTACTGGGTCAAAGTATGAAATCTTATCTTTGATGGCTTGAGATGTTTTGTCTATTCCCGTGACTACCGTTGCTTCAGAGTCGGCTTTTAGTATATCGGGACGTGTACTTGATGGCTTTCGAAGTTCTTTGACTTCTAGAGTGGTGGAAGGTTTAATTTGTACTCAAGATTGGTTGAGAGCTGTTCGCGTGCCAATTAATGTTGAAGAGTGCATCGAGAATGTGAAAAAGTTTGAGGCGGGTAAGTCATATATTTTTCTTTCTATCTTGTAATTCATTCGCATAATTATCTATTAAGTGAATGCCTTATTTAATCTCTTTTTTTTTAGATTTGGATTGTCTTACCAAGGACATTATCATTGGAAAATAAACTTCATTTTGTTGAAACTCCGATTTTGTGGTAAGTAAATAGACTTTATTATATCATAACTTTTGCATATGTCTCTAGAGTATGGTTTCTTGTTGATTTTTCTTTATATATGAATTTTAGGTTTTTGTCAGAGATTTTGTACCACGTGGAATGCGAGGCCGAAGAAGGAGAAGAAGATTGAGTGCATCAAGGACAAGGTTGATATGTGATAAGTCAAAAATTGTCCTACAACTAGTTAATTGGCTAAATTGCTTGACTGATGCAGAGTTGTTTTGTTCAACAGGAAATAAACGACGTTTTAACTGCTAAATGCTTAAGGCCCGATCAGGCTTGATGTTTTTAAAGTGCCAAGTTGCTCTTAAATTTGTAATATTGGTCTAGAATGGTCCTCTACGTGCCCAAAAAATTTTCATGTTGAAAGATGAACTCTCTTCTATTTTCCCTTGAGAATGCTTATATAGTGACCTTTGGTTCTTATCATTATCATCACCACAAACACTTTCATTGTAGTTATTATTATTATTTCTCGTCATGCACGTTGCTTAAAGCGTATTGGGAGGAGTCCCAACTGGGATAATTGTTCGATGTTTCTCTTCTTATATGTATCTAATTCACCTGCATCTAGTTCTCTAGGCCAGGTTCATATATCAACCTTGGATTTACTAGCTGTGCGGAGCTTTACTACATAAACTTTCTCTCGTGGACTGATAAGACTGCCGATGATCATTTGAAATGGATGACAATTCTGGAGCAAGTAAAATTGGTGATAATACCTTTAATTAAATAATCTGCAGTATCCTTTGTTTTGAATATACACTGCCCAAAGATGAGCTATAAGATTGATAGCAATGCATCAGTAGTCACATTTACAGAACACTCAGCGAGAATTTTGGGGTTAAGCAAACTTCTCCCATTGGAAAAATGATTTGGGATGGAGTGGTATGAGGTAAATAAACTCTTGGGGTTATCCAAATGCATGTTTGTCATGATGAAAGAGGTTGACAGTGGCGAGGACCAAGCTGTTTTCATAATCAACCCTGGAAACAAGAAGGAACTTGGTGTATCATCCGACGGTATGTAGAAGTGATATATATCATAATCTGGTGGATTACCGGTGAAGTTCTGCTATGTCACATGATAGTGGCTTGCTATTCAGTCTTTTCCTGTCTTGCGCAAAATGTTTGATATCTTTTGAACTTCTTTGATCGCACTGCTTCCAGTTTTACCTATTATTTGTTTGCTTTGCTGCTCATGGTGCAGTTGGTTAATATGAAAATTTATATCTTAGTTGTGAGAGTGCACCGTCAAATGAAAAGGAACGAAGTATCTTGGAGATGTGGCCAGAAAATCAAAATTCTCAAAGGAGCATGTGCCGGAGTGCACAAGAAGAATGTATATGCTACTCTGGAATATTTTTTGCTTGAAGGACTTGAAGGAGATGGCGGTGGTAAGAAATGATATACATGCGTGCATTTAGTTGCTTTTACTTCGAGCTTTTTGTGAAAAGGTTTTTTTATTGTGGGCATGTTAGATTATCTCAGTATGTATAACATATAACGTTTATATTTAAACAGAATGGAATTTTTTTTTGAGCGTGCAATTCGAAACATAAAGAGATACACTGCGTCTAATATGTACAGACGTTGTAGCTTCTATGATAACTCTAAGTTTCAAACTGGTGCCTATTCCATAGTAGTCAAATGACTTTTCAGACAACTTCATTATTTCACCATCAATGACTTGATTTTTATTATGTTTTCCAAGGAGACTTGGACGGAAAAGTAGGTTGTTTAGAAGTGTCCTACATTGATTAGTGGAAGCATTTTGCATTCAAACCATCAATCAGTACTTATGTTCGCTAGGATTGAAATGAAAGAATTAGATCATGTATTAAATCGGAGAAAAATCTTGGGATCAAGTTTTAACCGTCTATCTGCTCATTAGGGATTTCCAGATCAGAAGATCCCTCAACTTGATTGAGAAAACAGTTTATTTAGTGCGAGGATGTTTCTCTATTCTGTTCAATGAAGTGTATTGGTCAATTGATCTGTCTTTCTTCTCTCTGCAGGGGAAGCACGAATCATATGCAGGTGAGTCACTTATCGATTTTCTGTGGTTGAAGTGTTATTAGTTTTCATCAACTAATTGGATACCTCAAGATTCTGCTAACAAGCTATCCCTGCATTATTTTGTGTGAAAGGCCACTAGGGGTGCCTGATGAGAAAGGCTGCATCCTCGATAAGCATGATGGAAACGTTTGCTTGGAGGTTCAAAGTTCTATATCTATACCTATTGGAGTAATTGACTCTGGAGAGGTATCTATTTAATTATTTGAATGTCATTTTACTTCTTTATGTCGTATAATGTCCAAAATCACGATTCTTTGTGGTCTCTACTCAATCTTGAGTTTCCAAACCCAGTTAGTAGCTGTTGGGAAATCCGAGTGGGAGTGCCAGTTGGAGAAGCAACGCTTGAAAGCTCCATCTTCGATTGACTTGCTAGATGCCAACCGATGTGAAGAGTTAGGAATTCATGAGGTACATGTCTAATTGGGGTTTTGTAAATCGATCTTCAATTCACAGGTGACTGCAGAAAGTATTTCTTGAAGCATCCTATATAACCTTGTTCGAGTATTTTATAGCATTTAGGTGAAATCTGTCGGTCTGAAAGGTTTAAGAGCTAAGGAGATTTTCTGCATGATGTTACATATTATGTTCCTTCTCCTTAGAATAACCGCTGACCTGAGAATACTATTGATTTATCTTTCCTCCGTCTATATTACTAGCCTATTCATATTTTGTTTTTTGTCTTTTTGTTTTCAGGCATTACCAGTTCATGCACCCATTGTTGCTAGACGAGACCCTCCAAAGGAAATTGTAGCTGTTGTCCGGCCAGCCAATTTCAATTATTCCACTGCTTCGAAGAACTTGGATTAGAAGTACATTGTCAAAAATAAAATGGAAATGTCAATGGAAGTCAAATTCAGTGGCAATTCTAATAATGGTCGAGAAAGTCATCTTTATTCATCTCGCGTGACACCATCTTGTTATAGAGGATTTCATGGTCTATACATCTTTTCCTTGGAGCACAAGTCTCATGAACTATTTCAGAAATCCGGTGTATATAAATTTCTATTTCATATGGTAAACAAGCATCTTTAACTGTTTGCTACAACAGTGGATGTGCTTATGCTGATCGAGATTGTAAACGCTTTATTTTACATATGAGTGTTGTACATCAATTTTTATGCAAAACAGATTGTATTATAAACAAGGTTAACCCTGTTCCCTGACCGGAAAAACAAGGTGAGTTGGGAACAGGGTCCAATGCAAACAGGGTCGGGTACAGGGTCCAAAAAAAGAGAACCGGTTATAACAGGGTTGGGTACAAGGTCCAGGTCTAGACCCTACCCACCCTAGACCCGATCACCCCTACTAACTATGACACAAAATTTAAAATTCTAAGGAGCTCCACAAGAATTTCCAACCTCTTAATGGTAGCCCCTTACAAAATCACGCCATATTAAGCAAGAAAGGCCATCCATGTGAAAAGTACACTACCGAATTCGACCCACCATTTCAACGCAAGCACTTTCAGCTCATAGAGGGAGAGAGAGAGAGAGAGAGAGAGAAACTCGGAGCGAGCAATGGTGAAGAGCGCCTGGGCAGTGTTCCTGTACGCCGGGAGGCACATGACTCTACCGTCGTTCGCTACGTTAGCGCACGAACGAATCCGTATCAGCCCAAAGCAAACTCCAAAAACTCAACACATGCCGGAAGCACGAGAGAGAGAGAGAGAGAGAGACCTTAGAACCGGGTGCGGACGATGTCGAGGGGGTGCGCGGCGGCGACAGTGGTGAACCCGACGATGGCTCCGGCGATGGTGTTCTCCCACTGATGGATCTGGCGATGGCGCGACGAAGGAAAAGCTATGAAGTGAAGTCTGCGGGTGTGAGTCGTGTGACCGTGTGAGAGGCAAAGATGGGAAAAAAATTAGGGCTTTGGATTTTGGGTTGGCTTACAAACCGGTTCCCAAATCGGTTTGGTCGATCCGGTTCCCGGGTGGGTAATCCCTCGAAATCGGTTCTCGAACCAGTATAAATCAGTTCTGAAATTTGGGAACCGGTTTTCGGACCGGTTTCCACCGGAACCGGTTCTCGACCCTGTTTTCCTAGTGGACCGATCTGGGAACTGGGTTTACACGGTCCGATTGCACACCCCTAATTCACAGAAAGGTGGAGACCACCATCTTGGGTTTTAGCTAGTGAAGCAAAAGCTTCTCCTTCCCCTCATTCCATCTTCTCAATTTCTAGTTCCCACCCAACTCACTCCGTCGAGCAATCCATAGTAAAAATCCCATCTTTTTCTCAGAAGTTGGAAAAGATTATCACAACGTTGAGCGCAGATCTATCTCGTCTCCTTCCAATCTCCGACGATCCCAGCGTGGGCGAGGTGTCAAAGTTACGGATCGACTGTTCTGCAGGGAGCTCGACTGAAGGCGTGGGCCAGAGGAACAGAGAAAAAAGGAGCGACAGAAAAAAGCTGAGTAACGGGGGTTCGTTCGGATCAGGGACAGAGAGGGAAGGAGAGAGAGCGATTGAGGATGTGAAACCTGAGAGCGAGAGGGAGCTTTTCGACAGCTCGGCCACGCCTAAGCCCCGTTTGACAACTCCGGCCGACGTCATCGAGGCCACAGCTCCCATTTACCCCCGCACCACCAAACTTCAGGTGAGTTTCTTTTGGTTTCAGCCCTTTTTCTGGCTCGAGGACATCGGGGGAGGTGGTCGGCCATAGGTCGGCCATAGGTCGGCTCATCTTGAGCTCCTTCGGCTCCGCCTTCTTCCTTTTAAAAGACAAGTCGGGCTCGGTTTATTCGGTTTTGGTTCTTGAGCGTTCCGTGTCCAACTGAGCTGATTTCTTTAGCGTCGTAGGTCTAGATTCGGGTTCGAGCCCTAGTTCGGTCATTTGATTCACCTTAGCCCACTGTGCACCCTGTGTTTGACAAAATGTTTAAGCCAAGTTGTGCCCATTTTTCTTTTTCCCGATTTTTAGTTGCTTCGAATGTGTAGTTATAGGGTTCCCTTAATGGTGATCTTTAATCACCATGGCTCGACATGCTTTTGTTCTTTTCGAGTCTTGTTTGGTGCATCTATGGTGTTTGCCTGATGAATGTGGACTAAGTCATGAGCGAGAATAGATGATGGTCGGCGATTCGGCAAAATATCATCCAATGTTTGAGATGGTGGTCCATGAGTGACGCCTTCTTTTGTTGGTCTTGAGGTTTAATGTTGAAGGTGGATGAGTTCACGTCCTGGGGTGCATGAAGAGAATCGAGGAAGAAGGGAGGTCCTCACGTTTCGGAAAGAAGGGCATAGAAAGAACAAGGGAAAATGTCACAAATGGTCCCTAGACTTCTACTTAATGTGCAATCTTGTCCCTGAACTTTCGATTGGCTCAATTTGGTCCCTAAACTATTGATAAATGTCCGATCTAGTCCTTGACTATTTGAAAATGGACCAATTTCGTCCTTCCGTTAGTTAAAGTTAACGGAATTAGGCATTTTGGTCTTTTTCTTTTTTTCTTTTTTCTTTTGCTTTTTTTTTCTTCTTCTTCTCTCTTCCCTCCATCGGCTATGACAGAGCCGGTGGGGGGAAGCCGGCGTCTGACGAGGGTCACCCTCGCCTGGGCTGGCTAGGGCTGCCCTCGTCGACGTCGAGTGAGGGCCGTCCTTGTTGGACACAGGCGAGGGCAACCCTCGCCAACATCGGGCGAGGGGTGTCCTCGCCAGATCTAGCGAGGGAGGCCCTCGCCCGACGCCGGCAGGGGCGGCCCTCGCCTGATGCAAGTGAGGACGGCCCTTGCCCTCTGCCGGCTTCCCTCTGCCATGGCCAGCGGAGGGAAGAGAGAAGAAGAAGAAGAAAAAATAGTTGATTTTTAACGAAAGGACTAGATCGAACAATTATCGATAGTTCAGGGACCAAATTGAGCTAATCGAAAGTTCAGGGATGAGATTGCACATTAAGTAAAAGTCTAGGGACCATTTGTGACATTTTCCCAACGAAAAATAGAAAGTGGGCTTGCACTTAGTGTTGATAAATTTGGGTTGGGCTTAAGATAATTGAATTTGGACTCAATTTAGGCCATGGACTGATTGGCCTTGAACCATTGGACTCGCTTCTTTTATTAGTCCAGTTGATATCACTAGTCGAAACCCATGAGCCCGCATCTTACCCTACACGCGGATTGGGCCCAAGGCTTGGCTCGGGTCCCTTTTTCAAATTAAAAAAAAAAATTAAAAAATTAAAAAATAATTTACATTTGATAAATTTCAAAAATTCCGAAAAAGAATTATTTCTCGGGAATTAGGAAAATGGCTTAAAAATAGTTTTTTTGGGTAATTTTCTCTTAAACCGTGGGAAAACCTTTGATTAAAAATTGTGCTCAAAATTTGGATAAGTCCCTTAGGGCTTTACCTTAGGGTTTCAATTGTCCTTAAAGACAAATGCCCTTACTTGTACACTTTGACACGATGATTATGGCTTCCCTTTAGCCTAATTAGGATTGGCATTTATTTATTTCTTAGTGTTAGATGCTTGTTTTCCCTTGCAATGTACTTAATGCCCCCTTTGCTTGTAGATTATTATTTTAATGATTATGCACTGATATGATCACTTTACACGTCAGTAAAAATGCCTAAAATCAATTCAAATTGCCTGACAAAAAATATTTTAAAATGAATAAGATTAAGTACCGAAAGGGTACTAATTGTTTAATTAATGTAATCAAGTCCCCAATCGTAAATTCTCTAGTTGCGTAGAAAGTAAAGTATGTTTTCATACTTTACTTAGTTTCTAGCCGACTCCAATAGGTTAGTAGCAAGGTATAGGGTGAGGAGAGCTCACGTCTTAAACATGGGCTGTAGGCCCCTCTTTTATATAATACCTCTAAACCTACTTTCCGCCTTACCGAGATTGGGTCGTGAACGAAGGGTTAGGTTGCTACAGGGGGGTTGAGAAGGATAAAATTTGAGAAGAATACGAAGAAGCTGTATGGTGCAGTGCAACCATTAATGTTTAAGAGATATAATGCAGATAAAATTATCTCATAAAGGAGATGAGATAAATGTGTATATGATTTCTATTACTCATAATAGGAAATTTATTTTTCTCAAATAGCAAGCTTCTTAAATTAATAAAATTAAAATTATATTTCAATATAAATAATATTTGAATTCTAATGTAAGAAATTTAAAATAACAAAAAATAATAATTTTTTTAATTTAATCTTTTTTATTTATATATTCAAGTTTAATTCTTTCTTATGATATAAATTCAATATATAATTTAAATACATATTTATATTTATTACATATTTTTAGGTACTTTATTATTTTAGGTATATTAGTACAGCTTACTATTTGATAAAATTTTATTAGAGAATGACAGAAGGGGAAAAAAGAAATAAAAATGAAAAATAATTTAAAAAGAGAGAAAAATAAAAAAGTAAATCAAAATAAAGTAGACAAGAGTATCATGAGAGATTTTTACCATATCTATTTGTGAATTTTTACGTTCATTTATACTAATATACCATTTATACCAAATAATGTACATGATGTGATGTGAATATATCCGATTTTATTATTGTGATTTACCAAACAATGGATTAGATATAGCAAAACTCTTGGATCTCATATTCTATCCTATCTAGTGCTATCCTAATTAAAAATCCAGATAACCCAACGTAGCCTAAAAATATAGGATTCACTTTAATACGATTATGTTCCACTTGCCACGTCCATCAATTCATTTGCATGGGGGGGCTCACTCATGCACCCATACACAAGTAAAAAAATAAATGCTATTATATTTTCCATAATCAAGCTATTCATATATGTCTTTGTAGGCAAACTGCAAACAGGCCATTTCGCAAGCAGAAACCCCTATCTTAAATTTTGACCTCTACAAGACTCATTAGCTAAAAATCATGTGTCTACAATATAAGTTGTAGTTGATCTCTGACTGCCTTCATCGGTAATTGCTCACGCCAAAGTTTATTTTCGAAGGTCTCAATTCATTTCATATTTTCAATGTTTATATGAGACGAGCTTACATTTGAATATTGTTGAACTTTGTTGAGAAATGTCAAAATGAAATTAAATCCATCCTAATGGGCGTTAATGCTTGTATGCTTGGGATTTGGCTAAGAAGCATTTGTAGTTGATATGTTCATGCCGACATTTGATGAGATTCTATGTTTATATATAAAATTGGTTTGGCAATGAAGAAAATAAGACTAAGATTTGTGAACGAAATTCATTGATTTATTGGTTGACTAGAATGTTAGGACTCATAATTGGATAAATTATTGCATGTGACACATAGTTGACAAATTATCAAGTTTAGGTAGTGAAAAGGCAATAGTTGGATAAGTTAGTGTAATCAGGTCCTGTACTTAGATCTTTGGTTGAGTAGGAAGTGTGATGTACTCTTCTATCTTACTTGGCTCCTAGCTGATGCCAATAGGTTAGTGATGACTCATTCACATTGAAATTTTCATAAGTTAATCAATCAAAATGAATATTCCTAAACAATGCACAAGGTAAGGGATTGGGATAATCCACGCCAATTAAGAACCCTTGTTCTCAACTCAACATTACCTCTAAACATGTTTGTCCCCAACCCTATCAGGAGGTCAAGACAATACGTTAAAGTGGTTGCTTTAGTGGTAAATGGATCACTTTTCTTTTATAAGGTTATAAGTTTGATTTATGTCGTGTGCCAACTTTTGAACAATTCATATTATGTCTACCCGCGACATACCACGTATGCAGAAATGTCCCAATTGTAGCATTTTGACGAGGCAGCGATGACAAGCTTGCCAATCTCAAACCTTCTCGTAACATGCGATGCGGAGTAGTTATACCTAAAATTGAGTATTCCATGGAGAACGTGGACCCTTCATGGTAAATTGTTGATAAAAAATAATAATCAATGACCTTTTTCTCAAGTATCTCGCTGGCATTGATACTTATGTGAAATCAACAACCTTTTTTTATAGTCCATAAATCATCAATTTTCATACTAACTTTGCACATTTTATATTCATACTTTTAAGGCTTTGAATTTACTAATTCCTATATGCAATTACAAACCTAAATTAAATTGACTTACCAACTTTTGTTAGATTGAATTATAAATTAGTCTATGAGTTACTTACAAACAATTAATTGTTTTGAATATAATACATTTTGAAATGAATTATCAACTCTTGTGTGCTGTTGATATATTAACCTCTTAAATTCATCAACTCCTTTATAGATTATCAACCTTAATTAGCGTGAATCACTATGCTTCTCATTCAACTACTATCATATATTGGTTTACCGACTCTCACTAATTTGCTTTTTCTCTTATTGCCAACTTTTCTTGTCATTTACAAATTTTATTTGTCTTTCTTAGCAACACTTGAAATTTACCAACTCCTTTTACAAATTAGAAAATTTAATTTGATTGAATCACCAATTTCTCTCTAATTAAGTCACCAAAATTTGGGTTAGCAATTCTCATTTGAGTTATTTACCGAATTTATTGTTCTTTTAATGACAGACTTTTCTTACATTTTATTATTACATTTATTAACTATTCTATGAACTTACTAATTTTAATTTAAGTGAATTGTCAACTTTTATCCGATTAAGTTATCAACAAGCTTTGATTTACTAGCTCTCATTGAATTAGTTATCAAATTATTTCTTTGTAGTTTACCAAAGTCATTCAAATGAAGGTTGGTATGTTATATGATAGTAAGGCATTGGTAAGAAAGGTAATTGGAGGTTGGTAAAAAGAAGCAATCTTTTTTTCTTTTTTTTAATCTATGGTATTTAAAAAATGAATTTAGCAACCAACTCAAATACACGTTAGTAATGCAAAATTATTTAGTAACTAAATCGTACAAAAGGTTTGGTAGGCAAGACAAATAAAAGTGGCAACGTAATAGAAAATATTGTAAGATATTAAAAAATCATTCTAACGTTGGTTAGTATAAGTGAAAGATGATAATCCAAAACTATTTTGTAATTTAATTAGGAAAAGATTGACAAGTCACACAAAGGTTGCATTAAGATAAGATTCAAGATATGATAAATTCTATCTTGCGTTTGGTACTTACTCAAGAGATGATAAAGTTGAATATAAGGAGGATATAGACCAGATAAAATTATCTCATGGGGTAGGTGAGATAAGGATGAATATGATTTCCAATATATATGATAGGAAAGTTATTTTTCTCGAATAACAAACTTCTTAAATTAACAAAATTAAAATTATATTACAATATAATAATATTTGAATTCTAATATAAGTAATTCAAAATAATAAAAATAAAAATTTATTTATTTTTAATTTAATCTTATTTTTATTTATATATTCGAATTTAATTCTATTTTGAAATATAAATTCAATATATAAATATAGATAACATTTGTATTATTACATACTTTAGGTAGTTTAGTATTTTAGGTATATCAGTACCGTTTACTATTTAATAATATTTTATTAGAAAATGATGGAAGGGAAAGAAAGAAATAAAAAAAATTAATAAAAAAGAGAGGAAAATAAAATAAAAATAAAGTAGGCAAAAGCGTCCCGAGAGTTTTTTAACATATTCGTTTGTATAATTTTTGGTTCATTTATACTAATATGCCATTTATACTAAAGAATATACATGATTTGATGTGAATGTATCCGATTTTATCACTACAATCGCCAAACAATAGATAAGATATAGCAAAATCTCTGCATTTTATGTTCTATCATATCCAGTCCTATCCCGGTAAATAATCTGGACGAATGTAATTTCATAAAATAGTGGGTAAATTTAAGAAATTGGTAAAAGATAAGATGAGTCTTTAATCACTAATAAAAGAAGTCGGTAATCTTAAAATAAATGGAATAAACTTTGGTAATTAACTTTAAAAAGGGGCTAACAAGAAATAAGAGAAGAATTCTTCAAGCATGAGAGTAACAAGAAAATCATGCGACAGAAAGGATGGGTCTTTCTCCCTCTTAATCTTTGGTTTTGCTACCATTCCCCTCTACTAATATGACATCTGATAACATAGCATCAGTATTTATGGCAAAACAAAGTGGGGAAAACATAGCAGCAATACAGGCAACATTTTTCATTAGTTTGTTTAGGAAAAAGTCTTCGTTTTTCTGATAGTCTTCATTTCTTTATTTGATTTGTCGCCAACATAATTTTCTTTTAACTTTCTTTTCAATTTGCATGAAAAATACACCAAGTGAGAAGGAATTGGTGGACATATTATAGAATGGCTGTTCATTTTCTCCACCTGCTCTATAATAGAACAAGATAATTTTTACTCTCTTTTTTTTTTTTTATGTAGAATTATAGAGGGATAATAGAAGCTAAATCTCAAGGCTTCTTTTAAATGAAAGTAGAAATAAGGGATATAAAAGGCAAGGAGTTTAAGATGTAGTAATCTATCCTTAATTAATGATATAATTTTTTCATAATAGCCTGATTTGGTTTATTTTTTGAACTATTGGGGGTTACTCCAGTAGCCACTCTTCCCATAAGTTTTTCATAATAACCTGAGAATTTTCACATTCTCGGGATGGTTAAGGTGGGAATGATTTAGCTTCGAATATGTGGTTTCAACTCCAAGAAGGCGGGATAAATGTCTAGGAGTGAGAGTAATAATTAGAGTAGGACCAATAAAAAAAAATGTCAATTTTTTGCACACACCCAATTTATTATCTTCCAAATGTCAATTTTTTGCACGTACGCAATTGTCTGTGTATTTGCCAATCAGAAACTATTAGAAGAGAGATCATTCTCCTAAGACTGTCACAATTAGATCTACAAATTATTTGATGGAAATTAACACGGAATATATTATTTATGATAGGCCCACTCTGCCAGTAAAGGAAAAAGCAAAAAAAAAAAAAATCAGCTTTCTAAATTTCTTCACTGACATACCAAAAAATAAAAAATAAAAAAAATTCCTCATTGAGCGAGTTGCTTAAATTATAAATATGAAGATTTTATATTGCTTAACTAGGAAGATAATATCATACTTGTACAACCGAGAAAATATATCCAGCTGCATACAACTCACATTAGCTGTACATCCACAATGAATGTTGCCGTATACAACTTCAACATTTATGGATTTGCCCAAAAAAAAATGCATTAATTGCAACGCCAAGAAGTACAATTATATAAGAGGAGGAAGTGTTCTTTAAAATGATAATAAGAAATTGAGATTCTACTAATGGCCACTACAATGACATCAGCTTATTTATTTTTCCTTCTAATCTGCATTATCAATATCATTTCGTCATACCTAGTAATTGTCGCTTCGTCCAAGACCACCCCGTTAAACCTCGGGCATTAGCCATCAAGTTCATCCACCACGATTCTATTCAATCTCCACACTACAATCCAAAAGCTACCATCTCCAAGCGAGCTGAACGTTCCATTGACGGTTCGCTCTCCCATATCCATCACTTGAGCAAAATAACCACTACTCCAAATGATGATGACATCCGCGTCGGTCTCGTCACACCTGGTAGCACATACGCGTTCCTCGCCGATATATCTATTGCTATGCCACCGGTCCCGCAACTCGTGGTAATGGACACAAGAAGTGACCTCCTTTGGTTTCAATGCCTGCCTTACACTGCTTGCTTCAAACCATCTACTCCTATTTTCGATCCCCCAAATTGTCGACGTACTCCAATATTCATTGCGGTTCCCTCGCTTGCTCATTTCCTCATGGTAAGTGTGATCCTAATAATGAGTATCGCATTTACAAGAGGAGATATCTTGACAGATCTTCACCTCCGAACAAGCGTCCTTTGAGACATCTGACAAGGGCATGTTAAAGGTACCGATTGAGGTGTTCAAATGTGGCCACGTAAATAAGAACTTTAGGGATGGGCTAAGCAGCAGGGTGTTAGGACTACTATGGTTATGGTTATGGTTATGGTGATTCACCAACTTTGGTTAAACAATTAGGCTCCAAGTTTCCCTACTGCATCGACAACATTTTCGACTCCGATTATCAATACAATCAACTCATCCTGGGAGATGGGGCGATCATGGAAGACAATTCCTCGACCTTGCAACCTGATAGGGGTCACCACTACATGGACCTCCAAGGTATAAGCATTGAAGAGAAGACGCTACAAATCGACCCTGGGGCATTCCAAAGAGGCCCTTCGGGTAATGGAGGAATGATTAAAGATTCGGGAGCCACGCTCACGTTACTGAAGGAAGAGGCGTACATTCCGTTGCAAAACGAGGTCGAGAGTTTGATGGCGGGAGTTCTGAACAGGGTGAGTCATCCGTGGTACTTGTGCTACACGGGGAGTGTGGAGAAAGATTTGATAAGATTCCCGGCCATTACCTTCCGATTCTCAAGCGGCGCAAAACTTGTCTTAGACACCAACAGCATGTTTCTCCAGCTAATGCCGAATGTCTCGTGCATGGCCATCCTTCAATCATTTTCCAGAACGAATGGCTTATTCATCATTGGAGTGATGGCACAACAATCCTATAATGTAGGGTATGACATCAAATAGCGAAAGATTTTCTTCCAAAGGATTGATTGTCGTGTCCCCAAATCCCTTGTATGATCACAGGTGACTTAAAAAAAAAATCCTTAAATACAACATTGATTTATTCCACTTTTCTCTTGAGTAAAGATAAAGGGATATGAATGACCTTTTGAGAAAAAAAAAGTTTCTTTGTTTCACCGATAAAATCATGTTCAAATAAGAATAAGTGATTTGATAGTTAAAGCTGTTGGTCTAGTGGTAAAGAGATCACCTCCCTTTTATAAGGTCAAGAGTTTGATTCACGTTGTAAGCCAATCTTTGAACCACCCATACTACATTACATTACTGCGTTGTCTACCTAGGGCATACGCCGTATGCAAAATTGTCCCAATTGTAGCATTTTGATAAGGCTGTAATGACGGGTTCACAAATCTCATACCTTTAAGTTACAGGTTATGCATAGTTGTTATGCATCAAATCGAAAATTTCATGGCTAATGTGGAACCTTCATGGTAAACTGTTAATGTTAATAATAATAATAATAATAATAATAATAACAACAGCGAACAACCTTTTTCCCACCCGAATCTCACACCTTCAAGTTACAGGTTATGTAGAGTATTATGCCTCGAATTGAAGATTTCATGGAGAATGTGGAACGTTCATGCTAAACTGTTGGTGAAAAAATAACCGATGACCTTTTTCCCAAGTTACCCCTTTGGAGTCATTACTTTTACGAAATCACTAAATTTTTTTTCACAATTTATAAATCATCAATTTTCGTACTAACTTTGCACATCTTATTTTCATAAACTAAAGCTTCACATTTACTAATTCTTATATGCAATTACCAACCTAAATTAAATTGACTTATCAACTTTTGTCAAATTGAATTCTTAATTGATGTCTGAATTACTTACTAACAACTAATTTGTTTTAAATATACTATCTTTTAGAGTAAATTATCAACTTTTGTTTGCTTTGGATAGATCAACATCTTAAATTCATTCATTCTTTTAGATATTACCAACATTAATTAGCGTAATTCACCATTTTTCACATTCAACTACCTCCAAATATTGGGAAAAGTACCAAAAAAGTCTTGAATCTATTACATTGGTATTGATTTAATCGTACTTTCAATTGCACTAATTCAATTTTAAACCTTTTTACATTGGTAGGAAATTAATCCATCTAACTAATATAGGCCGAAAATTGCTGACGTGGATGCTGGCTATCCAAGTGACATGACTGGCGCTGATGTGAACATTTCAAAATAATTTCATTTTTCATTTTTTATTCATTATTTATTTTTTTTCCTTTTTTCCTTTCCTTTTTTCTTCCTTTTCTTTTCCTTTGGATTGCGGTACCGACCATGGCTGGTGAGGGCATCATGACCCTTGTCTCATTTGGCAAGGTCACAACCCTTTGGATTATGGCCCGTATTGGATTATGGCCAGCGAGGGTGTTGCGGCCCTCATCAGATTTGGTGAGGGCATGACCCTTGCATCCCTCGCTTGATCCTCGTTAGGCCACAAGTTTGTGCCCTCGTCGGCCCTTGTTTGTGGCCGGTCACTGGCCATAGTCAATACTGGCCACAGTTCAAAGAAAAAGACAAGGGAAAAAAGAAAAGAAAAAGAAAAAACAGTAAAAAAAATTGAAAATTTATTAAAAAATTATTTTAAAATGTCCACATCAACACTAGCATCCACGTAAGTAATTTTCAACCTAAATTGATTGGATGGACTGAATTGATACTAGTATGAAAAGTTTAGAACTAAATTAGTCGAATTAAAATGTTTAAAATTAAATTGGTACAAATGTAATAAGTTTAGGATTTTTTAATACTTTTTCCCCCCTAAAATTGGATTATTCACTATCACTAGTTTATTTCGTTTTCATTGCTAACTTTTTCTTATCGTGTACAAACTTTTATATGTCTTTCTTAGCAACACCTAAAATTTACCAACTCTATTTACAAATTACCAAAATTAATTAGAATGACTTGCCAATTTTTCTCTATTAAGTTACTAAGATTTGGGTTGCTAATACTCATTTATGTTATTTAGTAATTTTATTTTTCTTTTAATGATTGACTTTTCTTATCTTTTATCAAACTTTGCTATCTTTCTTAAGGTATGTGTTAGAGTTATCTATTATTACATGAACCTACAAACTCTAATTTAACTGAATTATAAACTTTTTTTAATTAAGTTATCAATTAATTCTAATTTATCAACTCTCGTTGAATTAGTTATCATTGTTTATTTTTTCTGACCTTACCAACTTTTATTATCATGCTGCTAAATCAAGAAAAGAGTTGGCAAGTCATAAAAATAAAGGATGGTATTGGCTTCCTGAAGATTCAACTTTATCGAGCGTTAGGATAACGCCAACAAAATTATCTTCGAACAGTTTGGAGATACTCTCAATAGTGACCTCTTCGTCCTCTAGACTCTTATTTCTATCCTAAAGCAAGTTCAGAATGAACAAGTTAAAAACGTGGCAAGTTTATAAGGAAGCAAGCTCAAAACGTGACCTGTTAAGATTTCACACCTAGAAAGATTTGATTGACCCAATTTTATTCGATTGGCAAATCAATCTCGATAAAAGTTCTTTTTAAACAGAGAAACTCTTCTTATGGAAAGAAAGACTTTGGTTGCATGGGCAATTATAATCAAGTGGAGATTTAGTTTTTATCATTGACCGGTCATTTAATTTTCTTGATACAGATCTATTCAATAGGTAGATTGGAAGAGGATCCTCTGAAGACTGTCCAACTGCCCAAAGTCCAACTAAACATAGCCTATAACCTGACCTAATAAATATGAGTTAAAAATTAGGTTTGAAATCCCTTTTGCCACCTTTAATTGTGACTATCTAAAATTTCAATGTTGTTCCCCAGGCATGATGTTCTAACCACCAGTTGTTGTAGCAGTGGGCCATAGGGGTCATCGCACCCCGGGACTTCCTTTGTTATATCTATTTTAACTTGTTATGTGATTCTCTTCTCCATCGAAATAAAAAGAGAAGAAAGAACCATTCAAGGGCTCACTTGGTTAAGGTGTCCAACTTTCATAGGGAGAATTACCAAAAAAATCCCGTACATGTTGCATGTGTTCCAATTCAGTCATGATTTTTTTAATTTGGCCAATTTAGTTTTAAGTATTTTGACGATTTGCAAATGTAACCCATTCGGTCAATTTTCATTAGAAATCACGTCCGATGTAAAAGGGCCAACAATGGATAATTTTTGTAAATTTAAAGAAATTTTGATTTTTTTTCTTTTTTCCTTTTTTTTTTCCATTTTCTTTTTTCTCGTGTCCTCGCCAGCCACCAACCATAAGCAAGGGCAAGTGCCGGCGAGAGCCCCCCTTGCTAGATTTGTCAAGGTTGAGGCCCACTGAGGCCACCTTGGCCTGGTGAGGGTTCTTGTTGGCCTCACCTAAGCAAGATCAAAGGTTGACAAGGGCCACCCTCACCTATGCGACACCTAACGAGGCTACCCTTACTTATGGCGGGTGAGGTCAACCCTTGTTGGTCATCGCCTATGGCCGATGGCCGTCAATCAGCCATTGGCAAAAAGAAAAAGGAAAAACAAAAAAAATAAAAAATATAGAAAACTTATAAAAAATTATCCGTGTCAATACCAACTATGTCACATAAGACAATCGACTGTCATAAAAAAGTTTAGGACTCAATTAACCAAATTGAAAGGTTGGATTAAAGTGGAACCGAAATATATATATATATATATATATATATATCCACACCCCCATTATTAATAAAGTAAGCTTTTGATTTGGGTATCCATCCCCATATTTAGAAAAATTCGTTGGTTTTCCTATGCTTTATTAGTTTTTTGAAAAATATTATTATAATCAAACTCTTATCACCCGCCAAAAAAAAAAAATCAAGTGATTACAGAAATGCATTCCACTAATCCTTTAATTCAAAATATAATCACAATCCATTATTTTTTGCTTCACTTATCCAATATTCGCACCACTTATCCACAACATGATAGCTATCCGAAATTTCCGGCAAGCACACATTGCTGCCAACTTTAGATTATCTTTTTGTAAACTTTAATTACAGTGTGAAAAAGTTTCGTGATTTGTGGGTTTCTCAACTCGATTATTCGTATTCACATCGACATCTTTTTAGACGTCTATGCTGATTGCAAGTTAAAAGAGCATGACAGCAACCACCCACCCGCGTTGCATGGCTCGAGGTCTAGTGCTAATAATGAAGGAAACTTTTTGGGGAGAATTAGCAAAAAAATCCTAAACCTATTATGATTGTGCCAATTCAGTCCTAAACTTTTTTTTGGCCAATTTAGTCCTAAACCTTTTACAATTGTGGCAATTCAGTCCATCTGGCCAAAATTGGCCGACCGGCGCTGACATGGACGCCGGTCGGGGACAGCTAGCTGGCGAACACCGATGTAGCAATTTATTTATATTTTTTTTCCAAATTTTAAAATATTTTTTTTGAATTTTTTTTTTTTTTTTTTTTTTTTTCCCACCTTCTTCTTCCTCTGGCTGGCCGGTGCCGACCAGAGGCAAGGGACCTCGCCGGCCACTGGCGAGGCTTGCCCCCGCCGGCCACTAGCAAAGGCGAGCCTCGCCCAGCGATGGTGAGGCCACCGTCACCAGATCTAGCGAGGCTTGACCTCGCCAAACCATGGCGAGGTCGAGCCTCGCCAGATCTGGACGGCGAGGCTCGACCTCACCATGGATGGGCGAGGCCAAGCCTTACCAGATCTGGTGACCTCTCGCGCTTCTGGTTGTTGGTGACCCGGGCCAGGGCCCTGCCGCCCCCTTCAGACTCATCTGCCGTCTGCACCCTCTCTAGGGACGCCCTCAAGATCTCGCGATGGTCCTCACTGGTAGCCGGCGAGGCTACTGTCGCTGGGCGAGGCTCGCCTTCGCCAGTGGCCGGCAGGGGTGAGCCTTGCCAGTGGCCGGCGCCGGCCGGTCAAAGGAAGAAGAAGGTGGGGAAAAAAGAAAAAAAATTCAAAAATTCAAAAAAAAAAGTAAAAAATTAAAAAAAAAAGTAAAAAATTTGAAAAAACAATTAAAAAATTGCCATATCAGCATTTACCTGCCAGCTGTCCCCGGCCGGCGTCCACGTCAGCGTCGATCGGCCAATTTTGGCCGGATGGATTGAATTAGCACAATTGTAAAATATTTAGGACTAAATTGGCAAAAAAAAAAAGGGACTGAATTGGCACAATTGCAATAGGTTTAGGACTTTTTTGGTAATTAGTTCAATGGTCACGTCCATATTTAAAAAAATAACAATAATTTTTCTAATATTCCTATCCCTTATTCTCAAACTCTTATCATTCGTGAAAATTATCGAAGTAGTTAGAGAAATCAATGCCACTAAATCATAACACGATGACCACTCACAATCCTTTATTTCAATTATCCACTAATTAATGCCATTTATATCCAAAGACGATGCTATCTCAGGCGAGGCGAGGACATTTTGTCGCCAACTTCTTATTTCATGATATCCTAACTTGAAATTTAAATTCAGTTTATTGTGTGAAAAGCTTTCATGATTTCACAGTGCTTAATTTGATTATTTAAATTCACATACGTAGTTGTTTTTTTTTTTTTTGGTCAAAATAGTATGTGCTATTAACGGTTAAGGAAAAGTCTTACATAACACAGATGGATAAACATCTACACATAAAATATTCCAAAGAGGAAGCGGGAGTGAATTCAACCAATTTAGAGGGAGATTATGTACTCAATGATTCCGTGCAAGCCAATCTGCTGCTGCATTTGCTTCGCGTGGGCAATGGATCACCGTGATGTTGTTGCTTTGAATTAGCGCACTCCTGCAACGCTACACAATTACGTTTAGGTTCCACGAAGGGTCGGCCCGGCCCACTACCATTTCTACCACCGTTGAACAGTCGCTTTCAATTGTCCACTTAACTCTTCGACTTCCGAAGTCTCTCACGTGTCGCAACTGAAGTTCCTGGGTATATAAGATCCCGTGTTAAATCGCCTCAGCTTCCGCTTCGTGCGACGAAGAAACCCTAGCCGTGGAAGCGAAGCCTTCGATAGCTCTTCCAGACGAATCACGCACTACTCCAGCCACAGAACACAAAAACTCGCCTGAACACCATGCCGCATCAACGTTCAGCTTCAGATCCTGTCCTTCCGGAGGTCTCCACTGATCAGGTTTGTCTTGTGTGAGTTGTCGTAATTTTTGTTTCGACTTTCCTCGACTGAAAGAGATCTGTTGTTCCTGTGCTGAAATCAGTAGATCTGCTAGTCTAGGGTATTTTGCTCGAAAAATCCAGCTATTTCTCGCCTTCCAGATGTTCCACAGAAGCATACTAGTGAGCTCTCATGCAGGTAAGAACTGATCTCCTCTAAAAGCTTTGAAGATCCACTGATCTGTTTGCTTTATGTTGTTTCTGGGTCTGATCCCATCAAATCTCGAGTCAACCCATATTTTCCTTGTCCATTTACACAAGAAAAAAAAGGTGCTCTGTAGTTTCGATACTATAGTGGCAGAATGGGCATAATGGATCTTGAATAATTTTCCTTTTATGTAGGTTCTCTCTCGTAGGGAGGGCGTTTTGACAGAGACTCAGAGAAAAGTTCGAACCTTTGGTGGCGCGTCAAGATTCCGGATTTGAGTCCATAAGGTGCGTGGTGGCTGAAATGAACAGGAGGGTCGGTTATGATCTGTGCTGCTTGTTGTTAAAATGGCTCTGTTGTATCCACTTTTGACAGAGTACTGCCCTGTTCTGTTGCCTGTCCATATGAGCGAATCTGGCTTGGATTGTTGGCTGAGAGGGATTGCTAATATTTCATTAGCAATATTTGCATCGTAGAACTGTTGGATTGTCTGTTGTTTCCATTCTCTAGTTTCTGCATTGATCAGTTCAGACACTAGAAAAGGCTCTGTTTGGTTTGCTTGACCGCTTATAATTCCTTGTGAGAGCCATCTGTCTTCTCGAATACGAATAGAATTCCCGTCCCCTACTGACCATTTAATGTTGCTCTTTATTGTGTCTCTGCCAAGCATTAAACTTTGCCAGCCCCATGATGGCCGGTGTCCCTTAGCAGCTGTCCAGACATCACCATTGGGAAAGTAGATCCCTTTCAGCACTCTGCTCCATAGAGCCGAAGGGGAATTAGCTAATCTCTAGGTTTGCTTGCCGAGCATGGCTCGATTAAAGGTAATCAGATCTTTAAAACCAAGTCCACCTGTATCCTTTCGGGTTTTCAATACTTCCCAACTTTTCCAGTGCATCCCGCGTTTAGCATCACCTTTCTGCCACCAAAATGACGCAATTCGTTTTTCTATGGATCTGCAGATAGACACTAGCAGCTTGAATATGGACATTGCATAGGTAGGTAGGGATTGCACTACACTTTTTATTAATACTTCCTTTCCTGCCTTTGTGAGTAATTTTTCTTTCCAGCTTTCTAACTTTGAATTTACTTTGGCCAGAATCCATGCAAACAGATCTTTCTTGGATTGACCCCACTCTGTAGGTATGCCCAAATATTTTCCTGTTTTCTCTAGTACATGGACTCTCAATTCTGTGGCCATGTTGCTTTTTAATAATGCAGGGCAGTTAACACTAAAGTAGATCCCTGATTTGTTTAAATTAATTGCTTGACCCGTAGCATAACAGTATTGGTTAAGTATTAGTGCTAGATTCTGGCATTCTGTAAGAGTTCCATCCATAAAAAATATGACATCATCGGCAAACAAAAGATGTGACAGCTTAGGACAAGATCTATTTATCTGTATGCCTTTGATACTACCATCTGCTAATGCTTTTTTCATCAGCCGGGTCAATACATTGGAAATCAAGATGAATATATAGGGTGAGAGTGGATCACCTTGTCTGAGTCATCGCGAAGGATGGAAGAAAGAGGTAGGTTCTCCATTGAATTTCACGCTGAAAGTAACAGTAGATATACACTGCATAATTAATGAAACCCATTTAGCACAAAAACCCATGTGCAGCATACTATCCCTCACAAAGTCCCATTCAATCCTATCATATGCTTTCTGCATATCAAGCTTCAAGATAGCCTAATGTTTTTTCTTCTTTTTTGTAATGCGCAGCTGGTGCAGAACTTCCTGTACTATGAAGATGTTGTCTTGAATTTCCCTCCCCTGAACAAAAGCACTCTACTCTGGTTCAATGATAAGTGGCAACCACTTCTTTAGTCTGTTTGCAAGGATTTTTGAGATTACTTTATAACTGAAGTTGCAAAGACTAATTGGTCTGTATTGGCTGATGTTTTCAGGACTTTTAACTTTAGGAATCAAAGCTATGTGTGTCTGGTTGAGTCGGGGATCAAGAATGCTCTTCTGAAAGAAATCCTGGACGAGCTGCATCAGGTCAATTTTTATAGTTTCCCATGATTGTTGGTAGAAGATACCATTGAAGCCGTCAGGGCCAAGGGCTTTGAAAGCTCCCAACTAAAAACCAGCTGCATGAATTTCCTCCAATAAAGGTACTGCCACCAGTTCTTCGTTTATATTCTCTGTTATTGGGGATGGGCATTGATTTAGGACAGGTTGGTAATTTCTTGGACCCTCAGTCCTATATAAATTCTCGTAGAAAGACTAGATATGTTTCTGTAGAATCATTGGATCTCGGCACCAGCTATGATCTTCTAGTTGCAGCATAGTAATACAATTTTTCTGCCTTCTTTGGATTGTTGTAGCATGGAAAAATCTGGTGTTTTTGTCTCCGCAATGTAACCACTTGATACGTGATCTCATTCCCCAGAACTGTTCTTCCTGTTTTCTCAGTTTTTCTATTTGACTGATGATGTTTTGCACTTGCTTCATACTTGTATGCTGAAATGTTTGATTCGTAATTTCTGTTAAGGCTTGATTAAGCTCTTTTATCTGCAAAGAAGCATTAGCAAACTTCTCTTTACTCCACTTTGATAATACTTGTGATGTCTCCCATAATTTCTCTGAGAAAGAGGAAATCTGGATTGGTTTTGCGGCCCATATTTGTTGGATAACTTCCTGGTATTCTGCATGTTCTGTCTAGAAAGCTTCCAATTTGAACTGTTTCTTCCTCTTATTTGCTCCAGGGTATAGTCGAAGGACTAGAGGACTGTGGTCGGAGCCGATGGCTGGAAGAGCCTGGACTTCTGCTTCATGAAAGGTAACTCTCAACTCTAAAGTACAAAGCACTTTATCAAGTCGCTTTTTGACCAAATCTTCCCCTTCCCTATTATTAGCCCATGTGTATGCACATCCATGGCTATCTACATCCATTAGGGATAGATCGTTAAGCATATTTCTAAATGCTGCGATTCTTCTGTTGTCCACTTCTTTTTTCCCCACTTTCTCCCATACATACAGTATCTCGTTAAAATCTCCCATACAAATCCATGGGATAGGAGTTGGAGGTTTAAGAGTCCCCAACAGTTGCCATAAGGTCATACGCTGCCCAAAGTCAGTAGAGGCATGGACAAAGGTAATCTGCATAATTTGTCTGCTTGCAGGATCAGTACACACCACATCTATGAACTACTTTGAACTTGCTTGCACCTTTAAAGCAATTTCCTCTTGCCACATTATAGCCAGTCCCCCCGCTATTCCTGTTGGATTAACTAAGTAGAGGTTCTGGAATTGTAACTTTTTGCAGACATTTTCCACCATAGTTGCTTTATTTTTTGTCTCCATGAGAAAAAGTAAACTGGGCCTTTCGAGAGCAATTAAAGCTCTTAATTCCTGGAATGTCAGGGGGTTGCCCAGCCCCTGACAATTCCAACTAACGATTTTCATGGCTTCAGTGGTGGCTTATTAGGGCTAGCCACCAAAGCCCACTCGTGTCCATCTTTGATCAACTTCACCGGGGTCTCCAAAAGGTCTGCATCATCTATAAGGAGAGGAGATGTTTCTGGTATGCATTTCTGTTTTTTTGCCTTTTGTACTTTCATATTCTTTTTGCTGCATTTCCCAACTTTTGATAACATTGGTTTTTGGGATTCAGGGCATAATACCTGTTTGCCATGGTCTCGGCCTACTACTTCACTGGGTACATTTGCTGGGCTTGCCTCCTGTTCTGGACTGCTTTCTGATCTTTTTTTGCTGCAGGCTACAATTTGCATATCAGATGCTGCCTCTCGAGCTATGAGGTCCATTCCACTAGGTTGAGTGGGTGATACAGGTGCCGTCTCTTCCACTACAAACTCTTCATCAATTTTCCCATAGAAAGCATCCCAGTAAGGGCTATGGTCACTGGCCTCTGCCTTCAGCCAGGATCCATATGACCCTATTTTGTTCATTGCCCAGGGTGATGTTACGTATGGGACTTCAGGACAGTTAGTTGCATAGTGTCCGATTCTGCCACAAGAGTAACAATAATGTCGGAGACGCTCGTACTTAAATTCCACCCATAGCCATTTGTTACCGATATCCAGAATAGCCCCCGATTTCAGAGGTAAGGTCAAATCAATTTCAACTCTTACTCTACCTCCTCTATTCTGAACATTACTAGTTGAGTCAAGTTGAACTTCTATAACATTTCCCAGCCTTTTGCCCAGATCAATTAACACTTGTTTTACTCTCCAGCCAGGGGGAATTCCTCCAATGCGCACCCAGAATGCTGCCCTAGTGAACTCATAGCAGTGCTCAGGAACTTCAGGCTGACACTGTTGCAGAACGAGCAAATTGCTGGAATATGACCAAGGTGAGGTCTTCATGACTCGCTGTTTTTCCTCCTCCGATTGAAAAACGAATGTGAAGTGACCTGGTTCCTTTTGAGAACATGTAACAGCTTCAGTTTTCCATGCTTTCTTCATTGTAGAGATAAAGGCAGGATAGTTCACGTTGGGTCTAGAGTACAGTTTGCCATAGAGAGTACGTCGACATTCTTCCCTTTTCTGTGGCGTTATTTCAGCAGACACTTCAACTACATCTTCCTCAGACCAAAGGTGCCCAAGGCTTTTGCATAAGGCAGCCACTCTCATCTCATTTTCTTCTTTGCTTTCCATTTTTACTAACTGTCTATCTCTTTTCTAGGCAAAATCAGAGTATGACTACCAACCGACCTTCCCCGAGAAAACCCAGCTTCAGCTATTTCCAGATCCTGACATCGGCCTCTCCAATCTCATCAACAGACCAACTACTCAAATGAAGACGAACAGAGACAGCGAAGATTTGGCTAATAATCTACTCAAATCCAGAACCCAGAGCGACTACAGGACAGATCAACACTCCACCTGTACGATGCTTCCTTGCAAGATCATCACAGCCGATGAAGTCCTGAGATCACCCAGAGAGTCGCTGAGGAGTATACAAGCCATATTACTTAGAAGTAACATTTCTTTGTTTGATTTTCGGTTTTTGGAAACTGGAAATTAAAAACAAGAGGGAAAGGTGAGAGATTACGGAAGAACATTAGTGATTTAGGGTTTGTAAAAGGGGGGAGGCGCTACCATGAGGTAGAGAGAAAACTCGCAGAGACGAGTAGGGTTCTTATCACGATATTAGCTGTTCGGATATCGATATTTATTGCACCCCTTAAAGCATGAAAGCAACCACAAATGTGCATAGCGTGTGCTCGAAATATAGTATCTATGTAAGTCCAAAATACTATTTTTTCACTCTTTTTTTCCTTGCAAAGCTAACCTAGATAAAATATTAAAAAAAAATTGACAATTAAATTCCATCAAACGACCCAAGCACCCCCTTGCGTCACTCCAATAGTGTCATCATCCTTTTTACCTAATAAAAATAAATAAATACTTTCTTTTTCCTTTTTGAGGTAACTTTCACTCTAGTATTTTTCTTTTTCTTACGGATTTATTAAACTTTGCACAAGTTTAGCGCATGCACAACACTATTAAATATAGATATGTCCCAAATGCAAACCATCCCCTTTCAGAAACCAACTCCGACAACGAGGCTGACCGAGGTTGCTGCAATTTTTAATTAGGTAGGGAAATTGAAATTGAATAGGAGGAGTAGGATCAAGATAAGGATCAAACGCGTAGATCTAGTTGGATTAGGATGATCTCTCCAATCTAATCTAATCTCCCACTCTCACAGGACAAGGACTCATGGGAGTTATCTCCGGGACTCTTATCTCTTAAAGGCCATCTAATCTACCTTAGGATCTTTATCTCACACGGCCATCCATCTAAAAGGGGAATATAGTTCACGACCACTCATTCACATGGAAAGAACTTTGAAGTTTGGGTTCAAAAAGAAGAGAGGAGTTCGGTCAACTTGGAGTAAAAGACGAGATGAGGAAGCGGTGAAGTTAAAGAAAAGAGAAATAAATGGAAGGGATTACTCGTCAATCTCTCTTCACAGGGATTAATCTCACAATTACTCTTGTTTCTTGAAGAGTTTGATAGAGGTGAGGCCTTAAAGGGACAAGCCCGCCGTCTGGAGAGCAGCCGTTTCTCTCCTCGCGGCCACGCCTCCAAGGCCTTGGTGTCCTTGCTGTTTCGTTTCCTTTGAAGGTAAAAAAGAATTTATCCTTATACCCAGAGATCGAATCCCATCTAGTCTCGAGTGCATGCCCATCGATTTGTTTCCATGATTTAATTGCAACCCTAGGGCCAAAAGCATGTATGAGTTGAGATTTACGCGCAGGAATTGATTATTTCATGTCCATCTCTAGATTCCTCAAGTTACTAGGACTCAGAGACTGCCATGTTTTGATTCTCCTCTGCATGAGCTTAATCGGAGAAAGATCTCACCGACTTTACCGCTTGGGTTTGTCCTATGTTGCGCGCGGATTTGCGTTGGTTGAAATATATTGATGATCTCTTTACACGTTAGCGTTGAAACGGATTGGACTGATGATTCCCCATGTATGCTTCTCATGTCCGGTTCCTCCAGGTGTCCTTACTCACGGCCCCTTTGTCAACTTGCATTGAATTTGTTGTTATCTTACGTGTTCCTTAGTGTTAGATTACCCTTGCTTTGATTTCTATGCATGTCGATTAGGATTTGCTTGGTTTGGAAGAATTTTGATAATCTCTTTTGCAGAGATTCATGGAAAATAGGCCGAAGTCTGTCATTGATCCTCGCTTGCTCTCATGTCAAAAAGATCAAACCTTTACCGCTTTTCATGCATTCACATAGGCTACAGTTTGCTAATTCATACAGGTTAATGAGAAAAATAATAAAAGATTGCATCATTTATTGTTTAATTTAGCATGTAGTGTATAGAATATCTTAAAGGCACGATAGTTAATTTTGTATCTTAAATTATGAGGTCATTTATTGATAGTGTTAATTTAGATTGATTAGTTAATTTCAGCCGCCTAGGGTTAGTACATTTAGAGAGACTTCTAGGCTTTATTTCGGTTTTATTAGAGTGAATAAAAGAAAAGACCAATATATATATATATATATATATATATATATATATATTAGGATTACATCTAGTTTGCATATATGGTTAGATAATTCATAAACAACCTTCTTTTAAGATGAGCGCACGAATACTTTTGATTTATAGTTCATGGGGAGTCGTGTCTCAAGACTTAATGATGAGGCCTTGTTTAATTATTACCCGAAACAACTCGGGTTTTTTTTTTTTTATCTTCCTCATTATATATTTACTTTAGTTGTTTGATCTTTATTAGTGCTTGATTTAATTTTTAATTGCTTGAGCACTCATGCTTATCTATTTTACATGTCTAGAGGACTTAGGAGTGGAATTCGACGGATGACATGCGACTCATTTTCATAAAAGAAAAAAGATATTGAAAAAATGTTTAGATTTATCTAGCAAAATCAAATCCTTGAATTCACGAATCTCCAGTTTGCAAGGGTAAGATGCCCACGATTTAATCTGGTTCTTAACCGGCCCTACGTTGATGCTTCAGGTTGGATTTGGTTGGGTTTGGTTTCCATATTACTTCACCTTACCGAGAAACATAATAGATGTATGTTTGTTATGACCGGAGATGAGACTCAAATCGAAAATCCAAATCGGGGCTTCATGGATGGTGTGCCTCAGAGATCGCTGATCTGTAGAAATCATTAGGCCTGGATGAGGACAGAACCAGCCGAACTTAAGAAATATCATTACTGATGCTTGCCGCATCTTTTCTACAGAAGAAAAAGGAAAAACTCTAGAAACAGTTTCAAGAGTCAACTTCCTGGTCGGCTAGACTATTCAAACACCACATTGCACTCTTTTGGGGAGAACTTAAAATCATTCAAACAGATCATTTCTGCCAACAATCCTGCTGGTATTCAACAAAATACGGATCACCCAGTTCTAGTGAAAACTGAACCTATCAAACATCCAAGAGCTCTCCACAACAAGAAGACATAAGTAACAAGAAAAAAAGGAGAGGGTACGGGACTTGTCAATGTAGCAAACCAATCGAAACTGGAAAACAACACAAAAGAAACCACTCTCACACATTATAGTAAACTTGAACTGGAACTCAGAACAGTCTATACTGAATTGAAGTTCTGTCCCTTTATCAACGCTTTGCTCCTGCAATGCAGAAAAACAGCTTTATTAGGTCCCAACATGAAGGGTTTAACCACAAAGACACTCAGAGCAAGCCAGAAAGAAAAGGCATGATGTCTCCATCAGCTGTCAGGTATTACCCTTGGAGCAAGCCAGAAAGAAATGATAGAACAATCATACTAATCTAGATGCTTTAGCCTCGCACAACCCAGATTTAATTCGGTCTTAACTAGAATACTTGCAATAACCGATAACATGTACTGGGTTATTCATAAACTCGTGGAACAAGAAAGACCACCAAAATCAAATAATCATGAGGATAGAACAAACATCCAATCGATACAAATGATAGCACAATTCTGTCAAAGATGCTCTTGCTTCAGGCTACCTAGTCTCTTAACAAACTACAATTCCTACAATAACCAATAACATAATCTTGGTTATCATAACCGCATGGATCAAGAAAAATAACTAAAGTTGATCTTGGAGAATAGTCATTAAAACCAAACAGACGCCTAATTGACTCAAATGATAGCACAACACATTCAATTAAGATGCTTTAGCCTCTCAAAAACCCAGTTTAAATTAGATTGGCTATGATTCCTACAATTAACCAATACCACGCACTGAATCATGCATAATCTTATGGAACAAGAAATCGTTACAACGGAACAGAAATCAAAAGGAGCAATACTCATTAAATGCGAAATAAGAAAAGAAACAGAAGAGTAAGAGAAACCCCCAAAAACCAAGATCCAAAACCAACTTAGAAGACACCCGATTGCTGTGCACCGAGATATAATTCCAACAGAACCTTAAAACGAGACTCCACCAGAAACAAAAACAAGCGACCTGCCAATACATACTCGGGCGAGGACCCAAGTATCATTCAATAGAATATGGAGATATATAAAGTAAAGGCTTCCTTGCATCTTGTTTTACACGGAATCCATTTAGTCCTGAAATGAGGAGCAGTTTGTCTTCTTTCAGTTGTATGCATATAAACTCCACCGCGTCGAGTCTTTATTCGCCATGTCAAGTAGACATGAGTAGATCAATTGGTGAAAAGGCAAAGACTTGAGCTCAAAAATAGACTCGATCGAACATGAAATTGAAGTGAAGAAAAATAAAAAGATGAAACTAATTAATGGCACGAAGAATGGCAACTAGCAGTTTACACTACAAATTGAAGATAGGAAAATTAATATAGAATAAGGACCCTTAATAGTGAGATTGGTGCTGTAGATTTGGGAGTAGATTGAAAGTTGAAGATCATTTTTCAAACAACAAAAATTCGGGATTGAATTGGGGTTGGATCTGAAGTTTGAATTTTTTCTTAGGTAATTAGCCCTGCGTAGTGTGAAGTGGTCTCAGTAAATAAATATAATGGCAAATGCCCTCCTTTAAGGACAAAAATAAATGTAAAGTATAAAATTTTTGGAAAAGCTCATAAACATTAGGAATGCGATTGTACCTTAGTAAGCGTGATTTTGGATCTTAACCAGTCGTCTCTTCACTTAAGAGACATATCTTCTTATTTTCCCAAGAACTGAAAAATACCCTCTCTCGATTTCTCTACTACGCCCCAACATATTTTTTGTGAGTCCGTGCTGTTCCAACATCTTTGATCTCAAATGCGCTTGCAAATCGTGCGCATAGTCCTTACTTATCTTCCATTCTGGCACACTGTAGAAAAGTTCGTGCCCAGACAGATTCTCCAGAGGTGTGGCAAGGACATATAGTTCCGATAGGTTCTTCAAGTTTGAGATATCAAGTGTGGTAAGTGATGGGCAATCTATGATGTGAAGCTTTGAGACACTCGAGGGAATCTGCGGAATGCATTCCAGAGCTTGGCAACCATGAAGATGAAGAGATCTCAAGTGAGGAAGCATACCTAGCTCAGGAGATAGGTTGGTCATGTGTGGGAGTGTCAGGGTCAAGACTTCCAATTTGGATAACCTACCAATCCACGAAGGCATGGGATCTTGCAGTTGCACCAGCTCAGATGGGCCAGAGACATCACGCACTCCCATGCACAATAATAGTTGTTTTAGATTGATCAAGCTCGAAAGATCTGGCATTGTTATCAAAGATGGAGACGAGATCGCCAAAGAAGTCAAGCTTATGGGAAGTTTAGGCAAGTCAGAGATGCCCCCTAACCCATAGCACCACGAAAGTTTTAATTCTTTCAGATTCTCTAGACTTCCCATAGAGTCAGGGAACTTTGTGATTCCTGTTTCCAATAGATCCAACTTAATTAATGATCGTAATTCCTTAATGGAGTGTGGAAGTCTGCCCATATTCGAGCACCAATTCAAAGATAAGCTTTCAAGATTTATAAGTGCTCCAATGGAGTCAGGTAGTTGAATAATTGGTGTTGCATCCATTGAAAGCTTCTTCAGGTTCTTCATAACCCACCAATGCGGAATTTCTCGTATAGAAGTTCCATCAAGGAGAAGTTCTACGAGGGCTGGCAATCCGCCCAACTCTTGTGGTAGATAGCGGAGATCACTACAGAAGTTCAAGTTCAAGAAAACTAAGAACTTCAGTTGACCGATTGATGAGTGGATTTCAGCCAATCTTTCACATTTTTCAAGAATCAATCTCTCCAACTTTAAATATCCAGAGAAATCAGGAGTCCTGATCAAGAGCTCACACTCCGAAAGGTTAAGAACTTTTAATTTCTCTGCTCTCTGTAACACCAATAAGACAATTGTCAATAAATTTAATTACTTCAAGAGAATGTAAACACTGATAACAAGACTATTACAGAACTGAGGGTACCTTGATATGTTTCCATCCACTCCAATCGTGAGTAAGTTTACTTCTTGAAAAATCAAGAATGACTAAGTTACTCAATGAAAAATTGCTTATTTGCAATATCCGCAGAGGAGAATTATGCCAAGAGAACCATCTTAAATCTGGAAGAAGTTGCTTCTTGCTCAGATAAGAGTTCGTCAGTGATGTGACCAAGGACTTGTTATGCCAAAGAAGTGTAACTTCAGAAAAGAGCTCGTCAGTGAGTTTTCGACTATCCATATGAAGGAACCTTAGATTTGGAAACGCTGCAAATCCTTCGAGAGTGAAACGATAATCTGACGAATCCTCAAACATTAGACGGAGGGCTTGGAGCTTTTCATTTTTCTGAATAATAAAACAAGAAAAAATTAACGAAAAAGAAGGCTACAATTAGCTAATTAAGAGAACAGATCTAGCTCTATTCTTATTTTGAGGCATGGATAGGGTTTTAGATAATCGAGCGTACCTACAGTTTCTTAAGTTCGCTCTCATCATTCTCATGGACCAAATATGGAGAGTACCGAGAATGAGTTTTGAAATGTTATTTTTCTTAATATAAAAAAAATGAATAAGCGGAATTTTAAAATGTAAACGTTGAATAATTGCAATTGCTTTCATTATGTAGGATAGCTCCAAATTACTTAATGTGATTTCTCGTGCAAAAAAAGAAATCAAACCCAAGAATTACCTTATTGCTCAGTAGTGCGTTCAATGCATCTTTGTGATTCCACAGTCTACTTCGCTTCTCTAATTGCTCCCCACTTTCTTGAGAAACAATTTCTCTACCAAGATCTTTTAATTGATTGTGCATACACAATTTATTATCTTCTCCAATTTTGATCAATGACATCAATTGAAGAACTTCAAGACCTTCTATTGGGCATAGACCACAATCTTTCCACATGTATATTACTATATTCTTATCATATCCAACAAAAAGACAGGCTATGTCAAGAAATATTTGCCTTTGACTGAGATCCAATGCTTCATAACTTATCATCAACTTACTTCGAGTTTTCTCAATGGGACCTTTTCTCCACTTCTCTAGGTAATCATCCCATATTTCTTTAGTTTGTCCACATAATGATAAAGTTGAACCCATAACTTCAAGAAGCAATGGAAGACCTTGAGCGATCTCCACAATTTCTTTGGATTGCTTTAATTTTTCATATGGAGGGTGATCTCTTCTGAAAGCATGCTTGCTAAATAGCTGAAGGGAACTATCAGAATCCAATACACCAATATGATAAATCAACTTCACTTGGAATGCACGGAGAACCCTTTCATTTCTCGTGGTTATAAGTATCAAGCTTCCAGAACCAAAGCAAACTTGCCCCCCCAAAAGTGCAGTTAGTTGACTCTCGTCATCAATATCGTCAAAAAGAACAAGGACTTTCTTACTATAAAATCTCTCTTTGATCGTCCTCATTCCCTCGTCCTTGCTATCGATACTTGAAAATGTCTGTTTTGAGAGATCTGAAATTAGTCGGTTCTGCAAATACGCAATTCCTTTTGAGTTTGAAGTATCTCTAACATCAGGAAGGAAACAACAGTAAGCAAAGTCCCGAGAAAACTGGTTGTAGACTACTTTGGCAAGAGTCGTCTTTCCGATGCCAGCCATACCATGGATTCCCACGATCTTTACATCATCAGTGGCAATTTCTATAATCCCCGTAATTTCTTTCACTGTGTAGTCAACGCCAACCAAGAAGTCACTAACCGCCAAATAAGCCTTCTTCAGCTCACTTAAAACGTTGGTAACGACCTGTTTAACTAGTTGTCCTTCGTGCCTAACGATATAAACGACAAGAGAGGGGCCAAGGCAAAGTAGAAAGTATGTTAGAATCGACAAGCTGAAATCTATGACATTAGGAATTGATAGCAGTCCGTGGAAGCCACATGATGTAACTAGAAGTGCAACCGCAGATGGAACATAACACATTGCACACATCATAAAGAATAATTTTAAGGACATGCTAGGAAGATGTTCAAATCAAATTACAGAACGTGATCACTATATCTTGCTAATAAGAAAAAGGCCATGCTAATATAACAGCACTGTTATTCTCTAGGGATAACGGTGCATTTTGGACCACCAACACTCTTTACCGAATGACGGGCAGCCGGCAACAATAAGTAGTGCAATTAGCTTTCTATCATATACTGGCTTTCATCTGCAAATATATTTGCCTAGTTTCATATAAAACTATGGATGACATATTTTGATCACTACCTTGGCTTAGGATTTTTACCAGTGAAGCAAAAGAAAAATATGGATTATACGAGAAAAAATTACATCCATAATTGCACCATATTAAATGTTCATTAATTTTGCAAAAAATCTGTAATATTTGAGAATTGATATTTTAATAACTTAATATTTTAGTCAACTCATCGAAAAAGAAACCTCATCACCTTCTCATTGTCTTTGACTCTTGTTTGCATCAAACAAGGAACACCATCTCACACATGATCGAATTAAGTCACTCTTGTCACATAATCCAAAATTTATTTGACAGCTTGGAAAGTAAAAATAAATCTCACTCCTTTCACCTGTCTAAAAATAATAGGCAGTCACCTTCTCATTTTCCTAAGAAGAAAAAAGGCTGATATTTTTACGGTCACTTCTGATGTTAAAACGAGGGGAGTGGCTAGCATGACCATCCACTGCATAATAACAGTGGAACGGTCAAAGGCTAGCCACAAATCTTTTGAAAAAAACCGGTAACTGGTTTCCATTTTTGACCCCATGTTTCCCTTTTTTTTTTACTTCTATGTTTCCTTAAATACTGAAATATAAATAATTAAATACCAATAACAAGCTCAAATTTAGGGACAAAATCAGAAGGATGCCCACGGAATCAATTTTCTTGAATATGAAGAAAGAAAAAATATTATCGCTTACTAAAATAATTGTGAATATCAGTAAAAAATTATTAAATTTAAAAGATAGAAAATACTTGAAACATTAGCTTCTCATTTAAAGACGAAATCATTGCGTAATGAAATAGCTCATCGTTCCTTTCACTCAAATTAAATTGCTCTAGAAGGACTTTCCCATGACCTAAATTTAGACACTTGATATCGATTATGCATAAAATAAATGAATTAAAGAAAATATCAAAATAAGAATAATGAATTAGTAGAGATTCCAAAAAAAAATATCAGTAAGGACAAAATGCTTTTTTAAAATAAAAAAGCTATAAGAAGAGAACAATTTTCTTGTTCTATTTAAAGAAACAAATCAAAGTGAAAATTTCAAGAAAAATGATTCAGTGTGGCCTATTCTGCTTTTGTCTCTAAAATTTGAGGTTGCAATAAAGAACATAGAAGTCGAAAAAATTAAGAAGAAGAAAACATGGAGTCAATGATTAAACTGGTTCAGGAAGTCCACCGGTTTCCTCCAAAAGGATTTGTGGCTGGCCTTTGACCGTCCCATTGTCATTTTATAGTGGACGGGCGCGCATGCATTTTCCTTATACAAGCTTCTCCTTCTCGAAATAGCCTTACGATTATCATATAGTACACGTCTCCCGTCTCATGAACAATAAACAAGAGATCAAACTGGAAGGTTGACACGTTACTCAAACGAAGGGAACCAGCGTAGCTACAACTGAAAAGCATTTATACTTAAATATCATGCTCTCCTGCATTTTGGCATTCATCAAGGGTGGAGGATAATTACGTACCTGTTAGCTACGTTCTCTATGTTCCACCCCTTTAACCCGCCAACCTCATTGAGAGCAGCTTTCCACTCGGGGATGGTCTCCTCATCCACCCGCTTCTTCTTTTCATGTGAATGAAAGGCGTCACCATAACCACCGGTTTGGTATCGAACCTCAGATGGTTCGATGTAGTAGAAAATGGGCATGATTTTCTGTCCCCTTGATTTCCTACACTCCACCATTTGGGCCAACTCCTTGAGACACCATTTACTGGAAGCATAATTTTTAGAGAATATGGGTATGGAGATCTTGGACTGCTCAATGGCTCTTATGAGATCTGGGCCGATCTCTTCACCAATGCGGAGCTCTTCGTCATCTCTAAATGTTCGGACACCTGCTTCTGTAAGACGGGTGTAGAGGTGATCGGTGATGCTGGTGCGCGTGTCAGGTCCTCTGAAGCTTAAGAACACTTCATGGTCACACCCTTCCATCGCGACCAATTGTGGAGAAAATTAAACACCAGAGTAGCACCAGTTCAGCAAAAGCCGATTTCTGAGCTCTATGAAGCCAAAAGTTGCTAGACAAGTAGAAATGTTACTGCAAATTAAAAAGGGCACGACCCATTATGATTTATATAGGGGGATCTCAAGAGAAAGTTTCTGTAGTTCTTTTTTTTTTTATTCTTTTTTTCCGGGCGAAATATGACACAGTTTCTCTAATCTTAAAGGACGTTTCGGGGAACTTCACCTCTGTCTGGAAAGGCAGGGCACGTAGCCTATGCTCTCTACATTTTACTTCCGCAAGCGCATTCAACGGACTGCATTTTTGTGGCAGCTTCATTTCTGTCCGGAAAGGCTTAACCCGTTTCCATTAGCAAAAAGCAAAGAGCCACAGCCAAAAGCAGTGACGAGTAGATCCTTTCTCTCGAAAATCAACGACATAGCCGCCAAAATAGTGGGATTGGCTGTTATTAAATCGCATTGTGCGATAATAATGCGGGTGGTCCCTCCTACCCTCTTTTTGACTAACTTGAAAGTCATAAAATCATGAAAAAGTTCCATAGAATTTTACGGATTAACATCAGTTTTTTTTTTAAAGTTTTATACATCACATCAAATTGAGTAAAATGGTGAAAAGTAGAAGTAATTTCAGATGTTCTAAAGAGCACCTGCCAAAAACAGAGAAGAAACAAAGGAAAAATAAAGCAAAGCAGTATTCCTGTTCTAAAGAGAAGAAGTGGAACTAAAGTCCATTCCACCCAAATTTGGTTGAACCCCGTATTTTTTTCCCTTATTCTTTCAGTCAATAAACGAATTAATATCTATATGAAATCATAATGACATCATAGATACAAAAAGCCGACTTATAAAATGTGATATACAAAAAGATAGTGCTTTTCGATTACCTTTTTTTTTTTTATCACTTCTTAAACCAAATTGGAATAAAAAAGGGCACGGAACATCTTGCTTTACAGTAAGAATATACTACAACAAAATCATGAGGAATCGATTAAAAAAAGACTCTCCCGAAAAGAAATGAAACGTGCGTGGCACATTTCACGGTGACCGTAATTTAAGGGAACTGGTATAGCCCACAACTTCTTTTACCTTTTTCATTTTCTTCCTTATATGAATTAAATATTTTAGCTTTAGTGTCCTTTTTTAATCAGACCATCATTATGTTTACTCAATGTTCTTATTGGTCTTTTTTTTTTTTTTTTGTAAGGTAAGATTAGTATTGACTTTTAACCAAAAGAAACTTTACAACAAAGTAACCTCGGCACCAACAAAATTTGCACTCATAGTAACAAACAAGTCATTAAAAGTAGAAGGGTGTCGAGAGTAAAAGAGAAAGAGGGGAAACAAAAATAGTGGCAACCCTCAAGCAAACTTTACAAAGAAAGATCTGACACCTCGGAAGAGGAAATAGAGAGATCAAGTCCTCAACTTCGTTGAATCCTCCTATTTCTTGGTGTGTCCACCACATTGCTGAACATAGTAACCTTATCCTTAACGGCTTTGATGAGATGCTTTTTCAAAGTAGGCACAAACAGGACTTGGCTCCTAAAAAAGATGTTTCTCGTCTTCCAAATTAAGTGACAAAAGGCCCCAAAAGCAAACCGAGCAATACATTGGTTTTTTAATATTCATTTATTCGTAAAATTGCGGGTAATATTCCAAATGATCCTCTTATATCGGTTTTTCATCAAATATGGACTCATAATCTTAAATGAAGCCTTTATCATGAGATTTAACTTTTTAAGCATTTAATTGATCTTTTTTTCACTCATATGCAGGAATTTGTTCCATCAATGTTTTTTTCTTTCATCAACTAAAATATATATATATACATATATTTATGTAACTTAGATGCAAGACTTGTTTTCCTCCATTGAAGTGAATTATCATAATGTTAGCGCTAATAATTTTAGATGCAGAATATCGGCAATTGTTCCATCAACCAAAAAAATTCAGCATAAAGATATTTCAAAATAGAATCTATATGTACAGTACGACTGTGATTTATTACCAAAATATACCTAAGAATTAGAGATGAGGAAATTGAAATTTGATAAGATTCGAGTTATGCTAAAGTGACTGCCATAAAAATTAGAGGGATAAGCTAGCACGTGAGCGTGCCACATGGCTTAACCTTGCACGTGGTTTACATATTTTGTAATATACGCAATCATGTAAGGAATCCTTTAAAAACACACTTAATTTTTTTCACTAACAATTTGTAATAATGCATTTCCTGACAACGTTAAACTTTTTCAAAAACTCGTCATAGTCCTCAATTTGAAAAACTAGTAATAAAGTTAGCTCGAAAGCTAAAAACCTAGATAAAATTCACACATGAGCCTGCCATGTGGTCCAATATTGCACGAGCTATACCCACTTTCTTGACTCATTTCACCCATCTCAAGAGAGTAATATTCGGGAAGCTTCACCACTATCTTGAAAGGTCGAAAGCATTTCTCAGAATAGTAAAAAGCGGTCAGCAAAGGGGTACTAACCTGTCTGACCTGGCGAGCTTATCATTTTTCCCAAAAATCAATGTTGTAGCCACCAAAATAGTGCGCTTGATTCTTAAAGCAGAACAAATCCTACTTACAATAATAATGTGGGTGGCCCCACCTATCCTAACTCGAAAATTATAAAATTATGACTAAGTTAATGTGATTTCATGTGATTTTCACAATAGTGCTTCACTTGAACGAATACTTTCATGAGCAAGGTGATGTGACTCATTGGCACAAAGAGCGAGTTTGGTCTCAATAGTATACATAATGGCAAAATAATTATCCCGGTGGCTGGTGCGGATAGCATGCAGGCGGAAAGAAAGGTGAATAGTATGAATTGGTGTGTCGCAATAATATTTTAAGCTCACTCTACCCAAGTTTCTAATGGGGAACCACACAGCGGCCAAGGTTCCTGAAAAAGGAACAATTGAATTGAATTTTAGCTCTGACCAAAAGTTAAATTCATGATCCAGAAATTAGGCAAAAACATCTTGTGTCTATTGGTTTGTTTTGTAAGAGAGGCATTAAAACCTCTTTGATTGTATCAAAAAATTGGATTGAGAAAGCATTATTCAATTGATGATCACATGCATGATCAAACTTTGGATCGATGAAATGAAGAGTTCTCTTGCTTTTATTGTTTAATGCAATTCTTTTTTTGTGGCATGCTAGGCTTGGACACTTGAACTATAGATATTTAAATTATATGTCTAAGAATGGCTTTATATCTTTTGTTGAAAAAACCTCCTAAGTTATTTTGAAGATTTGCAAAACTTTATATAGATTTTTAATGATTCTGACAAAAGAACTTCCACGTGATATTATTGGAGTAACTTAGTTCAGACTCTGTTCTGAATATTATCTGACTCAAAGACTTGTTCATATGATCAATAAACTGAAGCTCTGAATTAATATGTCAAAGACATTGTTGAATTATGTCATTTGAGCAATATGAAGATCACGGTAAAGCTTGCACAAGTAATATCAAGACGACTTATATCTTCAGACTCTATGCAAAGTATAAACGTTGAAATATTCAAAATTAGTTTGGTTCCTATGTATGAAGTGCAACAGCTATTAATTTGGTTCGAATTTCATTCCTTAAAGATATTGATTGTCTATCTATCTAGGAAGGATGAATATCAACATAATCTTTTCTAAGCAAGGGTTCGTGATTCGATTCACAATCTTTCAAAGACAAGATACTTGTTCCTGACAAAGAACTCTACTTATGGAAGCCCAACTTTGGTTGTATGGGTGATTGAATCAAGGGAGGTTGTAATATGGCAATTCAAGTGGCGACCAGATCTTCTCATATCATTCATGTCCAATGGGTTAAAAAGAAGAATGATAATTAGAATGCTGTCCAATGGTCATCTTGGAAATAGAGGAGTATATAAGGAAATTGTGGTGCTACAGTGAGTATGAGATCATGAATTTGAAATTCCAAAGTTCAAAGAGAGCTTCCTTATTACACACTTGTTGTGAGCTACAATTATAATCTTTGAAAGGCAGTTGTTAGAGTGACTGTGTTAAATTAGAAGATACAATCACACACACTTGAGTAGAGAATACTCAAACTCTGTAAACTCTTATAAATTCTTTAGTGAAATTTAACCAATAAGCTGTTGGTATCGAATAGTGGACATAGGTTTGTAATAAGTCAAATCACTATAATTATCGTGTGCAAATTTCTCTATCCCTTTAACTCTCTCTTGTTTTATTTGATAGCATCGCAAAATATTATAGTTGTTGAATAATTTCTCATCACACTTTATTATGTCGTAATACTGGATCTGGTTGCATTAAACTCCACTTTAATTTATCTAGATTGTGTATAATCACCTATTAACTCTCTCTAGGTGATTGTTCTAGCCACAACATCTTTTAAGCATGATGTGAATGATAAATGATTATCATCTTCTTTTTTACTAACTTGAGAATTATAAAGTTATGAATAAGTTAAGTGTGATTTTACGAATTATCATTAGTACTATTGGAAAGTTTTACACATTACATAAAAATAAGTAAAATGGTAAAAAATAGAAGTAACTTCAAATGTTTTGAAGGGCACCTAACGCTGCAGAGTGCAGCGCACCAAAAGCAGAAAAGAAACAAAGGAAAAATAAAGCAAAGCCCTAGTCCAGGTCTAAAGAGAATAAGAGGAACAAACCACACATATTTGGTTAATAACCCAGAATTTTTTTATTTTTTATTTTCGCTCCTTCTTTTTTTTCAATAAATGAATTAGTGTCACGCAGCAATAAAAGAAGATTCAAGTAATATCCATATGAACTCATAATGACATCAGCGATTTAAAGAGCCGACTTATAAAATCTAATTCATAGAGCGATTCAGCAAGTTTCTAATATATACTTAAACATTAAATATGCCGCCCTCTTTAATTACAATTTTTTCACATCCTCTTTGAAAAAAAGAAAAACGAAAGAACATTGATCACCTTGCCCTACCAGTAAGGGTGTCCTGCAAATAATGAGAAATCGATTAAAAAACAATCTCTCCTGCAAAGAAAGGGAACACGTGATGCACACTTCATAGTGACCATAATTGAAGGAAACATGTATAGCCCACAGAATCTTTTACCTTTTTCATTTTCTTCCTGATATGAATTAAATATTTTAGCTTTACTGTCCTTTCTCTATCAACCCATCTTTATGTTTACTCGACGTTCTTATTGATTTTTAAATATTCATTTATTTATAAAAATGCATGTAATATTTCAAAAGATCCTCTTATATCAGCTTGCGTCAAATTTGCGCTCATAATCTTAGATATAGCCTTTATCCCGAAATTTAACTCTTTAAAGATTTAAATTTACTTCTACTAAGTTTTTTGTAATAATGCATATCACGACTCATCTCATCCATCTTGAGAGAGCAATCAATACTCGGGAAGCTTCACCACTCTTTTGAAAGGTCAAAATCATTTCTATCAAAATAGTAAAAAGCAATTAGCAAAGAGCTGCTAACCGGTCTAACCTGACGAGCTAATCATTTCTCGAAAATCAATGCTATAGCAGCCAAAATAGTGCGCTTGGCTCTTAAGGCAAACAAATCCTATTCTTACAATAATATTGTCGGTGGCCCCACCTACCCTAATTTGAAAATCATAAAATTATGACTAAGCTAATGTGATTTCACGTGACTTTCACAATTGTGGTTCACCTTTCATGAATACTTTCATGAACAAGGTGATGTGATTTATTGGCACAAAGAACGAGTTCCATCTCAATGGTACACGTAATGGCAAAATAGTTATCCTAGTGGCTGGTGCGGATGGCATTCAGGCAAAAGAAAGGTGAAGAGCACGAATTGGTGTGTCGCAATGATAATTTAAGCTCAGTCTGCCCAAGCTTCTAATGGGGAACAACGCAACGGCCAAGGTTCCTGAAAAATGAACAATTGAATTGAATTTTAGCTCTGACCAAAAGTTAAAATTCATGAAGAAGATGCCATGTCAACGCCACTCTCTTCGAAAAACAATAAAATGTGCAACATCATGTTAAGATTTTTGTTAAGTCAAATTAAATGGATTTAACGAAGGAGATTTAGTTGTACTAATTTGAGAAGCTTTAGAATTTGATTGCACTCCTTGAAAGTTTTACGACTCAATTGCATTTTCACGATAAGTCTTAGGACTGCTTGTGCACTTATTTTAAAAATTTTTCACATCCTCTTTGAAAAAAAGAAAAACGAAAGAACATTGATCACCTTGCCCTACCAGTAAGGGTGTCCTACAAATAATGAGAAATCGATTAAAAAACAATCTCTCCTGCAAAGAAAGGGAACACGTGATGCACACTTCATAGTGACCATCATTGAAGGAAACATGTATAGCCCACAGAATCTTTTACCTTTTTCATTTTCTTCCTGATATGAATTAAATATTTTAGCTTTATTGTCCTTTCTCTATCAACCCATCTTTATGTTTACTCGATGTTCTTATTGATTTTTAAATATTCATTTATTTATAAAAATGCATGTAATATTTCAAAAGATCCTCTTATATCAGCTTGCGTCAAATTTGCGCTCATAATCTTAGATATAGCCTTTATCCCGAAATTTAACTCTTTAAAGATTTAAATTTACTTCTACTAAGTTTTTTGTAATAATGCATATCACGACTCATCTCATCCATCTTGAGAGAGCAATCAATACTCGGGAAGCTTCACCACTCTCTTGAAAGGTCAAAATCATTTCTATCAAAATAGTAAAAAGCAATTAGCAAAGAGCTGCTAACCGGGCTAACCTGACGAGCTAATCATTTCTCGCAAATCAATGCTATAGCAGCCAAAATAGTGCGCTTGGCTCTTAAGGCAAACAAATCCTATTCTTACAATAATATTGTCGGTGGCCCCACCTACCCTAATTTGAAAATCATAAAATTATGACTAAGCTAATTTGATTTCACGTGACTTTCACAATTGTGGTTCACCTTTCATGATAACTTTCATGAACAAGGTGATGTGATTTATTGGCACAAAGAACGAGTTCCATCTCAATGGTACACGTAATGGCAAAATAGTTATCCTAGTGGCTGGTGCGGATGGCATTCAGGCAAAAGAAAGGTGAAGAGCACGAATTGGTGTGTCGCAATGATAATTTAAGCTCAGTCTGCCCAAGCTTCTAATGGGGAACAACGCAACGGCCAAGGTTCCGGAAAAATGAACAATTGAATTGAATTTTAGCTCTGACCAAAAGTTAAAATTCATGAAGAAGATGCCATGTCAACGCCACTCTCTTCGAAAAACAATAAAATGTGCAACATCATGTTAAGATTTTTGTTAAGTCAAATTAAATGGATTTAACGAAGGAGATTTAGTTGTACTAATTTGAGAAGCTTTAGAATTTGATTGCACTCCTTGAAAGTTTTACGACTCAATTGCATTTTCACGATAAGTCTTAGGACTGCCTGTGCACTTATTTTTAAATTTTTTCACATCCTCTTTGAAAAAAAGAAAAAACGAAAAAACATTGATCACCTTGCCCTACCAGTAAGGGTGTCCTACAAATAATGAGAAATCGATTAAAAAACAATCTCTCCTGCAAAGAAAGGGAACACGTGATGCACACTTCATAGTGACCATAATTGAAGGAAACATGTATAGCCCACAGAATCTTTTACCTTTTTCATTTTCTTCCTGATATGAATTAAATATTTTAGCTTTACCGTCCTTTCTCTATCAACCCATCTTTATGTTTACTCGACGTTCTTATTGATTTTTAAATATTCATTTATTTATAAAAATGCATGTAATATTTCAAAAGATCCTCTTATATCAGCTTGCGTCAAATTTGCGCTCATAATCTTAGATATAGCCTTTATCCCGAAATTTAACTCTTTAAAGATTTAAATTTACTTCTACTAAGTTTTTTGTAATAATGCATATCACGACTCATCTCATTCATCTTGAGAGAGCAATCAATACTCGGGAAGCTTCACTACTCTCTTGAAATGTCAAAATCATTTCTATCAAAATAGTGAAAAGCAATTAGCAAAGAGCTGCTAACCGGTCTAACCTGACGAGCTAATCATTTCTTGAAAATCAATGCTATAGCAGCCAAAATAGTGCGCTTGGCTCTTAAGGCAAACAAATCCTATTCTTACAATAATATTGTCGGTGGCCCCACCTACCCTAATTTGAAAATCATAAAATTATGACTAAGCTAATGTGATTTCACGTGACTTTCACAATTGTGGTTCACCTTTCATGAATACTTTCATGAACAAGGTGATGTGATTTATTGGCACAAAGAACGAGTTCCATCTCAATGGTACACGTAATGGCAAAATAGTTATCCTAGTGGCTGGTGCGGATGGCATTCAGGCAAAAGAAAGGTGAAGAGCACGAATTGGTGTGTCGCAATGATAATTTAAGCTCAGTTTGCCCAAGCTTCTAATGGGGAACAACGCAGCGGCCAAGGTTCCTGAAAAATGAACAATTGAATTGAATTTTTGCTCTGACCAAAAGTTAAAATTCATGAAGAAGATGCCATGTCAACGCCACTCTCTTCGAAAACAATAAAATGTGCAACATCGTGTTAAGATTTTTGTTAAGTCAAATTAAATGGATTTAACGAAGGGGATTTAGTTGTACTAATTTGAGAAGCTTTAGAATTTGATTGCGCTCCTTGAAAGTTTTACGACTCAATTACATTTTCACGATAAGTCTTAGGACTGTCTGTGCACTTATTTTGAAATTTTTTGCACATCCTCTTTGAAAAAAAAGAAAAAACGAAAGGACATTGATCACCTTGCCTACCAGTAAGGGTGTCCTACAAATAATGAGAAATCGCTTAAAAAAGAAACTCTCCTGGAAAGAAAGGGAACACGTGATGCACACTTCGCAGTGACCATAATTGAAGGAAACATGTATAGCCCACAAACTCTTTTACCTTTTTCATTTTCTTCCTGATATGAATTAAATATTTTAGCTTTATTGTTCTTTCTCTATCAACCCATCTTTATGTTTACTCGACGTTCTTATTGATTTTTAAATATTCATATATTTTTAAAAATGCATGTAATATTTCAAATGATCCTCTTATATCAGCTTACGTCAAATTTGCGCTCATAATCTTAGATGTAGCCTTTATCCCGAAATTTAACTCTTTAAATATTTCAATTTTCTTCTACTAAGTTTTTTGTAATAATGCATATCATGACTTATCTCATCCATCTTGAGAGAACAATCAATACTCGGGAAGCTTCACCACTCTCTTGAAATGTCAAAATCATTTCTATCGAAATAGTGAAAAGCAATTAGCAAAGAGCTGCTAACCGGTCTAACCTGACGAGCTAATCATTTCTCGAAAATCAATGCTATAGCAGCCAAAATAGTGCACTTGGCTCTTAAGGCAAACAAATCCTACTCTTACAATAATATTGTCGGTGGCCCCACCTACCCTAATTTGAAAATCATAAAATTATGACTAAGCTAATGTGATTTCACGTGACTTTCACAAATGTGGTTCACCTTTCATGAATACTTTCATGAACAAGGTGATGTGATTTATTGGCACAAAGAACGAGTTCCATCTCAATGGTACACGTAATGGCAAAATAGTTATCCTAGTGGCTGGTGCGGATGGCATTCAGGCAAAAGAAAGGTGAAGAGCACGAATTGGTGTGTCGCAATGATAATTTAAGCTCAGTTTGCCCAAGCTTCTAATGGGGAACAACGCAGCAGCCAAGGTTCCTGAAAAATGAACAATTGAATTGAATTTTAGCTCTGACCAAAAGTTAAAATTCATGAAGAAGATGCCATGTCAACGCCACTCTCTTCGAAAACAATAAAATGTGCAACATCGTGTTAAGATTTTTGTTAAGTCAAATTAAATGGATTTAACGAAGGGGATTTAGTTGTACTAATATGAGAAGCTTTATAATTTGATTGCGCTCCTTGAAAGTTTTACGACTCAATTACATTTTCACGATAAGTCTTAGGACTGTCTGTGCACTTATTTTGAAATTTTTTTCACATCCTCTTTGAAAAAAAGAAAAAACGAAAGAACATTGATCACCTTGCCTACCAGTAAGGGTGTCCTACAAATAATGAGAAATCGCTTAAAAAAGAAACTCTCCTGGAAAGAAAGGGAACACGTGATGCACACTTCGCAGTGACCATAATTGAAGGAAACATGTATAGCCCACAAACTCTTTTACCTTTTTCATTTTCTTCCTGATATGAATTAAATATTTTAGCTTTATTGTTCTTTCTCTATCAACCCATCTTTATGTTTACTCGACGTTCTTATTGATTTTTAAATATTCATATATTTTTAAAAATGCATGTAATATTTCAAATGATCCTCTTATATCAGCTTACGTCAAATTTGCGCTCATAATCTTAGATGTAGCCTTTATCCCGAAATTTAACTCTTTAAATATTTCAATTTTCTTCTACTAAGTTTTTTGTAATAATGCATATCATGACTCATCTCATCCATCTTGAGAGAACAATCAATACTCGGGAAGCTTAACCACTCTCTTGAAAGGTCGAAATCATATCTATCATAATAGTAAAAAGCAATTAGCAGAGAGCTACTAACCAGTCTAACCTAGCGGGCTAATCATTTTTCTCGAAAATCAATGCTATAGCCGCCAAAATAGTGCGCTTGGCTCTTAATGCAAACAAATCCTACTCTTACAATAATATTGTGGGTGGCCCCACCTACCCTAATTTGAAAATCATAAAATTATGACTAAGCTAATGTGATTTCACGTGACTTTCACAATTGTGGTTCACCTTTCATGAATACTTTCATGAACAAGGGTGATGTGATTTATTGGCACAAAGAACGAGTTCCGTCTCAATGGTACACGTAATGGCAAAATAGTTATCCTAGTGGCTGGTGCGGATGGCATTCAGGCAAAAGAAAGGTGAAGAGCACGAATTGGTGTGTCGCAATGATAATTTAAGCTCCGTTTGCCCAAGCTTTTAATGGGGAACAACGCAGCGGTCATGGTTCCTAAAAAATGAACAATTGAATTGAATTTTAGCTCTGACCAAAAGTTAAAATTCATGAAGGAGATGCCATGTCTACGCCACTCTCTTCGAAAAACAATAAAAAGTGCAACATCATGTTAAGATTTTTGGTGAGTCAAATTAAATGGATTTAACTAGAGGGATTTAGTTGTACTAATTTGAGAAGCTTTAGAATTTGATTGCGCTCCTTGAAAGTTTTAAGACTCAATTGCATTTTCAGAATAAGTCTTGAGACTGTCCGTGCACTTATTTCTAAATTTTTTCACATCCTCTTTGAAAAAAGCAAAAAAACGAAAAACATGGATCACCTTGCCCTACCAGTAAGGGTGTCCTACAAATAATGAGAAATCGATTAAATAAGAAACTCTCCTGGAAAGAAAGGGAACGCGTGATGCACACTTCAGAGTGACCATAATTGAAGGAAACATGTATAGCCCACAGAATCTTTTACCTTTTTCATTTTCTTCCCGATATGAATTAAATATTTTAGCTTTACTGTCCTTTCTCTATCAACCCATCTCTATGTTTACTCGACGTTCTTGTTGATTTTTAAATATTCATTTATTTATAAAAATGCATGTAATATTTCAAATGATCCTCTTATATCAGTTTGCGTCAAATTTGCGCTCATAATCTTAGATGTAGCCTTTATCCTAAAATTTAACTCTTTAAACATTTAAATTTTCTTCCACTAAGTTTTTTGTAATAATGCATATCATGACTCATCTCATTCATCTTGAGAGAGCAATCAATATTCGGGAAGCTTCACCACTCTCTTGAAAGGTCGAAATCATTTCTATCAAAATAGTAAAAAGCAATTAGCAAAGAGCTGCTAACCAGTCTAACCTGGTGGGCTAATCATTTTTCTCGAAAATCAATGCTATAGCAGCCAAATAGTGCGCTAAATCCTACTCTTACAATAATATTGTGGGTGGCCCCACCTACCCTAATTTGAAAATCATAAAATTATGACTAAGCTAATGTGATTTCACGTGACTTTCACAATTGTGGTTCACCTTTCATGAATAGTTTCATGAACAGGGTGATGTGATTTATTGGCACAAAGAATGAGTTCCATCTCAATGGTACACGTAATGGCACCCCGGCCAGTATCCTGGCTGAGCCTTTTCATGTCCCTGTACGACGCCCGGGATTGGTTACCCGGGGAAGGCATCGCGGGGATCCAAGGTGGCCCCCTTTACCCCCTTAGAGGGGGTGTGGACGGGGTGACCAATGGGGAGGGGATCTTTTCCGAGATCCCTACTTGCCTCTACCAGGACTTTTCCCTATGGTCAGAGCCTTTTAAGCACCTGCTCAGGTCTCGACTTTCACAATTGTGGTTCACCTTTCATGAATACTTTCATGAACAGGGTGATGTGATTTATTGGCACAAAGAACAAGTTCCATCTCAATGGTACACGTAATGGCAAAATAGTTATCCTAGTGGCTGGTGCGGATGGCATTCAGGCAGAAAGAAAGGTGAAGAGCATGAATTGGTGTGTCGCCATGATAATTTAAGCTCGGTCTGCCCAAGCTTCTAATGGGGAACAATGCAACGGCCAAGGTTCCTGAAAAATGAACAATTGAATTGAATTTTAGCTCTAACCAAAAGTTAAAATTCATGAAGAAGATGCCATGTCAACGCCACTCTCTTCGAAAAACAATAAAATGTGCAACATCATGTTAAGATTTTTGTTGAATCAAATTAAATGGATTTAACGAAGGGGATTTAGTTGTACTAATTTGAGAAGCTTTAGAATTTGATTGCGCTCATTGAAAGTTTTAAGACTCAATTGCATTTTCACGATAAGTCTTAGGACTGTCTGTGCACTTATTTCTAAATTGTTTCACATCCTCTTTGAAAAAAAAACAAAAACGAAAGAACATGGATCACCTTGCCCTACCAGTAAGGGTGTCCTACAAATAATGAGAAATCGATTAAATAAGAAACTCTCCTGGAAAGAAAGGGAACGCGTGATGCACACTTCAGAGTGACCATAATTGAAGGAAACATGTATAGCCCACAGACTGTTTTACCTTTTTCATTTTCTTCCCGATATGAATTAAATATTTTAGCTTTACTATCCTTTCTCTATCAACCCATCTTTATGTTTACTCGACGTTCTTGTTGGTTTTTAAATATTCATTTATTTTTGAAAATGCATGTAATATTTCAAATGATCCTCTTATATCAGCTTGCGTCAAATTTGCGCTCATAATTTTAGATATAGCCTTTATCCCAAAATTTAACTCTTTAAACATTTAAATTTTCTTCTACTAAGTTTTTTGTAATAATGCATATCATGACTCATCTCATCCATCTTGATAGAGCAATCAATACTCGGGAAGCTTCACCACTCTCTTGAAAGGTCGAAATCATTTTTATCAGAATAGTAAAAAGCCTAATCATTTTTTCTCGAAAATCAATGCTATAGTAGCCGAAATAGTGCGCTTGGCTCTTAAGGCAAAAAAATCCTACTCTTACAATAATATTGTGGGTGGCCCCACCTACCCTAATTTGAAAATCATAAAATTATGACTAAGCTAATGTGATTTCACGTGACTTTCACAATTGTGGTTCACCTTTCATGAATACTTTCATGAATAAGGTGATGTGATTTATTGGCACAAAGAACGAGTTCCGTCTCAATGGTACATGTAATGGCAAAATAGTTATCCTAGTGGCTGGTGCGGATGGCATCCATGCAGAAAGAAAGGTGAAGAGCACGAATTGGTGTGTCGCAATGATAATTTAAGCTCAGTCTGCCCAAGCTTCTAATGGGGAACAACGCAGCGGCCAAGGTTCCTGAAAAATGAACAATTGAATTGAATTTTAACTCTAACCAATAGTTAAAATTTCATAAAGAAGATGCCATGTCAATGCCACTCTCTTCGAAAACAATAAAATGTGCAACATCATGTTAAGATTTTTGTTGTGTCAAATTAAATGGATTTAACGAAGGGGATTTAGTTGTACTAATTTGAGAAGCTTTAGAATTTGATTGCCCCTTCTTGAAAATTTTAAGACTCAATTGCATTTTCATGATAATGAAAAAGAACCTCATGGGAATTTCCTTACAAATAAAATTACGTTAGTAACTTGAATTTGAGAGAATATAATTGAAAGAGAGAGATTTATAATGAGCTACCTTGAAGAAAAAAAATAGTAAAATGAGCCCCTATATAAGAAGGATTTTTGTTTTTCAATTTGAAAGGTTGGATTGGCCGTTCGAAAGGGCACAAAATCCCCCCAAAGTGTTGGCTCAGCCTTTGGAGAGGACAAAAATTCCCTTTAATGGGGGTAGTACACCCCTTTAAAAGGCTAAACAGACCCTTTGAAAGGCCTGGGCAGCCCTGCATAGGGTCAAGGCGGGCGTTTACACGGGGGAGCTGCGAATGGTAACCGACCCAAAGCGCCTGCCAATATAGGTAATTTTTTTTTTCTAAATGATATATTGTATTTATTGTTTATTTTTAGCACCTCTACCAAGAATATCCTGGTAATACGAACATTCTAAAGCATTTTACACGGCGATTCAGGTAACACTCTAACTCATGAGTTCTGCAACCTATTACGATTCACTAATAATGATCCGGTCTCTCACTATACTTTCCTCCTTACAAAATTCTTTTACACAACTACAAGTAAAAATCCTTGCAACTATCAATCAACACATGCTTCATCGTTTTACCCGTCAAAGCTCCTAATTGCCTATTCATGACAACAACATCGAATTTGTGCCTCAACACAAATACACTAATCTTTCTCAGGTAGTTGTGCATAATCTTAGCACTCTTCTTTGAAGAAAACTACAATAGCTTGCAAAATCTACTCGAGTCAATTATGCAATCTCTATGGTTTCTCGCAATCATATTGAACTGCATTTTCATTGTTTTCCCCACTTATAGTGCTCACATTTATTTAGTTACTTTGCAACATAACTACATAATAGATTCTTTTCACTTAGAACCTTCAAGCTTCTCTCACTAATGTGCCTAAAATACATATGCTAGAATTTTGTCTCTTGAACAAATGCATTCAATGTCTCCACAATAAAATTCATCACCATCTCCCCTTAGAGTTCATACATACCATATTGCTTGACTCCTCTTATTATCACCCAGGCACCTCAAACAAACTTCGGGGCTCCGTTCTCTAAATAATGCCAACACCTAGGGACAAATGAGGGTGATATTTGGCAGTGGTGTTGGTGGATGAAGGTGGAGAAGAAGGAAAATGCCGGGTCAATGAAGAAGAAGATGCCACGTCAGTGCCTCTCTCTTCAAAAAATAATAAAAAATGCCACATTGGACGACACATACCTTAAAAAGGTAATAAAATACCATGTCAATATTTTCGGTGAGTCAAATTAAACGAAGTTAATGAAAGGATTTAGTTGCACTAATTTAATAAGTGTTAGAATATGATTGTACTTTTTGAAAATTTTAAGATTTAATTGCCCTTTGACTTTTTGTGAACTTATTACTAAATTCTAAAGAGCATGAGATGTTTAAAAAAGACAAACAAATCTCAACAAAATATATCTTAAAATGTGACGCATCCTATAATTTAAACTTCTTGATGTTGTAAAAATATGCTTTGCAATGGTAACATTAGTTAAAAAAATATTTGAAAATATAAAAAATGCCATAAGGCCAACAAATGATTTATATTCTTTTTAGTGTGTGGACGAAGTCTATTTGGATACACTTGGTATCAATCGGTTTTGCGTCAATCACTTTATAGAATTCGTCCAAATTTGCCTTATTTTCTAACCTACTTTTTCTCCCCCCTTCTTCAAGGCCGTGTTGTGTGACCTGCCTTTTGTCGAAACTGATAGCGGAATCTAGAAGTCTTCTGCACTGTTTTCATTCCGCGTTCCCACTTGACTTCCCGTCAATCTGACAGGGTCTTTCCACAACTGTTTATAAAGTCTTCGTACCGAGAATCGATGGGTTGATTGGATGATTGTGTCGTTGAAATTTCCATAATGTTACTGCTTTAGGGGGGCCCTTCGTTTGGAGTAAACCACGCTGCCAAAATTGACTTTACCCAAGGAAAACAAAAACGTAGAAAGGAGTTCATTTGGCCCATTTGCCGTACAGAATCACGAGGAAGAGAAACAGGACTGGTGGACGTCAGGAGCGTCTTGGACACTGAGCGAAATTTTGAAGTCCCCCTCGAGGTTTCTTTTCTACGTTCCCACTCTACTTCCTATTAATCTCACATGGTCTTTCCCGTTACCGAACCCTCACCACAGATTACTAAGAGTTCCCGACATTATGTCATGCTATGGCAGCATGAGACAGCTTCTTTCTCTTCGGCTTTTCAGCCTCGTTAGCTCCAGGTCTTCTTCTTGCTCTTCAACGATACCACTAGGAGGAAGTGTCCTGGACAGTGACAGCGCACTTCAGGAGTCTCCGACACGGTTTCTTTTCCACGTCCCAACCTTGCTTCTCACTGATGGCGCATGTCTTTTTCCACAATTTTCTCGAAAGTCTAAATTCCTAATAAACGCTACCATTGACGGTCAAAAGTCCCCAAAGTGAGTTCCTGTAAAAGGAAAAACGAAAAGAAAGATGAGGCCAATTATTTGGCATCAGGAGGAGGAGATATAGGAATGGTGGCCAGAAGTGTAAATCCGGCATCGTTTGCTAATTTGGGAGTTTTTATGATATAAAAATAATTTGAAACACCCACCCGTGGGAGCGCAGTTGGTTTGCGTTCTCTCCTGCTTCAATGCGGTCGAGAGTTCGAATCCCCTTGATACTATCGCGATTTAAGTGAGGGGCCTGGCGGTAGGATGCTGGGCCAGTCTCCCCCGAGGTATTAACGCCGAATAGTGGCTTGCGACGACGTCCGACGGTGTCACTGGGCACCGGAGGGCGGTGTAACCCCGTAAGGAGTCTCATGCGGATCCTCGATTACTAAAAGGAAAATAATAATAATAATAATAATAATAATAATAATAATTTGAAACAAATGTGTCAGAATTACACCACTCTGGAAAATTTTAGATGGGAGAAAATGAAGAGGGTCGGAAAAACACGTATTTTGTGCGGTATCCGATAGTTTGTATTTTGCGGGGGCAAATGAAAGATCGTTGTTGACTCAAACACAGTCAATGTTTGTCGTTTCTCGTTCGCTCGTGGGATCTTACCGAGATCGTGGCTCTTTTCTAGATTCCATCTCCACTCTATTTATGTGGGATAGTCTCTCGAATTGCAGTACCAATCCACACTTGCGTGAGAGAAGAAGACCAAGGCGAAAAAGAAGGCGATGAGCGGCCAAGGCTAATCGGAGTCCATGCATTGCGGCACGCGCGCGGTGGGGATGCCGGCGGAGCCACAGGAGCATCCCACGACCCAGCACGCCACCACGCGGGTCGCCAACGAGGCTCAGCCAACAGGCTTTCACTCCAGCTACTTAAATGCCACCGCAAGTAGCTCGGTCTCTGGCTTCGTCAACCTCAACAAAAGCGGCGGCGAGAACAAGTATCTCGACGTCATTCCAGTGAATGCTTCCACACCGTCTGGCCTCCACATCGTTCCAGTGAATGCTTCCTTGCTGTCTGGCTGGAGTGAGTCTATTGAGGCGTATTTCGCCTTTGTAGTTATGTTATGGTTGATGTTTAGGCTTCATAATGGGGTTAATGGGACAAACGCTTTGCTGGTGTTTTCAGATCCGATAAACAAAGTGTGCGACAAGTTGAACCAGTGTGGGAAGAGGGTCGATGATGCTACCAAAAAAGCAGAGGCGCTCGTTGACAATGTCTGGCATCACCGTGAGTTTTCTCTACATTTTTTCTAGCTAAACATGTCTATATAATCAAATGGAAACCTTTTGGATTTATTTGTTCTAACTAATTATGATCCTATAATCTGATAGAAACATTTTGGATTTATTCGTGGAGACGTATCTGATTGATGATTGCTTGCTTGCATATATTTCGTCTCTTTTTCTGCAATATATGTGAAGGCTATTGATGTAAATATTCAATCCAAAGAGCTTGGCAATTACCACCTAGGAACAAATATATGTGGACGCTATTGATAAGTCATAGGCTTATTTTGCAATCACCCCCTCAGAACAGAGATACATGCGTCATAATCTGTGTATTCCACCCGCCAATTGATAGTTGAGTGGATCAAGTCCTGTGATTATTTATCTAGAGAAGCTCCAACTTTGATGTGCGGTGCTATCTTCAGTGCTTATTCTTTTGGCAATCTATGTCAGTTCCTATCTATAACAAATTGCCAAATGCATAATATGGCACTTCCGTGGAGAACATGGCTTGTTTTCCATCATTTTCTATGGCTATCAGGACCCTCAGGCTCATTGTGTGGCTGAACGTTGGCCCAATTTCTTTTTCCCTGGAAAGAAGAAAAAATTAGCTTTGTCCTGTAAGAGCAAGCACTGCAGCAGTTGCATAAGCTTGGCTTTTGCTTGTTGTCAGCTTCTTTTGTTTATTTGTGAGAGACCAAGCGCATGATTTCTTTCATTCTCTTCTCCTCACGATTTCAATTCGATTGAAATGTGATGTTAAGGACTATTCTTGCCGGAACTCAACTAATCGGTTATCGTTCTATGTTTGTTTTTCGAAACAGTTAAAACGAGCCATAGCATCACAGATGCAGCAATAGCTCGACTTGCCCAGGGGACGAAAATGCTCAAAGAGGGGGGACGGGATAAGGTATTTGAACGTACTTTTGAAATTCTGCCGGGAGAGAAGCTCCTGAAAGCATATGCTTGCTATCTATCCACTTCCTCTGGCCTTGTCATTGGGACACTGTACTTGTCAACTAAGAGACTGGTCTTTCATGGGGATGAGCCAATTTGCCATTACGCTCCCTCAGGGCAGCAAGAGTGGGTGTATTACAAGGTAACCTTTTCCAACCTTCCTGTAATTGCTTTTACTATAGAATACCAGTACAAATTGTTATGCACTGAGCTTTCGTTAGAATCATGATAAGTTTTTTATGCATTACAAAATACAAATTCATAACCTGAGTTATTATTGTTGAATTGTCTATTGTGACTAGCCTGCTGATTTTATAGTCGAAATTCGGGAGAACCTTCACCGGAAAGAGCCTGCATTTACTCATCGTCCGTACTAGTACACTGAGCCTTGGATCATTCTTCTCGTCACCTTATTTTTATCTAAGCATGAAGCATCTTAATGTAGTGAAACATACCTTCGAAATAGTTTGTCAACTTCTGCTAAGCTTCACTCTCCGACCATCAATTTTTAATGTGCTTTCATCCTGATGGCTATCTAGGTGCCACTGCTGCTTGATCAGTTGAGCTTTGTTAGTCGTTCTTCAAAAGGGTTGGATAATTCTGAAAAGTACATCCAGGTCGTTACAAGGGATGGTTATGAATTCTGGTTCATGGGTTTCGTATCGTATGATAAGGCTCTCAAGAACATAAATGAGGCTTTACATCACAATCGTGAGAATAACACAGCTGGAAGGATACAAGGACGATCAGTGGCCAAAGGGGGAAGTGATATTCAAATGTACTTGAATAATTTTGGTGTGTTGGTGTGCGTGTGTGACTGCTACGAATAATCGATGAAAGTGAAGCATTTCATTTCAGTAAACTTCAGTTGAATATAATTGGTCCAATTTGTTACCATATTAAAATTCCTCAGAAAGTAGGCATTAATATTCCATCGTTCCAAATTTTTATATTGTTTATAATTTTATTTAGTCACTATATGATTAATTATCAATTGTGAAATCTTCCGACTTTGTGGGGATCAATTATGTTCCTGAGTAAGGAATGAAAGAAATAATTTTTGGAACTTTTTCTTTTTAAGAAATTAATTAGTTCCTTATGATTTTTAAATATAATTAATGTGGTTACTTAACCAATGTGTTTACAGGAGTCAATTGATCATGTCCGTTTACATTAAAGATGAGATTACATAGGATTTTGACACGTGAAACAACCACTGAAGCCTATTTTACTAGGCTCTTGTACTATACATAGATATTAGATATTAGTTTACGAACTCTATTCTTTATTATTAATTCGGAAACTTTGCGGAACGTCATCAAAGTGACGAGAAACACTTCCAATGCCTGTACATAATAGGGTAAGAGAAGCTAATGCGTGCATATAATGTCGCCTGGGTTTATATTGTCTGTGATTAAACAATAAACGGTATCAATGATAGTCCTTGTATAAGAAGAGAATGAGGGGGAAGATATTGCCAACTATTCCAAGTTCGACTACTCAAGGATTAAAGTTTAGTCAAGGTTGCAGAGGCGTGCGCCTCTCCTAATTTACATTGGTAAGCTCGACGTCGACCGCTCTCCCAGGGCACCCTTCTTCTACACGATCAGGAAGTCCTTGCTCAGTAGATGGTGTGCCTTGCTCATTGGTCAAGACGTCGTTGTTTTGGTTGGAGTCGCTCGATAGAATTGGAGGGAAATGAGTGTTTTCTAAAGTTTCAACAGCTGCAATCTCATTGCCGCCATCATTCATAACTCCATCCCTAAATCTGCCCTTCCTAAAAGTATGGGAATTGGCATCTCTTTGGTAAAATCTTCTTCCTAATTCAACAGTCTTCTCCCACAATGAACCCGAAGAACTTGTTACTTCCTGCCAATTTCTTTTAATAAACATAACCATGAAAATGAGGAGAGCAGAAATTGCAGCAGCTCCAGCAATCAGAAATAGACCCCAAAAACTGTCAAGACCTAGGCTGTCGGATGAAACCGAGGAATTTGAATTCTGGCAGTTGGTTTTGGATGTAAGCCACGCATTTTCAATTTCTGTCATTTGAGGCCCTTCAGTCACATTGAGGATTGCTCGCGAAATATCTGGTACCAGTGGAGACCCTTTGGGGAAAACCTGTAAACCGAAAAGAGCTGAACATGAGATTTTTTTCAAACAAAGTATTAACTACTTAACCTAATAATTGAAAATTTGGAGGATTTCCTCTTTTAGCTAGAATTGAGGGATCGAGGACTGTACAAAGCCAAATCCAGCAGTTTTGAATGCTGGAATCATGGTATATTTGTTGCAATATTCTGAAAGTATAAGTTTAAGGTAAGGGACTTCATGAAATGCTGCTGCGATCCCGCCTTTTGCACTTCCATTGGAAAGAAGTGCATCACATTCTTCAGCAGACCGATAAGATATAAGTCTTGAATCATCGAATTTCATTTCCTTTAGCATTCCATAAACGAAAGAGCCATGTTGGTAACCCACGTTTTTTCCACTTTTTAGGAGTTGATCCACATCAGTTACAGTTGGTTGAAGATTTTGCACCACCAAAAGAGAGCTCAAGCTTGCCGTATAACTTTGCGTTAGTATAAGTACCACGAAAACCCACACAACCACAACAAATCGTGCTAAGTTGCTGAGCACTTTCTCCCCTGCAATCCAAATTAAGGCTAACTACATAAATTCTCCTAGAATAATATGTGAATTTCAATGTTCGATTTATCTATTAAAGTGAAAGGTGATTACTTTGTGCAAAGACCACGGTTGAAAAGGAGAACCAGAAGCTCGTGCCAACTTGATGTGTGGCTGGACCTCTGAAGTCTTCGTTAATCCGATGTTCAAGAGTCCATACAACCACTGCTATAAACACAAAGAAGCATACAGTGGTTAGCCAAAGGTCCCAAGTGAGCGGCTTCAAGAAAACCCAAGCCTTCTTGCGCGTGTCGTCCTTGTATGGCACGAGCATTGCACCCCCTGATTCGGTGTATGGTAAGGTGAAATCCACATACAATGATCTGTTTGCTATGATTGTTGTATCACCCACCACTGCATCATAATTCTGTTTCAACAAAAGGAACGGAAATGTTTTCTTTGTCAACAGCATTATAGCATAGTAATTTTCAACATGTATTCCAACAAAATCAAGCACTTGCAATGAGCTCACCTGGTTAAATACTCGATCGATCATGTCATTGTAACTACCAGCGCTACTTCCATTAGGCAAGGCAAATGGAATAAGGTCATAAGCCACGGCATAAGGCAATTTTTCTATGACGGCTTGAAAGATGTCAATACAATAGCCAGTGACTCGGGATGTCTTTGTGCTAGGATCTCGAGTCACCTTCACGAATTGATTAAAACCGTTCTTCACGGGAACCAAGATTTTCAACCTCTTTCCATTTGTGGGAATCTCCCAACCCTTAGGAACAGAGGTTGAATCTCCCGGCCATATTATTGATCTGAGATTACTTTTCAAAGTGGAATATTTGCTTGTGTTGACTGAACTCAAATCTCTTTGCAGTCCATTGTCTAGCGTCCAAAACCCGATCCCTCTTGCTGCATTTCCATTGATATTGACAATCTGGAACGCTGATGATTCTAGTTGCCCATCAACTAGGCCAAAATTTCCAGCAAGGCCCGTAAATGTCTTAGTGGCTAGTTCTTGGAGAAGTTTATGACCATTTTGAGATATCCCAATATTGTCGAGATCTGTCGCACCTGTTGAAGCCTTCAACATCTGGAAGGTAGAATTGGCCAAACCCATTTCCTCGACAGCCATTGCTAGAGCCCGAGCAGCGTCATAAGCCCTATACCCGAAAATGTTCAACGTAGGATTAAGGATGGATGGATTGTCTTGTTGGAATTTCATCTTCCATCGGACCATGAAATTGTCCAGGTTTGGCGTATCTGGGATATAAGTTTTTATGCCTAGTACTCCTTGCATCGTGCTAGCGACAACAGATGAATCCACAGAACTTAATAGGTCAGTGATTCTGTTAGTCAAGATCCACACGTAACCTTCGCTCATCATTCCCACCTCTTTTGCTTTGGCCAATAGTCGAGAACCGAGAGCAGGTAACATGTGCACGATGAACACCCTCGTTTGCATCGTCATTAACTTGTGGAGTTCCTGTAGGATTTGATCGTCCGTGGCCGAAGGAGGAATTAGACTCCTATAGGGCACTCGCGTGTCGACTTCGTCCAAAGCATCTGCAAGAGAAGGTATGATGCCTTCTCCAAACTGATTGTCCACATATATGAGGACCAATTCTTTCCAGCCAAAAGCTTGGATGACCGCACTTATGGCATTCACTTGGGACGAGTCATTTTGTGTGGCTCTAATGAAGTAAGGACTCCGAATCGAACTGAGGGATGGACTAGTAGCAGAGAAAGAGATGATGGGCACGTGAGACTTGTTTCCAAGGTCAATGATGAAGTCTGCTTGCATGGAACCTATAGGGCCTATTATGGCTTGGACTTGCTTATTCTTTATCAAATCAAGGGCTGCAAGGGTGAACCAGAAAGACGGTGTAACAATACGGCAGATTATGGAAATTCTTATTGGGAAAGGCATCGTATCGCTCAGAAAATTCAATGAAAACTTGATGCAGTATTATAGCAGTAGAAACATTTAAGAAAAAAGGAAAATAGGAGTTTTAAGTTGTAAAAGAAATTGTACTTGATATTATTTAAAGATATAATCATTTGACCATATTGTAGGCATTTAGTTGTCGCCTTTAGAACAAAATAAAATATAAAAAAAAAAAGTGCATAAATTGGCTCAGAACGATCAACTTGATTCTTCTTCATCAATGAGTCGACCTCTTTACCTCATGGCATAAAAAAATTGCACTCTAGAATCCAAGCTTCACATTTCAATTTTATGGCTTTAGTGAGGTCAGACCTTTTTTATGCTGTATTATATGGATTCTCTCAACATTCATATTAAACAGCTTTCATGTCTTGAAAATTATTTGGTCGATCTTGAAACTAAAATGTTTTTTTTTCTATTTCTCTATTAATAATACAACTTCTATGGAATTAATTAATCACCAACTCAACTAGACACAGACTTGTTATTATGATATTTGGTTCAACTAGAGAAATAATCAGCACAATCGTGTAGAGATATGTACCCCATCAATATTCTCCCAAAAAAGAATTTGAAATCATCTCTATTGATCGTCCACGCTAAAATGACTATTTTCTAATCTGAAAGGCAAAATAGTTTTATGCTCATCTCTGAAAAATGTTGGTATGTAGCATGTGTCTTTCATGAGACATTGGTAACAAGATTCATCTATCATTTACACGCAGACATAACTTTATAGAGTTATGGTACATTTATTGCAGGACAAGAGTCATTAGAGAGCTACATATTCATCAAAGTCGTACAAAAATAAACAGAAGAGTTACGACCCCATAAACACGTTCAAATTTTGACTTCAACTCGATCAATTCTATCCAAGCCGCCTTCTTTTGGCTAGTGCTTTACCTGCCAGTGGTCCATTGGCGATTTTTCATGATGACTTAAACAACAACAGTTTTTTGTTTGCGGATCGTTTTTTAATGATCTTATTCACAAAACGATAATCTTTCGGTAATTTAAGGGACAGCTAAATGATTTGGCAATAAGAACTTATTTTCAAAGTAGATGGTGATTGGCCCGGTTTAATTCATGAACGGCATTTTTCAAAACAAGTTCTAGGATACATCTTTCGTTATCTACATTTCTCCGCATATTTTCTTGTCATGGGGCAAAGTAATCTCTTATATATCCTCCACGCGAAAAGGCTTTAAAAAAAAAAAAAAACTGTGAAATTCACGTCGAAAGACAAATAGTTTTCTCCATTTTAACTTATGGAGCGAAAGCATCATCCTTTTGGACATTTCGACTTTGTCATTCGTAGAAGTTCCAGTAGTACTATTTCAAAGGTGCTGCACCCCAAAACACAAAACCCCATGAAAAAAGTTATAGCAGATTAGAGATTTTCGATTTGTTTCCATTTTATCATAGCAATATCATTTCTGGTTTTAGCTTTCTGAAAGGTAAACTCCAAGGAAGGAATAATTAAATTAAATTGTTCCACGGTCAAATGTTACGCTCGGAGACTATGAATCCTCTCAAGCTAAGCGGTCAAGCTGTCAGTCCAATATGACTGCAAGACTTGGGGATTATATTGACATATTTTTAAATACGAGTCCCTCCTCATTCTCAGTGTGAAAGAGATCGAATGGAATCTTAAGTAACAACTTGATGTTATCTTTGATTTACAACCGACTTGAAGATAATGCTCGAAAATTTAACTGAGAACTCTTTTGAAATTTCAAATAAATAGAGTCTGAAATGTCCATGTGATTGGCAAATACGTCATTACGAACATTAATTGGTTTTATCTTGCATAATACAAACAGTTGCATAACATACTTTATCCTCTACGACAGGATGTGTATTAAACCAAAACCAAACCACTTCCAAGTTCAAGCAGAGACTAAACCCATAAATGTTCGGTAAGAGAGAAAGATTAATCAAACAAAGTTCCACACGATCAATAGAAGTACAAAAGTCTAAACCCAAAAACTGATGCCGTCATATAATTCTGGACGAGCATCATGAGCAGTCAGTGCATTAGAGAGAGAGAGAGAGAGAGAGAGAGAGAGAGAGAGAGAGAGAGAGAACCTGCAGCAGCAGCAGCAACCTCATCTTGTTTGGAATCTCTAACGTAGAGGACGAGCCTGGTCTTGTAGGAAGGGTTTGAACTATAAAAGTCAGAGAGAGACATTTTAATGCAGCTCAATCCCATCTTACCCACCCACTTCTCCAGATCAAGTACCACCCCAACGTTCACCGGGATCGTTGTTGCATTGTTGCTGTTACTGCTTTGCGCCACAGCGACCCAAGGGCCTTCACAGAAGGTCGTGAGGATTGCAAAAAGGGAGAGAGTCATAAAGAGGAGCTTTTCAGCATTGAAGGAAATTCTTGCTGGAAACATTGGAAAGTGTCTTACGAAAAGGCAAGTGTGAGTTTGTAAGAGAGGAGAAAGAGAAAGATACTCTGAGGACATGCTGACGCTGAAGATGTATTTATATTGGGGTAGAGCTTTGAAAAGTAAGACGATGCATTGACAACTTCCATTCAAGGATTGCTCGACGTGGGCGGGACCCATCTGGCATTGCTCGACCTCCGGCGGTACCAACACTTCATCTTTTCTTTTTCCCAAGTTATTTATTTAGGATAAAGAATATCAGAAATTCTTTGACCCCAGGATTGTTTATATCGTCGTTTTTTCCCTGTTATTTCCATCTTGCTTTTAAAAACTGATGATGGAACTGGGTTTGAGTGCTAAAGACGCATCAAATTTTAAAGGCTAAGAAATGTAGAGTCGTCGATATGATGTATATGCAACTTATCGTTTAGTGATTTGTTTATGTATTTTCTAAGGCCAATATGGAGGAAGATGTCGTAGATAGAGACTACTTGAGATGGAGTTAATCCAACATGCATAAGCTCTTGTAAGGTAGGACATGATTGTGCACAAATAAGAAGATGAAATTACCCGATGATTCTCAATTATTATGAGAACTACGTTTGAATTGAACTTTCTAGCAATTTATAATTTTTATTAACGTCATTTCCCTGGTCCAGCTTCTTTGTTACGTAAACCGAAGGATCAACCTCTTATATAAATGTTACATAGCCGCAACTTGCCTCATTGGCGTCTCTTTTCTGCGGAAGAAGAGAGGTCAAGAGCTCCGACTTTGACTTTCCTCAGGAGGGTAGAGTGCGTCATTTGAGAACCTCGCACGGTGGAACCAGATTCAACAAGAATCTAAGATAAAAGTTAGTTCAAGCCCAGTTGATTCTCGTAAATGAATTTGTGCATGAAAAAAGAAGTTCTTGTCAGCTGAACTCTGAATAATAATCAACAAAGTTATCACCTTCTTATGTATTTATATTAAATAAATCCTTATTAACCCTAATCCATAGATGATAGACGAAACTAACACAAAAATATCAAGTCGACTAAAATTATGCAAAGATATAAGATTCAATGTCGAAATCTAATGAGCTCACCAAATTAGGATTACAGGCCCAGCGGAACCTTCTAAATAAATAATTTATGGCCTCCTTACGAATTTCATCATTTTGGATGTTCCGGAAAATCTTTAGGATCCACTTTTGATATAAAACCGGTAAACCCTTGTCTCATATAGTTAGTAAGAACATATAGACCAAGCTCATTTAGATCGTTCATCATGTTGGTCCCAAGGAATGACCCAAATAATTAATGTTTTAGTGATATTGGTGGAGATGATTTACAGCCATTCAATAGCTTCTCCTTAGAGAAAAAATATATCGCATGGTCAAATAGAGCATGCAGACTAAGTTCATCTAGACCCTTGGCCACATGACTCTTATGTTCAGAACCAATTAATTAATAAATCATATAACATTATAACATGTACAAATTGTGCAATAACCTTTTTTTTTTTTTTTTTATCTTAGGGGATAAAAAAATACGACATGTATACACCTATAGGTAACCCTAAGAATTCCACATGAGACGGTCTAGTTTGCTTGTCTTTTTTTTTTCCTGAACCCCAGAGAAAGGTCACTGTTTGCGGGAATAGGACATCTTTGATTAAACGTAGAAATTTGTCTTTTTCCACCTCGTCTACCTTGACCAATTCAACAATAAAACTACACACAGGGCAATTTTCAACCCTCATGATCAATTCCTCCCCCACGGACGCAAAACTGCTTGAATTCAATCATCAAGTACCTAAAGACCAGTCATCCGGTAGATTCAATTGGTACGTCAAGTTGTATTTTTTTTTATAACTCAACACACTACTCAAGTTGAAGTTGAAGAGATAACTCAGATACATCGTATTGAATGGAAACCTTTGAGCTTAGAAAAAGAAATAAACGAAAGCAGATGACGAAGTTGGTCTAGATCCAAACTTTATCACCTAATTACGCCAAGAATCACTAAGAATGAAACCCACGTATGATTATGGCTTAACAACATAGTAAGCTCGTCGAATCTTAGTGCAGATAAAGGAAATTTACCACTACTGCTATTATAATAATTATCATCATCATCATCATCATCATCATCATTATGATTATTATTGTTATTACTACCATCATCATCATCATCAGTAAAATTGGTTTCTATTGCATGTTGAGTAATATTTGAGAGTTTCCAAGAAACTGCGAGTGCATTAAAGTCAAACCTTTTGACTTGGATTTCTCCCAATATTGTAATAGCTATATTTAGGGGTGTGCAACCGGACCGGGTTTACCCGGTTCCCGGTCCGGCCCACCCGGAAAACAGGGTCGGGAACCGGTTCCGGTTGAAACCGGTCCGGGAACCGGTTCCCAAAACTCAGACCCTGTTTGAACCAGTCCGGGAACCGGTTCCGAGGGATTACCCACCCGGGAACTGGATCGACCGGACCGGTTTGGGAACCGGTTGTAAGCCACCCCAAAAAACCAAAACGCGAAACCCTAATTTGTTTCAGTGTTTCTACTTTCTAATTTCTATCTTCCCCGAGCTCGCGACCTCCACCCGTCCGCCGATCCTGGTTCCGCTCGCCCACCGTCGCCTTCTTCCCGCGACACCGTGAGATCCCGACGTCGCCCCCCGAAATCGCGACGCCGCCTCTGTCAACCCGGTTCCTGGCTGCTCGCCAGCCTTGCTCCGAGCTCCCCTCCCGAAATCGCGAAGCCGACGCTGCCTCTGCCGCTCTCGTCGCACCCCTCGCGCTCGCACCGCCGCCGCCGTTCCGCCGGTCATCTGAAGCTCCGCTCCACTGGTTCTGCCCCCGAAGCCGCTGACCCCTGCCGAGCTCGCACCCAAGCGCCGACGCCGCCTCCATTCGATCTCGCCGTTCCACCTGCTGCTGTTGCCTCGCCGACGCCCCTGACCCGCAGATCTCGCGTCCGCAAGCCCACCTTGTCGCATCGAGAAGAGCAGAGAAGAGAGAGAGAGAGAGAGAGGAAGCAAGGAGGACAGAGACGTAGCTGAGACTGGTGGCGGCTGATCGTTTGCGAGATTCGTCATGGCGTTGAGCACTAGCTTGAGATCCGCATCGAAGCTTCTTGCTTCTTCTTCCGCTGCTTCTTCTTCAGCCTCGCTCGCCTCCAAATCAGGTCCGCCAATCGCCTCTCTCCAAGCTTTGTCTCCTTAGCCCTGTCTTCCGTCCCCTTTCCAACTCTGAAAATGAATCGGATGATAGGATTTGTACGGTCGAGTTCTTGGATTTGGTGATTTCGATTCTGAGATTTTCCCTCGAGGGAGAGATGGGAGATCTTTGTTTGAAAAATAAAGGTCGTTCCTTCGTGCGAGAAATATTTGAGAGTGTCTTTAGTTAGGTCGTTTAGGATTTGGCTTGTATTCTTCTTGATAAAGTTATTGAAGGGCTGGTTTTGTAAGATTTCTGAGTGAGCGATTTGCTCTTTCAGTTGTTATATTTACTGTCTCAAAATGAGAAAATCATGATGCAGATAATGCTGGCCTCAGTACTTCATTGACATTATGCTTTTCGTTTTAGTACCGTTTTCATTTGTACATGAGACAGGAGATGTGCCGCCTCATGAAAATGCAAAACTTTATTCAAAACAGGTTCCAATATAAACAAGGTTAACCCTATTCCCGGACCGGAAAAACAGGGTGGGTCGGGAACAGGGTCCAATGCAAACAGGGTCGGGAACAGGGTCCAAAAAAAGAGAACCGGTTATAACAGGGTCGGGTACAGGGTCCAGGTCTAGACCCTACCCACCCTGGACCCGATCACCCCTAGCTATATTGAGAATTGCGTTGTTCCATATCCACCTAGCTTGGTAGGAACACATACGGAGCCATTGATGACCAAAATGCAACCATTGATTGGGTACACTGCAAGCTAGGGTATTATGTCAACATATTTTGAGTGTATGTATGTGTATTATTTATATATATATATAACATTGACCCAGCAATTAATTCACAAATTATATATAAAAAAATCAAAAAGAATGAAAACTTAATTTAGGAGCAGCTAAATAATTGGCCTCCTGGCTTTATATACAAGTCAGTAGAATAAGATTCTTAATATGTTTAGAAGGAGAGCTTAAGCGTATCTAAATGTGATGGATGGTGATGAGAGTGCAGATTCTCTCTATCAATTAACTCATTTGATGCGTGTGAAAGCACCAGGTCATTACTTGCGAGGGAATGTTTTATTTATATCATTATTAGCCTTTGGTAAGTATTATAATTATATGATTAAATAATGACGTAGAAATTAATTAGCTCTAGTCAAATAGCTCTGTTCATATGCGGAGGCATTAACTGATTCTAAATGTACCATCCAGTCTCATCCATTGGATTCTATCTTAATTATTAAACAGGAAATTTCGTCGAATGGGCCAATTGTACGAGTCATGTGGTAGACGACTAGAAAATTTTTCGCGGGAAAATCTGTATATTTTATGGGGCTCAACAAGAATATTGAGTCCGAACAACAACTATCTAGTTGATACAATGGTCAAAGTCATATGATGGCTGTTATAGACTGGATGAATATTTAGAAACTAGTCCAAACTTTCTGGTTTTTACAGGTTTCCTTCTCATTTCGTTGTCCATGTGCTTGAGTGGTATAAATAAAATAATAGTAAAAAGAAATTAAGAATAGAAAAACATAGTGCCCATGATTCGCGGGAATGTTCTAGGCCGTTTGACTTGGGGTTCTACACCACAAGGAAGTTTTAACTAATTCATAAACACTTTGTTTAAGGTGTAGAAAGTTTTAACTAATTCATAAAAACTTTGTTTAAGGGTGCATTTATTTTGCAAAAAATGAATGGTTTCGAAAATATATTCCTAAAAATAATCACTTATATTATTAATACCTAAATTTTTGGCGATTCAGTCATTTATTTATTGCGTAAAAATTAAGGATTAATTTTTAATCCCTAAAATATATATAATATTAATTGCATAGCATATAATTTTAGGTGCATGTATTTTTTATTTATTTATTGCATTCGCATTGGATCAACGATGGTGGATGGACTCGAATGAATGATTTTAAGCTTAATGGATATGAATGCATTCTATTCTTCGATGTGATATTTCTTTATTTCAAACAAGAAATGAATGTCTTTGTCAAATATTTGGAGGAAAATTCACAATCGGAACAAGACCAAAAGAAATATTGTGTCAATATTCGTTCAAGAGCATAGAAGGAAAATTTGACCAATGAAAAAGGGATAAAAAGAAAGGATGACATGGTAGTCGACCTTTTATATATTCATGCAATATATCAGCAAGGAGCATACATGGCGTGATATATATTCTTCGTTTTTTTTTTTTTTTTGTGGTCAGAAATAGGAAACTATATTGGAGAAATAAAACCATTACAACCGGCAGCTAAAGCATCCGCGCAAATAAGATCAATTAAGTAAAACGGGGGAAAAACAGCCCAACTTTGAACGGACGAAGTACGGTCATGGGCCTTTGCGGCCCAATCGGCAGCAACGTTGGCCTCCCTTCTGCAGTGCACGAGCGAAAGATTAGGGAAACATGAGAGCAAGGAGGCGGCTTCGATGAAGAGAGGCCGATCCTCCCATGGCGGCTTGCAGCGGTGATTCAAGATCTCGACCACCAGGAAGCTATCTGATTCAAGGAGGAGCGGAGCATCTGTGAAACCATGACGTTGCAGATGCTGAAGAGTTAAAGACACAGCTTGGATCTCGTCCTGTAGGGCAGAATATGCAGCAAAGTGTTTCGAAAATCCATCAGTAAGTCTTCCGTGATGATCCCTGCATACACACGCCATAGTACCTTCTCTTGAGCCTAATTGATGAGATCCATCTATATTGATCTTCAAGGTACCCGGATCTGGGGGCTTCCAAAGAGCTCCCCTGCTCTGGAGCGAGCGCCCCTTACTCGTCAGAGAAGAAGCCGTTAGACGGGCTACGTGAGATCCGGCCAGAGCAGCCTCAACCACCCGAGATGGTCAAAGACCTTCACGCCGAAAAATATATCCATTCCGAGCACACCAAATCTGCCAGAGAACAGAGGCCAAAGTCTCCAAACCAGGTAAGGAATTTCTTGACTGAACTTGCTGGGCTATCCATTCATCTATTCTATAAAGCTGCATAGGTGAAATCTGAATGTTGAAGCTGGGGTGCGACCAAACCCTTTTAGTCCACGGACATAATAAAAACAGATGTTCTAGGGTTTCAGGGAGGTTTTGATCACATAGTAGACAGCACGGGTTATTAATAATATGTCGCTGATACAGATTAGCCCTTGTAGTTAAAGCATTCTGACAAAGTGACCATAAGAAAGCTCGAATTTTTGGGGGGGAATGCATTTTCCAGATTTTTTTCCATAACCAACTTGGGTTCTGGTAAGAAGAGGAAGTCGTACTTACTGTCTGATTTGTTGCTGTTGCTGTGAATGAATGATAAGCAGATTTAACAGTAAAATAACCATCTTTGGTAGCAGTCCAAATAAGCTGATCTCTGGCAGAATTTGGTCGCAGTGGGATAGTGGTGATCTGGTCAATTACCTGGTTGTCAAAGAATCTATGTAGCAGGTTGGCATTCCAGGTACTGGTGGATTGATCAATAAGATCAGCCACCAAAACAGGTTCTTCACGGACTGAAGGGCCACCTAAGATTCCAAAAGGGAGCCAATGATCACCACGAATTCTGATTGATTTCCCGTCACCTACAGACCAACGTATGTTGGGTAGGATGGCATCCCGACCAAGCAGAATACTCTGCCAGCCCCAAGATGGGCGAGAGCCTCTGTCGGCATTAAGAAGAGACTTGGAATGAAAATACAGTCCTTTAAAGACTTTACTCTAGAGAGATAATGGCTGATTACATAAACGCCAAGCCTGCTTGACCAACATTGCTTTATTGAAATTCAGAAGATCTCTAAAACCCAAACCACCATCTGCTTTGCTTTTTTTCAGAACTTCCCAACTCCGCCAATGGATTCCTGATTTATTTCTATCGTTTTGCCACCAAAATCTGGCTATGCTTTTCTCTATAGACCTGCAAAGAGACACAGGTAACTTGAAAATAGACATAGCGTATTGAGGAATAGCCTGGATGACAGTTTTAAGAAGAATCTCCTTCCCACCCTTTGAAATCAAATTGGCTTTCCAACTCTCCAATTTGGAATGAACTCTTCCCATTATCCACGAAAACATGTCTTTTTTAGAACGTCCCCAATCAGAAGGTATCCCTAAATATTTCCCAGACTTGTGCAGAATAGGAACCCGCAGCTCCAAAGCCAAATTCTGTTGCAAACTAACCGGGCAGTCTTTTCCAAAGTAGATACTAGATTTATGCCGATTAATTTCCTGCCCTGTTGCTAGACAATACTGCTGTAAGATATTCGATAAATTCTGACATTCATTGACAGTACCGTCAAGAAAGAAAATGGCACCATCCGCAAAAAACAAATGCGATAGAGAAGGGCACCACCTGTTGAGTTTAATACCTTTAAGATGTTCCATGTCGACAGCCTTCTTAATAAGAGTAGATAAGATATTAGCCATCAGAATAAAAAGATAAGGGGAGAGAGGATCACCCTGTCTAAGAACTCTGGTAGGGTGAAAATAGCTAAGATGTTCTCCATTCATTTTAACACAGGATGATTGAGTCGAGATACATTGTATGGTCCACCTAACCCATGAAGAGTGAAAACCCAATTTAAGAAGATAATCTTGGAGAAAATCCCATTCAACCCTGTCATACGCTTTCCTCATATCTACTTTCAGAACTGCTTGATAAGTACGCCTTCCTTTCTTGCTTCTAAGCTGGTGTAGAACTTCCTGGACTAGTAAAATATTATCCTAAATCTGCCTGCCCCCCACAAAAGCAGACTGTTCCTTAGAGATAAGGTCCGGTAGGATGGGTTTTAAACGATTGGCAATAATTTTAGATATAACTTTATAAGCATAGTTGCACAAACTAATTGGACGATACTGGTCCAGGCTTTCTGGGTGAGGAATTTTTGGAATCAAAGCAATCAGAGTTCTATTTAAAGATGTGGGCATAACACCAGTAGTAAAAAAATTAGTAACTGCTGCAAAGAGGTCAGATTTAATAATGTCCCAGTGCGTCTGATAGAATAAACCATTAAGACCATCAGGGCCCGGAGCTTTGGATACTCCTAATTGAAAAGTAGCCTGCTGCACCTCTTCAATGGTAAGAACTGCAGTTAAACTAATATTCATCTCCTGTGTTACCAAAGGAGTACACTGATCTAAGATAGGAGCATAGTTGCGACTTCCAACTGAGGTATATAGACGTGAAAAGAAACCTGTCGCCATCTCCTTTAGTCTTGTAGGATCCCGCACCCAATAGTTGTCATCATCCTTTAGCATAGTAATTCGGTTGCGTTGACGACGTTGAATAGTTGTGGCATGAAAAAATCTGGTATTCTTATCACCCCATTTCAGCCAATTAAGTCTGGATCGAATAGCCCAATACTGTTCTTCACGACTCCACACCCTATGCAGTTCCTCCTTCAAAGCTTTTGCCTCAGAAAGATTATAAAAAACATGCTGTTGGTTGGTAAGATGCTGCAGCTGGAGCTGCAAATCAGTAACCCTAAGTTTGTTGGAAAATTTAGAACGACTCCACTTCGTTAGAGCATACAAAACTGCTTGAATCTTGTTGAGTAGAGATGCATGCTTGCTGGGAACAGAATTCCAAGAAGTATTAATAATATCCCGACACTCCACATCCTGGTTCCAATATGATTCATACATAAAATAATGTTGTCTAGAGCCAACAACTAGTGAAGTGTTTAAGATAAGAGGGCTGTGGTCAGAACCAACAGCAGGTAAAGCCTGAACCTCAGCTCGAGGAAATAGTAATCGCCAATTTAGGGAGCAAAGGGTACGATCAAGACATTCCTTTATTAACTCATCCCCTTGACGATTGTTAATCCACGTAAAAGCACACCCCTTTGCTTCAATAGGCATTAAAGAACAATCATTTAGAACAGATTGAAAAGAAGCCAACCGATTAAAATCTGCTGGTCTACCTCCTTGCTTTTCCCAATGATAAAGAATCTCATTAAAATCACCGATACAGGCCCAAGGAAGAGTATTTACACGGCTGATGTTAATGAGATCCTGCCAAACCTCGTGTCTTAAACGAGCAACAGCAGGGGCATGAAGACATGTAAGGCGCCATGAGTTGCTGTCCACTTCATCCGTACAAGTCATATCAAAATAGTCAGGAGTAGCACCAACAAAAGAAAGAGAAACAGAATCATTCCATAAAACTGCTAAACCTCCTGCCAAACCAACCGGGTTGTAAACACGAAGATGCAAAAAACGCAACCGAGTTTGCAGACGACAAAGCACAGCTTCGCAATTTTTAGTTTCCATAAAAAATAACAGATCAGGTTTTTCCTTAACTACCAGGGCCTTTAGAGCTTGAACTGTCAGGGTATTGCCCAAACCCTGACAATTCCAACTGATTAATTTCATTTGTGACGAGGGGGTTGTTGAGGGCCAGCCACCCATGCCCAATTCCCATCACCTGTAGCTTCCTCAATGTGAGTATCCATCAGTAAAGATTCATCAAGGTCGTCTGGCGCTACATTTCGCATATCATAGGGGTGATATCTCTTAAGCTTCTTAACAGGGCCAATTGTCGTTGTATGGCGAGAGCTCTTCAGCTTTTTGTCCTGATTTATACTGCTTGGTTGAAACTAAACACCCTTCTGCTTTGCTGATGCAGGTATCAAAGCAGTGTGAGAACGACTTCCCGGTTGAGAGGACACGCGCGCTGGAGGGGCCAGAGGGGTGGATGCAGCAGGAATGTCAGTAACCAAGGGCTGCAGCAGGGGAGAGACCTCAGAGGTAGGTATTGGCGGCAGTAAAGGAAGGAATGGAGCAGCTGTAGGGGGAGTTTCGGGTACAATTTCTTCCACTATGTCCTCCATCTCCGTCGATTCATAATAGAGTTTCCAATACGGACTGTGTTCCTTAACTTCGGCGCGCAGCCATTGTCCATAAGGCAGCTTATCATCCCCAGTTAATTGATCAACATCAACAGGACTAGCTGTACACGAGGTAGCATAATGCCCCAACTTCCCACATGAGTAACAGTAATGAGCAAGGCGCTCATACCTAAAGTCCAACCAAATAGTTTTGTTATTTATTCTAATCAAACGACCTGTCTGCAAAGGATGCTGAAAGTCGAGTTCAACTCGCGCACGCCCTGATCTCATGGTAAACATATCTTGACCATCTGCCCTAACTTCCAAAACTTTACCAACTATCATAACTGCTTTTCTAATAAGCTGTTCTGTGCACCATTCCAGGGGAAGGCCAAAGACTTGCACCCAAATGGCGCAAGTGGAGAAATCATAGCAGTGAAGCGGTGTGTTAGGAATCCAAGCCTTAAAGACAACCAGACGACCAGAAAAGACCCAAGGTCCGCCATCTAAAATCCTCTGTTTATCGGTGTGTAATTTGAATTTCGCCGCATAGAGACCATCCTCTCTCTGAGAGATGTCCACCTGTTTTGTTCACCAGACCCGTTTCAATGTACTTTGGAAGGCCTGGAAATTTATAGGAGAGACAGCGAAAATCTTACCGATCAGGGTTAACCGGCACTCATCCAATTTCGCAGGTGAAGGCACATCGTTCCAGACCTCCAAATCGTGAGGCGAGCACAATCTTCCCAAGCGCTTACACAGGGCAGCCAGACGGGGGGAATTGGCGTCATCTGCATGTGCCATAGCTACTACGGACAGAGTTAGGAGCAAGAAAAGGAAGTCGAAAATAGAATCAGAGATTGTGAAAGCTTGGATAGGCGAGATGGACCAAAGAGAAAAGCCAAGAGAACCAAATGAAGGTCAGATTCGAACATGCAAGCAACCGATTGAAGGTCCGGAGGATGGGAAAGCAGAGCGAAGCAGGGGCAAAAGGAAGAGGGAAAAAGACGAAGGAACAAGACAAAACAAGAACTGGAGGCAGAAAAGATAAACAATACGGAAGGGCACCGAAAATAACTGCTGGGAGAAGAGAGAATCCATCGAGGAAAACCGGATGAAGGAAAGAGGATTAGGGTTTAAGCTGCCATTAAACAGAAGAAAGAACTCTGCAAAAGCGAGAGAAAACTACCCCTTTCGGATAGATGATCAGTTGTCGCAGATTTTGAGCGCACCCCAGAGAGGAAAGAAAAACAAAAGCGAAGATTTTATAATATTTTACCACAGTTTCTTTCCTTGATTGGGGGGCTTCATGCATGCATATAAAAGGGGTCGGCCACACAATTGAAGGGGGAGGCCAAACAATTGAGAATACACGGCCACAATTCAGAGCAAAGAGAACGAGAGCACCTTCGTTCACGAGAAAAGAATAAGATATATAGAGCCCACCATTGAAAGAAGTTCACGGCCAAGAGGACATTGGTGCCGATTCTTCATCAAGAGCTCACCCTCACATCCCGCGATTACTTTCTTTCTTCCTCAGATTCACGGCCAGGTCTGTAAAGGTTTGTCCGTGTCCACCAAACCGAGAACCCCAACCTCAACGACTAAGCCGCTGACCCGATAAGCCATGAGCTTTACGCTCACCGTTGAGTTCCACAATTCCAGGCGTGGTTCTTTTGCCGAAAGCACTCACGTTGAATATTATCGATCAAAGAAGACAATTCCACTTGCTGCATGAAGAAGATCCATTGACTTTGACTTGAAAAAAGGTCAGAGCCAACGTGGTGAAATCAGAACTACAGATTCAATCGTGTGGGAAAAAGAATAAACCCACAATTCGACGCGTTCACCCATCATCGCCACCTATACTTCTAGCGTTCGAGAGATTTGGCCATTGAAGACCCACTGCCAAAGCAACAAAATCTAGTCAACAACAGAGATGATCGATCCGTAATTTTGTTCCTTGAAGGGTCCAAGTTTACCGAGACCTACTTGCTGTCCAGGACGTTCGAAGACTTGCGGGTTATTTGAAGCTCTCGCTGGCCGCATCGGGAGCATCATCGTGCACCATTGACGATGAAGCTGTTCTGTACTTTGAGCTAGAGAGCTAGAGTCGCTGCCCAAGTCCCGAGCCGCGAGTCCCTACGTGATCTCGCTGATCATCCGTGAACCATCACCGTTGACGCCGCCGAGAAGCCGATCGCCACCACCGGTCATCCGTTGAGCAAATTCCATTCGATTCAAATTTGACAATATTATTTGCGGAATTAGGTAATTATCTTATCTAAATTTGATTTGGATATTTTCTTGTCTAATACATGCTTTTCAATATCTTACGTGCATATTTGAATTATGGACGTATTTCCGGTTAGGATTTATTGCCTAATTCGTAACCGCACACAGATTTTTTATTCCATCTATAAGGCTTTAGATGGAATAATTAATCACGCGGGAATAAAATTGATATCTTGATCTTTAAGGCCTAAGATCAAATTATCGATTTTATTAGCGAAATAATCAAGTTGATTAGATATTGTTTCTAGATTCGAACGATGGATAGTATCTTTGATGATCGTGAATGATTTGGTGCTTATCTTTTAATTGCTTTATTTATCCCAAAAAAATGCAAAAAAAGAAGAAGAAAAGATTGCATTCGCATATCATGTAGATTAGAATTAATTTCCTAGATAAAATTGCATGATAGAGTAGTTAGATTCTTTTCAATTATATTAGAATGCATGTTTAGATGGTATCTAGGATAGATAATATCTTTGAATTAAATTGCATGTCGAAATAAATTTCTACATTAAGATAAGATTTAGATTAGTCTATTTCCTAACTTAAAAATGGATAATATCTCACTTTAGTTAGATTTTTATTAATTACAAATTTTTATAGAAAATACAAAAAATCATGCGCATGTCATATAGAATTAGGTTCATGAAACACACGTCATTTAGTGATTGTTATTAGGTTCATTTAATTAGAAATTGCCTGTAACTAGAATTAAGTCATTAGGTTAATTTAGATTGCACATTTAATTATTGCATTTCTTTAATTTCGAACTTCATGAAGAAAAACAAAAAAAATTGTCTTAGAATTAATTAATTAATTCTCTAGGATAGATTGAATGCTCATTAAGAAAACACAAAAAAATTACTTTACTCATGTCATATAGTTTAGGCTATACTGCTATGTCATATCTTTTCATGTTAGATTAGTAACATTGCATTGCATATAGATTAGATTCTCATTAAATAGGTGAAAACAAAAATTGAGTGATTGCGTGTTAATTAGAAATCATATCTAGGACTGTTGATGTGAATTTTTATCTAACAACGCAAATGTTTTCGGTGCTATGAGGTAAGTTCTGCATTTTTATTTATTTACTTTCTTGAGTGTTAAATTGGTGGTTTGCGCACTTGTGTGATCACATCACATGTTAGGAACTTGAATTAAAATTAATCCAAGTTGCCTGCAAAAAAAAAAAAACATTTTTGAAAATATAAAGAAAAGGTACCGAAAGGGCGTTAAAGAAATCTAACGTAATCAAGTCCCCGAACTCACTTCATAGGAGTAAAGTAAATCTCCCGTTACTTTACTTGGGTTTCTAATCGACCCACCAAAAATAGATTAGTGGTGACTCCTAATTAAAAAATTATTCGTATGTTAAAAACTGAACTTAAGTCGCAAATTGGTCTGGACTTGAGAGAGCTCGAGCTAAGTTTAGGCTTAATAATCCATTAGCCAAACCCTAGGTGGTTCACCCGAAATTTGGTCGAGATATATATCACTTAAAAAGATACATAAACAAATGAAAATGTTAAAATACAAATTGCCGTTAGTGATTAAAGTATTTTTCATTTACTAATTATTTCAAGTGAAACAATCGTTTATTTTTATGAGATGTTTTCCAAATCATTCGTTTTCCGCAAAACAAATGGAGCCTAAGAGTTAAACTTATCTATTCTGGACAAACATATGAGATGTTCATTTATCAAAAATTTATTTATTTAAATCAATAAAAAATTATCATATTAGAAAATTATATCCTCATCTTTTTATATTTGTTTTCATAATTAGAAAATTGATTGGATTTATATTATGTCATGAATTTGATAATGTGTACATGCCACTATATATGTCATGCATATTAATCCTATAAGGAGAATCTTATGCTTGATATTTGTTAGTATCTATTTTGCTTTTTTTGAAATGATGATGTACGGAATAATATATATATTTTTCTTGTTATCATGGGTTACTTTTTTATGGACTTATTAAGCCCTTCAAGATATTAAGTGGAGGATAACTACATAAATATAAGAATGTTAGTAAACCCGTAAACAAGCTTCTCATGTGCGAACCGAACATGAAGAACGGGGCTTGGAATGAATATTTGGAGAATTTGAAAGTAAAAAGCACATGCATAATGAAAAACTAAACAGATCATAAAAATTGAGACGTGGTCATGATATTAATGTCACTTGATGGAACTCAAGTTTTGGGAGAATGACACTAGAAGTGCTATAAGTTGTGTATGTCGCTCACTTCAGTACAAATTTTTTTTTTTAGATCACTTAAGTGCCACTTTTTTGAAAAACCTGATCATTTAAGTGCCAACTCCAATCTAAATTGTCGGAAGTCCGATGTGACCACATTTTATTAATTTCTTAATCTTATGTGGTTCGTGCGGTATACCCAGTCAGTATATAACCCCTAAATGACGTCGTGTAGTAGGTTAACAAATAATCACTTCAAGATCTGGTTGTTATAAAAAAATAAATAATAATAATCACTTCGATGTCAATCGTTGATAAAAAGTGATTATTTCAGTGTCAATCTTAATAAAAAAAGTGATCGTGCCAAAAAATGCCACTTTAGATAAATTTTTTAATTATAAATGCTATGTAATTTCTCTAGATGAAATTTCTCATCGGAGGCACTTAAATGATAGCTTTTCTTGATTTTTTGGCAGTTAAGTGAGCCGGCAATAATTTTTAAAGGAAGCATCAAATATAACTTGTGGCACTTTTAGTATCATTCTCCCCTCAAGATTGCAATTATCACGTAAGAAGAAAAAATATTGTATAGACTATTGTTGGCACAAAATAATATATTTTAAGAATCATGGTGACTAAGAAGCACAATCTGTGGGAAGAAATTTCTTTTTTTGTTTGCAGGGAAAATAGTTTTGCCGATTACACTCGAGCTTTTATACGATTTCTCATGTGATTAATTAAATTGAACAGACCTTGATATATTTTTGGCCAAATGATGCACATTACAGTCAGGAGATTTATATCTAGGACAAAAAGAAAAAACTCAAATTAAAGAAAGATGTCTTGGATTGAAATAGCTACTTCTTTGAAATTATATACAATAGCATGATCGTCTATGAAGCTTTATTTATTCATTTATTTATTTTTTGGTCAAGGATAAAGGAACACGACTCTTTCAATGAATTATGCTCTCAACTTGACTTTCAAACTTTGTGAAATTTTCCTAAAAAGAAAATGAACATGATTATAAACAAATTAGATGATTTCGTAGCCCTAAATTTTGTAAAATCAAGCATTTGATAATTGGATTTTAAGCTCTTTTCTATTTAACATATTAATTGTGAGTCATTAAGAGGTCAACAGGAGTAGAAGTGTAACAAGAAACTTAAAAGACATTAATAAGATTCTATAAAAATATATATAATAAGTTTTATTACATATTTTATATTTAACAAGATGAACGTTTTCAGTTCTAAAGTAATTGTGAGATTGAAACGCAAAGGAAATTCTACGCAATGGTAGTTACGATCCTGATCAGCTGCAAAAGTCTACAATTTAGGTCTTTACAAGTCTCTAGCTTGAAACTTTTATTTTTATCAGAAATTAAAGACTTAAGTGACACGTTTTGAAGCATATGAGTCACAATCTCATATTTGCAATGCATGTCCGATAGAGATTCATGAAATTTCCAAGTTAAAATTGTCATGCCCTGTTCCTCGAGCACGTGCCCATCCTTCCTCCTTGGTCGATTAAAGCGATGTCCCAAAACGCATCGCCGACCCATTCATTTTAATACGCATGCGGAAGCATATAAACAATCCTCAGACAATAAAACAATGGGATAGGAAAGTAGGATCAAGTTCTAGACTTTAAAAAACAACCACACTTATATACATTGCAAACCAGTGCACATATATATAAAGCAGGCTACCAAGATAGATTCAACTTAGACAAGTTCAGAATTAAAGTCTGCAAGTGGGGGTGGGGGTTTCACAAACTACGAGTCCTCGTCCTTCTCTTCTTCAACCTCCATACTCCAACTGGAATCTTTAGCAGACTACACCAGACTTCCGAGATCTTCAAAAATCAGGTTTGCTGCACCTAGGGACCTGAAATGTTGTCCCACAATCGGGATGAGACTATGTCTCAGCAAGTTCTACCCCTAAGACCTGATTAGTAAACCAATATGCTATCCGGGCTGCCTATGCACGCACGGGTCAGAGGACTTACCGTGGCCTCAGATTCCACTTGCATATTTGCACAGTTCAATAGGCACCCAAGCAATCACATCACGGATCGATATCTTGATTAATCGACCTAGACGATTACATGACAACAAAGACTACTCACCGGTCATTTCAGTCATTCAATTTCAATTCTTACTAACGGCTCAACGAGCCTAACCTATCAATTTCTTGGCTATAAATCCCGGTCCTAAAGGACACTACTTATCTCTAGGTGGTAATCACAGCCCAGTGGGCGCAACCTTTAATAGGTGGTAGATCACGTCCTTACGGCACAGTCCAGGCTTAGTGGTCATCACGGCCCCACTCGGCACAACCTTTATTAGGTAGTAAATCTCGGCCCGATTGGGCGCAACCTTTAATAGGTGGCAAATCACGGCCTAGTAGGCGCGACCTCTATCAAATGGCAAATCACGACCCTAGTGGGCATGACCGATTCCAAATTCGGTGGTAAATCACGGCCTCGAAGGCACGACCTTTAATAGGTGGTAAATCATGGCCCGATAAAATATCGTGCGTGGGCACACGGCCAGCCTTATCCAAAATATGATATTTTCCTTTTCATAACTCCCACATTTTTTGTAGTCCACTCAAATATTTTTAGCATTATCAACTGATGCTCGGCTATTTTTCAATCAATAACCAACGATTATCCAATTAAAAAATATTTCCCATTTTCACAAATAATTCAATTCAACACGAAATAAAGCTCAATTAAATAAACGGACTGCGCCATGACAATCAGATAAAATTTCAGTCATCGACTATCCCTGCCTAATTTCCGGAAAATAAATAAATAAATAATTAATTAATTTCGAAAATTAATAAATAAATACTAAAATTCCAATTTAGGCTCATAATGCCTGATTGAAGCCCGATAAGGGTCGGGAAAAATCCCGAGATGCATTCAATAAATACTGGCACGTGTCTACTCGCTAATTGCACAATCCAATTGCCTAACATGCATCATAATTATCTAATAATCACTAATATACTCTAATCTAACCACCTAATTGCACTTAATTAAATCTAATCAACCCTTAAGCATAATTAGCAAACTAAGAAAGCATTAGTGAACAAAACTCACTTGTGCAAAGCGAAGACCGGAACACCGCGACGGTGACGCGACGGCGGCCGAAATCCGAATTTTCGGTGGCGTCGACGGAAGCTTGGGCCAGGCCGAGGAGCCTTGCAAGCCCACAGCAAGTGCTAGGCTTGATCTTGGGCTTGGGCTGCAGCTGGGTTGGGCTTGCTTCGCTGGCCCAAAGTGGGCTGAGCTGCTGAAGATGAAATGTGGATTGGAGAATGAGCTGCTGTTGGGCTGTTGTTGGGCTTCGTGGAGATGGGCCGAAGACGCGCGGAAGGAGCTGCTGCGTGGACGACGCGCGGCGAAGAAGCTTCGGTCTTCGGTGGAGGCGTGAGCTTCGGTCGCTGAAAAATTTCGATGGAGCGAAGCAGTCAGATGGTGGCTTCGCTGGCGGAGGCGTTGACCGAGCGTGGCAAAGAAGCAGCTGGTGGGATGCTTCGGTGGAAGGAAACGATGAGATGTGGGGATTTCACGGTCATATTAAACAGAGAAGCTTCACCGGTTTGACTAAAAAAACGTGTGGCGTTGAGGGGAAAATTGGTGAAGGTGGAATCGTGTGAGTGGGTGAGGGAGTCTCGGTGGAGAGTGGGACGGTGTGTTGGCGTGAGGGGAGAGTTCGGTGGGTGGAGGGTGAGCTTTGGTTGAAGAGAAATGAAAGAGATGAAATTTGCAGAGGAAAAATGAAATGAAAAGTAGAGTAGAGAGAGAGATCGAGCGAGAGAGAAGAAGGCCGAAGGAGGAAGAGGCGGCGTCGAACGTGTTGGGGAAGCCACGGCTGGGGCCAAAAAGTCAAGAATTCTATCCAAACCCTTCATTGCTTGGTCCCCCTTTGATCCTCATAAATATCCCAATATCCCCTAATTCTTTATTGTTTAATTTCAATAAATAAAATCCAATTTTGGTGCCAAAATGTAACCCTCCACTCTTGATCCGAATTTCACTTAGTTTAGCTTCACTTTCTTCCTCAATTTCTCCAATTCGAAGTCCTATTTTGAAGAAGAAAAAGTCCACATAAATTCTATAAATTCCCATCAGCACATACCGGCCAGCTTGGAAGTCGAAATTCCCTTCAAACGAGCCCATCCGAATTTCCGTTCGATTTCCGAATCGATTTTTTGTAAAAATCTCAGAATCTCCGAAAAAATCTTCAGAAAGTGAGTCGACATTCCTAAAATGAATCGTGACATGACAGAACTTTCAATTTTTGAAATCGGGTTCGAATTCATGGTTATTTTTAATCAAACGCGCTTTTAGCGTGACCTAGTCTACCGGGTAGCTTTTAGAAATTTTTGGTGCAATTGACTTGTGGTCGATTTTCTTCAAACCACATGTACCTCTTCGACACATTGGCGACTCTCAGTGGTCGTGAAAATCTCGAGATTTCAAATACGGACGTAGAGTACCTAAAATGACAGAAAATCGGTTTAGTGCCGATCGACGAGAATTTTGCAATCGAATGGAATCACCCACACTTTAATCACACATCTTAGTTGAATCGACCTATCTCCGATCTCTGATCGACTTTGACAATGCCGTAATGACCCTTGCAGACTAGCACGGTCGAGCAGTCGATTCCTGATCGAATTCTCAAGTCCATTGCATTTAAAATCCCTTAATGGCTTCACCGGATAGGCCAGTTATCTCATAAGTGGCCAACTCAGAGAAAAACACTATAGTCGCATTGACAAAAGGCCCGACTTATCCGATCGAAATTAGAACCTGAAAATCAGGATGTCACAACTCTTCCCCTCTTATAAAAATTTCGTCCTCGAAATTTAAGCATTTACCAATCCATAAACGAGAAGGTGAGGGTATTGTCGTCTCACGAGTCTCACTCTTTCTGATTGCTTCTTCAGTCTCATGGTGTTGTCAGACCACTTTTACCAAGGGGACTATCTTGGTACATATGATCTGATCTTTTTGAACCAACAACTGAACTAGCTTCTCACGTACGACACTCTGTCGTCCACACCTAATTCTTTTAAGATTTAGCACGTGGGTCGAGTCAGGCTCACATGTCCTCGACATTGACATGTGAAAGACGTCATGCACCTATGCCTACTTTGGCGACAATGCAAGACGATACGTTAGGATCCTGATTCTTTCTCTAGAATCCTTAAGGAACCTACGTACCTCGATCTCAGCTTTCCCTTTTTGCTGAAGCGCAAGGTATCCCTCATTGGTGACACCTTCTTAAAGATGCAATCACCAATTTGGAACTCTATGGGTCTTCAATGCTCAACGATACAACTTTTATGATGGCTCTGAGCAGCCCTTAATCTGATTTTGATCTTGGCAACTGCAATCACTGACTGCTGCACTGACCCTGGCCTGTGATCTTTCTTTAATTCACTTTCTTCTCGCCACTGAAATCCTGCACACTCCGCTATGTAAGCTTCAATAGGAACCATTTGAGAGCTCTACCAAAACTGGGAACCTCTAATCTAGATCTGACATATAATCCATCCCTGGCATCCCATGCAGATGAATTATCTAATACATACACACTTCCGTATGCCCAATCAAATTGAGATCTTTTTGTACCATACTGAAGTGAGTCAGTTCCATCCATCTCTCGACTACAACCTCAAATGAAATTAGTACTCCCCCGACTCCTTAATAAGCCTATCGTAGCATTCCATCATGCTATACTTCCATTCCCGTCCAGGACTTTCGAGCAACCGTAAAAGTCCTACTGGTTTGCATTACTTAATCTCCACTTACTGACACATCTGATACTTGCAACCTGTCCGGCGATATTTATCTTCTTAGTGATCTACCAATCGAGCTGATGTCGATTCAGACTTACTTTGAATTGTCTAGTCAAATACTACAACTACTACAGTGAATTTCTTACAAGGTCTCCTCAAGTTCCGTACTGTTTGACACCTATCATCACCCACGATACTTCGGCATTCCATCTTCGAGATATGAAAGTCAACCCTTCTCTTACCGGTATCCTCTTACAAGATTTTCTGAACATCCCAGTCTGTCAATTGAAACATCTGATTTTAACATAAATATCCGGTTCAATTTTGAGGGTGGCCCTAAAATTCAAAGGTGGCCTACCTCAAAATTTGAAAACCAAATTTCAAACCCTTTTCAGGTAAGGTCTATACCTTAACCAGCCTATGCACAATTGAAAACTCTCAACTCAACACCTCAATGACTTCTTTCGTTCTTCCAGGGTGAAACTAGATATCACCATCCTAGTCCTTCCCAAGTTTTGTTTCACGACACCGTCTCATATTCCACTCTTTCTGAGAGAATGACCATTCAAGACTATAATGGTCGATGAGAATCTGGAATCTTTCTTCATATCAATGATCTTTAAAGAGAAATTTAATGCTACAAGCTCCAAGTCATGCACTGATAATTTCAACTTAGGAGGTCTCAATTGGCGGAACGCATATGCAACAATCTTCTTATGTTGCATCAGTACGCACCCAGTCCTCTGAACGACACATCACTATAGATCTCGTGTTTTCCAGGGCCAGATGAAATGGTCAACACAGGTGCGGCAATTGGCTTCCATTTAAGCTCTTGGAAACTACACTTGTACTTGTTTGTCCACATGAACTTTTCTTCTTTCTTCAGTAGTCGAGTCAATGTTGGTACTGATGTTGAAACTCCTTCTATAAATCTTCTGTAGTAATCTGTCCAATCCACACAACTTTTGATCTATGACATTGTTGTTGGTCTTGGTCTGCTGACAACTGCTTCGATCTTGGTGGGGTCCACAGAGATTCCTTCACCATTCTCAGACGTCTCTCGTGCTCCTTAGCATTCCTTGAATACACCATAATATCATTACACCACACGATCACAATTGATCTAGATATTCTTGGACTACCGAGGAGTCCTCAATTTTCAATTCTTCAGTCTGTCTTGTCTACGACCACTGCCAAGCCATCTTGGCAATCCCTGTCTAATAAGCAGGTTATCTCACGTGACGAGATTAAGGAAGTCGAGAACTTTTCTCAACTCTCAATAAAACTCGGCACTTCTACATGCTCCCGGAATAAGCTAGGTTACTCCACCATATCAATTTGTCACCACAAGATGCTCCAAGAGCTAATTCTTTCCACAGTTGACAATAAAGTTGTACACCCACGACTAATCAAGTAGAACTTTAGTTAGTGGTTCTTTTTCTACAACCTTAACCTACAATTGAAATTCCACAATTTCATCCCCAACACTCTGAGGCACCATTCTGATAAATTCACCTCAAAATATTTTTCCATTAATCAAAGCATGATCAGTTCCGTTCTTGTTTCTTTCACTATTCTAACGGCGTCTTGATAGTAGTAGCAATGTTGATGTTCTTCTTGAACTTCAACTGACAGTCCCTTACCTGATGGCCGTACTGACTACCCTCGAAGCACTTTCTAGCCACACTCGGACACAGGATTAATCCCTGCATTCCTTCCATACTTTTGGCGCTCACTTGGTGAGTCCTCTATCTCATGTTAGGTGATAGCATGCCCTCTTGCTTGTACTGGAGGCCTGTTCCAAAAACCCTGTGGTGTGTTCTACGGCGCATTCCTGCTAATCTGTCCCATCGGCCTTCGGGGACCTTTTTCTGACCATAACAAGCACTTGTCTTAATAGGACACGGGGCTAATCCATGTCGGCTTCCATCAGCACAACACACTACATCCTGATTGATGCGGACTTGCCTATCCCGCCTTTCCTAAGGGGTGAAATAGAATATACTTTTCCCGGTCATAGGCCCATTTCCCACTTGATTTCCATGTCTATTGAATTTGAACTTTGACTCGGATGAAACAGTTTGCTCTCAGATTACACCTCCATAATGGACTTCGACAGGTGTGGCAATAACAACGGTTCCGGCACTCACGGCGGTAATGACAACAACGGCAGCTCGATCCTGAGCTTACTGGCTTAACAAGCTCCTCAGAAAAGCTTGCGCCTGAACGATCCTGCTGGGCTTAAGATCTTTTAGTGCTGCTACACTCTCAGTACCGACCTACGGTGGTACTCTTATACTCACGCTGGCCTAAGCCGGCGCTCTACCACAACCACTTCGGGCACCGATCCTCGTCGGTGTTCTTTCCCGAGTCATAGAGGCTACCATCTTCTTACTAGGAGTCCTCAGCTCTTGATCACTCATGCTACAGGCTCTTTATAGAAACCTGTTTTCTGATTCTAACACCACATTAGAATTTGAGTGACTCACAGACAAGCTACAAATTAGCTATCGCAGACATGCACCAGCATGAATTTAAAGGTCTTTCCTACTACTATCTCAAAGGTCATCGCACCTTATCACTCCAATTCCTAACCATTGCTCTAATACCACAAAAAGGGGATATCACACCCCGATCCTCGAGCGCGTGCCCATCCTTTCTCCTTGGTCGATTAAAGCGATGTCCTATGACGCATTGCCGACCCATTCATTTTAATACGCATGCGGAAGCATATAAACAATCCCCAGACAATAAAACAATGGGATAGGAAAGTAGGACCAAGTTCCAGACTTTCAAAAACAACCACACTTATATACATTGCAAACCAGTGCACATATATATAAAGTAGGCTACTAAGACAGATTCAACTTAGACAAGTTTAGAATTAAAGTCTACAAGTGGGGGTAGGTGTTCCACAAACTATGAGTCCTCGTCCTCCTCTTTTTCAACCTCCACACTCCAACTGGAATCTTCAGCAGACTGCACCAGACTTCCGTGATCTTCAAAATTAGGTCTGCTGCACCTAATGACCTAAAATGTTGTCCCACAACCGGGATGAGACTACGTCTCAGCAAATTCTACCCCTTAAGACCTGATTAGTAAACTAATACGCTATCCGGGCTGCCTATGCACGCATGGGTGAGAGGACTTACCATGGCCTTAGATTCCACCTGCATATTAGCACAGTTCAAGAGGCACCCAAGCAATCACATCACGGATCGATATCTCGATCAATTGACCTAGTCGATTACATGACAACAAGACTACTCACTGATCATTTCAGTCATTCTATTTCAATTCTTACTAACGGCTCAACGAGCCTAGCCTATCAATTTCTTGGCTATAAATCCGGTCCTAAAGGACACAACCTATCTCTAGGTGGTAATCACGGCCCAGTGGGCGCAACCTTTAATAGGTGGTAGATCACGTTTTTAGGGCACAATCCAGGCTTAGTGGTCATCACGACCCCACTCGGCATAACCTTTATTAGGTAGTAAATCTCGGCCCGATTGGGCGCAACCTTTAATAGGTGGCAAATCATGGCCTAGTAGGCGCGACCTCTATCAGGTGGCAAATCACAGCCCTAGTGGGCACGACCGATTCCAAATTCGGTGGTAAATCACGGCCTCGAAGGCAAGACATTTAATAGGTGGTAAATCATGGCCCGATAAAATATCATGCGTGGGCACACGGCTAGCCTTAGCCAAAATATAATATTTTCCTTTCCATAACTTCCATATTTTCTGTAGTCCACTCAAATATTTTTGGAATTATTAACTGATGCCTGGTTATTTTTCAATCAATAACCAACGATTATCCAATTAAAGAATAATTCTCACTTTCACAAATAATTCAATTCAACACGAAATAAAACTCAATTAAATAAACGGACTGCGCCACGACAATTAGCATAAAATTTTGGTCGTCGGCTATCCCCGCCTAACTTCCAGAAAATAAATAAATAAATAAATAATTTCGAAAATTAATAAATAAATACTAAAAATCCAATTTAGGCCCGTAATGCTTGATTGAAGCCCAATAAGGGTCGGGAAAAATCCCGAGATGCATTCAATAAATACTGGCACATGTCTACTCGCTAATTGCACAATCCAATTGCCTAACATGCATCACAATTATCTAATAATTACTAATCTACTCTAATCTAACCACCTAATTGCACTTAATTAAATCTAATCAACCCTTAAGCATAATTAGAAAAATAAGAAAGCATTAGTGAGCCAAACTCACTTGTGCAAAGCGAAGACCAGAACACCGCGACGGTGACGTTGACGGAAGCTTGGGCCGGGCCGAGGAGCCTTGAAAGCCCACAGCAAGTGTTATGCTTGATCTTGGGCTTGGGCCGCAGCTGGGCTGGGCTTGCTTCACGGGCCCAAAGTGGGCTGAGCTGCTGAATTAATGGGGTGCTGAAGATGAAAGTGGATTGGAGAATGAGCTGCTGTTGGGCTGTTGTTGGGCTTCGTGGAGATGGGCCGAAGACGCGCGGAAGGAGCTGCTGCGTGGACGACGCGCGGCGAAGAAGCTTCGGTCTTCGGTGGAGGCGTGAGCTTCGGTCGCTGAAAAATTTCGATGGAGCGAAGCAGTCAGATGGTGGCTTCGCTGGCGGAGGCGTTGACCGAGCGTGGCAAAGAAGCAGCTGGTGGGATGCTTCGGTGGAAGGAAACGATGAGATGTGGGGATTTCACGGTCATATTAAACAGAGAAGCTTCACCGGTTTGACTAAAAATAACGTGTGGCGTTGAGGGGAAAATTGGTGAAAGTGGAATCGTGTGAGTGGGTGAGGGAGTCTCGGTGGAGAGTGGGACGGTGTGTTGGCGTGAGGGGAGAGTTCGGTGGGTGGAGGGTGAGCTTTGGTTGAAGAGAAATGAAAGAGATGAAATTTGCAGAGGAAAAATGAAATGAAAAGTAGAGTAGAGAGAGAGATCGAGCGAAAGAGAAGAAGGCCGAAGGAGGAAGAGGCGGCGTCGAACGTGTTGGGGAAGCCACGACTGGGGCCAAAAAAGTCAAGAATTCTATCCAACCCCTTAATTGCTTGGTCCCCCTTTGATCCTCATAAATATCCCAATGTCCCCTAATTCTTTATTGTTTAATTTCCACCAAAAAATCCAATTTTGGTGCCAAAATGCAACCCTCCTCTCTTGATCCGAATTTCACTTAGTCTAGCTTCACCTTTTTCCTCAATTTCTCCAATTCGAAGTCCTATTTTGAAGAAGAAAAAGTCCACATAAATTCTATAAATTCCCATCAGCACATGGCTCGGCTTGGAAGTCGAAATTCCCTTCAAACGAGCCCGTCTGAATTTCCGTTCGATTTCCGAATCGATTTTCTGTAAAAATCTCGGAATCTTCGAAAAAATCTTCGAAAAGTGAGTCGACGTTCCTAAAATGAATCGTGACACGGCAGAACTTTCAATTTTTGAAATCGGGTTTGAATTCATGGTTATTTTTAATCAAACGAGCTTTTAGCATGACCTAGTCTATCGGGTAGTTTTAGGAATTTTTGGTGCAATTGACTCGTGGTCGATTTTCTTCAAACCACACGTACCTCTTCGACACATTGGCGACTCTCGGTGGTCGTGAAAATCTCGAGGTTTCAAATATGGACACAAGGTACCCAAAACGACAGAAAATCGGTTTAGTACCGATCGACGAGAATTTTGCAATCAGATGGAATCACCCACACTTTGATCACACATCCCAGTTGAATCGACTTATCTCCGGTCTCTGATCGATTTTGACAATGCCGTAATGACCCTTGCAGACTAGCACGGTTGAGCAGTTGATTCCTGGTCGAATTCTCAAGTCTATTGCGTTTAAAATCTCTTAATGGCTTCATCAGATAGGCCAGCTATCTCATAAGTGGCCAACTCAGAAAAAAACACTATAGTCGCGTTGACGAAAGGCTGAACTTATCCGATCGAAATCAGAACCTGAAAATCAGGATGTCACAAAAATATTATGAATTCACTAGGAACTATTATTAGTATATATCGAAACATCATGGCCTTGTAATGTTTGTATTGTTCCTGAAGGATTATATCAAGTAGTTATCAGAGCTTGTTTTATCTCTTTGTAGTTATGTTATGGCTAATGATTAGGCTTCATAATGGGGTTGATGAGACAAACGCTTTGCTGGTGTTTTCAGATCCGATAAACAAAGTGTGCGACAAGTTGAACCGGTGTGGGAAGAGGGTCGATGATGCTACCAAAAAGGCAGAGGCGCTTGTCGACAATGTCTGGCATCACTGTGAGTTTTCTCTACATTTTTTCTAGCTAAACATGTCTATATAATCAAATGGAAATGTTTTGGATTTATTTTTTCTAGCGAATTATGATCCTATAATCTGATAGAAACATTTTGGATTTATTCGTGGAGACGTATCTGATTGATGATTGCTTGCTTGCATATATTTCGTCTCATTTTTCTACAATATATGTGAAGGCTATTGATGTAAATATTCAATCCAAAGAGCTTGGCAATTACCACCTAGGAACAAATATATGTGGACGCTATTGATAAGTCATAGGCTTATTTTGCAATCACCCCCTCAGAACAGAGATATATGCGTCATAATTTGTGTATTCCACCCGCCAATTAATAGTTGAATGGATCAAGTCCTGTGATTATTTATCTAGAGAAGCTCCAACTTTGATGTGCGGTGCTATCTTCAGTGCTTATTCTTTTGGCAATCTATGTCAATTCCTATCTATAACAAATTGCCAAATGCATAACATGGCACTTCCGTGGAGAATATGGCTTGTTTTCCATCATTTTCTATGGCTATCAGGACCCTCAGGCTCTTTGCGTGGCTAAACGTTGGCCCAACTTCTTTTTCCCTGGAAAGAAGAAAAAATTAGCTTTGTCTTGTAAGAGCAAGCACTGCGGCAGTTGCATAAGCTTGGCTTTGGCTTGTTGTCAGTTTCTTTTGTCTATTTGTGAGAGACGAAGCCCATGATTTCTTTCATTCCCTTCCTCACGGTTTCTATTCGATTGAAATGTGATGTTAAGGACTCTATTCTTGCCGGACCTCAACTAATCGGTTATCGTTCTATGTTCGTTTTTCGAAACAGTTAAAACTAGCCATAGCATTACAGATACAGCAATAGCTCGACTTGCCCAAGGGACGAAAATGCTCAAAGAGTGGGGACGGGATAAGGTATTTGAACGTACTTTTGAAATTTTGCCGGGAGAGAAGCTTCTGAAAGCATGTGCTTGCTATCTATCCACTTCATCCGGCCTTGTCATTGGGACACTGTATTTGTCAACTAAGAGACTAGTCTTCCATGGGAATGAGCCTCTTTGCCATTACGCTCCCTCAGGGTAGCAAGAGTGGGTGTATTACAAGGTAACCTTTTCCAATCTTTCTGTAATTGCATTTACTATAGAATACCAGTACAAATTGATATGCACTGAGCTTTAGTTAGAATCATGATAAGTTTTTTATGCATTACAAATTCATAACTTGAGTTATTTTTGTCGAATTGTCTATTGGGACTAGCCTGCTGATTTTATAGTCGAAATTCGGGAGAACCTTCAATGGAAAGAGCCTGTATTTACTCATCGTTCGTACAACTACACTGAGCCATGGATCATTCTTCTCGTCATCTTATTTTTATCTAAGCATGAAGCATCTTAATGTAGTGAAACATACCTTCGAAAAAGTTTGTCAAGTTCTGCTAAGCTTCACTCTCCGACCATTAGTTTTTAACGTGCTTTCATCCTGATGGCTGTCTAGGTGCCACTGCTGCTCGATCAGTTGAGCTTTGTTAGTCGTTCTTCAAAAGGTTGGATAATTCTTAAAAGTACATCCAGGTCGTTACAAGGGATGGTTATGAATTCTGGTTCATGGGTTTCATATTGTATGATAAGGCTCTCAAGAACATAAATGAGGCTTTACAGCACAATCGTGAGAATAACACGGCTAGAAGGATACAAGGACGATCAGTGGCCAAAGGGGGGAAGTGATATTCAATTGTACTTGAATAATTTTGGTGTGTTGGTGTGGGTGTGTGACTGCTACGGATAATGCTTAGAGATGATCTAATCGATGAAAGGGAAGCATTTCATTTCAGTTTACTTCAGTTGAATATAATTGGTCCAATTTGTTACCATATTAAAATTCCTCAGAAAGTAGGCATTAACATTCCATCGTTCCAAGGACAAATCACGATTCTTTTCTACTGGAAAGGGGTTTGCTCAGTTGGGTTGTTTTGCTGGTCGTCTTGGCCTATGCCTTGGAGGTTAGGGTCGCCTAGGCCTCTTCCTCTGCCCCTCCAAGCCTTCCCCTCTGTCGCGACCAATTTTTTCGTGGTGATCCACCTAGGATTTGGCTAATGGATTACTAAGCCTAGACTTAGCTCGGGCTCTCCCAAGCGCATACCAATTCACGACTTAGGTTCAAATTCTTCAAACATGCAAGTTGATTTTATCTAGGAGTCGCCACTAATCTATTTTTTGGTGGGTCGATTAGAAACCCAAGTAAAGTAACGGGAGTTTTACTTTACTCCTACGAACCAGAGACTCTAGGTACGGGGACTTGGTTACACTAGATTTCTCTAATGCCCTTTCGGTACCATTATTTTATTTTCAAAAATGCTTTTGCAAGCAGCTTAAATTGATTTTAAATCTAATTCCCTCACATGTGAGGCGATCATGCGGGTGCGCAAACCATCAATTTAACACCCAAGTAAAGCAGTAAATAAATTGCAGGACTTACCTCATAGCAACGAAAGCATCTGCATTGTTAGATCAGAATTCACATCAACAGTCCTAGATATGATTTCTAATTAACACGCCATCACTCAATTTTTTGTTTTCACTTTTTTAACGACAATATAATCCATATGCAATGCAATGCTTCTAATCTAATATGAAATGATATGGCATGGCAACATGTCCTAAACTATATGAATGAGTAAACATTTTTGTGATTTCTCAATGAACATGTGATAATTAAATATGCAATCTAAATTAACAAAAATGACCTAATTTCGATGACGTGCAATGACGTACAAAATTATTTCAACTAAAATGACATGCAACATGCAATAATATGCGAGCTATATGTCACGCGACATTTATTAAATGACCTAGTCTAATGACGGACAATTTTTAATTAAATGAACCTAACAATAATCACTAAATGACGTGCATTTCATGAACCTAATTATGTATGACGTGCACATGATTTTTTATTTTTTTCTTAAAAAGAATGCAATTCATCCCATAAAATAAAACTAATTTATTCTAAGACATTTTTTGGTTTTTTTTTATGAAATTCGGAATTAGGAAAAATGTGAAAATTACCTAACTAGATTAAGATTCTATTCAATTTGCATTAGGAATTAGGTTAAGCCAAATCCTAATTTAAACTAAAGTATTATCTTAACCTAAATAATCCTAAAATGCAATCTATTTAAAAAATCTATCTGAACTTAAAATTAGTTAGAAAGTAAAATTGAACATGCAATCTTAACTAGTGAAACAAAAATCTAACATCCTAAATTTATGTCTTTTGGTATTTTTATTTAAGAAATTCGAAATAAATAAATTTCCTATTCTAGACATGCAAAATAACTTAAAACAAGTAATGTCCTAACATGCATCTAATCTAACTTAAATAATTTTTCTTTTACGGGAGCAAACAAATAAGGCATCAAGAACAACTTGGCACCAATTCAAGCAAGACATCATCCATGTCCATTTAATTTTGGGAAATAAATTGACGAATCGTATCTCGCGCATGAGATCGGATTGGCCAATTTTTAAATAAAATCACGAGTCGTATCTCGAGCGTGAGATCGGATTGGTGATTTTTCCGTGCGATTGCGAGTCGTATTTCGAGCGTGAAATCGGACTGTCAATCATATGCACGTTGCGAAATTAGGAAAATTTCCTAATTCATAAGGGCACTCAAGATTACGGATATGATAGCATATCAGGAATAAGAAAACTGAATATTCGGAAATTAAATTGGATAAGATTTTTACCTAATCCGAATATTAGCTTCCAAATAGGGCAAGTCGCAAACCGTGATCCTTGGATGATGGATCGCGAACCGTGGTCGATGATGGTTCGTGGTGCTCAACGGGGAATGATCGATGACACGTATTCAGTAATCCGGAGAAGAACGGTGGCCGGATGTCTTCTCACTTGGTCTTCTTTTGTTCCTTCTCTATATGAAAGTATTGGAAGCTACTGGGGACCACCATTAAAAAACTAGCTAGCCACCTGGACGCCTGCAAAGACAAATCTATAAACTACCGAGATAGCCCGAACAAGAAAAGAGATAGTCAGTGTTGAATCTTTGTCGGATGTTGCAATTAGGGATAATGAAACTTGGATAGCGACTTCGTCAAGAACCGCAACAGGACACGGCGCAAGTGCAGGCGTGGCCGGGCTTGTGAATTTCTGGGGCTCCTGAAGTCGCGTCAGCCGAAGCAGCAGCTTCTCAGTGTGATTGTCGCAAGGCTATTGGTTGGTACGGGTGCCGCTCGTCGTTACGTAGTTGGGGGATCAGCGGCCTGGACTCATAGTGGATCAACAATGGATCGGCGATGAGTGAGTCGCGGTGTGCTTGCAGTGCTATCTTGGTGGAGTTCGTCACGAGCGCTTGCGGTGAATGGCACGACAGCAAGGCGCCACGACTCACGTTGGCTTGAGACAGAGGTTGAATTTTCGAGCGACTTCGCGGCCAAATAACCTCCGCCGAGAATTCCGAAGTCACGATCCTTTGTCTTCAATCCCTCTGATGCTTCTTCCTCAAAAGTTGACAAGCAATTCTTCAACGTTTACCATACAATAAAAGACAAATTCCACCGTTTTGACCAAAAGCCAAAACAACCCACGATCTTTGATGATTTGCCAGTCAACGACGAGCTGAGAGCTGGAGACTTCTAGATGCACCTGGACAACATCTCGTCTTGACTTCACGCCGAGGCTACAGGACAAGATGATCTCACCAGGAAGGCTACGATGTTCGCGTGAGCTTGCTGGTTTTTGCGGCAGGATCACCGGGTTAGGTTGCAGGAGCGTTGGACAGGAGAATGCAGAACGAGCTATACACGTCAAGGGACGCTTGATGAAAGTAGTGGAAGCTGGTGGTGGTGTGAGATATAACCCCCACAACAATATGGGTAGGGCAGTCGCGTGAGGGCACTGCAGAACGTGATGGAGCACCGCAACACAACTACGAGATTCGTGGCTTGTGTTCTCCCTCAACGTGTGGTGTCCTCTCTCAATACTAGCCGTGTATGGAATTGTGTGGCCCCCCTTATTCTTCGTCTGCAAAGGTCCTTTATAGGGAGAGGGTTTGAACTATCATGGAAAGAAAGCATATTTTGTTTCCTTATGTGCATGCTTTGAAATATATTCTATTTCCTTTTCTTTTTTTCATTGACCGAATGCCTTCTCTGCAGGGATATATCTTTTTTTGCAAATCCGTGTAGAACATGCCCAACATTCCCTTCTCATGCTGATCTTTCGAATTTCCTTTGTGCATATTGTATGAATCGGACCGGATAAATTCTTTCCTCTTAAAATAATGCTGGTCAATTTCTTGCTCCCCACGTTGACCGAATTATGGCTAAGCCCATAATTTTCCTTCACGTGGATGGGCTTCTCCATGTACGAATCGGTGGCCGCTTACACGCTGTCCTTCCTTTGCATTCGTTCCCTTAAATGCACAAATATGTCGGTGCCAATATGCTGGAAATTTCTTAATTGACTTTTAACAATTTAGGACACTCATGTAATATCAATCACCATGGAGGAATTATCGACTTATCCAAAGTTAAATGCTCTTGTGGGCTTCAATATTCATAGCCATTCACCAAAATCCATTCACCGCCGGCCTAACAAATATGCAATTAAATGAAATATGCTCCTAATGACCATATGTTATGCAATTAAATTATATTTTTTTTAGGGGTTAAAATTAATCCCTAATTTTTTAATGTGATAAATGAATAAATGGGTCGCCAAAATTTAGGTATCAACAGCTGCCCCTCTTTGAAGGTGAGCTCGAAGAGGTTGCCTTCAAAGACAAATTGAGACCTAAATTTTGACTATGCATATGCTTTGAATGAATTTTTTTGTTGGAAAATGAATTTCATTTCTAAATGCAATTTATATGATGATGATGTATGGAAATGCTAATGCAAATGATAAATGAACCTACCTAGAATAACTTACCTTCAATGAGGATAGAGTAGTTCGAGATAGTTGGTGTTACATGTCCAGGACCCGTACTATTCTACGGTCGCCTTGAATGTAACATGACTTTACAAAGAGACTGCTTTCCCAGGACCCGTACCATTCTACGGTCGCCCAGTATAGCAGTGTTTGGTTGTGTCTAGGACCCGTACCATTTTACGGTCGCCTGAATGAGGAAATAGGTGTTGTCTAGGACTCGTACCATTCTACGGTCGCCTAAACGGGGATTCACTTTCCAGGACCCGTACCATTCTACGGTCGCCTGAATAAGGAATAGGTGTTGTTGAGGACCCGTATCATTCTACGGTCGCCTTGACGGAAAATTGATTTTTCAGGACCCGTACCATTCTACGATCGCCCGAATGGGGAAATTGCTTTTCCAAGACCCGTACCATTCTACGGTCGCCTGTTAGAGCAATAAATGTTGTTTAGGACCCGTACCATTCTACGGTCGCCTAAACGGAGATTTTGCTTGGCTAGGACCCGAACCATTCTTCGGTCGCCCAACGTTGCAACACAGATCATCTGACCAGGACCCGAACCGTTCTTCGGTCGCCTTAATCAGACTGAATTTGGAGAAAAATCTTTGAAGACAACTCAATTGAGCGTCAATGTATTCAAAATGGGAATACCTGTGCAACGACAAGTATTTAAGGTATGGATAGGGATATACTTACCTAGTGATATCTCTGATTATTGGGGATATATCTTCTGGAATTTAGATATCCTGTGGAGGCCTTTCACCTCCTGGTAGAAATAAATTTTGGGAACATCAAGGATGCACCTTGAATGTTCGTGAAGGCTTCTCATCTCCTAATATCATGAGGTATTCTGAAAGGAACTTGAATGTCATGAGCTCTTGGGTCTTTGAAAAAGCATTACCTGTCAGACATGATTAGAGCAAAAATGCATTTACCAAAGAAATAAGCAATTAAGGCTATTCTGGAATGCACACTTCAAAATCTACTTAAGTTTTTATTAATTCAATCGGGCTCATGCATAATGACCTTTGCATCACCCAAATTTCCACTGGAGAGAATTATCATTCAAGACAAGTTTCACTCATGACGTGGATTTCCTAAGAATACCAAATGAGGGACCTTCAGTTAGAAAGGACTTTCACTCACTCTCATTTAGAGGCTATTTTATGATAATCACTCCATCTCACTATCATCATACCAACAAGGGTCCAAGTATTCTCGCAAGCGATACGACCTTACCAATTTGAGAGGTCTTTAATAGGGACCGTAATATGGGCTTGGTCAATGGCTTAACAAAAGGACTCTTCAAGTCAAGGCAATTGAAAAAACAATTCTACAATCATCTTCGGGTTTACAAGTTAAGAACCCTGCAAAATGAGAAAGAAATAATCTTGCTCGCACCTCTTCGAGCGATGCTTAAAAACATATGAACTCCCATGTTAATTCAAGTGCCCTAATCTGAAGAGACTTTATAAAGGACGTAACGTAGGTTGGGTTCATGGGTTGAGAAATGAAAGGATCATTAGGCTCAAAATGTGTGTAAAGGGTGAGAGTTGGTGATCATCTTGGCATTGCCACTAGTTTTCTTTTTCTCCACGGGGATTGTCTTCATAAGGTGCCTCATTGATTTGCAAAAACTCAACATTTGAGTTCTTTGAGTATTGCTCCATTGTGATTCAATTCTTGCAATTCACAGTCATCTATCTTGACTCTTTTTTTTTTTTTTTTTCATTTTCATCTATGGGCATTGGCCTTGCTTTTACCAGGCACACCGCTTTTTTATGCCCCTAGTTCTCATTCATTTTTTTTTCACTTCTTTTTCATGGGCATTGGCCTTGCTTTTACCAGGCACACTGCTTTTTCATACCCCTTAGTTCTATTTTGATTTCTATGCATGCGTCAAGCAATTACACTTTGAATGACATTCGAATTTTTAAGGGTCTTCATCTACCTTTTGCCTTGCCCCAGTGTGGGGGGATGATCACCAACTGGGTTTAAAGAAATGAAATTGCAGGCTCAAGTGGGCTATGCAAAGGACATAAATGTATAGGATAGAGAAAGAAATGCTTTTCGTCATCCTAAGGCACTTAAATTACCGCATGAATTCAATGTAATAGCATGACTTGAAGATTGATGCAAGTGAGAGCAAGAAAATTTCAATTCATTTTCCTCACCTCATGATGCCATTTTACCTCCAACTTGCCCCGATGTGGGGTGGTTCTTGACAGGATAACTTGAAAAAAAATCTCCACAAGTGTATGAGGCTCCAAAGGGTTAAGCAATAGATCGCCTGTTGTGTTTGGGATAGAGAAATGAATTGCCCCTCATCATTTCGGTCATCGTACCTTTTGCGAGAGAACTCTTTACCTTGCAGATATGGAACTTCCTACACTCATCTCACAAGTGTATAAGTAGGGGACTGTGTATAGGATAAGGCTTGCCTTTCATCATCCTGATACGTCTCATTCAGCATTCTTAAACATTGATGTCACTCCATTGAGTTGTCTATCTTGACAAATCTCCACATGAAATTGGTGAGCTAAATCAATATGAAAATTCTCTTTTCAAAAGAGTCCAACAACTTTAAGCATGAAAAGCTTTTGTGACTTCAAAACAAACAATTTATTGCACTCAAAACATGGTTTTAAGCATTCATTCAAGGGATTGCTCCACAAAGGGATTGTCTCAGCAATGGATGTCCTTGGATTGTCTCTATCAATCAAAAGTGAAAATCCGCTTTTGCCCCTACACAAGAGAACGTGCATGAATAGGATACTATGCAACATCAAAACAAATTCAAATTGCACATCCATTTTGGCTCGAATCGAGATTTTATCCCGGTCGGGTCACTACCAAAATCTGTAGTTTCGTCATCTGCAAGGAAAAGAACCAAGCGTCATCTCCCAAAATTAATTATATTCATGAACCCAATGTATCCATTTCATCCAAGACGGATGATCCTCTTTTGACTTGTTCCATCATTTTCTCACGGAAATGAGAAACTTCATTTGACATCTCACACAAATTGTAATGAGATGTGTCACACATCACACTTTGGAATCTAGATGATCTTCTTTTGACTTGCCATTGGTTTCTCATTGATGTGCAAGGAAATCGCTCGGGACAAGTAAGAGTAATGTCTTTTTCACTCTTGGGAGATGTTATCAAGATCAGCTAGGAAATGATCCCTTGCCCCCACGCCTTTCTGTTATGCTCTGAGACATGAGATAAATGAGTTAGAAAAACAAACAATGGTAACCTAATGCATGCTTTTGGAAATGACTTCAAAAATGATTTTTTTTAGGAATATTTTGGATGAGGAAGCATGAAGAAGCCCAGTCCTCAGAATTTCTTCATGGATGATATTTTCTTTTCATTGTTGGATATCGTCACCGGAATGGTTTGGTGTACCCCATCATATCCTCAAAACAAAACTTGTAATTTTATTGATTATCACCAATCAAATTACATTTATTGGAATGAAAAATGTGATAGAAGAAATTAAAACTAATCCCTAAAAATTCCCACGCATGGGAAGGTGCAATTGAACATGCCCCTAATTAAGTAAGGAAAACGAACTGCTTAGGACCATGAATCATGTGTGCTTGAATTCTTCACCCTCCTTAGTCTTGTGATGTGAACCCTACAGGTCAGAGATTCTTCCTTCTAGATATGTCACTAGTCTCTTCATGGTGGCACCAAATTCGACAACCTTAGGAAAATGAGACGGTTCAAAAGTCCTCTTGGCTCTTTTCTTCGAGTCGCAATTTCTCACTTGATTTGATCCATCATTTTAGCTCTTGATTGTGAATGGATGGGTGAGCGGATGGGTGAGCGAGATCGCTCCATAATCACCTAGTTCAAATGAACGGGAACAAGTAAGCATGAGATGTAAATAAAAAGTCAATCCATGACAATGGTCTAATCGATTTTTCCATTTTTTTTTTTAATTTATTCATGAAAAGTTCTCACAAGAAGGGTATTTCCTAAAAATGGACTAGGAAAATAAAGATAGACACCCTAGCAAGACTAAATTCCCTAGACATGAATTGAAAACAAATTCTCTAAAGTTTTTTTTGGCAAATGATTCATTGCATGGCAAATTCCTCATTTCATTCTTAATTGACGAATGAATTAGATCAAACGACTAACCTAGATTGTCATGGACGGACCAAAAGTAAATTGCATAGTATAAGGGTAGAAGACTTACTTCACCAAGGAGAATCAATGGCAATCACATAGACATGCGCATGGTAAGTGGTCGATTTCTAATCTATAAGGCTTATCAAAGTGGAGCCACAAGGATGATCAGACTAGCCACGGACCTGTGGACTATGTCGGGTCCTCATGACTCCGGCTTGGTCAAAGAGCCGACTCGGGTCGCGGGCTTGCGGACCGAGGTGGGTATTCTTGACACCATGAAAGAAACTTCGGGATTGAGATGGGCGACTCGTACCGCGAGCATGCGGTTGGAGTGGTATCCATCTCAATACCATCCTAAATGATCCTATGCGGCCCAGGTTCGGCGGCAGGTTGTGTGTGCAAGAGTGTAGTGCAAATGCAAGGCATGCACAATAGTTTAAATCACACAACACTTCAATAACTTAAATTTAAAACATTCATCCTTAACTCCAACCTGCAAGATAAGGGTTAACAATCACTACTCCCCTTATACCTCCTATCCTGCAAAAACATTTAACACCTTAAAGGTTAGGGACGTACCTGTGATCCTGCTGCCAAACAAAAACATTTTTCAAAAAGGAAAATTGGCCTAAGTCCACTAAGAGTTTCAACTCAAGTCCCCAGTGGAGTTGCCAAGCTGTCGCGACCAATTTTTTCGTGGTGATCCACCTAGGATTTGGCTAATGGATTACTAAGCCTAGACTTAGCTCGGGCTCTCCCAAGTGCATACCAATTCACGACTTAGGTTCAAATTCTTAAAACATGCAAGTTGATTTTATCTAGGAGTCGCCACTAATCTATTTTTTGGTGGGTCGATTAGAAACCCAAGTAAAGTAACGGGAGTTTTACTTTACTCCTACGAACCAGACACTCTAGGTACGGGGACTTGGTTACACTAGATTTCTCTAATGCCCTTTCGGTACCATTCTTTTATTTTCAAAAATGCTTTTGCAAGCAGCTTAAATTGATTTTAAATCTAATTCCCTCACATGTAAGGCGATCATGCGGGTGCGCAAACCATCAATTTAACTCCCAAGTAAAGCAGTAAATAAATTGCAGGACTTACCTCATAGCAACGAAAGCATCTGCATTGTTAGATCAGAATTCACATCAACAGTTCTAGATATGATTTCTAATTAACACGCCATCACTCAATTTTTTGTTTTCACTTTTTTAACGACAATATAATCCATATGCAATGCAATGCTTCTAATCTAATATGAAATGATATGGCATGGCAACATGTCCTAAACTATATGAATGAGTAAACATTTTTGTGATTTCTCAATGAACATGTGATAATTAAATATGCAATCTAAATTAACAAAAATGACCTAATTTCGATGACGTGCAATGACGTACAAAATTATTTCAACTAAAATGACATGCAACATGCAATAATATGCGAGCTATATGTCACGCGACATTTATTAAATGACCTAGTCTAATGACGGACAATTTTTAATTAAATGAACCTAACAATAATCACTAAATGACGTGCATTTCATGAACCTAATTATGTATGACGTGCACATGATTTTTTATTTTTTTTCTTAAAAAGAATGCAATTCATCCCATAAAATAAAACTAATTTATTCTAAGACATTTTTTTTTTTTTTATGAAATTCGGAATTAGGAAAAATGTGAAAATTACCTAACTAGATTAAGATTCTATTCAATTTGCATTAGGAATTAGGTTAAACCAAATCCTAATTTAAACTAAAGTATTATCTTAACCTAAATAATCCTAAAATGCAATCTATTTAAAAAATCTATCTGAACTTAAAATTAGTTAGAAAGTAAAATTGAACATAAAATCTTAACTAGTGAAACAAAAATCTAACATCCTAAATTTATGTCTTTTGGTATTTTTATTTAAGAAATTCGAAATAAATAAATTTCCTATTCTAGACATGCAAAATAACCTAAAACAAGTAATGTCCTAACATGCATCTAATCTAACTTAAATAATTTTTCTTTTACGGGAGCAAACAACTAAGGCATGAAGAACAACATGGCACCAATTCAAGCAAGACATCATCCATGTCCATTTAATTTTGGGAAATAAATTGACGAATCGTATCTCGCGCATGAGATCGGATTGGCCAATTTTTAAATAAAATCACGAGTCGTATCTCGAGCGTGAGATCGGATTGGTGATTTTTCCGTGCGATTGCGAGTCGTATTTCGAGCGTGAAATCGGACTGTCAATCATACGCACGTTGCGAAATTAGGAAAATTTCCTAATTCATAAGGGCACTCAAGATTACGGATATGATAGCATATCAGGAATAAGAAAACTGAATATTCGGAAATTAAATTGGATAAGATTTTTACCTAATCCGAATATTAGCTTCCAAATAGGGCAAGTCGCAAACCGCGATCCTTGGATGATGGATCGCGAACCGTGGTCGATGATGGTTCGTGGTGCTCAACGGGGAATGATCGATGACACGTATTCAGTAATCCGGAGAAGAACGGTGGCCGGATGTCTTCTCACTTGGTCTTCTTTTGTTCCTTCTCTATATGAACGTATTGGAAGCTACTGGGGACCACCATTAAAAAACTAGCTAGGCACCTGGACGCCTGCAAAGACAAATCTATAAACTACCGAGATAGCCCGAACAAGAAAAGAGATAGTCAGTGTTGAATCTTTGTCGGATGTTGCAATTAGGGATAATGAAACTTGGATAGCAACTTCGTCAAGAACCGCAACAGGACACGGCGCAAGTGCAGGCGTGGCCGGGCTTGTGAATTTCTGGGGCTCCTGAAGTCGCGTCAGCCGAAGCAGCAGCTTCTCAGTGTGATTGTCGCAAGGCTATTGGTTGGTACGGGTGCCGCTCGTCGTTACGTAGTTGGGGGATCAGCGGCCTGGACTCATAGTGGATCAACAATGGATCGGCGATGAGTGAGTCGCGGTGTGCTTGCAGTGCTATCTTGGTGGAGTTCGTCACGAGCGCTTGCGGTGAATGGCACGACAGCAAGGCGCCACGACTCACGTTGGCTTGAGACAGCGGTTGAATTTTCGAGCGACTTCGCGGCCAAATAACCTCCACCGAGAATTCCGAAGTCACGATCCTTTGTCTTCAATCCCTCTGATGCTTCTTCCTCAAAAGTTGACAAGCAATTCTTCAACGTTTACCATACAATAAAAGACAAATTCCACCGTTTTGACCAAAAGCCAAAACAACCCACGATCTTTGATGATTTGCCAGTCAACGACGAGCTGAGAGCTGGAGACTTCTAGATGCACCTGGACAACATCTCGTCTTGACTTCACGCCGAGGCTACAGGACAAGATGATCTCACCAGGAAGGCTACGATGTGCGCGTGAGCTTGCTGGTTTTTGCGGCAGGATCACCGGGTTAGGTTGCAGGAGCGTTGGACAGGAGAATGCAGAACGAGCTATACACGTCAAGGGACGCTTGATGAAAGTAGTGGAAGCTGGTGGTGGTGTGAAATATAACCCCCACAACAATATGGGTAGGGCAGTCGCGTGAGGGCACTGCAGAACGTGATGGAGCACCGCAACACAACTACGAGATTCGTGGCTTGTGTTCTCCCTCAACGTGTGGTGTCCTCTCTCAATGCTAGCCGTGTATGGAATTGTGTGGCCCCCCTTATTCTTCGTCTGCGAAGGTCCTTTATAGGGAGAGGGTTTGAACTATCATGGAAAGAAAGCATATTTTGTTTCCTTATGTGCATGCTTTGAAATATATTCTATTTCCTTTTCTTTTTCTCATTGACCGAATGCCTTCTCTGCAGGGATATATCTTTTTTTGCAAATCCATGTAGAACATGCCCAACATTCCCTTCTCATGTTGATCTTTCGAATTTCCTTTGTGCATATTGTATGAATCGGACCGGATAAATTCTTTCCTCTTAAAATAATGCTGGTCAATTTCTTGCTCCCCACGTTGACCGAATTATGGCTAAGCCCATAATTTTCCTTCACGTGGATGGGCTTCTCCATGTACGAATCGGTGGCCGCTTACACGCTGTCCTTCCTTTGCATTCGTTCCCTTAAATGCACAAATATGTCGGTGCCAATATGCTGGAAATTTCTTAATTGACTTTTAACAATTTAGGACACCCATGTAATATCAATCACCATGGAGGAATTATCGACTTATCCAAAGTTTAATACTCTTGTGGGCTTCAATGTTCATAGCCATTCACCAAAATCCATTCACCGCCGGCCTAACAAATATGCAATTAAATGAAATATGCTCCTAATGACCATATGTTATGCAATTAAATTATATTTTTTTTAGGGGTTAAAATTAATCCCTAATTTTTTAATGTGATAAATGAATAAATGGGTCGCCAAAATTTAGGTGTCAACACCCTCCAATTCGTCCTCCTGGTTCAGGTCTGGGTGCTTCTTAGGCATCAGAACTGTTCCTGCGCTACTGCTGCTTCGCGGTTTATGGTTCGTGCATGCTCGTGGGACTTGGGTTGAAAGGTTAGGAGTTCGTTCATCCCCTCCTACCCTGTTCAAGCTAATCCCCTGTTCTCTTTCAACTTGCTTCCCCTAGTTGGCTTTGACGCCCTTGGCCTAGCATCCCAACTCCCTCCATCGTCCCGGTCAAAGTCGGCTGTGCTGCGGCCCTTGTCAAGCTACTGTGTCAGTCTTCTCGGGCTCCCTTGAGTGTCTGGCTGCTGCTGCTCCGAGGTCTAACAGGGGTTTTTAGTCTCAACAGAACCTGCCTTAGCCCGGTTAGCCTTTTACTTGTTATGGTTCTCTTGATGGCTATACTATAGAGGGTTCGGGTGGAAGTTGGCTTGGTCTTGCTGTAGTGATGGCTACTTTATCTTTTGTGGTTGGTGAGCTAAGTAATGCGGTCTAGTTGAATATTGGAACTGAGAAGGCTTCTAGCCATCTCACTCGAAACAAGGAGGTCCAGCCCTCCTTGCTCACGGGCAAGGCTCCTGTGGAAATGGAGACTACAGGCCGTGGTCGTCCCAAGGATGGGGCGAGTGATATGCGTTCGAGAGGACGAAGCAGAGCGAGGTCGGCTTCCAAATGGCCCCAAGCCTTGCAAAAGCAAGTGAGGGACTCAGAGGCCCCTGCTGCCCGGACGTGGGCAAATGTTGCGAAGCTTGCGGCGAAAGGGTATAACCTTACCTTTGTTCCTTCTTCGTTTGAGGATGATGTCCCTGAGGTGAATCTCCCTGAAGAGGTGCTGGATGTGGTGAATCCCAAATGGCATGAGTGCCTTGTTGGGTATTATGTGGGAAGGAGGTTGCCTTTCCAGCTCACGGAGTTCTCGCTCAAGCATAATTGGGGACCAGAACTTGTTGAGGTCTTAACCGATGACCAGGGTTTCTTTTTCTTCCGCATCCCTGACCCCTTGTTTAGAAGGAAGATCTTGGAAGATGGTCCTATAACAATTGCAAGGGTTCCGCTCATATTGCAACAATGGAAGAGTTGAAGAGGGAAAAGCAAACCACGGTGCCAGTGTGGATTCGCTTGAAGAACCTACCTCTTGACCGTTGGATAGCCCTGGCAATTAGCGCCATTGCGAGTACCGTTGGCAACCTCTGTTTGTTGATCAACGCACGGAGCAAACTCGTATGATTTCCTTCGCAAGAGTTCGCGTTGAGTTTCAACTTAATCAGTCGAAGGTCTCTTCAGTCAAGGTAAGACTTAATGGAGTGGCTCGGTCTATTACCATCGAGTATGAGTGGAAGCCAGTGGAATGCTTGAAGTGTGGCTCCTTTGGACACACTTGTGCGGCCTCTTCAGCTAGTTCAAAGGCAGTGCAGGGCTAGCAGCAGACTCGGGCCATTCCCTCCCCACCCGTGGAGGCCCGACCCCCTGAGACTACTTCGGTGTTGGTGGTAGATCTTAAAGAGGATGAATTGGGTTGGAAACAAGTTAGGGGAAAGAAGAAAAAATCTTCCCCTCCTAAGGAGACGAGCTTGGCCCATTTGGTCAGCTCCGGAGATGAGGGGCGATCCCTCAAGTAGAAAGCGGCAGCTGTCAAGAGCTTACCCTCAACCTCTACCCGTAGGGCTCAAAGTGGGCTTCGGACCCTCACCAAAGTGGATGCTCCGGGCTCTACCGTGGAGGAAGATCCCATTAGCCCTCTTGATGTTTCAGTAGCAGACCCAGGTAGTGGATCGGAATCAGATGGGTCGGCCAACCACCTTGGTAGCTCGGATGATGATCTTCTCTCGCCTTGTCTATCGCCGAAGGCTCCTCTGACTAGGAGGAGAGTGGAGACTATCCAGGATAAGCTTTTGGCGCTCTCCCCAGCCCTGCCTCGTTCGTCGGCCCATGCAACTCCCCCTCCAAGCCGCCGCAAGCCTCTGAAAAGGAGGTAACCCTTACTCTCTTCCTCTTTTATACATATGTATATAGGTTGCTGGAATATTAGAGGCCTTGTTGACTCGACTAGGCAAGTAGAGGTTTGTAACCTCGTTTTATCGAACCACTTGTTCTATATTGGTTTGTTGGAAACTAAGGGTGCGCACGACAAAATTTCTAGAACATAAATTGATTTCTTAATAAAAATTGGGAAATTAAAAATTTTAGCTTATGATTTCTTTATCAAATCTATTTCTGGAATATAAATCTGTTCCAGAAATAGAAAAATTAAATTACGGTACCAAATGGATTTCTATTCCAAACCTGTTCTGGGGAACAGAGAAATAAAAAAATAGAGAAGTAGAAATTTTATCATGCGTGCCCTAAGGTGCCACAGGATCGCTTCAACTCCATCTTTAAAAGTCTGTTGAGGGATTGGTGTTGGATTGCAAACTACAACTTCTCCCCTATGGGCAGAATTTGGGTTGGTTAGGACCCCTTAAGGGTTAAGTTTGAAGCCTTCTTAGTTACCAAGCAGGCAGTTCATGGGAACTTTGAGAGCCTGGATTCTAGGGTGGCTTGCTGTATCTCTTTTGTTTATGGAGATCACTCATTTTCACTGAGTAGACCTCTTTGGGAGGATATCATATTCAGAAGCATCCATTTCCACGACACTCCTTGGCTTATCTTGGGGGATTTCAATGCTATTAAGGATCCATCAGACCGTGTCGGTGGTTCTAAAGATTGGCTCCCTTGTTTTGATGAGTTTGGACAGTGCTTTGAGCAGGTTGAGCTGGAAGACTTGAGGTTCATTGGTTTTAGATACACTTGGACTACGTCATTGGGGCCTTCTAGGAAAGCAAGAAAGATCGACAGGGTTCGGGTAAACGCCAAGTGAAGTCTGGATCTCTCTTACTCGGAAGCCTCCTTCCTAGCGCCAGGAATCTCGGATCACTCGCCTATGGTGGTGAAGGTGCTTAATCTCTATTGTGATGGCTCAAGCATCTCAATAGAGATTCTTGCTTTAATATCTCCGCCAGAACTCTTGATGCGAGGAAGACGTTGGAGACCGCTTAAGCAAGCTTGTAACAAAACCCCTTTTCTGTTGACCTTACTGAGGTGGAAAAAACCAAAGGTGTATCTTTGCAGAGTTGCGTGCCTTGAGGAGTCCTTCTTCAGGCAAAGGTCCAGGGTCAGATGGCTCAGGTAGGGAGACCGCAATACTAAGTTCTTCCACCAGTATGTCAACAAAAGACATTTGAGAAACAGAGTCCTTTCTGTTCTCGACTCTTCAGGGAACCAGGTGACCGAGCCACGGTTGGTGCAGCGTTGATTTGTAGAGTTCTTTAAGGACCTCTTGGCGCCACAAGGGGAGCTGGTTAGACCTTTGCTAGAGGACCTGAGGGAGGTTATCTAGCATCCACTCTCGGATGATCAGGTTGCGCTCCTTGCTCAGTCGGTTATAGAGTTGGAGATCTGGGACACTATCTTCTCCTTGCCTAGGGGAAAGGCACTTGGACCAAATGGTTTCACAGCGAAGTTCTTCGAAGAAAACTAGGACACGGTTAGTCCCTTAGTCACGGCTGCAGTGATGGATTTCTTCATCTTCGAAAAAATCTTAAGGGAGATTAACAATACCATCTTGGTGATGGTTCCTAAAGTGATCAACACCACTTCCGTGGAGGATTATAGGCCTATCGCCTACTGCAACACTATTTACAAGTGTATTACAAAGGTGCTAGCTAATCTGGTGGCCCTAGCTTTGAAGAGCACGATAGGCCCTTTTCAGACTGCTTTTGTAAAAGGCAGGCGGATCAGGGATAACATCTTGCTGGCCTAGGAGCTGTTCTCTAGCTTCCACCTCGAGCCTTATCTCCATAAATGTGCAATAAAGGTGGACTTTAGGAAAGCCTATGATACTGTGGATTGAGACTTTCTCGAAGGTGTGTTGTTGGCCTTTGTCTTCCCTCAGTCTGTCACGCGACTTATTATGACTTGTGTGCGCACACCCAAATTTTCAATTGCTTTGAATGGAGAGCTCCACGGGTTCTTTGCGAGCGGCCGAGGTCTCCACCAAGGTGATCCCATCTCTCCTTACCTTTTCACTATGGTTATGGAGGTGCTTTCAGGGATCATTCTTACGTACTCTTTGAGGCCTGATTTCAAGTTCTTCTAGAGATGTAAGGCAACGGGTCTTTCACATTTCTTTTTTGCGGATGATGTCTTCCTTTTTTGTGAGGCTCACCTACGGTGGCTCTCCTTAAGGAAGGTCTTCATATATTTTCCTCTTAGAGTGGCCTTTGTCCTAACCCGTGCAAGAGTGAATTTTTTTTGGCGGGTGGGGCACCCTCCTTAAGGAATGGTATTCTCTTGGAGTTGGGCTTTCGAGAAGGGAACTTGCCGATTTGGTACCTGTGGGTTCCTATAATCACTTTGAGGATCAGCAAAGCAAACTGTTGTGCCCTTGTCAACCGTATCACTGTAAGGGTTCAGTCTTGGACTCACCGTTTCCTCTCTCTTGCTGGACGGCTTCAGCTTATCAGATTAGTTCTTCATGCTATACAAGCCTACTGGGCTAGTGTATTTGTTTTACCTATAGCTATGGTGGACCAGATAGAGAAAATCCTTAGACAATTCCTGTGGAAAGGTCCGGATCTGGGCAGGGGTGGTGCTAAGGTAGCTTGGGATGAAGTTTGCCTTCCAAAGGTTGAAGGAGGACTAGGTATCAGGAGGCTCTGAGATTACAATAAAGCCGCCATGCTAAAGCATATCTGGCTTTTGTTCTCTGACAAGGAAGCGTTGTGGTGTAAGTGGGTCCATTCCACTTTCTTAAAGAACAAGAACTTTTGGGTTGCTAGGAAGCCAACCTTTGGCTTCTGGGCTTGGAAGAGCTTGTTGAACCTAAGGAGTGATTTCCAGATGGCCTTCTACTGGAAAATTGGCAATGGTCAAACAACCTCTCTTTGGTTTGATAATTGGCACCTTAGGGGGCCCTTGAACCTACTTTTCTGACATTCACTTATCTACAGCTTAGGGCTCTCTAGGCAGGCCTGTGTTGCCGACCTCTTCTCAGATGCTGGCCAAGCTCTCAGGACGGTGCTTGAATCGTGGGGTCATCCTCTCTCGGTCCTGTCGGGTGACCCGAATCGTTACTGCTGGCGAGAAAGCCCTTCGGGCCAGTTCACGGTGGCAACGGCGTGGAACTCCATCAGGAAGAAGAGATCGCGGGTCCATTGGCACTCCTTCGTGTGGGACAACGCCATAGTACCTCACTATCAGCTTAATCTTTGGCTCATTACCAAGTGCAGACTTCCAACCCAAGCTCTCCTTCTGTCCTATGGGAGAATTGGAAGTGCTGCCTATGCGTTTTGCAAGAGTATGCTCGACTCTATTGATCACCTATTTTGTTATTGCTGTGTCATGGCTGGCGTTGCTTTCTTTTGGGCTTCCAGATGCAATTTGCCTTGGCATAACAGAACTTGGAGGGAGAACCTCCGTTGCGCCGCTACCTATTTGATGGGCAAAGATTTTTACAAGTGCATTGCCCCTTTTTCCTTTAGCGCACTTTGTCATATCATTTGGAAAAACATGAATAGCATCATCTTTAGAGACCAGCCCCTGACGGTCCCAGCCATGAAGAACCACCTCTTCAAAGTGGTCCGATACAAGGCTATCGCCTTCAGGAACGTTGAAGATGATTTCAAAAACAGAAGGTTGCAGAGAAGTTGGGGCCTAGACCCGATTATTTTCACTGGGGACCCATAGATAGTTCGTTCTAACGGTGACCTCTTCCTTGCCTGTGGCGTGTTTGGTAGCCGGTTGACCATGCCGTGCTTTTTTTTGGTCTTGGTGGTGTAGTGTGTGTGCCGCAATTTGTGGCTTTTACATCTCGTCACCCTTCCACTCCTTTTGTTCCTGCATTTGGAGTGTAAGTTGCTGGTGACGAGATCTTTTGTACATTCGGCCTTTCCTCAGTATACTTTTTACCTTTTACCAAAAAAAAATAAAATTCCATCGCTCCGAATTTTTATATTGTTTATAATTTTATTTAGTCACTATATGATTAATTAATAATTGTGAAATCTTCCGACGTTGTGGGGATCAATTATGTTCCTAAGTAAGGAATGAAAGAAGTAATTTTTGGAACTTTTTCTTGTTAAGAAATTAATTAATTCCTTATGATTTTCAAATATAATTAATGTGGTTACTTAACCAATGTGTTTACAAGAGTCAATTGATCATATAAACAGGATTTTGACACATGAAACAACCATTGAAGCCTGTTTTACTAGGCTCTTGTACTATATATAGATATTAGATATTAGTTTAAGAACCCTATTCTTTATTATTAATTCGAAAACTTTGCAGAACGTCCTCGAAGTGACGAGAAACACTTCCAATGCCTGTACATAATAGGATAAGAGAAGCTAATGCGTGCATATAATGTTGCCTTGGTTTATATTGTCTGTGATTAAACAATAAACGATATCAATGGTAGTCCTTATATAAGAAGAGAATGAGGGGGAAGATATTGTCAACTATTCCAAGTTCGACTACTCAAGGATTAAAGTTTAGTCAAGGTCGCAGAGGCGTGCGCCTCTCCTAATTTACATTGGTAAGCTCGACGTCTACCTCTCTCTGAGGGCACCCTTCTTCTACACGATCGGGAAGTCCTTGCTCAGTAGATGGCGTGCCTTGCTCATTGGTCAAGACGTCGTTGTTTTGGCTGGAGTCGCTCGACAGAATTGGAGGGAAATGAATGTTTTCTAAAGTTTCAATAGCTGCAATCTCATTGCCGCCATCATTCATAACTCCATCCCTAAATCTGCCCTTCCTAAAAGTATGGGAATTGGCATCTCTTTGGTAAAATCTTCTTCCTAATTCAACAGTCTTCTCCCACAATGAACCCGAAGAACTTGTTACTTCCTGCCAATTTCTTTTAATGAACATAACCATGAAAATGAGGAGAGCAGAAACTGCAGCAGCTCCAGCAATCAAAAATAGACCCCAAAAACTGTCCAGACCTAGGCTGTCGGATGAAACCGGGGAATTCAAATTTTGGCACTTGGTTTTGGATGTAAGCCACGCATTTTCAATTTCTGTCATTTTAGGCCCTTCAGTCACATTGAGGATTGCTCGCGAAATATCTGGTACCAGCGGAGACCCTTTGGGGAAAACCTGTAAACCGAAAAGAGCTGAACATGAGATCTTTTTCAATCAAATTATTAACTACTAAACCTAAAAATTGAAAATTTGGAGGGTTTCCACTTTTAGCTAGAATTGAGGGATCGAGGACTGTACAAAGCCAAATCCAGCAGTTTTGAATACTGGAATCATGGTATATTTGTTGCAATATTCTGAAAGTATAAGCTTAAGGTAGGGGACTTCATGGAATGCTGCTGCGATCCCGCCTTTTGCGCTTCCATGGGAAAGAAGTGCATCGCATTCTTCAGGAGACCGATAAGATATTAGTCTTGCATCATCAAATTTCATTTGCTTTAGCATTCCATAAATGAAAGAGCCATCTTGGTAACCCACATTTTCTCCACTCTTTAGGAGTTGATCCACATCAGTCATAGTTGGTTGAAGATTTTGCACCACCAAAAGAGAGCTCAAGCTTGCCGTATAACTTTGCGTTAGTATAAGTACCACAAAAATCCACACGATCACAACAAATCGTGCTAAGTTGCTACGTACATTCTCCCCTGCAATCCAAATTAAGGCTAACCACATAAATTCTCCTACAATGATATGTAAATTTCAATGTTCGATTTATCTATTAAAGTGAAAGGTGATTACTTTGTGCAAAGACCACAGTTGAAAAGGAGAACCAGAAGCTCGTGCCAACTTGATGTGTGGCTGGACCCCTGAAATCTTCGTTAATCCGATGTTCGAGAATCCATACAACCAATGCTATAAACACAAAGAAGCATACGGTGGTTAGCCAAAGGTCCCAAGTGAGCGGCTTCAAAAAAACCCAAGCCTTCTTGCTCTTGTTGTCCTTGTATGGCACGAGCATTGCACCCCCCGATTCGGTGTATGGTAAGGTGAAATCCACGTACAATGATCTGTTCGCTATGATTGTCGTATCACCCACCACTGCATCATAATTCTGTTCCAATAAAAGGAGCAGAAATGTTTTCTTTGTCAACAACATTGTAGCATAGTAATTTTCAACACGTATTCCAACAAAATCAAGCACTTGCAATGAGCTCACCTGGTAAAATACTTGATCGATCATGTCATTGTAACTACCAGCGCTACTTCCATCAGGCAAGGCAAACGGAATAAGGTCATAAGCCACAGCATAAGGCAATTTTTCTATGACGGCGTGAAAGATGTCAATACAATATCCAGTGACTTGGGATGTGTTTGTGCTAGGATCTTGAGTCACCTTCACGAATTGATTAAAACCGTTCTTTGCAGGAACTAAGATTTTCAACCTCTTCCCATTTGTGGGAATCTCCCAACCCTTAGGAATCGAGGTCGAATCTCCTGGCCATATTATTGATCGGAGATTACTCTTCAAAGTGGAATATTTGCTTGTGCTAACTGAACTCAAATCTCTTTGCAGCCCATTTTCTAGCGTCCAAAACCCGATCCCTCTTGCTGCATTTCCATTGATATTAACAATCTGGAACGCTGACGACTCTAGTTGCCCATCAACAAGGCTAAAATTTCCAGCGAGGCCCGAAAATGTCGTGTTGGCTAGTCCTTGGAGAAGTTTCTGACCATTTTGAGAGACCCCAATATTGTCGAGATCCGTTGCATCTGTCGAAGCCTTCAACGTCTGGAAGGTAAAATTGGCCGCATCCATTTCCTCGACAACCATTGCCAAAGCCCGAGCAGCATCATAAGCCCAGTATCCAAAAATGTTAAACCTAGGATTAAGGATGGATGGATTGTCTTGTTGGAATTTCATCTTCCATCGGACCATGAAATTGTCCAGGTTTGGCGTGTCTGGGATATAAGTCTTTATGCCTAGTACTCCTTGCATCGAACTAGCGACAACAGACGAATCCACAGAACTTAATAGGTCAGTGATTCCATTAGTCAAGATCCACACGTAACCTTCGCCCATCATTCCCACCTCTTTTGCTTTGGCCAATAGTCGAGAACCGAGAGCAGGTAACATGTGCACGATGAACACCCTCGTTTGCATCGTCATTAACTTGTAGAGTTCCTTTAGGATTTTATCGTCCGTGGCCGAAGGAGGAATAAGGCTCCTATATGGCACTCGCGTGTCGACTTCTTCCAAAGCATCTGTAAGAGAAGGTATGATGCCTTCTCCAAACTGATTGTCCACATATATGAGGACCGATTCTTTCCAGCCAAAAGCTTGGATGACCGCGCTTATGGCATTTACTTGGGACGAGTCATTTTGTGTGGCTCTAATGAAGTAAGGACTCCGAATCGAACTGAGGGATGGACTAGTAGCAGAGAAAGAGATGATGGGCACATGAGACTTGTTTCCAAGGTCAATGATGAAGTCTGCTTGCTCTGAACCTTCAGGGCCTATTATGGCTTGGACTTGCTTATTCTTTATTAAATCAAGTGCTGCAAGGGTGAACCAGAAAAGACGGTGAAACAATAACAATACCGCAGATTAGGAAAAGTCATAATGGAAAAGGCATAGTATCGATCTAAAAAGTCAATGAAAACTTGATGCAGTATTGTAGCAATAGAAATGTTTAAGAAAAAGGGAAATAGGAGTTTGAAGTTGGAAAAGAAATTGTACTTGATATTATTTAAAGATATAATATTGACAATATTAATTTTTCTTTTTCTTTTTCTTTTTCTTTCTTTCTCTTTCTTCTTCCTCCAATTGGTTGCCAGTCTTAGGGAAGTTTGGTCATGGCTCAACGAGGCTTGACCTTGCCAATCGAGCCTCACCTAGTGTCTAGCCTCGCCAAAGGCCGCGAGTGTTGAGAAAACTCTTACCAGGTTTTGAAATTGACAAAACTTTCTTATTCTTATTATTATTCTAAAGAATAGTAGACTTCTGAAGTCATATCGCAGACTCTTCTCAAAGTCTATTTGTTCTAGAAGTCTTTCCTACCCTGACGCATTCCAGACTGAAATCAAGTCTAGAACGAAGATATAATCAAACTCAGATTTATTGATCTTGCAACAAGAATGCAGTATGAATACAATAGAAATTATTCTTTAATATTTGGCTTTCTAGTGAAGAATCTCACTTACCTTTTATAGATACATTGATGGAATCAATCATGAATTGATGAAATCAATCTTAAAGACAAGTTCCTTTTTGGGAAGCATCTATTTATGGAAACCTTGATTTTGATTGTATGGGTGACTGGAATCAATGGATTTTCATCTCAACCTTCAAACGGCTACAAGATTTCCTTAATCGATTCTGTCTAATGGATTGATTGGAAGAAATTCCTCTGGAGAATACCAATGGCTAGTAAGGTGTGGAGGAGTATTTAAGGAGGTCATTCAGTCTATTTGAGATAGTGGGTGAAAATTGAAATTTCAAAATCTGAAACATTTCCAACCACTTGTTCTTCAACGACAACTCTTACAAATTGTATTCAACAGAGAAAATCACGAGAAGAGTGACTTAGTGAATGAAAAAGAAATCTTCCATTAAGTGTTTGCACTTGAAATATTATACTTCTCTGTTGATACTTTAGTGAATTTGAGTTAGAAGGCTACTAGCATGGGAGAGTGGATGTAGGCTTGATCTAAGTCGAACCACTATAAGGGTCCGTTCGTTTCGCGGAAAATGACTTCCGGGAAAAAGTTTTTCGTATTTCCCGGTGTTCGTTTCACGGAAAATGAATTAGCCAAGGAAAATGTTTTCCATCATTGGAAAAAACAACCTTTAAAAGTGAGGAAAACGTTTTCCACTTTTGAGAAGTGGAAAACGTTTTCCATAACTTCTTCCATCTTGCTTCTCTTTACCAAAATGTTTTCGTTTTATTTTTATGCTTTCTTTTTCTTTTCTTTTTTTTATTTTTTTAAATCGAGTTTTTAATTTTTTTTTCCTTTTCTTTTTTTCTTTTCTTTCTTGCCTTTTCATCTTCTTCTTTGACAACGGCCGGCGGTCGGTGACCGGCGACCGGCTGTAAGCCAGCTCGAGCCTCGCCCCAGGCCGGCGAGGCTCCACCTAGCCCAATCTGGCGAAGCCAAGATTGGGCCTTGCTAGATAAGGCGAGGCGGAGCTCTCGCCGGCTTGGGGCGGAGCTCGCGGCTTGCCAAATTCGACGAGTTGTGTGAGGCTCGGGTCTTGCCCAAGCTCGCTAGAGGTTCGCCGGGTTCTAGCGAGCCGCGAGCTCGCCGGATCTGGCGGCAAAGCTCGGGCTCCTAATCCAGGCTAGCCCGAGCTCCGTCGCCAGATCCGGCGAGCTCACGACTTGCCAGAGCCCGGTGAAGCTTGCGGCGAGCTCGGGCGAGATCGGCCGAGCCTCGAGCTTGCCGGATCTGGCCACCGGGTCTTGGTCGACCGCTGGGCAGCTGGCCATCGTCAGGTAGGAAGGTGGCGGCGGCGGCGGCGGCAGAAGGAGGAGGAAGAAGGAGGAGGAAGGAGGAGGCGGCGGCGGCAGAGGAAGGAGGAGGAAGGAGGAGGAGGAAGGAGGAAGGAGGAAGGAAAAGAAAAAGAAAAAAATGAAAAAAAAAAAATGAAAAAAAGAAAAAGAAAAAGAAAAAGAAGGAAAAAATAATAAATAATAAAAATTTCGATTTTTTAATATAAATAATTAAAAATTCATTTTTATTATATATTATATATATATATATATATATAACTAATTTTTTGGTCAATTAAAAATATTAAAATTCAACTTTTGATAATTTTTCCCAAACAATTAAATTAGCTAACAAACGGTGGAAAATATTTTCCACTCAAAGTTTGGGTTTCGGCTGAACACCGGAAAATAGAGTCATTTTCCTATAAAATGACTTTCAGGAAAATATTTTCCGGAAATATGATATTTTCCGTGAAACGAACGGGCCCTAAATCTTGTATGCAATTTTCTCTTTCCTTAACTCTTTTTAGCTTTATCCGTTGCAATTTTTTTTTTTTAAAGTTTCAAAAAAATCTATTTCATCTTTTATCTAATTCTGAATTTTCACTAGAAGCCTGGTGGCTCGTTTAATCAAACTCTGATCCTTTTTTAGACTTTGCTCGCAACTTATTTTATTCTGCATTTATTTGTCAAAGTTTATTTTAAACACTGATTCACCCCCTCTAGGTGTTAGTACTAGCATTTTCAATTGGTATCAAAGCCTTGTGCTCTTTTGTTGAAGTGTTTATACATCTGAGTTAAAGATCTTCTATGGCTAGTTGTTTAGCATCAGGACTCGTGGAGAGGCAGAGCTATATTAGACGACCTTATTTTGATGGAAAAGAATACAATGTGTGAAAGGATAAAATGAAGGTGTTCCTAAGATCTAGAGATCCTCTGGAATGGGATGTTGTAGAAAGAGTAATCAACCCAAAGGCAGCTTTAGCATTTGACAAGGGAAAAGAAATCGTAGATAAGGATGATGAGGAATCCAACCAAGCAAAAATTACCAAGAGATAGACTCTTGATGCAAAAGCCATCTATTCTTTATACTATGCCTTGTCTCCTCTTGAATATAACAGAATTTCTTCATGTGAAACAACTTAAGAAGTCTGGGATAGACTACATGTCACCTATGAAGGAATAGATCGTGTAAAGGAGATAAAAATAAATATCTTACTTGGCCAATATGAATCCTTCAAAATGAAGCCTGAAGAGTCTATTGGAGATATGTTCAATCGATTTACAGAAATTGTAAATGAGTTGGCATATCAAGGTCAAGAAATTTCTGTTTCAATGAAGGTCAACAAACTTCTGTGAGGACTTTCAAAGGACTAGAATCATGTGAAAGCATCAATTTGGGAGACTCAAAGAATCGTGCTATTTTCTGTTGACGAGCTGATAGGCACTCTTCAATCATATAAAGTGGAACAGATCAATGATGAAGAGGATCCAAAAGGTAAGAAGTCAATTGTGCTTAAGTCTAATGCCGATTCTAATGATATAAACATAGAAGATGATATGGACGACGAGGAGCTGGCTCTCATGATAAAGAAATTCAAGCAACTAAATAAGAAAGGAAGAAGATTGAATTAAAAAAAGTAAAGTAAGCAAAATTTCTAGAAAAGATCAATGGAAGATGTTGAATCTAGCAAGGATGTGATATGCTTTGAGTGCAAGAAAATGGGACACATTAAGCCTAATTGTCCCTTGCTAAAAGAGAAGAAAGGAAAGTATGAAAAATACAAGAAAGCTCTAAAAGCAAAAACCTGGAGTGACATAGAATGTGAGGAAAGTGAAGAGAAGTTTGCAAATATCCGTCTGATGGCTCACTCAGAATCAGAGTCAGACTCTGACATAGACTTAGAATTTGACAAGGAAATCAAGGTAAATCATTCAAAAATTCCTATTAAAATTTTTAAGTATATAGATAAACTTTACTTGAATATCAAATATTCTCTTAAAAGGATCTCTGAATTAAAGAAGGAGAATTCAAAACTCAGGCAATATGATAATTCTTGGAGAGAAAAGTTTGGGAATCTGAAAAATGATTTTAATGATTTGAAAGAAAATATTGATTCTCTTTCAAAAGAAAATGAATGTTTGAAAATGAAAATTTTAGATATTTCTACAAAACTTTCCAAATGATCAAAAACTTTAGAGAAAATCATTTCAGCTCAAATACTCTATTATAACAAATCTAGTTTGGGTTTGAGTAAAGAAAGTATTCTTTTGATCGATTTTTTTTTAAAATCAATGAAAGACTTACACAAAGACCTCCAAAATTTCTTTAAAAAAATCATTTTCAAAAAGTTTTTGTAAAACCTGTTGATCGAAGTGCTTTTAAATATTCTAAGTGTAATAGCTTAGAACATTTTGAAAATGAATGTCCTGAACTTTGGAGACTTGTTAAGAAAGATGGGGCGAAGGCTGTTTTTAAAACTAACTCGATAGAACCCAAGAAAATTTGGGTACGAAAGAAAGTTAGAGATTTCTTTTTGATTGTAGATTACAGTTAAAAGAAAAAGCAAATGATACTTGGATAGTGGCTGTTCTAGACATATGGTTGGAGATTCAAGCAATTTCGTAAAACTAGAAAAATAAAAAGGAGGAAATGTGTCGTTTGGTGGGAACAGTGAGGATTGGAAGTTTGATTATCAACAATGTTTCCTTGGTGAAAGGTTTAAATTACAATCTTCTGAGCATAAGCCAGTTATGTGATATAAGATTCAGAATCAATTTCCAACTAGATATTTGTTCTGGAGTTAGTCGAGACTTCTCTCAAACTTTCACTGGGTGAAGATATGGCAATATTTATCTTCTAGACATAAGTCCAAAGAGCTCTCAATGTCTTATCTTAATTCAAGATGAAGCATATCTCTAGCATCGCAAGCTTGGACATGTGAGTATGAAACAGATTGCTAAACTATCATTTAAGAAGCTGGTTCGTAGTCTTCCCAGAATGATATACTAGAAGTCTGAGTTGTGTACTCCATGTATCTTGGGAAAATAGGTCAGAAGCTCATTTAAACCTATAAATCAAGTTTCCACTAATCACGTCTTGCACCTTCTTCACATGGATCTTTTTGGACCAACTAGAACACAAAACATTGATGGTAAGAAATACTATTTTGTAGTTGTGGATGATTATTCAAGATTCACGTGGGTTTTCTTCTTAGCAAATAAAATAGAAAGGAACCCATATAGACTTCAAGAAAGTTTCTGATAAGCAATGGTTTCAAAAAAGGAATGGTTGACACAACCCTATTTATCAAAAGGGAAGAAACATACTTTTTTCTTGTTAAAATAATGTAGATGATATAATCTTTGGGTTTTCTAATAAAGGTATGTGTAAGAAATTTTCAAAGTCTATGCAAGATTAATTTGAAATGAGCATGATGTGTGAGTTAACATTTTTTCTAGGTCTACAAGTGAGACAATCAAAGAAATGGACTTTCATTTATCAAGAGAAATATGCCAGAAATTTGGAATGGAGAACTGCAAGAAGACTGAAACTCCCATGTCAAGTTCTTTGAAACTTGACAAGGATAAAGATGGAAAGAAAGTAGACCTAAAGACATACAGAAGCATGATAGGTTCTCTTCTCTACCTTACTGCTTCTCGATCTGATATTTTATTTAGCGTGTGTATGTGTGCTAGATTCCAAGCTGACTCTAGAGAATCTCATTTTAGTGCTATCAAATGTATCATCAAATATATTGCAATGAATCCAAAGTTAGGTTTGTGGTATTCAAAATGAGGAGACTTTACTTACTTGGATACTTAGATGCTGATCTAGCTGGTTGTAAAGTTGAAGGGAAAAATACTTTAGGAATGTGCCAACTTTTGGGACAAATATTAGTGTCTTGGTTCTAAAAAAAGCAGAATACTGTGGCACTCTCAACGGTAGAAGTAGAATACGTTACTTTTGGAAGTTGCTGTTCACAAATTCTTTAAATCAAGCAACAACTCAGGAACTTTGGAATAGAAGAACCTTGCACTAAAAGTAGATGTGACAACACAAGTGCGATCAATCTCACCAAAAATCCTATTCTTCATTTAAGGGTAAAGCATATTGAAATTTTCCATCATTTCATAAGAGACCATGTGCAAAATGGCGAAATTGATATCAATTCATTGATTCGAAGAATCAACTAATAGATATATTCACCAAAAGCCATTGGAGAAAGGATCATTCGAGTTCATTCGTGAAAAGCTGAATATTACTCTTGCATCTGATTAAAGTCTATGGATGAGTAGACTTATCAGTTCAAACTATTATAGAAACATCCTTCTGAAAGTCCTTCTAGACTCAGGAAGTTATATTTCAAATTTTGGCGCGTAAGTTTCTTTCCTTCTTGAACAGGTATGATTATTTTCGAATTATTACTTGCCTTTAATATTTTTGGAAATTGTTACATCTCCGTTGATTTTTCGGAATTAATATTTCAAAAATTATTAACAGTTACTTTTTAATTTTCTTTTAAAACGGAAGTTTTTTTTTTTTTTGTGCCTGTTCGGTTGCCCTGGTTCATTTTCTTTAAATAAAATCTTTGATCTTTCTCCCTCGATATCCAGACTCTTTCCAAACCCTAATCTTTCTCTCAAACCCTTGCTTCTCTTGATCTACTCTTACATTCTTTGCAAAATTTCTCACTCGTTTACTCTCAAACATGTAATCAAGATCCTCCAAGTCCATTTCGATGTCTTATCAGAGGAAATCTTCTCGCATTGCTAGTCACGGGACTCAGTTTGTCCCTGAAGGTCCGACGCATTTTGATCTCACCAGGGATGAATTACCCCGAAGCACGAATCGACAATCGATGGAGGAAGAGGTTACTTAGGAAGCGACTCATATTTCAATAAGAAAGCCCGAGGTACTTCTCAAACATTATGAGTTTTTGAAAAATGGAGAAAGTCCCATGGATTTCATAAATTCGTTCTTGAAATAAAATGGCTATGGGAACGAAGCCTTGTTCTTAATAGCCATGGAAAACTTAGGGCGAGTAGAAGCTGGAAGAGCATAAAAGGAATTTTCAAACTTTCCTACTGATCCTCGTTTTGGAACAGAGGGTCGGACTGAGAGTAAAAAGGAAGATGATGATGAGAGGGTGTTCAAGAATTTCCAATCCAAAATGGGTGTTGCCATAGAAATCATTGGAATAAAAGGAAAGTTGTTTCGGTCAAAGGACCATAAGAAAATCTACTCACAGATGTTGAATAGAGGGGTCATCAACCCTCGAACGATAGATTTTGATTTCCTTGATTCCATCAATGTGAATTTGCGAGAAAAATTTGCCAAGCTTTTAGATGGAGAGGTTCTATGTGAAGTCATCTGATGCTTATCCTATATTGACTACTTACTTCTATTCTAACTTATCTGTTCTAGATCCCACTCATGTTCAATTTACTGTGAGTGATAAAGTATTTGATGTTTATGTTAATTTGTTGGTTGATATTCTAAGAGTAGAAATGAGTGGATTCTTGCCCATCAATGTGTCCAACGAAGAGGTCACCAAGTTTTTGGTGAAGGATAGGATTCCTAGGGAAGCATTACTTACTCTAGGATGTATGCTTCTAATATTTTACTCCACAAGATCGTCATCAAGTGCATCAAACCTAAGGCCGCTTCCAAAACTGATGTTTTCAGATTCGATGCAAAAATGATGTGGGCCATCTGCAATAGAGTTGCTTTCTCACTCCCTCACACAATCCTAGTACATATGTACAGAACTGTCATGAATGGAAAGGGACAACTACCGTATACAACATTGGTAACTAGACTTTTCCAATACTTTTAGATTCAACTACCATCCAATTTTTGCTCCAGAGCCATTCTCCCAATGCAAATCGGACTCAAAATGATCTCAAAAATGAGATTAAAGGATCTCTCTGGAGCCTTGAAACTTTTGAAGAATAAATCTGTTAGCAAAGCTAATATAGGATCTGAGGCTGAGAAGAAGTGTAAAGGGAAGAGCGTTGTCTTATGAACTCCAAAGAGAAAACAACATGTTCTTTTGCAAGATGAAGAAGAGGAAGATGATGAAGAAGATACTGTCTCTAATATTGTGACAAATATTGCCATGCGAGATCTTCTTTGTGGCATAGCCAATTCTAAGGAAGAAGAAGACGATGAGAGCAAGAAAGAACTAGAAGAAGAAAGTGAAGGAGAAGAAGCTGGAGTAAAAGAGAGTGAGGAGGATGACTCAGATGATGCAGAGGGAGATGCAAATATGAACAAGGGACAGGAGCATTTTGATAAGGAAGGAGAAGATACGGGGGGAGTTGGTGCAGGAGATCCTAGAGAGAAGGGAACTGGTCAATAAACTAGTGCTAGAAGAGAAGGAGTGCAAGAAAGAGAATGAGTTCTTCGTTAGACTAAAGGCATTGTGACAGGGAGAGTAGGTGAGAAAACTTATCTTAATGACCAGACTATCGAACCAACTGTTAGTGATGGCATCAGTCGATCTCCTCTAGATGTTGAAGATATTTATACATCTCATTTCCCTAAAGTTTCTCCTAGGGGTTAGGACAAAGAAGCTAATATTCGGGGGGAGCAACAAATTTCACATGTTCAGGTCGATGTTCCTTCACTTTTGGGTATACTCCACTAGTACAGTTTGCAGAAGGTAGCACCCAAACTGAACCAGAATCAAACTATCCTTGGATAGTAGAGCTCATTTTGGAGATTAAGGCACAACAATAAGGAATTAAGGTTGAAATCTAGAAATCGCATGCTGCTCTCGGTACTACCTTAGAATCTTTCACTAGAAAGGTACAATCTCTTGATGATAAGGTTCAGAACATAAATTAGCAGGCATCTCAGAATTTAGAGAAGGTTGAGACCATTTTTTGTTAGTGCCTGACTAAGTTTGAGGAGACCGTGCAGACTTTGGAGGATTTCTGACTTGTTCGTGTTCCTAGGCAACCTTGATCTTTTTCGAAACGCTCTTTTTCTTATTTTTTTTTTGTGCTTGTTTGATTTTATCTTTTTGTTGTTAACAAAAAGGGGGAGAGTTTTGCAAATTTGAAGTTTTGACCGGTGCATGATTGAGTTTTTCTATGCTGGTGTGGTTGGTGTTTCTTTTATGCAAACTATTAATTGGTGTGTTTTGTGATTGTGAACTATGTGTATTTTGTGCAGACTTATGTAGACTTTATTGTGCTTATTGTTTGTTATCTCTATCAATTATCATGTGCTGCTAAAGCGTTGTTTTGCAGGATAATTTTCATATTATGCTTAAATATGCATAAAAGTTTTGTCACAAAAAAAAAGGGAGATTATTAAGAAAACTCTCACTAGGTTTTGAAGTTGACAAAACTTTCTCATTTTTGTTCTTATTCTGAAAAATAGTAGATTTCTGAAGTCATATTGCAGACTCTTGTCAAAATCTATTTGTTCTAGAAGTTTTTCCCACTCTGATGCAATCCAGACTAAAACCAAGTCCAAAATGAAGATATAATCAAACTCAGATTTATTAATCTTGCGACAAGGATTCAGTATGAACATAATAGGAATTTATTCTTTAGGGATAAGTACATTGGAAGTCCTAAAATTTGTCATAAAAATGCACTTTAGTCCAAAAACTTTCAAAAAGTACAATTAAGTCCTAAAACTTGTCACAAAGTGCAATTAAGTCCTAAAACTTTCAAAAAGTGCAATCAAATCCTAAAATTTGTCAAAGTGGTTTAATCTAAGTCCTTTCATTGATTGCACTTTTTGAAAGTTTTAGGACTCGGTTGCACTTTCGAGATAAGTTTTAGGACTTTGTCGAACCTTTTGAAAGTTTTAGGACTTGATTGAACTTTCGTGATAAGTTTTAGGACTTAATTACACTTTTTAAAAGTTTTAGGACTCAATTGCGTTTTCATGATAAGTTTTAAGACTTCTAATGCACTTATCCCTATTCTTTAATATCTGGCTTTCTGGCAAAGAATCTCACTTACCTTTTATAAATACATTGATTGAATCAATCACGAATTGATGACATCAATCTTAAAGACAAGTTCTTTTTTGGAAAGTATCTACTTATGGAAACCTAGATTCTGATTGTATGGGCGATCAGAATCAACGGATTTTCATCTCAATCTTCAAAAAGCTACAAGATTTCCTTAATCGATTCTGTCCAATGGATTAATTGGAAGAAATTCATTTGGAGAATGCCAATGGCTAGTAAGGTGTGGAGGAGTATTTAAGAAGGTCATTTAGTCTATTTGAGATAATGTATGAAAATTGAAATTCCAAAATTTGAAACATTTCCAACCACTTGTTCTTCAACGACAACTCTTACAAACTGTATTCAAGAAAGAAAATCACAATAAGAGTGATTTAGTGATGGAAAAAGAAATCTTCCATTGAGTGTTTGCACTCGAAATATTGTACTTCTCTGTTGATACTTTAGTGAATTTTAGCCAAAAGGCTGCTAGCGTGGGAAAGTGGACGTAGGCTTGATCTAAGCTGAACCACTATAAATCTTGTGTGCAATTTTCTCTTTCCTTAACTCTTTTTAGCTTTATCCGTTGCAATTTTTTTTTTAAAATTTTCACAAAAATCTTTTTAATCTTTTATCTGATTCTAAATTTTCATCAGAAGTCTGGTGGCTCGTTTAATTAGACTCTAATCCTTTTTAGACTTTGCTCGCAACTTATTTTATTTCGCATTTATTTGTCAAAGTTTATTTTAAACACTTATTCGTCCCCTCTAGGTGTTAGTACTAACATTTTCGGTGAGGACGAACTTGCCCAGGCCACTCGCTGGGCTAATAAGGTTCGACCCTCGTCAGATCATGCAAGGGTCGAGCCTTGATTAGCCCAGCAAGCGGCATGTGCGAGGCCAGCCCTACCTTTGGCCAGTCACCGTTGAGGAAGAAGGAAGTGAAGAATAGAAAAAGAAATAGAAAAAGAATTCAAAAATTCAAAAAGTATTTAAAATATTATTAAAAATTGTCAATGTCAACGTAGGTACTACTACGTAGGATAGTTAGCGTCTATGTCAACGCCGATTGCCAATTTTGATCGAATGGACTGAATTAGCACAAACGTAAAAAAATTAAGACTCAATTAGAAAAAAAAAATTAGGCATGAATTGGTACAATTACAATGAATTTTGAATATATAGAAACTAAAATGTTCATATGATTGGCAAATACATCATCATGAGCAAACTACTGCACAAATAGCTGTTACAAAATACTTTTTTCCTCTACGACAAGATGTGTTAGTAACCTAAAACCAAACACTTCTCAGTTCTAGCAGAAATTAAACCCAGAAATATTCGTTAAAAAGAAAGATTAACCAAAACAAACTTCCACACAATCAATAGAAGTACAAAAGTCCTAACCCAAAAACTGATGTTGTCATATAATTCTGGACAAGTATCATAAACAGGCAGTTCATGAGAGAGAGAGAGAGATAAAGAGAGAGAGAGAGAAAGAGAGAGAGAGAACCAGCAGCAGCAGCAGCAACCTCATCTTGTTTGGAGTCTCTAGCGTCGAGGACGAGTCTGGTCTTGTAGGAAGGGTTTGAACTATAAAAGTCAAAGAGAGACATGTTGACGCAGCTCAATCCCATCTGACCCACCCACGTCTCCAAATCAAGAACCACTCCCACATTCACTGGGATTGTTGTTGTATTGCTGTTGTCACTGCTTTGCACCTCTGCCACGTAAGGGCCATCGCTGAAGGTCGCGACAATCGCGAAAAAGGAGACAGTCATAAAGAGGAGCTTTTCAGCATCGAAGGAGCTCTTTGCAGAAGCCATTAGAAAGGGTATTGGGAAAAGGCGAGTGTGAGTTTGTAAGAGAGAGAACGAGAGAGAGTCTGAGTACATGCTGATGCTGAAGAAGTATTTATAATGGGTAGTGCTTTGAAAAGTAAGACAATTCATGGAGAGCTCCCATTCAAGTATTACTCGACGTGGGCGGGACCCATATGGTATTGCTTGACCTTCGGAAGTACAAACACTTCATCCTTTATTTTTTCAAGTTATTTTTTAGGATGAAGAGTCTATACGAAACGGCCGAAGTTGACTTGACTCGGGAACAAAATAAAAAAGAAAACGAATAAAGTAGTCCATTTGGCCTATTTGCCGTACAGAATCGTGTTATAGATTAAGCCAAATATTTTTAGGGGCTTTTTTGTCTTTTCAATCAGATTTGCTTTTAGGTTAAAAGTGATACATTTATATTAGCGATGGCAAGACGCTAGCTCTCAAGACGCTGAAAAAGAAAATAGAGAGACAAGAAAAAGAGAGAAGAAAAAAGTGAGTTTTTTTTTTTTTCTTTATGAGGGTTCTCAATCTCTTTGTGCCATGATCTTGAGAGAAGATCATCGTTGTATTCCAACTTTTTTCGAAGTTTAATGGATTTGCAGAGTGCCTCTGCGCGGAGATGTAGCCCAAGTTAGGGTGAATTTCGTTAACAAATTTTCTACCGTGTTCTTCTGATTCTGTTATTTTATTATTATATTTTGCCTAGTGAATTGTTTGCAAGCGTTATTTTTTCTTGAATCGATGTGCGATTTCGTAACAACTGGTATCAGGGCTTGGGTTGGCTAATCGAGAACAACGAAGGTTTTTTGGTGACGTTTGATTGAAAGCAAACAGGATGGCAGAAGATAAAATCAGAATCGATAAGTTCGATGGGCAGGATTTTGGATGGTGAAAACTACAAATCAATGATTATCTTTATCAAAAAGATCTATATGCACCACTTGAGGGTTGGAAACCTGAGATGGCGGAAGTGGATTCGACAGCAGAAGCCAGATGGAAAATTCTTGATCGAAAGGCATTAGGTGCGATTCGTCTAGGGTTGACAAAAAAGACAAGGTACCACATCGTGAAAGCAAAAACTGCAAAAGAAGCCATGGATATTCTAATGAATATTTATGAGAAGCCGTCCACATCAAATCAGGTATGTTTGTTGAAGAAACTGGTTAATATTAAATTATCTGATAGAGGTTCTGTGGTAAAGCATATTAATAGTTTCACGCAGGTTATGGGTCAATTGGAATCCACATGCATAAACTTATATATGAAGCTTCAAGCTTTATTAATTTTTATGTTCTCTTCCAGAAAGCTACAATACTGCAGTGCAGGGAATTACGAGCACCATGAAGGATGATTTAACTCTTGATGATACTATGAGTAGTATCATGGATGAAGAGATGCGAAGGAAAGTCTCAAGTGGAGATAATTTTTTTGCATCTACATCTTCAACGGCACTCGCAGTGGAGAACCGTGGAAGAAGTAAAAGTAGAGGAAAATTCAGTGGGCGTGGCAGATCACAATCAAGGGTTAAGAGACATGTTGCAAAAGATGAGTGTTGGTTTTGTCACAAAATCGGACACCGAAGGTTTCAGTGTGAAGCCTACAAAAAGAAGCGACAAGATGAGAATCAATGAGTTAATATGATTAGCGATGAATCTTTGCTAGATAACTTGTGTTTGTCTGCAGGATTTGACTTGACGACAGATAAATGGCTTATTGATTCCGGTGCTTCTTTTCATTGCACCTCGCAAAGAGACATATTTGATGATTATGCCAGTGGAGATTTCGGACAAGTGGTTGTGGGAAATGGCTACATGTGTCCCATTGTTAGGAAAGGAACTGTGACTGTGAACATCTCAGGTGGAGGACGTCTAGTTTTGCGTGAAACTAGGCATATTCCGGAATTAAAGAAAAATCTGATTTCAACTAGTAAACTTGACCAAAAAGGTTTGGTAATAACCTTTGGATATGGAGAGTGGAAGATAACCTTAGGGGCAAGAGTAGTAGCAAAGGGAAAGCGTACGGAACTACACTTTACCTTCTCCAAGGAGACAATATCAGTAATATGGTTGCAACTATAATGGCTACAGGTAATTTGTCTACTCTTTGGCATTATTGTTTGGGACATCTTAGTGGAAAATGTGTAAAGTAGTTACACTCGAGGAAATTACTTCCAGGTTTGCAAAAAGTTGAGTTAGATTTTTGTGAGAGTTGCATTAATGGAAAACAGAAAGTTGTTAGTTTTCAATTGAATGGGTGACAAAATAAAGGCCAGAAGCTAGAGTTGGTTTATACTGATGTATGGAGACCTGCTCAGGAACTCTCTTATGGTGGTGAGAGATATTTTGTCACCTTCATTGATGATGTGACAAAGAAGACCTGGGTCTATGCTCTTAGAGAAAAATCAGAAGTATTCGGGATATTCAGAATGTGGAAAACCATGGTAGAAAAAGAGATAGGTTATTAGATTAAAGCTCTAAAGGCTGATAATGGTGGTGAATACATGAGTAAGGAATTTGCAGAATATTTGAGTTGAGAAGGCATACACGGGTTAAAGACTGTTCCTAGAACTCCTCAAGAGAATGGTGTAGCTGAAAGAATGAACATGACTATTCTAGAACGTGCGAGATGCATGAGGTTACACGCGAGTCTGCCGCTACACTTATGGGCTGCCACAGTTGATGCAGCTATTTATCTTATCAACAGAAGTCCATCTAGTGCGTTGGATGGAGAATACCACAAGAACAGTGGTCAGGTAAAAAGATTAATTATTCACATCTAAAGGTGTTTGGTTGTATTGCATATGCTTTGATTGACAGGGAGGATATGAAAAAGCTTGATGCTAAGTCCAGAAGTGCGTCTTTATTGGATACGGTGGTGACGAGTATGGCTATAGGCTTTGGGATTATGAGAATAACAAAGTCATCCATAGTCGGAATGTGATATTTCATGAAGAAAAGATGTACAAGGATCGTCAGATAGAGCATGAGAAGATAGTAGAACCAGAATATGTTGAATTAGACACAAGGCCCGTGAAGATGTTTTCAGTAAATCAAAGTGCACTTGAAAGAGAGGTTCAAGATGAGTCTATTATCAGTGAAGAGGTAGTTCAAGAGGAACGTAGCGATTCGGAGCAAACTAATGACCCTGAAGTACTTGTATTGAGGAGGTCTACATGTGTGAGAAAGCCAAAGGTAATTTTTGATCCATCGGCTAATACTGTTTTGAGCTATGTCTTATATACAGATTCAGGAGAACCGGAGACTTACGATGAGGCAAAGGTAGACACATCTCACTTGCAGTGGGAGTGTGCTATGAAAGACGAGATGAGCTCATTACTTCAGAACAAAACTTGCGAGTTGACCAAGTTGCCCACAGATAAAAAAGCTTTATCAAACAAATGGGTGTACATGATTAAGAATGAAGTAGATGGTAATATTAGATACAAGGCAAGACTTGTAGTCAAGGGCTTTTCTCAAAAAGAAGGGATCAATTATTCCGAGATATTTTCACCTGTAGTGAAAATGACATCAATTAGAGTTCTACTGAGTATTGTTGTAGTGGAGAATCTTCATCTTGAGCAGACAAACATAAAAACAGTGTTTTTACACGGTGACTTAGATGAAGAACTATACATGGCACAACTTAAGGGTTTTGAAGTCAAAGGTAAGGAGCACATGGTATGTCGCTTGTGGCTTGAAACAAGCTCCGCGGCAATGGTACCTAAAATTTGATGGTTTCATGAAAGAAAAATGATTTGCACACTGTAAGTCTGATCACTGTGTTTATTTTCGCAAGTATGATGATGGTGACATTGTGTATCTCTCTTTATATGTGGATGACATGCTGGTGGCTAGTTCTAATATGAAGAGAATCGTAGAAGTGAAGAAGATGTTATCATCACAGTTTGCTATGAAAGACTTGGGAGAAGCCAAGAATATTTTAGGCATGAAAATCATCAGGGACAGGAAAAATAAGAAATTATGGCTGTCGCAGGAAGACTATGTGAACAAGGTGTTAAAGAGATTTAACATGGACAAGGCAAAACCGGTTGCAACTCCTCTAGCAAGTCACTTCAAACTTTCCAAGGGTATGTGTCCGAGCACTCAAGCTTTGAAAGATGAGATGACGATAGTTCCATATGAATTAGCAGTGGGGAGTTTGATGTATGCCATGGTGAGCACGAGACCAGACATTGCACAGGCAGTGGGAGTTGTGAGTCGATATATGCAGAAACCAGGCATAGAGCATTGGAATGCAATGAAATGGATATTGAGATATCTAGCAGGTACTTCCAATTACTCACTTTGCTATGGTGGCACATCTATAGAGTTGCAGGGTTATGTAGATGTAGATCATTTGGGTGATCGAGATAATGGTAAGAGTACCACTGGACATGTCTTTACTTTGCTAGTACAACAGTGAGTTGGGTATCTTAACTACAAAAAGTATTGACTTTATCAACGACAGAGGCAAAATACGTGGTGATCACAGAAGCCTATAAGGAAATCATATGGTTACAAGATTACATGGAGGAGCTACAGCGAAAACAGCCAGTCAGTACATTGTGGAGTGATAGTTAAAGTGCAGTGCACTTAGCAAAGAATGCAGCTTATCACTCAAGGACTAGATATATCAAGAAGCGTTATCGCTTTATTAGATTAGTATTGAAAGATAATGAGTTAAAGCTACAAAAGATTGATGGCTCAAAAAATCCAGTTGACATGTTGACCAAGGTAGTAGACAGAGAGAAGCATATTTTCTATACTACTACCATTGGTATTACTCCATGTTGATTGATGAGGAGTATCATAGAGGCACAAGTTTTTTCAACTACTAGTTTTTGAAGAAGATGGATGCAGAGTTGCTTGGTGCTTGAGTATATTCGTCTTCAAGTGGGAGATTGTTATAGATAAAGCCAAATATTTTTAGGGGCTTTTTTGTCTTTTCTATCATATTTGCTTTTAGGTTAAAAGTAATATCTTTATATTAGCGATGGCAAGAGCTAGCCGTCAAGATGCTGAAAAAGAAAATAGAGAGACAAGAAAAAGAGTGAAGAAAAAAGTGAGTCTTTTTTTTTTCTTTATAAGGGTTCTCAATCTCTTTGTACCCTGATCTTGAGAGAAGATCATCATTATATTCCAACTTTTTTCGAAGTCTAGTGGATTCACAGAGTGCCTCTGCGCGGAGATGTAGCCCAGGTTTGGATGAACTTCATTAACAAATTTTCTGGCATGTTTTTTTTATTCTGTTATTTTATTATTACATTCTGCCTGTTGAATTGTTTGCGAGCGTTATTTTTTCTGGAATCGACGTGCGATTTCGTAACAAATCGGGAGGAAGAGGAACGGGAATAGTGGACTTTTGAAGCATCAGATAGCTTCTTTTCTACGTTTCCATGGATGTTTAGATACTGATTTCTACACCGGAGTGCTAACCTTGTTTTGTAGGCTAGTGTCCCTACAACAATAAAGGTGCAAGATTATTCGGAGAGCAATCAGAAAAAAAAAAGTAGAAGTGGAAGCTAGGTAGAGAAGGCTTGCTCTAATACCATGTCACAAATTGAGGGGGAAAATGACACAAAGAGAAGAGGAAAATTGGAGAGAAATATCGTGTATTGTGCACTTCTCATTAATTGTATTCTGTATGTACAAAGGACCAATATATGATCCAAAGAATGATCAATGAAAGAAAGAGTATATTTTTCTAATCTAGGCATATCAATTCTAATCCTAGATTGATTTAATCAATCAATCACAACCCTGGATTGATTAAATGTATCAGCTATAATCTGGATAAATCTCTCATATCTCAAGCATATATTCCAACAATTTTTTGTTTGTTTGTTATGCTGTAAAACTTATGCATATAACGTTGAGGTCAACTCGTGTCTAACACATAAAAGAGATGATAGTGAGAATTGACAAAAAATTGATGCTAAATTGGCAACAGTTGTAAAAGGTTGTGTATATTTTGACGCATTTACAAGTTCGTGTTAAATTTGTAACAATAACAAAAGGTTGTATGACTTTTTGAAAAGTTTGAAAGCTCCGCTTAATTTGGCAACAATGGTGAAAGCTCATGTATTTTCTATCTATTGGCCTTTGAAACTTTATTAATTACGTTAATTAGGAAACTTTATTTTTGTCGTGAAAAAAGGTGATTAAACATAAATAAACCAAAACAATAGAAAGTAAATCACACATCAAATTTACATTGTTTGGTTTGCTAGACCTACGTCCAATGGGAGAGGAGCATAAGATTTTATTATAATTCAAGAGATACAATGAAATTATAACCTCACTTGAATCACTTAAACAATTTTAATATTTTTCCAGCCCTCAATCACCCCTCAATATCTCAATCTTACAGAAGAATTCTCGAGAATTTTACCACAGACTTCGCGAGTTCAAACACTCATGATTCTTCCTCCATATGAAAACCCATGAAGAATGGCACCAATTGGCATGTAATTCACGAGAAATATTCTCAACTATTTAGTTAGCGAATTTACCAATTGCATGAGACAACCAGCGCATCACGCACACACAGAGATCCAAAGTGCAAACCATCCTCTTTCCCCAACCGACTCTAACACACAATTATTGCCGTGTTTTTACATCTTTTTTAGTGCCTCGCCGTTCCCTCCCAGGATCGAGGTCCCGTTCGGCAGGCAGAGCCGCCGAGTGGTTGGAAAAGAGTGTTGGAAGTTTTGAGAAAACTTGGGTTTTCTATAAATTATCAAATGGAGCCACCATCAATCAATTTAAGAAAGTCAGGCTAATTGGAGTTCTAGGTCACCTTTGAAAAGCATTAATCATTTGCGAACACCAGAGAAACTTGTGGTCTTGGGGGTTCAATTACATGTGGGGGAGGGTTAGCATCCGTGCAACGTTCTTGCGGTACCACATTTCCCAATTAAGTCATTTGAATACAAAATCAAATTTTTTCCAAAATTATTGATGCAATTTTAATTTTTCCCAAGACATATTCATGTAAATTCCTTTTTTATTTTTTGCCCGACATGACTCCATGTACCATGTGTGTTTGCATTTGGAAATTATGCAATGACTAATAAAAAATATGCACGAGTCCTAATTTGCCACGTATATGCATGTGAAATTGACTAATGACATATAATTAAGTGATGCACGTTTAGTTTTGAAATTGATGGAGACATGTTACTTTTTGACCTACTTAGATAAGGGTACTTTCTATTGGGGCGAACAATACAACTTAGATGGGGTAAATAGGTTGAATGAGAAACCATAAAGAACTTATGCAGAATACCAAACAATCAAGAGTGCTACTAATAAATAGATAATGCAATTAGGTGTGCTGATAATGAAGAGATAGAAGATAGCACACTGAAATTTATAATGGTTCGGATTTATCTCCAAGCCTATGTCTCCTCTCATGATTAATAGGCACAACCAGGGTAGAATCCACTAGTAATTAGCATTGCTAGTTACAGTCGACAAGTGTCGCTCCTTTCACACATACTGTCTGGATACAAGCATTGCTCTTATACTTGTACACTTGAGTACTTGCTATCACAATTTAGTCGCACCACACAGAGACATAATCAGCATCACAGCTACTATTGACAAATATAGAACAAAGAAGAAGACTCAAGAGCTATAGACTCGGTTTGTTCATTTCCACTCAACTCCATGAAATAGCCACTGGTGTTACTATTGCCATCAGTAGAACAACTCTCTTTCGCTTACCAGTGTCAAAACGGCTCTCTTTGACAGAGGCAGTTTTCCAAACCAATCAGATTGCTCCTGTTAATGTTTGCCATAATTGCTCTGATTCATTTTCAGTGGTCATGATGCGAACTCCAAGCCCTTTTAATATCTATATTAGTTTGATTAACGTTCCAATCAGATGAGTAGATGACTAGTATCTTCCAAGACTTGATATTTGCACAATGCCTTACCCATGTAATTAGGAGTGCAGATTACTAGTAGTCTATTGATGCTATCCATCAACGAAACCATGTGGAAGGACTTTTGATCAATCATCCAATGATCGTATTAGCTTCATTAGCTTCCAAAGACTTCCAATGACATCAGCATCCCTGCTGATTTCTTGTCTTCACTAAACTCATTGGACCATCGACATTATCACTGTCTTCCACCTCATTTGAAGAGAACTACTCTAGCCAACAATCTGCTATCTCGATAGTGATTTGCCTTTTTCTATTATTTGATTCTTCCAAGCACATTAACGATCATGACTCTACCAAGTTGTTCACCTTCACAAGTGCGTTCTTCTAAGCTTCAACGAATATCATTGTTCTAGGCTTGTTCACCATCATTAAGGTCCATCCAATTGTTCATCTTGTCTTGGTCCTTCCAAGCCATCACAAACATCCCCGCTCTTCTTAGCTTATTCATCCTCAATCAAGATTCTTCCTACTTGTTCGCGTTTGTAGAGATCGTTCCACCTTGTAGGCATCTCCACGCTCAATAACTTGTTCACATCAGGTATCAGTAGAGCATTCCCGATTGTGGCAAAAGCACTCAAGATCAGACCTAGTGGTATCCCATCTGCATAGTAGCTTGTGTATATATCACTTGGGACTAAACCAATATGCACATCAGTAGTCTTTGACTGTCTTTATCATTGTCAAAACAACATAGGAGATTTTCCAAACACTTTCGTCCTTTTGTCCATATATAATAAGGGTTTCAAAAGTCGAATTTTATTTTGGGAAAATGACTATAATTCTTTCCAGAACATTTTGGAAAATCATGACATGCGAAGGACCTAGGACGTTAGCTCTCCCGCCTTAAGGTACGCTCATACCAATTCCCTCGATATTACGACCAATGGGTTGGCTTCATGCAATGGGTTTTCTAAAGCAAATATATATTTTTTCGTCAAAATATTTAAACAAGCAAAATAATGGTCTAGGGAAACTATGAGTTTCTTAGGTTTATTTCAATAAAGCAATAGCTATAAAATCACACTTTTATATTTTTCAAAGGGTAATTTAGGCATTATAACATCCTATTTATTTAAGAAAAGCCTAATTTTAAACCAATGGAGTAACGACTTATTTATTTAATAATTCTAGCCTAACTCTAGCATTATAACATTTTAATTTTATTTAGGGGGTCTAAAGCCCTTGTTTGTCACCTTACAATTTTTCTTCAATCCGCACCCTATTGAGATTGTCGGATTCTTCTAGCTAGAACCTCACGGGAATTTCCTTATAAAATAAAATCAAGTTAGTAACTTGAACTTGAGAGAATATGATTGAAAGAGAGAGATTTATAATGAGCTACCTTGAAGAAAAAAGAGTAAAATGAGCCCCTATACATGGAGGATTTTTGTACTTCAAGAGTAACCTTTTGAAAGGTTGGATTGGCCATTTGAAAGGGCACAAAATCCCTCCAAAGGGTTCACTCAGCCTTTCTAGAGGACAAAAATTGCCTTTAATGGGGTTGTGAGTCCCTTTAAGAGGAAAAACAAACCTTTTGAAAGGCCTAGGCAGCCCTGTACGGGGCCAAGGCCGGTGATCACACAAGGGAGGGCTGCGCATGTTACCCGACCCTAACCACTACCGATTTTTTTCTATATGATATATCATACTTATTATTTATTTTTAGTACATCTGCCAATAATATCCCGGTCATAGCAACACTCTAAAGCATTTCATGGAGCGATTCAAGTAACATTCTAGCTCATCTATTCTGCAACCCATTACGGTTCACTAGCAAGGATGTGATCTCTCACTATGCTTTCCTCCTTACAAAATTCTTTTATACAACTTCTAGTAGAACTCCGTGCAATAGTCAGTCAGCATATGCTTGATCGTCTTACCTGTCTTCTTTATATCAAAGCTCCTAACTGCCTATTGATGACAACAACAGCAACTTTTGGCCCCAACACAAACGCCCTGATTGTTCTCGAGTAGTTGTCTACAACTGTTAGCATAACGTTACCACTCATCTTTGAAGAAAACCACAGTAACTTGCAAAATCTAAGTGAGTCGACTATGCAATCTATATGGTTTCTGCAACCATATTGAACTGTACTTTCCTCTGTTTTCCCCACTTATAGCACTCGCATTAATTCAATTACTTTGCAACATAACCACACAATAAATTCTTTTCACTCAGAACTTTCAAGCTTCTCTCATGAAAGTGCCTAAAAAGCAAATGCCAGAATTTTGTCTCTTGAACAAATGCTTGCAACATCTCCACCATAAAGTTCTTCACTATCTCCCCTTGGAGTTCATACATGCCACCTTGTTTGATTCCTCTTATTATCACCAAGGCACCTCAAACAATCTTTGAAACTCCGTTCTCTAAATAATACCAACACCCAAGGATAGACGAGTGTGATTTTTAGCGTGGGTGTTGGTGGATGAAGGAGGGGGAGGAGGAAGATGTTGGACCAATGAAGAAGAAGATGCCAAGTTAGCGCCTCTCTCTTCAAAAAAATAATAAGAAATGCCACATTAGGCGACACGTGCCTTAAAAAGATAATAAAAAAAACCATGTTAGTATTTTTGGCAAGTCAAATTAAAAGGAATTAACGCAAGGGATTTGGTTGCACAAATTCAACAAGCTTTAGAAATTGATTGCACTATTTGAAAGTTTTAAGACTTAGTTGCACTTTCGTGACAAATCTTATGATTTTTTATGTACTTATTACTAAATTAAAAAGAGCATGATATGTTATTTAAAAGTGACAAAAATATTTCAATAAAATATATCTTAAAGTATGACACATCCTATACTTTAAACTTGTTGATGTTGCAAAAAATATGCCTTGCAATAGTAACATTAGTTAAACAAAACATATTTAAAAATATAAAAAATGCCATAATGCCAACAAATGATTTATAATCTTTTTAGTGTGTAGACGAATTCTATTTGGATACGCTTGGTATCAATCGTTATCTAGATCACTTTATAGAATTCATCGAAATTGCTTTATTTTCTAATTTTCTTTTTCTCGCCCCTTCTTCAAGGCCAAGTTATGTGACATGTATTGCGTCGAAATTCATAGCGGAATCTAGAAGTCTCCTACACTGTTTTCATTCTACACTTCCACTCGACTCCCCATCAATCTCACACAGTTTTTCCACAACTTTTTTACAAGTCTTGAAACCTAGTGTCACTCCATTGACAAAATGATTGTGTCCACAAAAGTTCCCAAATGTTACTGTTTTAGGGGACCCTCGCATTTGGAGCAAACCAAACGGCCAAAGTTGACTCCACAGGAAAAAAAAAAAAAAAAAGAATGAAGTTCGTTTGGCCTATTTGCCGTACGGAATCGGAAGGAAGAGAAACAGGAATGGACTTTAGGAGTGTCTTGGACGCTCAACGGAATTTAGAAGTCTTCCACACCAACACCAATAACGACACGCGGCGCGATACGAGAAGACACGACACACCACCACATTATTTCTAAAAAAATAAAGAATTTTGACACGTCGGGACACATTATCTATTAAATGTATATTTATATATATAAATGATAAATTACTATTTTTATGATTATTTCAATCAAATTCCAAAGTTGACTCCACAGGAAAATAAAATATCCAAAGAATGTAACAACATTGATTTCAATCCTTATTTTAGTCCCAGCTAGTAAGCTAAGGATCGGTACCTCAACAGCAGGAATATGCCATGAATCGACTCGAGGGTCGGTTATGGGCCGTGAATTGTGACACGAGACCTTGGACTGGCCATAGAACCGGCCCTAGGATTAGTTGACTGGCCCTTGGACCATCCAAGAGACCTTTTTATGGCAAAAGAGAAGTCTGAACTTGGTTTCACTGGTAAAGCCCGGTTGTGTCCGCTTCCTCCGATCATGTCTTAGGCACGACCTCCGGCCAAATAAAATAGTCGATTGTGGTCAAACTTGATTAGTCCCTGCGTGATGACAAGGCATTCAAAATTGAGATATTCCAAGTTGCATTTAACACCCTCCTCTTGTAGTTAATTAAGGAGCATTGACTAAGATGGACACATGGCACATTAGGCCTTAGCCTTGGAAGACAAGCATGAAACTTCGACTAGTCAAATTTTCTTAGAAAAACAAGTGTGAATAAATGTGAACTAATGTGAACGCATTAAATGATGTGTAGAAAAATGTTACTACTCATCTTTGAAGAAAACCATAACTATTGCGGTTTGCCTCAGTGGCCACCCTTCCAACATGGAAGGGGGAGGTGGGGGGTTTGAATCCCCATCTTCTCGGGGGGTTGGGGTGGGGAAGATTTAATTTCAAATGTGGGTTTCGACTCCCACACTCTGCAAAGAGGCAGAGTAAAAGTCTGAGAGTAGGAATAGAGTAGGACCAAAAAAAAAAAATCTTTGAAGAAAACCACAGTAGCTTGCAAAATCTATGTGAGTCGACTATGCAATCTCTATGGTTTCTTGCAACCATATTGATTTGCACTTTCCTCTGTTTTCCCTGCTTATAGCACTCGCATACATTTAGTGAACCACACAATAGATTCTTTTAACAAGGAACCCTTCAAGCTTCTCTCATGAATTTGCCTAAAAAGCAAATGCCAGAATTTTGTCTCTTGAACAAATGCTTCCAACATCTCCACCATAAAGTTCTTCACTATCTCCCCTTGGAGTTCATACATGCCACCTTGTTTGGTTCCTCTTATTGTCACCAAGGCTCCTCAAACAACCTTCGAAACTCCGTTCTCTAAATGATACAAAGACCCAAGGATAGACGAGTGTGATTTTTAGTGTGGGTGTTGGTGGATGAAGGCGGAGGAGGAAGATGTTGGGCCAATGAAGAAGCAGATGCCAAGTTAGCGCCTCTCTCTTCAAAAAAATAATAAAAAATGCAACATTGGGCGACACGTGCCTTAAAAAGGTAATAAAAAAAATCTTGTTAGTATTTTTGGTGAGTCAAATTAAAAGGAATTAACGCGAGGGTTTTTGTTGCACAAATTCAACTAGCTTTAGAACTTGATTGCACTATTTGAATGTTTTAAGACTTAGTTACACTTTCGTGACAAATCTTATGACTTTTTATGTACTTATTACTAAATTAAAAAGAGCATGATATGTTATTTAAAAGTGACAAAAATGTTTCAATAAAATATATCTTAAAGTATGACACATTCTAACTTGAAACTTGTTGATTTTGCAAAAATATGCCTTACAATAGTAACATTAGTTAAACAAAACATATTTAAAAATATTAAAAATGCCATAATGCCAACAAATGATTTATAATCTTTTTAGTGTGTAGACGAACTCTATTTGGATACGCTTGGTATCAATCGTTATCTCGATCACTTTATAGAATTCATCGAAATTGCTTTATTTTCTAATTTTCTTTTTCTCGCCCCTTCTTCAAGGCCATGTTATGTGACATGTATTGCGTCGAAATTCATAGCGGAATCTGGAAGTCTCCTACACTGTTTTCATTCTACACTTCCACTCGACTCCCCATCAATCTCACACAGTTTTTCCACAACTTTTTTACAAGTCTTAAAACCTAGTGTCACTCCATTGACAAAATGACTGTGTCCACAAAAGTTCCCAAATGTTACTGTTTTAGGGGACCCTCGCATTTGGATCAAACCAAACGGCCAAAGTTGACTCCACAGAAAAAAATAATAATAATAACGAAGAATGAAGTTCGTTTGGCCTATTTGCCGTACGGAATCGGAAGGAAGAGAAACGGGAATGGACTTTAGGAGTGTCTTGGACGCTCAACGGAATTTAGAAGTCTTACACACCAACACCAATAACGACACGCGACGCGATATGACAAGACACGACACACCACCACGTTATTTCTAAAAAAAATAAAGAATTTTGACACGTTGAGACACATTATTTATTAAATGTATATTTGTATATATACATGATAAATTATTATTTTTATGATTATTTTAATCAAATTCCAAAGTTGACTCCACAGGAAAAGAAAATATCCAAAGAATGTAATATCCCCGATTTCAACCCTTATTTTAGCCGCGGCTAGTAAGCTAAGGATCGGTACCGCGATAGCAGGAATATGCCATGAATCGACTCGAGGGTCAGTTATGGGCCGTGAATTGTGACACGAGACCTTGGACTGGCCATAGAACTGGCCCTAGGATCAGTTGACTGGCACTTGGACCATCCAAGAGCCCTTTCTATGGTAAAAGAGAAGTTTGAACTTGGTTTCACCGATTAAGCCCGGTTGTGTCCGCTTCCTCCGATCATGTCCTAGGCATGACCTCGTGCCAAATAAAATAGTCGATTGATGTCAAACTTGATTAGTCCCTGCCTGATGACAAGGCCTTCAAAATTGTGATACTCCAAGTTGCATTTAACGCCCTCCTCTTGTAGTTAATTAAGGAGCATTGACTAAGATGGACACATGGCACATTAGGCCTTAGCCTTGGAAGACAAGCTTGAAACTTCGACTAGTCAAATTTTCTTAGAAAAACAAGTGTGAATAAATGTGAACTAATGTGAACGCATTAAATGATGTGTAAAAAAATGTTACTACTCATCTTTGAAGAAAACCATAACCATTGGGGTTTACCCCAGTGGCCACCCTTCCAACATGGATGGGGGAGGCAGGGGGTTGAATCCCCATTTTCTCGGGGGATTGGGGTGGGGACGATTTAGTTTCAAGTGTGGGTTTCGACTCCCACGCTTTGCAAAAAGACAGAGCAAAAGTCTGAGAGTAGGAATAGAGTAGGATGGACAAAATAAAAAATCTTCTAAGAAAACTACAGTAGCTTGCAAAATCTGAGTCGACTATGCAATCTCTATGGTTTCTTGCAACCATATTGATTTGCACTTTCCTCTATTTTCCCTGCTTATAGCACTCGCATACATTTAGTTACTTTGCAACAGAACCACACAATAGATTCTTTTAACAAGGTACCCTTCAAGCTTCTCTCATGAATTTGCCTAAAAAGCAAATGCCAGAATTTTGTCTCTTGAACAAATGCTTCCAACATCTCCACCATAAAGTTCTTCACTATCTCCCCTTGGAGTTCATACATGCCACCTTGTTTGATTCCTCTTATTATCACCGAGGCTCCTCAAACAATCTTCGAAACTCCGTTCTCTAAATGATACAAACACCCAAGGATAGACGAGTGTGATTTTTAGTGTGGGTGTTGGTGGATGAAGGCGGAGGAGGAGGAAGATGTTGGGCCAATGAAGAAGCAGATGCCAAGTTAGCGCCTCTCTCTTCAAAAAAATAATAAAAGATGCAACATTGGGCGACACGTGCCTTAAAAAGGTAATAAAAAAAATCAAGTTAGTATTTTTGGTGAGTCAAATTAAAAGGAATTAACGCGAGGGTTTTTGTTGCACAAATTCAACTAGCTTTAGAACTTGATTGCACTAATGTTTTAAGACTTAGTTACACTTTCGTGACAAATCTTATGACTTTTTATGTACTTATTACTAAATTAAAAAGAGCATGATATGTTATTTAAAAGTGACAAAAATGTTTCAATAAAATATATCTTAAAGTATGACACATTCTAACTTGAAACTTGTTGATTTTGCAAAAATATGCCTTACAATAGTAACATTAGTTAAACAAAACATATTTAAAAATATTAAAAATGCTATAATGCCAACAAATGATTTATAATCTTTTTAGTATGTAGACGAACTCTATTTGGATACGCTTGGTATCAATCGTTATCTCGATCACTTTATAGAATTCATCGAAATTGCTTTATTTTCTAATTTTCTTTTTCTCGCCCCTTCTTCAAGGCCATGTTATGTGACATGTATTGCGTCGAAATTCATAGCGGAATCTGGAAGTCTCCTACACTGTTTTCATTCTACACTTCCACTCGACTCCCCATCAATCTTACAGTTTTTCCACAACTTTTTTACAAGTCTTGAAACCTAGTGTCACTCCATTGACAAAATGATTGTGTCCACAAAAGTTCCCAAATGTTACTGTTTTAGGGGACCCTCGCATTTGGATCAAACCAAACGGCCAAAGTTGACTCCACAGAAAAAAATAATAATAATAACGAAGAATGAAGTTCGTTTGGCCTATTTGCCGTACGGAATCGGAAGGAAGAGAAACAGGAATGGACTTTAGGAGTGTCTTGGACGCTCAACGGAATTTAGAAGTCTTCCACACCAACACCAATAACGACACGCGATGCGACATGACAAGACACGACACACCACCACGTTATTTCTAAAAAAAAACAAAGAATTTTGACACGTTGGGACACATTATCTATTAAATGTATATTTGTATATATACATGATAAATTATTATTTTTATGATTATATCAATCAAATTCCAAAATTGACTCCACAAGAAAAGAAAATATCCAAAGAATATAACATCCTTGATTTCAACCCTTATTTTAGTCACGGCTAGTAAGCTAAGGATCGGTACCTCGACAGCAGGAATATGCCATGAATCGACTCGAGGGTCGGTTATGGGCCGTGAATTGTGACACGAGATCTTGGACTAGCCATAGAACCGGCCCTAGGATCAGTTGACTGGCCCTTGGACCATCCAAGAGGCCTTTTTATGGTAAAAGAGAAGTATGAACTTGGTTTCACCGGTTAAGCCCGGTTGTGTCCGCTTCCTCTGATCATGTCTTAGGCACGAACCTTGGGCCAAATAAAATAGTCGATTGTGGTCGAACTTGATTAGTCCCTTCCTGATGACAAGGCCTTCAAAACTAAGATATTCCAAGTTGCATTTAACGCCCTCGTGTCACGCCCCGATACTCGAGCGCATGCCCTTTCCTCGGTGGTCGATTAAAATTTGCAACTTCCCAGGACGAGTCACCAACCCTTTCATTTTTAATTACGCATGCAGAAGGAAACAAATCCCTTGACAACAAAAGCTTGTGATCGAAAGAAGCAGGAAACCAAATCGGCACCAAAACACCTCGTTTATAAACACACAGGTTTATGTACAACATTGATCTATCTACAAAAGACCGGCTCAGTAAAAAGGGAACTGTGCTATGACCAACTAGTTAGACACATTCGCTGATCCTTTGATCTTCACCTCCCCAGACTCCGGGGCTACAGGTCCTTCACGACTGCCATCTAAGGACCTGAAAATGGTTATACAATAACCAGTGAGACAATGTCTCATTAAGTTCATCCCCTAAACTCCGACTAGGAAGGAAATACGCTCCATGGGCTACCTATGCACAAGCACAAGTCAGAGGACTTACCTTTTCCTCAGATCCTTCCTGCAAGTCAGTACAATTCAATTCAATTCAATCAAATCAAATTGAGTCATCGATCAATCAATCCAATCGACTCCATACCAACAAGACCATCTCTCGGTCAATCCATTCAACCATCAATCAATCAATCGACTCATTCGACTCAATGTCATCGATTCCATTTATAAACTCTATCAATTCGAACACTGCTCACCTAAGCTGAAACAGATGGTCTAGCTCCCCGAAGCTGATAGATATATCCATATATCAATGCTCACCAAAGCTATTGTCTATTTTGCTCACCGAAACTGCTATATCAATTATTGCTCATCGAAGCTGCTAGATAACATTTGCTCACCAAAGCTGATATTTATAGTGCTCACTGAAGCTGCTAAAGTATTATTGCTCACTGAAGATGCTATAGATCTATATTGGTGTTAATGCTCCCCGAAGCTGTTATAGATCTATATTGCTCACCTAAGCTGAACTACGATAAATTACTCCTGACCAAGGATTTTGTGCTTTGCACATCAATTCCTCAATTAAATACCCAACTTGGCCTAATTTCATCATGTTAAAATGTACCCGATAAAAATAAACGTGTGTCGGTACACGGTCTGCCTGAGCCAAAAGTATAATATTTTTATTTTAGAGAATCCCACTATTTATACAGTGTCTGAAAACATTTTTGGCGTTGTAAACTGACGCCCCGATAATTTCTAATTAATTACTAAAAATGCTCAATTTTGGAATAATTTCCCAAAATTACAAACAACACTCAATTTGCACAATCTAGCATTCAATTAATTAAAAAAATCACACCATTACAATCAGCACGAAATTCCGGTCATCGGCTATTCCGGTCTAATTTTCGAAAAATAATAATTAATTAAATAATTACGAAAATTAATTAAAAAATGCCAATAATGCACACTTATGCCCATAAAGCCTTATTAAATACCGATTCGGGTTCGGAAAAATCCCGAACCTCACTAGATAAATACTTCAACTTATCTAGTTGCTAATTACACTAATCTAACCACCTAACATGCATTATTGGATAATTAAATTACTAATCTAATCTAACTAACCACATAAACCTTAATTAACTTAAACTAATCACCCCCTAAGCATAATTAAATCCCAAAGCAAAGTTTAGTTGGTATACTCACCGGATTAACGAGCCGGTGAGTCCATGGCGACGACGACGCAACGGCAAGCGATAAACTCCGAAACGGCAACGCCAACGGGAGCCAAACCGAGGCCGAAATCGGCCACAAAGCTGGCTGGAAAATTTACGGGCTTCAAGTAAGCTTGCGGTTGCTAGACAAAAGAGGAGGTGGGCTGATTGTGGACTGCTGTTTTGGTGGAGATGTAGCTGCCGATGCTGGTGTGGACTCGGCTTCACTGGAGAGAAGGCTGGCGTTGAAGATGTTGCTGCAGTGTTGACCAAGGCCGACGATGTTGGGAACACGTGGGCTGAGGGCGTGGGGCAGTGAGGCAGCAAGAGAGAGAGGCAACGTGGGCTTGCTGGAGTCTTCGTTGTTGGGGGGTTGATCGAATGAAGAGTGGGCCGCGGCGTGAGGACAAGAGGCGATGGAGTTGGGCTGTCTCGGTGGATGGAGGGACGCGTGGAGATGGGGTTTCGGGCGTGGTAGAAGAGTCAACGAGAAGCAATTTCGGTGGATGAAGGTTGACTTGTGGGGGACAGACGATAGTGGACGTGCGTGGCTGCAGGCGTGAGGGAAGGTCGCGCGGCAGAGGATTTTTGGTCGAAGGAACAGATGAAAAGAATACAAGAGCAGCTGGCTTCGTGGAGTGGCATCCACGCGAAGAAGATGAAGGAGAGGAATCGTGCACAAGAAGCTGCCGAGGGGGCAAGTCAAATATAACATCCAATTAATCATTTCTTTGAACCAAGGAGTCTTCATGGTTATCCCTTTGTCCCCCCATAATACTTTCTTGAGAAGTAATTCCACAATTAATAAATTTTGATGCCCAAAAGTTGCACCCCCCATCAAGCTCCGAATTTCCTCAACCTTAGGCTTCAATTTCTTTATCAAATTCCTCAATTTGATGTCCAATTTTTTGGAATTTTGTAGAAGAAAAAGCCCACCAAATTTCCACACTTTCCTTTCACCAAGTGGCTTAGTAAGGAGGCCAAAAACCCCTTCGATTTTGTCGATCCGAATTTCGTTTCTTTTCCGAATCGTTCGAATCAATATTTCGTAAAAATCCCGAACTCTCCAAAAATTCTTTAAATGATGAGTCGACGTTCCTAAAATAAATCGTGACATGATAGAACTTTCAATTTCTGAAATCGGGTTCAAATTCGCGGTAAATTTCAATTTGACATGATTTTAGTGTGACCTAACATACTGGGTAGCTTTTAAGATTTTTAGTGCCATTGACCCGTGGTCAATTTTCTTCGAGCCACAATATATCACTTCGGCATATTGGCAACTCTCAGTGGTCATGAAAATCTCAAGATTTCAATTACGGGCACAGGGTATCCAAAACGACAGAAAATCAGTCTAGTACCGATCGACGAGAATTTTGAAATAAGAGGAATCATCCACACTTTGATCACACATCTCAGTCGAAACGACCTATCCCTGACTCCTGATCGATTTTGACAATGCCGTAACGACCCTTGCAGACTAACACGGTCGAGCAGTCAATTTCTAGTTGAATTCTCAAGTCTATTGCGTTAGAATCCCTTAATGACTTTCCCAGATAGTCTAGTTATCTCATGAGTGATCAGCTCAGAAAATAGTACTATAGGCGCATCGATGAAAGGCCCGACTCATTCAATTGAAAATAGAACTGAATTTCCAGGATGTCACAACTCTTTCCCTTTTATAAAAATTTATTCCTCGAAATTTAAACTATTACAATCTTTAAACAAAAAAGTGGGGGTACAGTCGTCTCATCAACGCTTCACTTTCCCAAGTCGCTTTTTCAGTGCCGTGGTGTTACCAGACCACTTTGACCAACGGGATGGTCTTGGTACGCAGAACCTGTTCTTTTTTATCCATAATCTGAACCAGGCTTTCCACGTACGACACTCTGTCGTCCACGTCTAAATCCTCAAAATTCAGCATGTGGGTCGGGTCAGGCTCATACTTCGTCAACATCGACACGTGAAAGACGTCATGCACTTACGCCAGTCTCGGCAGTAATGCAAGACGATACGCTAGGATCCCGATGCTTTCAAGAATCTCAAATGGACCTACGTACCTCGGACTCAGTTTCCCCTTTTTTCCAAAGCGTGAAATACCCCTCATTGGTGACACCTTCAGAAAAACATGATCACCAACTTGGAACTCCAAAGGCATTCGACGCTTGTCTATGCAGCTTTTCTGACGACTCTGAGCGGTCTTTAATCTGTCTCTGATGACGGCAACTGCATCCACTGACTGTTGGACTAACTCTGAGCCTGTGAGCTTTTTTTTCCCGACTTCATCCCAACACACTGGTGTTCTGCACGCTCTGCCATACAACTCTTCGAAGGGAGCCATCTAAATGCTCTGCTGGTAGCTGTTGTTGTATGCAAACTTAACAAGATGAAGCTGTTCCTCCTAGCTTCCCTTGAAATCCAAAACGCAAGCTCGCAGCATGTCTTCAAGGGTTTGAATCGTCCTCTCAGACTGGCCATTCGTCTGAGGATGATATGCCGTACTGTACCGCAGCTTCGTTCCTAAAGCACTCTATAAGCTTTTCCAAAATGCAGCCGTAAACCCCGGGTCTTGGTCTGAAGTAATAGTCACCAACAGTCCATGCAGACGAATAATTTGACGCACGTACAACTCGGCGTGCCTGTTTAAATCAAGGTCCTTTCGTACTGCAATGAAGTGAGCTGACTTTGTCAGTCTGTTGACTACTACCCAAATGGAATCATTACCTCTCTAACTCCTTGGTAAGCCTGTCATAAAATCCATGGTGATATGCTCCCATTTCCACTCGAGAATTTCGAGAGGTTGCAGAAGTCCTCCCGGCTTGCAATGATGTGCCTTCACTTGATGACACGTCAGACACTTGGCAACATGCTTGGTGATGTCCGTCTTCATACCAGACCACTAATAGTGTCAACGCAAGTTCTGATACATCTTCGTACTACCAGGATGATTGCTGTAATTGCTATGATGAACTTCTGATAAAATATCTTCCTTAAGCGCTACATCATTAGGTACACACAATCATCCTCAGAACCTTAGCGTTTCGTCTTTTGAAACCTAAAAATCACCATTCTTCTTCTCGGTATTCTCTTGTGAAATCTTCTTAATCTCTGGATCTATCCACTGAAACTTCTTGATTCTGATCTGCACTTCTGGCTCAATTCTGAGGGTAGCCATAAGATTTGAAAGGTGGCCTACCTCAATTTTGAAAACTAAATCTCTAGCCTTCTCAAGTAAGGTCCATTCCTTGAGCACCATCTGTGCAACTGAGAACTTTCGACTCAATGCATTTGTGACCTTATTCACCTTTCCTGGGTGATACAAAGTATCATAATCGTAATTCTTCAGGAGTTCCATCCAGCGACACTGTCTCATATTCAACAACTTTTGAGATAATAAGTACTTGAGACTTTGATGGTCAGTGAAGTATGGAATCTTTCTCAACATAAATAATGTCTCCAAATCTTCAAAGTGAAAATGATCGCTGCGAGTTCCAAGTCATGTGTCGGGTAATTCAGCTCATGAGGTCTCAACTGATGGGACACGTATGCAACAACTCTACCATGTTGCATCAGCACGCAACTCAGTCCTTTAAATGACGCATCACTATAGATCTCATATCCTCCAAGACCGGATGGAATGGTCAGCACAGGTGCGGTAGTCAGCTTCTGCTTAAGCTCTTAGAAACTACACTTGCATTTGTCTGTCCAGATAAATGTCTCTTCTTTCTTCAGTAGTCGAGTCAACAACGACGCTAATGCTGAAAACCCTTCTACGATCCTTCTATAGTAACCTGCCAAACCCAAGAAGCTTCTGATCTCTGTCACTATAGTCGGTCTTGGCCAGTTGATCAATGCTTCGATCTTGCTTGGGTCCACGGAGATTCCTTCTCCTGAAATCACGTGACCTAGAAAAGCAACACGAGTCAACTAAAACTCGCACTTGCCAAACTTAGCGTATAGCTCGTGAATCCTCAAAGTCTGGAGCACCATCCTTAAATGCCTTTTATGTTCCTCAGGACTTTTCGAGTACACCAGGATATCGTCGATGAATACGATCATGAACTGATCCAATTATTCCTTAAACACTCAGTTCATCAAATCCATGAAAGCAGCTAGAGCGTTCATTAAACCAAATGACATTATAGTGAACTCATAATGGCCGTATCGAGTACGAAACGCTGACTTTGGTATGTCCTCATTTCTAATTCTCAACTAGTAATATCCCGTCCTCAAGTCGATCTTATAAAATATTGATGCTCCTTGCAATTGATCAAATAAGTCATCGATCCTCGGGAGTGGATACTTGTTCTTGATCGTTACCTGATTGAGTTGACGATAGTCGATGCACAGGCGTAATGAACCATCTTTCTTCTTCACGAATAGAACTAGTGCTCCCCAAGGTGATGCATTGGGACGTATGAATCCCTTATCCAACAACTCTTGCATCTGTACCTTCAGTTCTTTCAACTTGATAACGCCATCCAGTAAGGAGTCTTAGAAATTGGCTCTGTCCCGGGAGCCAACTCAATCAGAAATTCAATCTCTCTCTAGCGGCAGACCTGGCAATTCTTTCGGAAATACATTTGGAAATTCTTGGACCACTGCAATATCTTCTATCTTCAGCTCCTCAACTGTCGTATCCACGACAGTCGCCAGGTAACCTTGGCAACCCTATCTAACAAACGGGTTGCTTCTAGCGATGAGATTAAGGTAATCGAGGGTCCTCCTCGACTCCCAATAAACTCGAAACTCTCACCCCCTAACGGGTTAAACTGAATCGCTTTGCGATAGCAGTCCATCTTAGCTCTTTGCTTGGTGAGCCAGTCCATGCCAATTATCACATCAAAATCATACATTGTTAGGATTATCAAGTCTATCCTCCCCTCTCGCTCACCAATCGCTAACTTGCAACTAGAACAACCCAATGTAGCTAACACCTTATCCTTTAACGGTGTAGATATTTAACGGTGTAGATATACTAACCACTGACTCTAACAATTCAGGACTCAATCCTATCAGCTTAATAAATTGCTTAGCTATAAAGGAATGAGTGACGCCAGGGTCAAACAAAGCATATACAGCATGGTCATTCAACAAGACCGTACCTGTAATCACATTAGGCGCATCCTTAGCCTGTTCTCTCGTGATAGTGCATGTCCTTCCCTGAGCTGGAGGCTTGTTTAGTCCACCTTGCTGTGCAATCTGTGGCGCGAACCCCCTATTCTGACCCAGCGGTGGTGGCGGCAGTAATTGTGGTTGTCCCCTCGGCCTTCTAGGACAATCTCTGGCCAAGTGACTGTGTTGGCCACACTCAAAACAAGCACCCATTCTTAAGGGGCATGGGGCTGATCCATGTCGCCTCCCACAAAAGTGACATGCACCATTTTGCCTTGGTGCTGACTTTCCTATTCCACCCTTCCTGTTGGGCGGAATAGGATATCTTTCTCTAGTCATGGGTCTCTTCCCAAATCGGTTTCTATCTCTGTTCAAACTGAACCTTGAACCAGACGTGGCAGTCTACTCATTCAGGTTCCTCTCAATCAGTTGGGCCCGATAATAAACCTCGTTATAATCCTTTAGGTCGAATGGCACCAACGGGTTCTTCAGCTATGGTCGGAGGCCATTCCTGAACCTCCGAGCTTTCTCTTTTGGATCCTTTACCAGTATTGGAGCATACTGAGACAGCTCCGCGAACTTGGCTTCATACTGATCCACGATCAGCATGCCTTGACGGAGGCGCTGAAATTCCTCAATCTTCTGCTCTAGGGGCGCTACTCGAAAAGTATTTGCCATTAAAGGCTCTGAGGAAAGCGTCCCACACCGAGACTACACCTCCAGGAAATATTGTGTCTCTGGTGGCTTTCCTCCAAGTGTTAGCGTTACCTTACAGCTGGTATACTGCCAAGACAACCTTCTCCTCTTCACTGCACATCAGAAGTGCAAAAGCCTTCTCCAAGTCTTAGACCTAGAGTGACGCAACTTTAGGATCTCCTTCGCCATTGAACCTTAGCGGGTTCAGCTTCAAGAACTATTCCACCAGTTTATGTATCGGTCTCCCAACGACCACGTTCCCAGGCGGAACCTTAGCAGGTGCGGCGACAGGTGCGGCAACGGCTACAGCAACAACAGCAGCATTGGCAGTGGCAGTAGTGGCGACTGCAACGACGGTGGTAAAGGCGGCGGCTTGATTCTAGGCCTGTTGCCCCATCATATCTCTCATCGCATCAAGCGCCTATGTGATCCTGACAATTCCTGGATCACTAGGGACTGCTACTCCAACATCGACCGGAGGCGGTGCTACTCCACTTATGCTGGCCTCAGCCCACGCTCTACCACAGCCACCTCGGGTATCGACCTTCGTCGACGTCCCACCCTGAGCAACAAGGCCTACTACCCTCTTCCTAGGAGTCCTCTACTCCTGATAACTCATTTACATGATCCTTATAGATACCTATTTTCCAATTCCACTACCATATTAGAACTTGAGTGATTAACACCAAACAATTTACCAATCAACTATCAATCACATGCGCCAGCATGAAATAAAGGTCATTCCAACTAACTATCCCAAGAACCTATCGCACCTTATCACTCCAACTATTGACTAGCTTTGATACCACTCCAGGCGGGGATGTCACGCCCCGATCCTCGAGCGCGTGCCCATCCCTCGGTGGTCGATTAAAATTTGCGACTTCCCAAGACGAGTCGCCGACCCTTTCATTTTTAATTACGCATGCAGAAGCAAAACAAATCCCTTGACAACAAAATCTTGGGATAGAAAGAAGTAGGAAACCAAATCACCACAAAAACACCTCTTTTTATAAACACACAGGTTTATATACAATACTGGTATATCTACAAAAGACCGGCTCAACAAAAAGGGAACTGTCCTATGACCAACTAGTCAAACACGTTCACCGATCCTTCGATCTCCACCTCCCCAGACTTCGGGGCTTCGGGTCCTTCACGACCGCCATCTAAAGACCTGAAAATGGTTATACAATAACCAGTGAGACAATATCTCAGCAAGTTCACCCCCTAAACTCTGACTATGAAGGAAATACACCCCAAGAGCTACCTAAGCACAAGCACAAGTCAGAGGACTTACTTTTGCCTCAGATCCTTCCTGCAAGTTAGTACAATTCAATTCAATTCAATTCAATCAAATCAAATTGAGTCATCGATCAATCGATCCAATCAACTCCATACCAACAAGACCATCTCTCGGTCAATCTATTCAACCATCAATCAATTAGTCGACTCATTCGACTCCATGTTATCGATGCCATCTATAAACTCTGTCGATTCAAACACTGCTTGTGGCATCCTAAAATTTCATAGCAATCTCTAGATGCATTACAACCTATGAAAGGGTGATGGAAGTGCCATCGGACTATGTTATAGCCATTAGACCAATGGATTACAATTAATCAAGGCTGAGCATTTAATGGACAATTGTTTTGCTGGAAAGTCTATCCTATGTCCATGCGTGATCAAGGATTGTGCTAAAGGATAAATTGATAAGGAAATTTTGTTCTTGGCCATGAATTTTATAAGTTGGATTTTTATTGATCTATGTTACAAAGTTTTACGGCCATATAAATTTGTAATTAGGTATTTATATAAGTGGGGATTAAGGTGGATTATTAGAAGAAGGAGGGCTGATTTCTTAAGGCCCAAAACCAGCCCACAACCCCCCACCGTTCAGTCAACCAAGGCTGGCCCAAGCCCAGCCGAATGAGGCCCATCAACTTGCATGAAAATCTACAAGTGGCAAGAGAGATCAGCTAAGTGGCTCTTGCATGCAAAACCTCATGATTACTAGCTAATCATGAGGGTGAAAGGAAGAAAAAGGGAGAGAGAAGGGGGCGGAGTGAGTGAGGAGTACCGAGAGAGAGAGAGAGAGAGAGAGAGAGTTGTCGCGCGAGAGAGAGGGAGACCGAGCAAGCATGCGAGAGAGGAAGGGAAGAAGAAGACCTGTTGCCGCCGTCGACGCCGCCTAGTACCGCCATCGATCGAGCCTGCCGAAGCCCCAAGTCGCCGTTTGCTTGCTCGTTTTCATTGGATTTAAGGCAAGTAGAGTCCGTTAGCCTACATTTTGCTTGCTGTGGTTGTGTGTGAAGTGTAATGGGTGTTGGAGATGCTTGAGTCGTGATGTTGAATGCTGAAATTCGAGTGAATGGTGGTAGTCTTTCTAGAACAAGCAAGCTGTTGCATGTAAGGACCGTCCGACCCTTTGTGATTCCGTGAATTTTATAAAATTATCCAGTTGAAATTTGGTTTCGTGTTCTTAATGAAAGTTGTAGATGAAATATTGAGGAGTAAGATACTAAAATTTCAGAAGAAATGGACAATAATTGGTCGGTGAAACGATTTTTCTCTGAAATGGTTAGATCTGGAAATCGTCACCGAGGGTTAGGAAGAGTTATGGTGATTATAGCTTTTGATCTATCATGAATCTGACTTCGAGTTCTTCACGAAACTTTTACCTCTAGGTTTTGTCTATAACATACCAAAATTTCAGAATTGTCGGAGCTGATTTAGGGTTTATACCGAATTTGTGAATGAAACTGTGCAATGGTGATGTTCTGAAATTTTAAGGCTGTGATGCATGGACCGTAGCAATTCGTATGAAGCTCTTTTGACATGGTGTTCTTCATGAAATCTTCTTCACTAGATCTCGTTTATAACATGTCAAATTTTCATAATTTATTAAGATCGTTTGCTAATTTTTCCAGAATTTTAATTAAAGGAGTGCATTTTGTTTTATCCGAAAATTGTTGTATTTTCAAGAACAAATGAATTGCTCTATGAGATATGATGTCTTGGGTGGTTAATTATGCTGCATATGTGGTGACATCTAGCACATCATATAACATCAAAAAGCTGGTTTAGACCTTTCACATCATTGCATCAAATGCTATGTTGAAAGTGAGATATATATGTGAATATACATTGTGATGAAAATGATACCGTCAGAGGTGTGAGCCGATGATGCCTTGGGAGTGTCGGGATGCCCGGAGGTGTGTGCCGGATGTCCTCGGGAGTTTCGAGATGCCCGGAGTGTGTGCCGGAGGTTCCTCGTGATGCCAGTTGGGATATGGGATGCCCGAAGTATGTGTGCCAGATGCCCGGAGGTGTGTGCCGGAGGTTCCTCGCGATGCCAGGTTGGGTGCGAGCGATATATGAGGGATGCAAACACTGGTCCCTAGAAGAAAATGAGATCCTTTTGAGAATTAAAATTGGGAACTGAATTGTGTGCATGTGTGTGCATATGGCATGGTGCACGAACTGCCTATGAAATTGAATTGGTTCTATTTGGCATTGAGAATGCGATCATGAAGGCATTGAATGGATCTCATGAGGATATATATACATGATTGTGTGGATGACATGAATCATGCGTATGGGTGTGTGCATATGGCATGAGATATAATTGTCCATGAATCTTGAATTGGTATCGTTTGGCATGGGAAATGTGATTATTAAGGTTATGAATGGATCTCATGGAGACATATGTATGATAGCATGGATGATATGTGCATTTCACATGAAATTGTGGTTGTCTTGCCTGTTGCATTGTGTAGTTTGATGGATCTTTACTACTTAGTGGTTGTACTCACCTGTTTGGGGACTAACATTTCATATTGAGAGATGCCTCTATCACCTGTCACACGTGGTACATTCTATGGCTTACCGTCCGATGTTGAGGTCGAGTGCTCGGAGCACCCCTATGTTGGTGTTCATGGACTGGTGTTTATCCGAGTTCGTGTTTTGGTTATGTATGATGTGGGTCTACCTGATGGCCCTATAGTCCAGGAGTTCCTGTCTATGCATGTCCGACGCGACGGGATGATGATGGGGATGCTGCCGCCGCCACCGGCCGATGCACCAGGCTGGGTGTGATTAAAGCGTGTGACTGGTAGAGGATGACACTTTTTGGATAGCCGACACTGGATGATGGATTGATGTACATGTCTGATGTGGGGGTCGGGTACTTTTGGGTATAGTCGAGCTTAGTTAAGGCCTTGGCCTTTTGTTGTACCGACTCGTGATGTCCATCATAGTTATGTAAATAAAAGTGGTTCGGCTCTAACGTATATATATATCAAAGGTGTAGTTGGTGTGTATTGCATTGTATTATTTAGCTTGAGTACGAGTTAGGGAGATGTTGAGTATGCTTCTGTTATATGAACTGCGCTGGGACCGAGTGAGATGATATAAACCCCCAGGTTGTATGGACCCACTACAATTAAATGGTATCAGAGTAACATGTTATTAGGACAAGTGAAAGGTAAGCGAACTGTGGCGACCCTGGCGGATCGGGGGCCGTGTGGAGGGGTGCCACACTGCTCACCTAAGCTGAAACAGATGGTCTAGCTCGCCAAAGCTGATAGATAAATCCATATATCAATGCTCACCAAAGCTGATGTCTATATTGCTCATCAAAGCTGCTATATCAATTATTGCTCACCGAAGCTGCTAGATAACATTTGCTCACCGAAGCTGATATTTATAGTGCTCACCAAAGTTGCTAAAGTATTATTGCTCACCGAAGCTAGTATAGATCTATATTGGTGTTAATGCTCCCTGAAGCTATTATAGATCTATATTGCTCACCTAAGCTGAATTACGATAAATTACTCCTGGCCAAGAATCTTGTGCTTTGCACATAAATTCCTCAATTAAATACCCAACTTGGCCTAATTTCATCGTGTTAAAATGTACCCGATAAAAATAATCGTGTGTGGGTACACAGTCCGCCTGAGCCAAAAGTATAATATCTTTATTTTAGAAAATTTCTCTATTTATACAGTGTCTGAAAACATTTTTGGCTTTGTAAACCGATGCCCCGGTAATTTCTAATTAATTACTAAAAAATGCACAATTTTGGTATAATTTCCCAAAATTACAAACAACATTCAATTTGCAAAATCTAGCATTCAATTAATTAAACAAATCATACCATTGTAATCAGCACGAAATTCCGGTCACCGACTATTCCGGTCTAATTTTCGGAAAATAATAATTAATTAATAAATGCCAATAATGCACACTTAGGCCCGTAAAGCCTAATTAAATCGATTCGGGTTCGGAAAAATCCCGAACCTCACTAGATAAATACTATAACTTATCTAGTTGCTAATTACACTAATCAAACCACCTAACATGCATTATTGGATAATTAATTTACTAATCTAATCTAACTAACCACCTAAATCTTAATTAACTTAACTAATCACCCCTAAGCGTAATTAAATTCCTAAGCAGCGGCGACGGCAATGCGACGGCGAGCGATAAACTCTGAAACGGCAACGCCAATGGGAGCCAAACCGAGGCCGAAATCAGCCACAAAGCTTGCTGGAAAATTTGCAGGCTTCAAGTAAGCTTGCGGTTGCTGGACAAAGGAGGAGGTGGGCTGATCGTGGGATGCCATTTCGGTGGAGACGCAGCTGCGGACGCTGGCGTGGACTCAGCTTCACTGGAGAGAAGGCTAGCGTTGAACATGTTGCTGCGGTGTTGACCGAGGGTGACGATGCTGGGAACATGTGGGCTGAGGGCGTGGGGCGGTGAGGCAGCGAGAGAGAGAGAGGCAACATGGGCTTGCTGGAGTCTTTGTTGCTGGGGGGGTTCACCAAATGAAGAGTGGGCCGCGGCGTGAGGACAAGAGGCGATGGAGTTGGGCTGTCTCGGTGGATGGAGGGACGCGTGGAGAAGGGGTTTTGGGTGTGGTAGAAGAGTCAACAAGAAGAGATTTTCGATGGATGAAGGTTGACTTGCGGGGGACAGACGATGGTGGACGTGCATGGCTGCAGGCGTGAGGGAAGGTCGCGCGGTAGAGGATTTTCAGTCGAAGGAACAGATGAAAAGAAAACAAGAGCAGCTGGCTTCGTGGAGTGGCGTCCGCGCGAAGAAGATGAAGGAGAGGAATCGTGCACGAGAAGCTGCCGAGGGGACAAGTCAAATATAAGATCCAATTAATCATTTCTTTGGACCAAGGAGTCTTCATGGTTATCCCTTTGTCCCCCCATAATACTTTCTTGAGAAGTAATTCCACAATTAATCAATTTTGATGCCCAAAAGTTGCACCCCCAATCAAGCTCCGAATTTCCTCAATCTTAGGCTTCAATTTCTTTATCAAATTCCTCAATTTGATGTCCAATTTTGTAGAAAAAAAAGCCCACAAAATTTCCACACTTTCCTTTCACCAAGTGGCTCTGTAAGGAGGCCAAAAACCCCTTCGGTTTTGTCCATCCGAATTTCCATTCTTTTCCGAAGTGTCCAAATCGATTTTCCGTAAAAATCCCGAACTCTCCGAAAATTCTTCGAAGGATGAGTCGATGTTCCTAAAATAAATCGTGACATGATAGAACTTTCAATTTCTGAAATCAGGTTCAAATTCGTGGTTAATTTCAATCTGACGCGATTTTAGCGTGACCTAACCTACCGGGTAGCGTTTAGGAATTTTTAGTGCAATTGACCCGTGGTCGATTTTCTTCGAGCCACAATATACCACTTCGACACATTGGCAACTCTCGGTGGTAGTGAGAATCTTAATGTTTCAATTACAGGCATAGGGTACCCAAAACGACAGAAAATCAATCTAGTGCCGATCGACTAGAATTTTAAAATCGGGTGGAATCACCCACACTTTGATCACACATCTCAGTTGAAACGACCTATCCCTGACTCCTGATCGATTTTGACAATGTCGTAACGACCCTTGTAGACTAGCACAGTCGAGCAATCGATTTCTGGTCGAATTTTCAAGTCTATTGCGTTAGAATCCCTTAATGACTTCCCTAGATAGTCTAGTTATTTCATGAGTGATCAGCTCAGAGAATAGCACTATAGGCGTGTCAATGAAAGGCCCAACTCATTCAATTGAAGGAACTGAATTTCTAGGATGTCACACCTCGTCTTGTAGTTAATTAAGGAGCATTGACTAAGATGGACACATGGCACATTAGGCCTTAGCCTTGGAAGACAAGCATGAAACTTTGACTAGTCAAATTTTCTTCGAAAACAAGTGTGAACAAATGTGAACTAATGTGAACACATTAAATGATGTGTAGAAAAAGGTGTCCCTATAACCTAGACCTAATTATATCCTAATACCTAAGTGTGGAATGTTGACTTTGGAGCCCACAAGGAAAGGGCCACATGCCCAAGAGGAAAAGGGAGAGAAGCCAAGTCAAGTCCTAACTTTGAACTCAAGATAAGTTTACATTACTATCTCTTGGAATTTAGCTAGTCAATGAGCAAAATGAAGTGTCCAAACTAACATAGGACCTTGTTAGAAACTAGGAGGACGAGGATGTCCAACAATTAATACTTCTTGACCAAGTAGGGCGCCACCTCTCCCCTATTAGATATGTCACCTTTGATTTTCGAAATTGCTGGACTTTCACTATTTTCTAATTTTATAGAGCTTTTTTTTATTCGAATTTAGAAGAACTTCCTACTTAAAAGTTGTTCAAAACATCTTGACCTACAATATACTTAAATTTTATATTTTTCTGAGGTAAAATGGTTGGGACGAAGGCCCAATCATTTACCGTCTGGAATCTTCTCAGTGTAGTAAAAACAATGACCATACTGCCTTCTCAAATTTTTGTAAAATTTTCCCTTTCTAATTTGGATATACTTCATTTGCAAAAAATTTAAAGGACATCCATTTCTACAACATACAAAAATTTCAAAGATTTTTTGTAAAGATTTGGATTTGAAATCGGTCCTTTGCAGTCATTGGATCTGCTCGACGGGCCGATTGTTAGGTCGTGTTTAGTGATTTGATGCTCTTTCTATAGCACGAATTCAACTTGGATTCCTTCATGAAAAGTGTTATCTAAGGTCTTTTATACAACATATTAAAATTCATAATTTTTCGATTCCGTTTGATTAGGTAATGACACTAATTTCGAAAATTAGTTGAAACTATTTTTCACCTTAGCATAAGAGGGTCACATGCCCAACTTGGAGGGCAAGGGGGCTGCACGCCCAACTTGAGGAGCAAAGCTAATCTAGAATCTTCTTAATTTAGGATGAGGATGCATTAAATATCTTTGGACTCTAGTTCTTCAATGCCAAGTTGAGGTATCCCTTAAAGAAATAGGTCATAATACCTCCTAACCTAAAAACGAGCAAGTTTGTAGTATAAGCATATCTAACCTAAAGATTACTCAAAATCCAAACATTAAATGAGAGAGGCTAAGTCATTGACTTAAGTGTCCTCATAATAATTACATGTAATTATTCCATGATGACTCAACCCCTTAGGTGAACCAATGAAAAGATCCACAAGTGTTCCCCCTAGGAACTAGACTTGCCACCCATCTCTTTAACTTGCCACCTCCGTCCATCTAAATGACGATGATTGGTCCACTTGGAAAGATCATCACGAGGAGTTTGCCTGTAAATAGAGGCATTCCCTCCCCTCATTTCTACACAACCCCATCTTCCTTCTTCACTCTCTCGACCTCACCCTCACCGTTGCCCTCTCCCTCTTTCTCATGGCTGCACCCCTCTTGCCCGTTTACTTGCCTGCACGTTGCTCGGTCACCTAGACTATTCCTTGAAGTGCAGTAAGTAGAACTTACTAATATCTGGTTAGGGAGTTCTGTTATGCTAATCCAAGCGTGTAGCGAGTCCTTGATTGAAACGTTATGACTATGTTCTTGCTTGAGGTTCAGTTGTGTTTGCTTGGATCAGTTTAGACCTTATTCCTTGATTGAGTTCGATTTTTGTTTGATGAGCTTTGGCTCGTGCTTTGGTTTGAGTTGTTTTGGAAAAAGCCTGGTTCATGTGTTTATTGGATGTGCTTTGGTTTTTGCTTTGATACAAACCTATTTGAAAAGCGTTTTTGTGAAAGTTTGGTATTTTCTTACAAAACTATTTCTAATCGTTTTCACAAATGCATGTTCTAGTTCATGCCCCGAGCTTCGAAAAGGGGTTTCGTTGGCTTGAACGTACGTCGAATCACGTCGGATTAGTCCTTTCATGGTCTCGGTGTGATATCGAGGTATATCGTTCCTGAGCCAAGTTAAGTACTATATCAGTGCTCAAACGTGTCAGATCAAGCCATGATCCTTAATTCGCACCCGGCATGTTCAACATCGCGGTTTTGGTAAGTCATTTTGCACACTTATGCATGGCATGCCTTTAGGCCCTTGAATTAAAAAGTGAAGATAAGAACTGGATTATGATGCTTGATGCATGGACATGCAATAAACTAATTTATACCGTTGACCGATGGATTCAGTGATGATGCCCCCTCGCCAATGGGATGCCCCCATGCCAACGGAGTGCCTCGTTAATAAGAACGAGATGCCTTTCAGAAGGACGGGATGTTGTAATAATTCTAGTCGTCACCCTTCGATTAGGAGATATTGTCCGATTAAGTTTGGATGCTTGGTGGATTCTGGAAGAGTCGATGAATTTTAACTATTAATAAATGAATCCTGGGTGCATGAGTTCCTCATATTACGGAATAGATCTTGGTTATGCTTGCATAATGTTGAGTGAGGCATGAGTTACTCATGTTGTGGTTGAATCTTGGTTTATGCTTGCATATTGTATATTGAGGATTTCTCATGTTTCATCTAAGACAAATCTTTTGTTTTGCTATTGATCTGCCACCGACTAATGCCTTGGATGAGTTATATGCTTGTTCATACGCGAGGCATCCTCCTATCCGGAAATTAGTAAGTTTTACTTACTGAGTCTGTGACTCACTCCATTATTTTTCAAAATTGTAGGTATAGAGGACTCACACTAGTGCTAGAGTTGCAGTCTCGTTAGAGGAGCTAAGGTTTACCTGGCCTTTGGAGCATAGAAAATGTAGTTGTGGTAAATATAACAACCCGTGACAAAGGGCCTGTAAACATAACTGATGTAAATGCGTATTTGCAAGTTCCTGGCTATTTATTGTTGTCTGGGTATTGTTTGTAATGCTTCTGTATGTGCTCAATGAAAAGATAAAAGGAACGGGATAGCGACGCACCTGGAACGTGGCGAAAATAACCCTTATCGCTCGTAACCCTAGAGACGGAGTTGGGGTGGATTTAGGAGTGTCTTAGATGCTCAATGGAATTTAGAAGTCTTCCACACTAAGTAGCACTGACCTTGACATCAACACGACACAACACGACACCCTGACACATCATCATTAAACGTGTATGTATAATCAGATACAAAAAATTTGGATTTATTTGTGGAGCCGTATGTGATTGATGATTGCTTGCTTGCACATATTTCTTCCCTGTTTTTGCAATATATGTGAATTCTATGGATGTAGATATTCAATCCAAAGAGTTTCGCCCCCTGTTCTTCATTGACGCCTTTTGTCCAGCTTGATGGCCTCATAACATTGCAGTCCTGTCCTTTTGGAAATCAGTTCGAACGATCAGTCATAAGCTTATTTTTGCAATTACCACCAAGGAACAAAGATACGTGCTTTATAACCTGTGTATTTAATCCGCCAATTAGCACTTGAGTGGATCAAGTCCTATGATTATTTATCTACAGGAGTTTCAACTTTGATGTGCTGCGCTATCAACAGTGCTTAGGGCCTATTTTGTAACTGCTCTATTTCTCTTTTTTCTTTTGTTTCCCAGAACCCAAAAAAAAAAAAAAACAAAACAAAAAAACAAAATTCTATTTGTGTACGTCAATTAACTTTTCTATTCTTCAGAATAAATTAGTGGGCAAGAAATAGAGTTGGCATAGAAATAAGAAGTGAAAAAAAAAAAATCTATCACTCCCGGGTACAAAAAGAGAAATAAGGTCATTTTAAATAAAGAAGCTCAACATAACTTAATGCCAGTCTTTACACAATCAACACAAACGGAGAGAAGATGTCTTCTTCACATATAAAATGCAGGCAATTTTTTTTGACAAAAAAAATGAGGCTGTTTTATGGGCCACTGATTTGTTGATTGTTAACCCCATATCTTGAAAAAAAAGCCCGAGTTTAGGATTCCAATTCCATCTTCCTCTTTCAAAAACTTTACAAAATCAACTATAACTAGGATGTGCATGTTGAAGTGCTTAAAAAATACCAGAGAAGTTGTCTTCTTCAAAAGATTTCAGCAAATAAATCAAGCTATTGAAGACATATGCTGGAGTTTATGATGTACGTATGGACTTTACTAATTGGAATCAGTAATGCTATTACTATTTGTCTTGTGTTCATAGCAATTGAATAAACCTGTGCTCCATGGATTCCCGATATCATTTGCTTGAAGGTTTGATGAGTTTGTGTAAATAAGCGCACCAACTTTAGGATTGCCTCCATCCGTAGTTGTTTCGTCCTTGCTCTTTCAACTAGGCAACGTTTGCTATTCTTCTTGTAGCTAAAAAAACTCAAAAAGTCTGCTCCTCATGTTGTGAGTTATAAACCGGTGAAACTTTCTACTGCCATTTCCAGCCATTCATCTTTACTAATTATTACATTTGATTTTCTAAGACCATCTTAAAATATCTTGATCAATTAAGTCCTTACAAAAGTCCAATTTTATCCAAATATGAATTGTTAAGTCTTCATTAACATTTTTATAATTAAATTTAAAAAATTGGGAATAAAATTTTTTAAGGTCATGCCAAACGCAATTCTATTATTTTTCTATTCAAGGAATATAAATTTTATGTAGTTATCAAACACATTCTTCTACTTAGAAACTCGTCAAGGAAATAGCAATAGGAAAAATTACTTATCAATAGAAATTTTTTCGTGAGAACATGTTACCCAACATACCCTTATTCTTTTGGCAATCTATGTCAAGTCCTAACTATGAAAAATTGCCAAATGCATAACCCAGCACTTACGTTGAGGACATGGTTTGTTTTCCATTGTTTTCTAAGGCTATCGGGACCCTTCGACTCTTTGCGTGACTGAACGTTTGATGCGGCCCGTATTTAAGACCAACTCGTTCAATGAAGAAGATCCACACGCATTCAAGATCGACGATACTCTCATCGATAAACCTAATATCAATAAGCTTCGTCCACAAGTGAAGAGCCTCATCTTTGACTTTGTCATGAAGACTTTGTCATTTCCCGTGCGTCAAAGCTTGCATCAAGACACTTTGGATAGCCACAAGCATTGAAAATGTTGTACATTTAATAGCTTCTAGTTTCTATGCACATTAATGACTATTAGTTTCTAGGCTTGAGTCTAGTCTTTCGCTCTTCTTTTGTTTTGCTATAATTGGTCATTGAGTTTCTATAAATGACACCGAATTTGATTAATGAAAATTTGCTTAGTGCAATTCCCTTGAACCTTAAAGAGTTCAAACCCCTTTGAAAACCTAGAAGAGTTTTCACTCCGTCCTTGAAAAGTTGGAACTTTTAAAGCCTACATCCTTGAAGAGTTGTGGCCATCAATTTTGAAGAATTGATGCCATTACAACTTCCTTGGAGGCCTAGAAGAGCAACTATTGAAGTTCTTATCCTCTCTTCATTCTATCCAATCCCGTTTCACCCACTTCCATAAAAAATCGACAAGCCTATGGTGCTTATATGAGAAAACTCAAAATACAAAAGTTGTAGATCTTCGAGTCTCCATCGACGTGAAATTATCTTTGAGCCTAGAGATTTTGTTTGGACTTATTTGCCACCGGAGCATCATCCCATCAAAGGTTACAACAAGCTTAGTGATCAAAAGCTTGGTCCACTTGAAGTTCTTGAGCGCATCAATCCGAATGCATATTGATGAAAGCTTTCTTCTCATATAAAGATACATGATGTGTTCAATGTTCCGCATTTAACACCTTATGTGGGTGATTCATCTGATAATGGTGATTCGAATTCGGGACAAATTCTTTTAAAGAAGGGGGGAATGATGTAGTCCATATTCAAGACCAACTTGTTCAACCAAGAAGATCCACGCGCATTCAAAACCAATGATACTCTCATCGATGAACCTAATATCGATAAGCCTCATCCACAAGTGAAGAGCCTCATCTTTGACTTATTAGAGAAACATCTCGGAGTGATTTTGATGATGTCCAAACTATTCTTAGTATAATATTTCCTATGGTGTATGTAGATGTTTTTGATAGAAAGGACTGCACAATATCCATGGTGTGATCCAGTAGATAAAAGTATGCAACAAGTCCATAAACGATTTTTGCGTAAATAGTACCAATGGACTAAAGATCAACTAATGGCGATGTTCATATCGCTGTTGGAATATCAAGTCATTGGTATTGTGGCAACCATAAACATTTGGTGAAGTTCGTTGGGTCAGCAAACTAGTCGTTATGACTGAGGATTCGCACAGCAACAGAATCTAGTGGAAACACAATCGAGAAGCCATGCTGTTTGATAGGTTTGTTAAAACTGTAGTGACGGGACATCGACATATGTTATTCTTAGGCAGACTACAAATGTTAAAGATAAAGGACTATATGGGTAGTTCTATTCCTGGGCAGCAGCTTAACGGCAACTCCAATAGCTCCTTGCTCCTATAATCCTTTTCCAATGGATAGATTGGATATGGATATAAAAGAGAAGACCCAAGAAGCCAAGAGAGAGAACAACATTATCTAAAGATTTGCATTTAGTTGTGTTCCAAGCGATACGCTCTTGCCTAAGTGTTTCACTGAGTATTGTATTCATGTTGTTTAAGTAATTGTGCTCTAGATTTAGTGTACAAGAGTAAGAGCAGCAACTGAGTCCTGATAGTATGATCTATCTTGTAATAGGATCAGTGCTTGCCTATTGTAACTATCTAAGTAGATTACTAGTGCAATCCAACCCAACTTTTGATTGTTAGATTGAAGAGTGGACATAGGTTTGGGGATAAAGCCAAACCACTATATATCATTGTGTGCTACTTTTTACTCTCTTTACTTTCACTGACACACAGAACGATCACGAGTGTTGAAACATCATCTTGACTTGATCTTTACTTGGCATCAGCTAATTTCCATAAAAGATTATCAAGTTTTCTAAAACAACCTATTCACTCCTCTCTAAGTTGTATTGTTAGCCCCCAACAATTGTTATCAAAGCCCTATTACTCATTATTTGAAATGTATCTCTTCTGAGTATAAAGATCTTGTCTTATGGCTAACTTTGGCAGCTTCTTTACCAATGATGCTTAGGCTCCTAACAAGCCACCTTACTTTGATGGAAGTAACCATGGATACTAGAAACACAAGAATGCACTCACACATTGAAGCTACAGATCTTGAGATGTGGAGTGTGGTTGAAAATGGTGTGGATGTACTAGCCTCAGCACCTGCTCGTGCTCAATAGGAAGTTCAAGCTGCAGTAGCTGTTATTGACAACACTAAGGAATCTCGAAGAAGAGCTGCTCTAGATGCCAAAGCTAAAAGAAGAAAATCTGGGATGATCTATTTTACTAACATTCAAAGGAATAGACAGGATGAAAGAAACCAAGATGAACATCCTTCTTGGAAATTATGAGCTGTTCAAAATGACGCTAGATAAAATGATGACTTAAATGTTCACTCAAATCACTGATATAGTGAATGGTCTTGCACATCTAGGAAAAACATTCATTGATACTGAAAAAGTAAACAAGCTTTCAACAGCTTTATCCAAAGAATGGAGCATGGTGAAGACATCTCTACACAAACAATGAGAATTCAACCAATCACAATGGATGAGCTGATAGGAACATTCATGTCCTATGAAGTTGAGCACCTGAATGAGGAAAACAACTCAAAAGGTAACAAACATGTTGCATTTAAAGTTGTTCATGATGATGCAGGTGAACAAATATCTTCATAAGGAGAAGATGGCAATGAAGACATGGCATTGTTGACAAAAATATTCAAAAACTTCATGAGGAAAGGAGGAAACTATAAAGGAAAAAAAAGGCCAATGAAGGTCTTGGATGACAAAAGACCTTATAGGAACAAGGAGAAGTCCAAAGGTAAGGACATCGTGTGCTATGAATGTAGGGAACCAGTCACATAAAGCCGGAAGGCCATCTCTCAAGAAAAAGAAAGGAAAATACGAAAATAAAAAGAAAGCACTCAAGGCGGAATCATGGAGTGACGCCGAGCGTGAACCAAGTAATGAAAAGGAAGCAAGTCTTTGTCTGATGGCCAACTCGGATCATGATGAAGAAAATGAGGTAAATGATTTTGAACTAACTTACGAAGAACTAAATGATATTTTTAGGGAAATGTTTGAAGAACACCAAAAAGCTTCAAAAAGAATTTTTGTTTTGAAAAAGGAAGTATGTGATCTTACCACTGAAAACTTCGTCGGTAAAGTTCTCATTGACAAATTGAAGAAGGCATATGATCTCAAGGTGTGTGAAATAAAACTTCTTTGAGCCGAAAATGAGAATTTCAGAGAAGAAATTTCAAACATCAGCACCAAGTTTTCACAAGGTTCGAGAACTTTGAAGCACATTCTCTCAATCCAAATCCCTCACTACAATAAATGTGATCTAGGATATGAGGGAGATAATAATGAGAAGAATCCCTTTCTAAAAACCAAAGATAGATTGGAACACAAACCTCCTATACACTTCCACAAATATCACTATGATAGCCTCTTCACAAAATCTTCTAGCAAGCAATTTCTAGATAGACACTTCACTAATATCTTTTGGCACTCCACCAATGACCTGATTAAATATTGGAAAAAGATGAAAACTCAATCCAGCCGGATGTCATAATGGCTCTGTAATGTTATTTTCATCTTTTTGGCTGCATGTCATGATACTCCTATTGGTACATGAACACGCAAATGTAGCTTAGACTTGAAGAAACTGATTCTCTCTCTCTCTCTTCCTTGGCTTCATGGTGAAGAGATGCGCATCCTTGCTGTTGATGTCGCCGGATTTGCTATTAATGAGCACTTCATTTCACGGTGCATGGATAGGAGATTAAACAGCGACGGAGCAACTACACGAGATGAAAACTTTCTCGCAATTCTCCCCTCTCTTTCTCTCCCCTCCCAGAAGATGAGGGCGACTCTGAGTCCTGAGAAATCTCAACGAACATCGCCTTCCTCTTTGTTGTTGACATTGTAGTTTAAGAGGGAAGAAGAAAATTTGAATTTGCTGTTGGTGTTCCTCTTTGGTTTGAAGAAAGGGTTAGCGTTTGATGGAAATGGTCAGATTCTCTCCCTCCTGGAGAAAACGTTTAGATTCTCTCTCCCATAGCAACAAATGTTCAAATTCTCTCTACCCTTCAACATCATTTTCTTTCCTCGTTGGCATGGTTAGGGTTCTAATGAAGCATAGCCAACGAACGTCCTACCTTTCTCTTTGCCCCAATTTATCAAATAAGGGGTAGGGTTTGATGAATATTTGTGATTTAGCGCCAATTCGGTAATCTGGGGGAAAAAATGGGCCAAATGATGATTTTGCTAACTTTATTTTGTCAATGAGTCACGTCAGGTTTATACTAATTTAATGCCATGTTGGATTTATCGGTCACATAAGTCACCGATGGCAAGATTTTTTACCAATATAGCACTCAAATAATTGGGAAAAAAAATGTTTTGCCACTCAAGTAAATGCTGTACAAAAATTTATAACATTTATGGTGTCTTTTATCTTCAAATATCAATAGTTGAACTGTGCCAGGCAGGTTCTTTATCTTCTTCTCAATTTATATCCTTAAATTTACATTCCCCCCAAGCCCCGCCCCACCCCCCCCCCAAAAAAATCAAAGCCCACGCAACTTCTAAAACTGCTGACCATGACGTGAGTCATGTTGCGACTTGCAGGCCATATTATATGATATGCATTGCAATTACACTGATAGCGGAATTTAAGAGAGTCCAATACGGTTTCTATTTTACATTCCCACTCTACTTTCCATTGATCTCACATGGTTTTCCCTTTTACCGAACATTCACCAACACCATGCTGTGCTATGGCAACATGAGACGGCTTCTTTCTCTTCTTTAGTCTTGCTACCTTTAGGTGTTCTTGCTCTTTCCCTCTTGGTCAACGATATCACTAGTTAAAAGTAGCCAAAAGAACACCCTAAATGCCAAAACTTAGCACAATGAACACTTAAATGCCAAAAGTTAGGAAAGTAATACTTAAGTGTCACTTTTTTTGAAAAATTGGACACTTGAATACCACATCCGGCGAACCTCACCAGAAATTTTACGTGGCAATTTTTTATTAATTTTGCTTGCTTACATGACTCGCCGGAAGGCAGACTTAGCAAAAAACACAAAAACGACGTCATTTTGGCACAATTCAAATTGTAATATAAAATTTGATTAAATAAAATGTAAAACCAAAGTTTTTTTTATTAAAAAAAAAGGGCAGATGAAGGCAATCGATGGCTGAGGGCTCAACCCTCGTTGCCACCGCCTCATTGCCGCCGCCTCCCCATCGTCGCCGAAAAGGTGGGGGGAGGGTCAACCGGGGTCGCCGAGCCTTGGTTAGGGGCCAGTGACCCTAGACTCGGCAGGCGGCAGCCCTTGGCTCAGTTGGGCAAGGGCCGGAAACCCTTGCCAAATTTGGAGAAAGGCCGCAACCCTCACCCTAGATTTGGGCGAAAGCTCGCAGGCCCTCGCCACTAGTCGGCTAGGGTTGCCAGCCCTTGGCCAGGGCTCGACGACCCCAACTAACCCTCGCCCCACCTTTCCAACGATGGCAGAGAGGCGGCAACGGCAAGGGCCGAACCCTCAGCCGACGGTTGCCTTCATCTTCCCCTTTTCTTTTTAATTTGGTTTTAAATTTAATTTAATTAATTCTTATATTAATTATTTACTCATGTAAGTGTGCAAAACGACGTCATTTTACACTTGGCTCGCCACGTCAGCATGCAAAACAACGTCATTTTGCACTTGGTTCATTGCAAAATTATCGCGTCAGCGTTTTGGCCAGATTTTCTCTCCGTTGACACTTAATTTATCCATTTTGCTCCAATTTTGACATTTAAGTGTCACTTTCCTAACTTTTGGCACTTAAGTATTTTCTTGTGTCAAGTTTTGATACTTCAAGTATCCCAACTCATCAAAAGTGTGTTGTATGCTGACAGTGGACTTTAGGCATCTTCCACATAGTTTCTTCTACTTTCCCACTTGGAGCTCCCATTGATTTCACACGGATTTTCCCCTAACTTTTTCAAAAGTCCAAGTTCCTAAAATCAATTAGTTTTGCGAATGATTGTGTCACGAAAGTTCCTTAATACTCTTTTTTTTTTTTTTCACGGGGCCCTTTCGTTGAAATTAACACTACCATTCTACATGACTTCCCATAAAAAGGAAAAACGAAAAGGAAGACAAAGCTAATTATTTGGCATATTTGCCGTACAGAATCAAAAAGGAAAAACGAATGAGCGTGTCGCGAAAGTTCCTTAATATTCTTTGAAAGAAGATGAAGGGGAAGAAGTCGAGAAGAAAAAAGGAGAGAATTTTCTTTGTAGTCTCTGTGTGTTACAATGTACAACGTCCACTATTGTTATAATACAAAATATGTATAAGAAAAGCAACTAAATATTTTACAAATTGGATCCGATTTGATCCGATACTAATTGACCATGATTGATCCTTGAATGATGTGCTGAATCTTCTTGCATATCTTCCAACACTCCCCCTCAAGCTGGTGGCTTGTAGATATCCAAGACGACTAGCTTGCTTAAGAGATACGCGTGCTGGCTTTGACACAAAGGCTTGGTGAAGACATCCGCTAGTTGTTCTTCTGTTCGAATCCCCTGTGTCTCGATTATCCCTTGCTGGATTTTTTCTCGTGTGAAATGGCAGTCCACTTCTCTGTGTTTCGTTCTTTCATGAACAATAGGGTTTGAGGCAAGTCTGAGGGCCGCATTGTGACATCCAGATTCGGATGCTGCAGAAAATCAACGGAAATTCGGATAGGCCAAACTAAAGGAAATTTCGACTTCCAAGCTGAGCCTTTGAGTGTTGGGGACAGGCAGAAATTGATACGGGATTTTCCTTCGACGAAATCGGGCCTCAATTTGAGGATTTGAGTGAGGAATTGAAGCTAAATTAGGTGAAATTCGGAATTATGCTTGGACAGCATTTTGTTGGCTTCATTTTGGATTAGTTGTGGAATTTAATTTGGTAGAAAGTAATAGAGACTAAAAGATAAGCTTGAAGGCAAAAAGTGGGGACAAACAATTAAGGCAAGGGCTAAGATTTCAGAATTTTGGGCCCCTCCTTGGCTTTTCCCACACGCACGGCTCCCCCATCCGCGGATTGTTTCTGCTTTTGTTTTCATTTTCTCTACCGTGCGAAGCAATCCCCATCCAACCTCTCTCCATCTTCCTTGTTTTTCTTCCCCAACCGAAGTTCACAAGCCCCCACTCACGCCAACCTCGAGATCTTCAATCAAGCTGCTCCTCTCCACTGGTTGCCATCCCCCGCCAGTTAACTCTCCTCACTGAAGACTAACCGAAGCCACGTCCACGGTTTGCTTCTCTCTTGCGCTGCCACCGAAGACCTGCAGCCTCGCCAGCCAGCTGCTTCTCCGTCTGCTTTCATCCCGCGCCAGCTCACGGTTAACAAATTGGTGGAAACTTCCCCATCTTTGACCCTAAAGCTGCCAGCAACGAAGACAGCAGCTGCCATCCCTTCGTGTGGCTTCATTCACCGAGTCAAAACCCCAACGGAGCTGCTCCCTTCGTTGACTCCACCTGCCAGCTGCCGCTACGTCCTACGAATTCGTGCGACTCCATTGAGCCTAATTCGGCAGCAGCTCAGCCCACGAGCCCAAGAAGCCAGTAGCAGCTCTTTGCTGCTTTTGTTCGGCCCATCTCCAACGAATTCAACTTTGAAGCCCAGCATCCAATCCTCCTCCTTTGGACCAGCAAGACCCGCAAGCCCATCGGTCCAGCAAGTCTTCAAACCCAGCTTCCAGCTTGTAATTTGTTCAGCCCATCTCTCCAGCAACTCCATTGGGCCCAATTCAGCAGGTTTGGCCCAGCTCTAGCAAAGACAGGCCCAGTTCAGCTTTGTTCCAAGCCCAGCTCGCGAAGAAGGCCCAACCGCAGCAAGCCCAAGAGCGAGCCCAGTCCAAAGTGAGAACAAATCTCAGTTGGGCTGAGATTTGTTGGGCCAAGTTTAAGGCTCGGTCCAAGCCCGCCGGTGTTGACGAAAACCCAATTTCGGCCACCGTCGCGTCGTCGTCACGGTGTCCCGGCCTTCGTTTTTACCAAGTGAGTTTTACTCACTAATGCTTTCTTAGTTTGCTAATTATGCTTAAGGGTTGATTAGATTTAATTAAGTACAATTAGGTGGTTAGATTACTTTAGAATAATTTAATTAGTAACTTAATGATGCATGTTCGGTGGTTAGACATAGTCATTAGCAAGTAGAGATGTACTATTATTTATTGAATGCATCTCGGGATTTTTCGCGACCCGTTTCGGGCTCCAATCAGGCAATACGGGCGTAAATTGGATTTTTAATATTTATTTATTTAATTTTCGAAATTAATTATTTAATTAATTATTTTTCCGAAAATTCAATTGGGATGGCCGGTGACTGGAATTTCGTGCTGATTGTCGTGGTACGGTCCGTTTATTTATTTGAGCTTTATTTGGTCCTAAATTGAATCTTGAAAGGGTTGGGTGGGACCGTAAAGCCACTGAATCTTGAAAGGGTCGGGTGGGACCGTAAAGCCACTGAATCTTGAAAGGGTCGGGTGGGACCCCAAAGCCACTGAATCTAATAAAGTTGCTTGGTGGGGCTGTGATTACCACCTATAGATAATTGTGTCATAAGGACCATGATTCATATTTGGAAGTTGAGTTGGAACCGTAGAAATGACCGAAAGTGGTCTTGTGGTTATATAATCGGTTAGTTCGATCGATCGATAGTACGATCCGTATAGTTTAAATGGGTGCCGATATGAAATTGTACTGACTTGCAGGTGGAATCTAAGGCCAAGGTAAGTCCTTTGACCTATGCGTGTTTAGGCAGCCATAGTGTATTGGCTTACTAATCGGGTCTTAGGGGGTAGAACTCGCTGAGACGTGGTCTCATTGGTTATTGAATAACCATTTCAGGATCCTGAGGAGGAGCCGAGGAGGAGGGACCTAAGAAGGAGAGCACTGATGTGAAATCTGAGGAGGAGAAAGATTTTTGAAGCAGAAGATGATCCGAAGAGGGATCTTGAGTACAATCTGGATGGGGACCGTGATCCCATCCTCTTTTGTGAAACCTGTATATGTGTGGATAGAATGAGACTAAAAAGTTGTGAATAGTTTTGTGAAGCTCTTCAAATTATGCTCTGTATAAAAGTGTGGTTGTGAATTTCAATATGAAAAATATGGCCTACTTTTCTATCTCATTGTTTTATTGTTTGGGGATTTTATAACTGCTTCCGCATGCATATGAAAAAGAAAGGGTCGGCGATACATAGTCCTAGGATATCGTATTCTAAAATCGACCAAGTAGAAGGATGGGTACGTTCTCGAGGATCGGGGCGTGACATCCCCTTTTTGTGGTATCAAAGCGAAGTTCAAGATTGGAGTGATAAGGAGCGATGGTTTATGGTATAGTAGTAGGAAAGACTTTTAAATTTATGCTGGTGCATGTCTGTGTTAGCCGAGTGCTAAGGTTGCTTGTTGTATGTGAATCGCTCATCTTCTAATCCAGTGTAGATTTTGAAGACAGGTTTCAGTAGAAACTAAACCATGAGCGAGCAGGAGCAGAGAACTCCGAGTAAGAGGACAGTTAGGCCTACAGCTCGGGTTAGGTCACTGACCAGGGTTGATACCCGAGGAGGCAGAGCTAGGGCACCGGCACAGGCCAGTGCCAGTGATGTAGCACCACTTCCAGTTGAAGCTGGAGTAGTAGCCTCGGGTGAGCAAGGAACTATTGGGATCAACCAGGCTCTAGATGCTATGCGGGAGATGATGGGGCAACAGGCCCGAGATCAAGCCGCTGCTTTTACTGCCGCTGTTGCAACCGCTGCTCAAGCCGCCGCTACTGCTGCTGTTACCACCGCTGCTGAGGCCGTCCCCACTGCAGCACCTGCCGTTGCCCTTGCTGAAGTTCTGCCAGGAGTTGTGGCCGCTGGGAGGTCGATCCACCAGTTAGTGGAACAGTTTCTGAAGCTAAATCCACCGAGGTTTATTGGTACCGGAGACCCTGAGGCTGCGTCTCTGTGGATACAAGATATGGAGAAGGCATTTGCACTTTTGATGTGCAATGAAGAGGAAAATGTGGCACTGGCTGTGTACCAACTTCAAGGTAACGCCAATATATGGTGGAGAGCCGCCAAGGATACAGTGTTCCCGGAAGGTGTGGTCCAGGTGTGGAACACCTTCCTCAGAGCCTTTAATGATCAGTACTTTTCGGGTACTGCTCGGGAACAAAAGATAGAAGAGTTCCATCGCCTCTGCCAGGGGAGCATGACAGTTGACCAGTATGGGGTCAAGTTTGCAGAACTATCACGGTATGCTCCTAGATTGATAGAAGACCCGGAAAAGAAGGCCCGAAAATTCAGGAGTGGTCTTCGTACTGAATTGAAGCTACCTTTGCTACCTTTGGACTTGAAAGATTACAAAGAAGTCTATCGTCGAGCTCAGATGATAGAGAAAGGATTGAATGAACAAGCTGCCTCATCTGGACCGAGGTTCAGTTCCTATCGAGATGGGATTCATCAAGGAAAAGACCCATGCCTGGAAATAGATCCCAAGTTCCACCCATCAGGAAGGGCGGAATTGGAAAATCAGGATCAAGCATGAATGGTCTGTGTCGCTTTTGTGGGAGATGACATGGGTCAACACTGTGTCCAACTAGGATGGGTGCGTGTTACGAATGTGGCCAACAGGGCCACATAGCTAGACATTGTCCCAAGAGGCCAAGGGGACAACCGCAGCTACCACCGCCACCACCACGGGGATAGATAAGAGGGTATGCCCCTCAGAACGTGCCGCAAGGAGGACAGTTGAGACCTCCAGTTCAGGGCACCGTTTACGCAATTACGCAAGGTCAGGCAGAAGCTGCGCCTGACGTGATCACAGGTACGGTCTCGCTTAACGACCAACCTGCTTATGCTTTATTTGATTCGGGAGCAACCCATTCCTTCATTGCCGAGCAGTATGTTAGGATGCTAGGGTTGAGTCCTGTGTTGTTGGAGTCAGCAATTTGCATATCTACACCCTTGAAAGATAAAGTTATTGCTGCTCTGGGATGTTCGGGGTGCAAGTTAGAGATTAGTGAGCGAGTGGGGAAAATTGACTTGTTAGTCCTAACCATGTATGATTTCGATTTGATAATTGGCATGGACTGGCTCACCAAGCAACGAGCTAAAATGGACTGCTATCGTAAAGCAATTTAGTTTGACCCATTAGGGGGTAAGAGTTTTGAATTTGTCGGGAATCGAGGAAAACCCTCGATTTCCTTAATCTCGTCACCAGAAGCAGCTCGTTTGTTAGACGAGGGTTGCCGAGGATACCTGGCAACTGTCGTGGATACGGTTTCTTTTCCACGTCCCAACCTTGCTTCACTGATGGCGCATGTCTTTTTCCACAATTTTCTCGAAAGTCTAAATTCCTAATAAACGCTACCATTGACGGTCAAAAGTCCCCAAAGTGAGTTCCTCTAAAAGGAAAAACGAAAAGAAAGATGAGGCCAATTATTTGGAAACGAAAAGAAAGATGAGGCCAATTATTTGGCATCACGAGGAGGAGATATAGGAATGGTGGCCAGAAGTGTAAATCCGGCATCGTTTGCTAATTTGGGAGTGTTTATGATATAAAAATAATTTGAAACACCCGCCCGTGGGTAGCGCAGTTGGTTTGTGTTCTCTCCTGCTTTAATGCGGTCGAGAGTTCGAATCCCCTCGGTGCTATCGTGATTTAAGTGGGGGGTCTGGCGGTGGGATGCTGGGCCAGTCTTCCCCGAGGTATTGACATCGAATAGTGGCTTGCAACGACGTCCAACGGTGCCACTGGGCACTGGAGGGCGGTGTAACCCCGTAAGGAGTCTCAGGTAGATCCTCGGTTACCAAAAAAATAATAATAATAATAATAATAATAATAATTTGAAACAAATGTGTCAGAATTACACCAGTTTGGAAAATTTTAGCTGGGAGAAAATGAAGAGGCTCATAAAAACACGTGTTTTGTGCGGTATCCGATAGTTTGTATTTTGCGGGGGCAAATGAAAGATCGTTGTTGACTCAAACACAGTCAATGTTTGTCGTTTCTGGTTCGCTCGTGGGATCTTACCGAGATCGTTCCTCTTTTCTAGATTCCATCTCCACTCTATTTATGTGGGATAGTCTCTCGAATTGCAGTACCAATCCACACTTGCGTGAGAGAAGAAGACCAAGACGGAAAAGAAGGCGATGAGCGGCCAAGGCGAATCGGAGTCCATGCATTGCGGCACGCGCGCGGTGGGGATGCCGGCGGAGCCACAGGAGCATCCCGCGACCCAGCACGCCACCACGCGGGTCGCCAACGAGGCTCAGCCAACAGGCTTTCACTCCAGCTACTTAAATGCCACCGCAAGTAGCTCGGTCTCTGGCTTCGTCAACCTCAACAAAAGCGGCGGCGAGAACAAGTATCTCGACGTCATTCCAGTGAATGCTTCCACACCGTCTGGCCTCCACATCGTTCCAGTGAATGCTTCCTTGCTGTCTGGCTGGAGTGAGTCTATTGAGGCGTATTTCGCCTTTGTAGTTATGTTATGGTTGATGTTTAGGCTTCATAATGGGGTTAATGGGACAAACGCTTTGCTGGTGTTTTCAGATCCGATAAACAAAGTGTGCGACAAGTTGAACCAGTGTGGGAAGAGGGTCGATGATGCTACCAAAAAAGCAGAGGCGCTCGTTGACAATGTCTGGCATCACCGTGAGTTTTCTCTACATTTTTTCTAGCTAAACATGTCTATATAATCAAATGGAAACCTTTTGGATTTATTTGTTCTAACTAATTATGATCCTATAATCTGATAGAAACATTTTGGATTTATTCGTGGAGACGTATCTGATTGATGATTGCTTGCTTGCATATATTTCGTCTCTTTTTCTGCAATATATGTGAAGGCTATTGATGTAAATATTCAATCCAAAGAGCTTGGCAATTACCACCTAGGAACAAATATATGTGGACGCTATTGATAAGTCATAGGCTTATTTTGCAATCACCCCCTCAGAATAGAGATACATGCGTCATAATCTGTGTATTCCACCCGCCAATTAATAGTTGAGTGGATCAAGTCCTGTGATTATTTATCTAGAGAAGCTCCAACTTTGATGTGCGGTGCTATCTTCAGTGCTTATTCTTTTGGCAATCTATGTCAATTCCTATCTATAACAAATTGCCAAATGCATAATATGGCACTTCCGTGGAGGACATGGCTTGTTTTCCATCATTTTCTATGGCTATCAGGACCCTCAGGCTCTTTGCGTGGCTGAACGTTGGCCCAATTTCTTTTTCCCTGGAAAGAAGAAAAAATTAGCTTTGTCCTATAAGAGCAAGCACTGCAGCAGTTGCATAAGCTTGGCTTTTGCTTGTTGTCAGCTTCTTTTGTTTATTTGTGAGAGACCAAGCGCATGATTTCTTTCATTCTCTTCTCCTCACGGTTTCTATTCGATTGAAATGTGATGTTAAGGACTATTCTTGCCGGACCTCAACTAATCGGTTATCGTTCTATGTTTGTTTTTCGAAACAGTTAAAACGAGCCATAGCATCAAAGATGCAGCAGTAGCTCGACTTGCCCAGGGGACGAAAATGCTCAAAGAGGGGGGACGGGATAAGGTATTTGAACGTATTTTTGAAATACTGCCGGGAGAGAAGCTTCTGAAAGCATATGCTTGCTATCTATCCACTTCCTCTGGCCTTGTCATTGGGACACTGTACTTGTCAACTAAGAGACTGGTCTTCCATGGGGATGAGCCTCTTTGCCATTACGCTCCCTCAGGGCAGCAAGAGTGGGTGTATTACAAGGTAACCTTTTCCAATCTTCCTGTAATTGCTTTTACTATAGGATACCAGTACAAATTGTTATGCACTAAGCTTTCGTTAGAATCATGATAAGTTTTTTATGCATTACAAAATACAAATTCATAACCTGAGTTATTATTGTCAATATGTCTATTGTGACTAGCCTGCTGATTTTATAGTCGAAATTCGGGAAAACCTTCACCGGAAAGAGCCTGCATTTTCTCATCGTCCGTACTAGTACACTGAGCCTTGGATCATTCTTCTCGTCATCTTATTTTTATCTAAGCATGAAGCATCTTAATGTAGTGAAACATACCTTCGAAATAGTTTGTCAACTTCTGCTAAGCTTCACTCTCCGACCATCAGTTTTTAATGTGCTTTCATCCTGATGGCTATCTAGGTGCCACTGCTGCTTGATCAGTTGAGCTTTGTTAGTCGTTCTTCAAAAGGGTTGGATAATTCTGAAAAGTACATCCAGGTCGTTACAAGGGATGGTTATGAATTCTGGTTCATGGGTTTCGTATCGTATGATAAGGCTCTCAAGAACATAAATGAGGCTTTACAGCACAATCGTGAGAATAACACGGCTGGAAGGATACAAGGACGATCAGTGGCCAAAGGGGGGAAGTGATATTCAATTGTACTTGAATAATTTTGGTGTGTTGGTGTGCGTGTGTGACTGCTACGGATAATCGATGAAAGCGAAGCATTTCATTTCAGTAAACTTCAGTTGAATATAATTGGTCCAATTTGTTACCATATTAAAATTCCTCAGAAAGTAGGCATTAATATTCCATCGTTCGAATTTTTATATTGTTTATAATTTTATTTAGTCACTATATGATTAATTACCAATTGTGAAATCTTCCGACTTTGTGGGGATCAATTATGTTCCCGAGTAAGGAATGAAAGAAATAATTTTTGGAACTTTTTCTTTTTAAGAAATTAATTAATTCCTTGTGATTTTTAAATATAATTAATGTGGTTACTTAACCAATGTGTTTACAGGAGTCAATTGATCATGTCCGTTTACATTAAAGATGAGATTACATAGGATTTTGACACGTGAAACAACCATTGAAGCCTATTTTACTAGGCTCTTGTGATATACATAGATATTAGATATTAGTTTACGAACTCTATTCTTTATTATTAATTCGGAAACTTTGCGGAACGTCATCAAAGTGACGAGAAACACTTCCAATGCCTGTACATAATAGGGTAAGAGAAGCTAATGCGTGCATATAACGTCGCCTGGGTTTATATTGTCTGTGATTAAACAATAAACGGTATCAATGATAGTCCTTGTATAAGAAGAGAATGAGGGGGAAGATATTGCCAACTATTCCAAGTTCGACTATTCAAGGATTAAAGTTTAGTCAAGGTTGCAGAGGCGTGCGCCTCTCCTAATTTACATTGGTAAGCTCGACGTCGACCGCTCTCTCAGGGCACCCTTCTTCTACACATCAGGAAGTCCTTGCTCAGTAGATGGTGTGCCTTGCTCATTGGTCAAGACGTCGTTGTTTTGGCTGGAGTCGCTCTATAGAATTGGAGGGAAATGAGTGTTTTCTAAAGTTTCAACAGCTGCAATCTCATTGCCGCCATCATTCATAACTCCATCCCTAAATCTGCCCTTCCTAAAAGTATGGGAATTGGCATCTCTTTGGTAAAATCTTCTTCCTAATTCAACAGTCTTCTCCCACAATGAACCCGAAGAACTTGTTACTTCCTGCCAATTTCTTTTAATAAACATAACCATGAAAATGAGGAGAGCAGAAATTGCAGCAGCTCCAGCAATCAGAAATAGACCCCAAAAACTGTCAAGACCTAGGCTGTCGGATGAAACCGAGGAATTTGAATTCTGGCAGCTGGTTTTGGATGTAAGCCACGCATTTTCAATTTCTGTCATTTGAGGCCCTTCAGTCACATTGAGGATTGCTCGCGAAATATCTGGTACCAGTGGAGACCCTTTAGGGAAAACCTGTAAACCGAAAAGAGCTGAACATGAGATTTTTTTCAAACAAAGTATTAACTACTTAACCTAATAATTGAAAATTTGGAGGATTTCCTCTTTTAGCTAGAATTGAGGGATCGAGGACTGTACAAAGCCAAATCCAGCAGTTTTGAATGCTGGAATCATGGTATATTTGTTGCAATATTCTGAAAGTATAAGTTTAAGGTAAGGGACTTCATGAAATGCTGCTGCGATCCCGCCTTTTGCACTTCCATTGGAAAGAAGTGCATCACATTCTTCAGGAGACCGATAAGATATAAGTCTTGAATCATCGAATTTCATTTCCTTTAGCATTCCATAAACGAAAGAGCCATGTTGGTAACCCACGTTTTTTCCACTTTTTAGGAGTTGATCCACATCAGTTACAGTTGGTTGAAGATTTTGCACCACCAAAAGAGAGCTCAAGCTTGCCGTATAACTTTGCGTTAGTATAAGTACCACGAAAACCCACACAACCACAACAAATCGTGCTAAGTTGCTGAGCACTTTCTCCCCTGCAATCCAAATTAAGGCTAACTACATAAATTCTCCTAGAATAATATGTGAATTTCAATGTTCGATTTATCTATTAAAGTGAAAGGTGATTACTTTGTGCAAAGACCACGGTTGAAAAGGAGAACCAGAAGCTCGTGCCAACTTGATGTGTGGCTGGACCTCTGAAGTCTTCGTTAATCCGATGTTCAAGAGTCCATACAACCACTGCTATAAACACAAAGAAGCATACAGTGGTTAGCCAAAGGTCCCAAGTGAGCGGCTTCAAGAAAACCCAAGCCTTCTTGCTCGTGTCGTCCTTGTATGGCACGAGCATTGCACCCCCTGATTCGGTGTATGGTAAGGTGAAATCCACATACAATGATCTGTTTGCTATGATTGTTGTATCACCCACCACTGCATCATAATTCTGTTTCAACAAAAGGAACGGAAATGTTTTCTTTGTCAACAGCATTATAGCATAGTAATTTTCAACATGTATTCCAACAAAATCAAGCACTTGCAATGAGCTCACCTGGTTAAATACTCGATCGATCATGTCATTGTAACTACCAGCGCTACTTCCATTAGGCAAGGCAAATGGAATAAGGTCATAAGCCACGGCATAAGGCAATTTTTCTATGACGGCTTGAAAGATGTCAATACAATAGCCAGTGACTCGGGATGTCTTTGTGCTAGGATCTCGAGTCACCTTCACGAATTGATTAAAACCGTTCTTCACGGGAACCAAGATTTTCAACCTCTTTCCATTTGTGGGAATCTCCCAACCCTTAGGAACAGAGGTTGAATCTCCCGGCCATATTATTGATCTGAGATTACTTTTCAAAGTGGAATATTTGCTTGTGTTGACTGAACTCAAATCTCTTTGCAGTCCATTGTCTAGCGTCCAAAACCCGATCCCTCTTGCTGCATTTCCATTGATATTGACAATCTGGAACGCTGATGATTCTAGTTGCCCATCAACTAGGCCAAAATTTCCAGCAAGGCCCGTAAATGTCTTAGTGGCTAGTTCTTGGAGAAGTTTATGACCATTTTGAGATATCCCAATATTGTCGAGATCTGTCGCACCTGTTGAAGCCTTCAACATCTGGAAGGTAGAATTGGCCAAACCCATTTCCTCGACAGCCATTGCTAGAGCCCGAGCAGCGTCATAAGCCCTATACCCGAAAATGTTCAACGTAGGATTAAGGATGGATGGATTGTCTTGTTGGAATTTCATCTTCCATCGGACCATGAAATTGTCCAGGTTTGGCGTATCTGGGATATAAGTTTTTATGCCTAGTACTCCTTGCATCGTGCTAGCGACAACAGATGAATCCACAGAACTTAATAGGTCAGTGATTCTGTTAGTCAAGATCCACACGTAACCTTCGCTCATCATTCCCACCTCTTTTGCTTTGGCCAATAGTCGAGAACCGAGAGCAGGTAACATGTGCACGATGAACACCCTCGTTTGCATCGTCATTAACTTGTGGAGTTCCTGTAGGATTTGATCGTCCGTGGCCGAAGGAGGAATTAGACTCCTATAGGGCACTCGCGTGTCGACTTCGTCCAAAGCATCTGCAAGAGAAGGTATGATGCCTTCTCCAAACTGATTGTCCACATATATGAGGACCAATTCTTTCCAGCCAAAAGCTTGGATGACCGCACTTATGGCATTCACTTGGGACGAGTCATTTTGTGTGGCTCTAATGAAGTAAGGACTCCGAATCGAACTGAGGGATGGACTAGTAGCAGAGAAAGAGATGATGGGCACGTGAGACTTGTTTCCAAGGTCAATGATGAAGTCTGCTTGCATGGAACCTATAGGGCCTATTATGGCTTGGACTTGCTTATTCTTTATCAAATCAAGGGCTGCAAGGGTGAACCAGAAAGACGGTGTAACAATACGGCAGATTATGGAAATTCTTATTGGGAAAGGCATCGTATCGCTCAGAAAATTCAATGAAAACTTGATGCAGTATTATAGCAGTAGAAACATTTAAGAAAAAAGGAAAATAGGAGTTTTAAGTTGTAAAAGAAATTGTACTTGATATTATTTAAAGATATAATCCTTTGACCATATTGTAGGCATTTAGTTGTCGCCTTTAGAACAAAATAAAATATAAAAAAAAAAGTGCATAAATTGGCTCAGAACGATCAACTTGATTCTTCTTCATCAATGAGTCGACCTCTTTACCTCATGGCATAAAAAAATTGCACTCTAGAATCCAAGCTTCACATTTCAATTTTATGGCTTTAGTGAGGTCAGACCTTTTTTATGCTGTATTATATGGATTCTCTCAACATTCATATTAAACAGCTTTCATGTCTTGAAAATTATTTGGTCGATCTTGAAACTAAAATGTTTTTTTTTTTCTATTTCTCTATTAATAATACAACTTCTATGGAATTAATTAATCACCAACTCAACTAGACACAGACTTGTTATTATGATATTTGGTTCAACTAGAGAAATAATCAGCACAATCGTGTAGAGATATGTACCCCATCAATATTCTCCCAAAAAAGAATTTGAAATCATCTCTATTGATCGTCCACGCTAAAATGACTATTTTCTAATCTGAAAGGCAAAATAGTTTTATGCTCATCTCTGAAAAATGTTGGTATGTAGCATGTGTCTTTCATGAGACATTGGTAACAAGATTCATCTATCATTTACACGCAGACATAACTTTATAGAGTTATGGTACATTTATTGCAGGACAAGAGTCATTAGAGAGCTACATATTCATCAAAGTCGTACAAAAATAAACAGAAGAGTTACGACCCCATAAACACGTTCAAATTTTGACTTCAACTCGATCAATTCTATCCAAGCCGCCTTCTTTTGGCTAGTGCTTTACCTGCCAGTGGTCCATTGGCGATTTTTCATGATGACTTAAACAACAACAGTTTTTTGTTTGCGGATCGTTTTTTAATGATCTTATTCACAAAACGATAATCTTTCGGTAATTTAAGGGACAGCTAAATGATTTGGCAATAAGAACTTATTTTCAAAGTAGATGGTGATTGGCCCGGTTTAATTCATGAACGGCATTTTTCAAAACAAGTTCTAGGATACATCTTTCGTTATCTACATTTCTCCGCATATTTTCTTGTCATGGGGCAAAGTAATCTCTTATATATCCTCCACGCGAAAAGGCTTTAAAAAAAAAAAAAAACTGTGAAATTCACGTCGAAAGACAAATAGTTTTCTCCATTTTAACTTATGGAGCGAAAGCATCATCCTTTTGGATATTTCGACTTTGTCATTCGTAGAAGTTCCAGTAGTACTATTTCAAAGGTGCTGCACCCCAAAACACAAAACCCCATGAAAAAAGTTATAGCAGATTAGAGATTTTCGATTTGTTTCCATTTTATCATAGCAATATCATTTCTGGTTTTAGCTTTCTGAAAGGTAAACTCCAAGGAAGGAATAATTAAATTAAATTGTTCCACGGTCAAATGTTACGCTCGGAGACTATGAATCCTCTCAAGCTAAGCGGTCAAGCTGTCAGTCCAATATGACTGCAAGACTTGGGGGATTATATTGACATATTTTTAAATACGAGTCCCTCCTCATTCTCAGTGTGAAAGAGATCGAATGGAATCTTAAGTAACAACTTGATGTTATCTTTGATTTACAACCGACTTGAAGATAATGCTCGAAAATTTAACTGAGAACTCTTTTGAAATTTCAAATAAATAGAGTCTGAAATGTCCATGTGATTGGCAAATACGTCATTACGAACATTAATTGGTTTTATCTTGCATAATACAAACAGTTGCATAAAATACTTTATCCTCTACGACAGGATGTGTATTAAACCAAAACCAAACCACTTCCAAGTTCAAGCAGAGACTAAACCCATAAATGTTCGGTAAGAGAGAAAGATTAATCAAACAAAGTTCCACACGATCAATAGAAGTACAAAAGTCTAAACCCAAAAACTGATGCCGTCATATAATTCTGGACGAGCATCATGAGCAGTCAGTGCATTAGAGAGAGAGAGAGAGAGAGAACCTGCAGCAGCAGCAGCAACCTCATCTTGTTTGGAATCTCTAACGTTGAGGACGAGCCTGGTCTTGTAGGAAGGGTTTGAGCTATAAAAGTCAGAGAGAGACATTTTAATGCAGCTCAATCCCATCTTACCCACCCACTTCTCCAGATCAAGTACCACCCCAACGTTCACCGGGATCGTTGTTGCATTGTTGCTGTTACTGCTTTGCGCCACAGCGACCCAAGGGCCTTCACAGAAGGTCGTGAGGATTGCAAAAAAGGAGAGAGTCATAAAGAGGAGCTTTTCAGCATCGAAGGAAATTCTTGCTGGAAACATTGGAAAGTGTCTTACGAAAAGGCAAGTGTGAGTTTGTAAGAGAGGAGAAAGAGAAAGATATTCTGAGGACATGCTGACGCTGAAGATGTATTTATATTGGGGTAGAGCTTTGAAAAGTAAGACGATGCATTGACAACTTCCATTCAAGGATTGCTCGACGTGGGCGGGACCCATCTGGCATTGCTCGACCTCCGGCGGTACCAACACTTCATCTTTTCTTTTTCCCAAGTCATTATTTAGGATAAAGAATATCAGAAATTCTTTAACCCCAGGATTGTTTATATCGTCGTTTTTTCCCTGTTATTTCCATCTTGCTTTAAAAAACTGATGATGGAACTGGGTTTGAGTGCTAGAGACGCATCGGATTTTAAAAACTAAGAAATGTAGAGTCGCCGATATGATGTATGTGCGACTCATCGTTTAGTGATTTGTTTATGTATTTTCTAAGGCCAATATGGCGGAAGATGTCGTAGATAGAGACTACTTGAGATGGAGTTAATCCAACATGCATAAGCTCTTGTATGGTAGGACATGATTGTGCCCGAACAAGAAGATGAAATTATCCGATGGTTCTCAATTATTATGAGAACTACGTTTGAATTGAACTTTCTAGCAATTTATAATTTTTATTAACGTCATTTCCCTGGTCCAGCTTCTTTGTTACGTAAACCGAAGGATCAACCTCTTATATAAATGTTACATAGCCGCAACTTGCCTCATTGGCGTCTCTTTTCTGCGGAAGAAGAGAGGTCAAGAGCTCCGACTTTGACTTTCCTCAGGAGGGTAAAGTGGGTCATTTGAGAACCTCGCACGGTGGAACCAGATTCAACAAGAATCTAAGATAAAAGTTAGTTCAAGCCCAGTTGATTCTCGTAAATGAATTTGTGCATGAAAAAAGAAATTCTTGTCTGCTGAACTCTGAATAATAATCAACAAAGTTATCACCTTCTAGAATAAATTATGTATTTATATTAAATAAATCCTCAATAACACTAATCCATAGATGATAGACGAAACTAACACAAAAATATCAAGTCGACTAAAATTATGCAAAGATATAAGATTCAATGTCAAAATCTAATGAGCTCACCAAATTAGCATTACAGGCCCAGCGGAACCTTCTAAATAAATAATTTATGGCCTCCTTACGAGTTTCGTCATTTTGGATGCTCCAGAAAATCTTTGGGACCCACTTTTGATATAAAACCGGTAAACCCTTGTCTCATATAGCTAGTAAGAACATATAGACCAAGCTCATTTAGATCGTTCATCATGTTGGTCCCAAGGTATGACCCAAATAATTAATGTTTCAGTGATATTGGTGGAGATGATTTACAGCCATTCAATAGCTTCTCCTTAGAGAAAAAATATATTGCATGGTCAAATAGAACATGCAGACTAAGTTCATCTAGACCCTTGGTCACATGACTCTTATGTTCAGACCCAATTAATTAATAAATCATATAACATTATAACATTTACAAATTGTGCAATAACTATTTTTTTTTTTATCTTAGGGGATAAAAAAATGCGACATGTATACACCTATAGGTAACCCTAAGAATTCCACATGAGACGGTCTAGTTTGCTTGTCTTATTTTTTCTGAACCCCAGAGAAAGGTCGCTGTTTTCAGGAATAGGACATCTTTGATTAAACGTAGAAATTTGTCTTTGTCCACCTCGTTTACCTTGACCAATTCAACAATAAAACTACACACAGGGCAATTTTCAACCCTCATGATTAATTCCTCCCCCACGGACGCAAACCTGCTTAAATTCAATCATGAAGTACCTAAAGACCAGTCATACGGTAGATTCAATTGGTACGTCAAGTTGTATTTTTTTTATAACTCAACACACTACTCAAGTTGAAGTTGAAGAGATAACTCGGATACATCGTATTGAATGGAAACCTTTGAGCTTAGAAAAAGAAATAAACGAAAGCAGATGACGAAGTTGGTCTAGATCCAAACTTTATCACCTAATTACGCCAAGAATCACTAAGAATAAAACCCACGTATGATTATGGCTTAACAACATAGTAAGCTCGTCGAATCTTAGTGCAGATTAAGGAATTTTACCACTACTACTGTTATAATTATCATCATCATCATCATCATCATCATCATCATCATTATTATTATTGTTATTACTACCATCATCATCATCATCAGTAAAATTGGTTTCTATTGCATGTTGAGTGATATTTGAGAGTTTCCAAGAAACTGCGTGTGCATTAAAGTCAAACCTTTTGACTTGGATTTCTCCCAATATTGTAATTGCTATATTGAGAATTGCGTTGCTCCATATCCACCTATCTTGGTAGGAACACATACGGAGCCATTGATGACCAAAATGCAACCATTGATTGGGTACACTGCAAGCTAGGGTATTATGTCAACATATTTTGAGTGTATGTATGTGTATTATATATATAACATTGACCCAGTAATTAATTCACAAATTACATTAAAAAAAAATCAAAAAGAGTGAAAACTTAATTTAGGAGAAGCTAAATAATTGGCCTCTTGGCTTTAGATACAAGTCAGTAGAATAAGATTCTTAATATGTTTAGAAGGACAGCTTAAGCGTATCTAAATGTGATGGATGGTGATGAGAGTGCAGATTCTCTCTATCAATTAACTCATTTGATGCATGTGAAGCACCAGGTCATTACTTGCGAGGGAATGTTTTGTTTATATCATTATTAGCCTTTGGTAAGTATTATAATTATATGATTAAATAATGACTTAGAAATTTATTAGCTCTAGTCAAATAGCTCTGTTCATATGCGGAGGCATTAACTGATTCTTAATGTACCATCCAATCTCGTCCATTGGATTCTATCTTAATTATTAAACAGGAAATTTCGTCGAATGGGCCAAATGTACGAGTCATGTCGTAGACAACTAAAAAATTTTCACGGGAAAATCTGTATATTTTACGGGACTCAACAAGAATATTGAGTCCGAACAACAACTATCTAGTTGATACAATGGTCAAAGTCATATGATGGCTGTTATAGACTGGATGAATATTTAGAAACTAGTCCAAACTTTCTGGTTTTCACAGGTTTCCTTTTCATTTCGTTGTCCATGTGCTTGAGTAGTATAAATAAAATAATAGTAAAAAGAAATTAAGAATAGAAAAACATAGTGCCCATGATTCGCGGGAATGTTCTAGGCCGTTTGATTTGGGGTTCTACACCACAAGGAAGTTTTAACTAATTCATAAACACTTTGTTTAAGGGTGCATTTATTTTACAAAAAATGAATGATTTCAAAAATATCTTCCTAAAAATAATCACTTATATCACTTAAAAAGATACATAAACAAACGAAAATGTTAAAATACAAATTGTCGTTAGTGATTAAAGTATTTTTCATTTACTAATTATTTCAAGTGAAACAATCGATTATTTTTATGAGATGTTTTCCAAATCATTCGTTTTCCTCAAAACAAATGAAGCCTAAGAGTTAAACTTATCTACTTTGGACAAACATATGAGATGTTCATTTATCAAAAATTCATTTATTTAAATCAATAAAAAATTATCATATTAGAAAATTATGTCCTCATCTTTTTATATTTGTTTTCATAATTAGAAAAATGATTGGATTTATATCATGTCATGAATTTGATAATGTGTACATGCCACTATATACGTCATGCATAATAATCCTATAAGGAGAATCTTATGCTTGATATTTGTTAGTATCTATTTTGCTTTTTTTGAAATGATGATGTACGAAATAATATATTTTATTTTCTTGTTATCATGGGTTACTTTTTTATGGACTTATTAAGCCCTTAAAGATATTAAGTGGAGGATAACTCCATAAATATAAGAATGTTAGTAAACCGATAAACAAGCTTCTCATGTGCGAACCGAACATGAAGAACGGGCTTTGGAATGAATATTTGGAGAATTCGAAAGTAAAAAGCACATGCATAATGAAAAACTAAATGTGACATCATGATTTTTCACCACTTCTATTTTCAATTGAATGAATCAGGCTTTTCATCGACGCGCCTATAGTGCTATTCTCTGAGCTGATCACTCATGAGATAACTAGACTATTTGGAGAAACCATTTAGGGATTTTAACATAATAGACTTGAGAATTCGACCAGAAATCGACTGCTCGACCGTGCTTATCTGCAAGAGTCATTACGACACTATCAAAAATCGATTAAAGACCAGAGATAGGTTGATTTGATAGAGGTATGTGATTAGTGTGTGGATGATTCCACCTAATTACAAAATTTCTGTCGAACGGCACTAGACCGATTTTTCTATCATTTTCGTACCCTGTGTCCGTATTTGAAATCTCGAGATTTTCACGACAACCAAGAGTCACCAATGTGTCGAAGATGCACAATGTGGCTCGAAAATAATTGACCATGGGTCAATTGTACTAAAAATTCCTAAAAGCTACCCGGTAGGTTAGATTACTCTAAAATCACGCCAAATTGAAATTAACCGCGAATTTGAACCCGATTTCAGAAATTGAAAGATCTGTCATATCATGATTTATTTTAGAAATGTCGACTAAATTTTCGGTGATTCTGGGATTTTTACAGAAAATTGTTTCGGACGATTCGGAAAATAATGAAAATTCGGATTAGTCAAATCGAAGGGACGTTTGACTTCCAAACCAAACTACTTGGTGACAGGAAAGTGTGGAAATTGTGCGGGCTTTTTCTTCAACAAAATTGGACCTCAAATTGGGGAATTTGGAGAATAAATTAGAGCCCAAATTAGTGAAATTCGGAGCTAGGCATGGGGGTGCAACATTTGGTATCAAAATTTATTAATGGTGGATTTTTACTTCGAGAAAGTATTGGGGTGGGGGTGGCGGACAAGCAATCAATGGAAGGGATAGACTTTGTTGACTTCCCTCCCTCGGCAGCTTCTCAGGCACGCCTCTGCCGGTCTTCATCTTCTTCGTGCGATTCCTATCTCAGCCAAAGACCTCATCCGTTTCTGCCTTGCTTCTATTTTGCTTTACTTTCCTCCTCTGTTCGAGCCCCCTCCTTGGACGAACCCTGCAGCCGCTCTACCATTGATTCCTCCTCCATCTCCACCGCCCCACGCATCCGCAGAAACTCCACCGAATCAACACAAACTTCATTGACTTCGTTGCTTCAACTACAATTTCATTCTCTCCCTTGCCACGTCCAAGTCCACCCCACCATCGTCTGTCCCCTCCTTCATGTCTTCCTCGCAGCCACGAGTCAACCAGCGAAGCCAGGAGTTGACCCGCTTGCAGTTCGACTTCTCCACAACAATACGTCCTCCACCAGCGATTTCTTTCAGCTGCCACTCGTCCGTCACTCCACCGAAGCCACTTCAATCAAGCTGCCACGTTCAAGTCAAACTTCTCCCCAGCAAAGCCTCGTCGTTGACTGCTGCAACTTCTACGTGAGCCAGCTGCAGCCAAAGCTTCCCCATCTCACGCCTCACAATCCAGCTCGGTCGTGTGTCTTCCACCGAAGCTGCTGCTCGACCGCTTCAGCCCACACAAGTTTGGCACAACCCAACCCTCCGCAAGTCAGTCCAGCAACCCACGTAGTTTTCTTTTCCAGCCCGTCGATTGAAGTCAGGCCCAACCCGTGAGCTTCAGCCCATCATTTGAGCTCAGCAGCCCACAAGCCCAGCCGCAGTTCAGCCCAAAACCAAGCCCAGCAGTTTGATGTGGTCTTGCAAAGCCTTTTCGGCCTAACCCGAGTCTCCATTGGTGTCGCCACTTCGAGTTTATCGGCCGCCGTCGTGGTGAATTGGTTTTCGCACTAAACCTGTGAGTTTATGCACTAAACTTTACTTAGTAGGCTAATGACGTTTAATTGGTGTTTAGTTTAGGGTAATTAGAGATTAGATGGTTAGTTAGATCAGATTAATTATTTAATTATTCATTATTGCATGTTAGGTGGTTAGAATGGCTAAATTAGAGACTAGATAGATCGTATTATTTATTTAGATAGGTTTGGGAACTTTCCGGGCCCGTTTCAGTATTTAATTAGGCTTTTCCGGCCTAAGTTAGCATTTTTGGTATTTAAATTGATTTATTTATTTAATTTTAGTAATTATTTAATTATAAATTATTTTCCAGAAATTAGACCGGGATAGCCGATGACCGGAATTTCGTGCTGATTGTAATGGTGTGTTCGGTTTATGCAATTGGATGTTAATTTGTGCAAATTGAGTGCTGATTGAGATTTTGGTTATTTATTCCAAAATTTGGGAATTTCAATATTTATTCAGAAAATCCCGGATGTCGAATTTTAACACCGAAAATAGTTTTATATACTATATAAAATAGTGAGATTTTAAATTGGAGGATATCAATTTTCTGGTGTGAATTGACCGAGTATCCACACACGACTATTTTACCGTGTGTTTCTAATACGAAGAAAATAGGCTAGGTTCACCATTTTAATTGAGGGATTTGAGTGCAATACACGATGTCTTGGGCCGAGATTGAATGGTCGTGTGTTGGTTAAGAAAACTCGTCTCTGGCTGTTAAGCTGGATATTACCCCTATATGGGATGCCCTTGGACAATGGAAGCCAGTCGCAGTAGATTATGGACCTATGCTCCTTCAGGAAAGCCGTCTAGTAGAGACGTTGTCGTGCTCAATGGGGTGAGACGATGCCTAGCTTCGCCAGAAAACCGCCAAACAGAGAGTAGGCTGTGCTATAAGCCAAGATCAAAACTAGGAACGCATGTTTAATTGAGTTGAACGCACCGGATTATGGGACAAAATTGTGTGACACGGTATGTGACGTGTCATAACGATCTGGCCCTATAATCAAGACCTCTGTGTTGGGTTGGATTTGAATGTGGCGTTCCAGTTGATGAGCTTGTTGATGCTCATGTTGTTGTGGCTGTTTATGATATAAATTGTGCTGACCTGCAGGGTGGATCTGAGACCAGGTAAATCTCTGTAGTTGTGTCGTTAGAATGCCTCTAGGTGTATTACTCTCCTAATAGGGGTTTAGAGTGTGAACTCGCTAAGATTTATATCTCACCCCGTCGTGGGCTCATTTCTTTTCAGGGCCGTAGAGTGAAGGATCTGGAGCCGAGTTGAGGTGATATGAAGTGTATGTCAGATAGGACAGTTTCTTTTTTAGAGTCAGTCTTTTGAAATCTTTTGGGTATAAACTCTTGTATATGACTCAGTTGGTTTATAAAAGCATGTTTTGTTTGTAAATTTGTTCTCCTGCTTTTCTATCCCAAGATAGTTACTATCAGGAGATTTGTTATTCACTTCCGCATGTGCAATAAAATGAAAGGGTCAGCCACTCATCTTGGGAAATCGCATTTTTATTATCGATCACTGAGGGATGGTGTCACGCCCCGATCCTCAAGCATGCGTCCATCCTTCATCTTTGGTCGATTTTAAAATGCGATATCCCAGGACTACATATCGTTGACCCTTTCATTTTCAATAGCACATGCGGAAGCAGTTATAAATCCCCAGACAATAAAGCAATGGGATAGAAAAGCAAAGCCATAATTTTCATACTGAAATTCATAGCCACAATTTTATACAAGCACCTCATAGTATATAATGCAATACTATTCACAATGGTCTGATCTAACACTTATCCACATATAATCAAGGTCTGATAAAACATGATGGGATCTTAGTCCTCATCAAGGGTCATACTCAGGATCCTCCTTGTGGTCATCTTCTTCTCCAAAATCTTCCTCCTTTTCTGGTTCCACATCAGGGTTCTTTTCAGATTTCTTCCTCCTCAAGCTCCTCATCAAGGTCCTGAAATGGTTATTCAATAACCATTGAGACCACATCTCAGCAAGTTCTACCCCCTAAGACTCGATTAGTAAACCAATATGCTAACCGGGCTACCTATGCACACACGAGTCAAAGGACTTACCTTGGCCTTAGATTCCACCTGCATATTAGCACAGTTCAATAGGCACCCAAGCAATCACATCACGGATCGATATCTCGATCAATCAACCTAGTCGATTTCATGTCATCTCGACCCTTTCTTGGTCGGCTCATCTCATATTATTTATAAGTCCGTTCGTATCAGGACTGCTCACTGCTAAGCTGATAAATAGATAGTATAGCTCGCTTCTGAGATGATCGGGTATACTACTATGCTAAGCTGCCATATCGTCCTTAGGTTGATATAGTATACCAACAATGCTCAATCTAAGCTAATAAGGTATATTGCTCTCTGCTAAGCTGCCATATCAGAGCACATAGGTTAATATAATATACCGACATATTCCACCAAAACTAATAAGGTATACTGCTCTCTACTAAGCTGACAAATCGCCCGTAGGCTAATATAGTATACTGGTATACTGCTCTCTGCTAAGCTGACATATCGCCCGTAGGTCGATAGAGTATACCATTTTGACCATTCAATCAATTCCATCTTTTTATCATTCTCGATAAAAATAGTCGTGTGTGAGTACACGGTCGCCCTTAGCCAAAATATCATAATTTCCTTTCTATAAATCCCACCATTTTCTGTAGTCCACCAAAAAATTTTTGGCATTATCAACCGATGCCCGGTTATTTTTCAATTAATAACCAAAGATTATTCAATTAAAGAATAAATCCTAAAATCACTCATAAATCAATTTAGCACAAAATAAAGCTCAATTAAATAAATGGACTGCACCACAATCATCAGCATAAAATTTCAATCATCGGCTATCACAGCATAATTTCCGAAAAATAAATAATTAATTAAATTAATTTCGAAAATTAATAACTAAATACTAAAAATCCAATTTAGGCTCGTAATGCCTGATTGGAACCGAAACGGGTCGGGAAAAATCCCGAGATGCATTCAATAAATAGGAGTACGTCTCTACTTGCTAATTGCATAATTTAATTGCCTAACATGCATCGTAATTATCTAATAATCACTAATCTACTCTAATCTAACCACCTAATTGTACTTAATTAAATCTAATAAACCCTTAAGCATCATTAGCAAACTAAGAAATCATTAGTGAGTAAAACTCACTTGTGCAAAGCGAAGACTAGAACACTGCAACGGCGATGCGACGGCGGCCGAAACTTGAGTTTGCAATGACGTCGACGAAGCTCGGACCGAGCCCAAAGGCCTTGTAGCAGGCCGACTTCGCAGGCCCAAGATGGGCTGAACTACTGTATTTGTTGGGCTTCAAGTGCTGCGGGCTGCTGGGCTTCACTGAATTGGGCTCAGCTTCGCGGGCTTGAAACTTGATGGAGATGCTTGGCCGAACTTGTTGGATTCTTGGGCTTCGCTAGAAATGGGCTGAACTAATTTCAACCAATTGTGGGCTGAGTTGCTGCTGAGAACAAGCTGGCCGAGCAAAGTTGGATCATGGGCTGTCTTCGTGGAGAACTCGCTGAACTGTTGGGCTGAAATTCATGCGGGCTTATGGACTTGCGGTTGGGCTGCTCGCACGAGTGAGTGAAGACCGAGGCAGCAAAGGAATTGTTGAAGCTGCAAGTGCTGGATTCGTTGGGTTGAGCTACAGGCGACGCTGGGACATGAGGCGGGGAAGCTAGCTTCAAACGTGGGGGGAAACGGTAGCGTTGGCTGACGCTGGAGTCAGCAATTCTACTGAGGAATCGCCGAGTGGACTGGGATGGCAACTTCGAACATGCGGTGGTGTCTCGGTCAAGCTTGGTGGAGAGAAAAGCTTGGTTTGTTGACTCAAGCCGGCAGGACAGAAGACGCGTGGACATGCGGCATAGAAATCGATGGGTGTGGGTGGTCAAACAAGGCTTTGATGGGGTGAGGTTGTTGACCGGAGGGGGCTGGTTGGTGGACGTCGTTGCAGGAGGATGGCAGAATAAAGAAACAGCTGTGGGCACTCACATGATGGAGAGAGATGACGATGGAGAAGCGGACGCACGCGGCAAAAGAAAAATCGCTCGTCTTCAGCTGGGATGAGGCGTCCGAAGGAGAAGGAGGGGAGAGGCCAAGTCTAGCAAAATATCTTCAATTTTCATCATGAATTGGTCCAAATCCCATAAATGCTTGCCCCAAAAGTCTTCAATATTATCTTATATGTCCCTTAACACTTTCCAACTTATAAATTCCCTAAATTAACCAATTTTGAAGCCCTAAAATTGCTGCCCTTGCAAAGCTCCGAATTTCCATTTTTGGTCTTCCATTTCCTCACTCAATTTCCTAAATTGAGGTCCGATTTCGATTGAGAGAAATCCCGTACAATTTTCTGCAATCCCCCGACACTCAAAGGCTCAGCTTGGGAGTCTCAATTTCCATCGATTTAGCCCATTTGAATTTCCGCTAATTTCCGTAACGTCCGAATCGATTTTCCATAAAAATCTCAAAATCTCCGAAAATTCTTTGGAGGGTGAGTCGACATTCCTTAAATAAGTCGTGACATGACAGAACTTTCAATTTCTGAAATCGGACTCGAATTCACGATTAATTTCCATTCGACGCATTTTTAGCGTTATCTAGACTACCGGGTAGTTTTCAGAGATTTTTAAGGCAAATAACCTGTGGTCAATTTTCTTCGAACCACTATGAACCCACTCGACTCAATAGCGACTCTCGATTGTCATGAAAATCTCGATGATTCAATTACGGACACAGGGTACCAAAACGATAGTAAAATTAGATTAGTGCCGTCGATGAGAATTTTCCAATTTAGTGGAGTCACACACGATCGACCACACATCTCAGTCGAACAAACCTATCTCTGATTTCAAATCGATTTATATCTATGCCGTAATGACCTCTAAAGATGAGCACGGTCGAGTAGCCGATTCCTGGTCGAATTCTCAAATCTATTGCCTTAAAATTCCTTAATGACTACCCCAGATAGTCTAGTTATCTCGAGAGTGATCGGCTCTGAGAACAGCCCTATAGACGCGTTAATGAAATGCCCGATTAATTTAGTAGAAAACAGGGTCAAAAATCTGGGATGTCACAACTCTTCCTCTCTTATAAAAATTTCGTCCTCGAAATTTAAACCTTTACCAATCCTTAAACAAAAAGGTGGGGTATCGTCGTCTCATCTTGTCTCACTTTCCTCGGTTGCTTCTTTAGTCCCGTGGCGTTGTCATACCACTTTGACCAATGGGACTATCTTGGTTTATCGAATCCGATCTTTCTGATTCACGATCTGAACTGGGCTTTCCATGTACGATACTTTGTCGTCCACATCTAATTATTCAAGATTTAGCACGTGGGTCGGGTCAGGTTCATACGTCCTCAACCTTGACACGTGAAAGACGTTATGTACTTTTGCCTACCTTGGCAACAACGCAAGACGATACGTTAGGATTCCGATTCTTTCCAGAATCTCAAAGGAACCTACATACCTCGGTTCCAGATTTCCCTCCTTGCTGAAGCGCAAGGTATCCCTCATTGGCGACACATTCAGAAAGATGTAATCACCAATTTGGAACTCTAAGGGCATTCAATACTCAACGATACAACTTTTTTGGCGGCACTGAGTGGTCTATAATCTGATTCTGATAACGACAACTGCAATCACCAACTATAGAACTGACTCTAGGCCTGCGATCTTTGTTTCTCCGATCTCATCTCAACAAACTAAAGTTTTGCACACTCTGCTCTGTTCTGCCTCAAAAGGAACTATCCGACTGTTCTGCTGAAATTGGGAACCTCGGTTCTGGATCTTATATAAGTTCGTCATTGGTACTCCACGCAGATGAATCGTCTGACACACATACACTTCTGCATGCCCATTCCAATCAAGATCTTTCCATACGACGATAAAGTGGGCCGACTTCATCAGTCTGTCGACCACTACCCCAACTAGAGTTATTATTCCTCTAACTTTTTAGTGAGTCCGTCAAAAGTTCATCGTGATGTATACTCATCTCCACTCTAGGGTCTCGAGAGGTTACAAAAGTCCTCTCGGCTTACAAAACTGTGTCTTGATTCCAAGCTGAGTATGCAGCTCAGTTCTGAGAGCGGCCATAAGATTTGGAAGGTAGCCCATCTCAAATTTGAAAACCGAATCTCTAACTTTCTCAAGTGAGGTCCATTATTTAACCAGCATATGTGCAACTGAAGACCCCTAACTAAACACATCTGTCACTTAATTCGCCTTCCCAGGTTGATACAAAATATCACAACCCTAGTCCTTCAGAATTTCTAATTCACAACGCTGTCTCATATTCAACTTCTTTGAGAGAATATATACTTGAGACTTTAATAGTCAATGAAGATCTGAAATATTTCTTCATACCAATGATGTCTCTAAATCCTTAAAGCGAAAATTAATGCTGCGAGTTCCAAGTCATGCGCTGGTAATTTATCTCATGAGGTCTCAACTGGAGGGACGCGTACACAACAACTCTGCCATGTTACATCAGCATATAACCCAATCCCCTAAGTGACACATCACTATAAATCTCGAATCCTCCAAGACCAGATGGAATGGTCAGCACAGGTGCGGTAGTCAGCTTTTCCTTCAGCTCTTGGAAACTACTCTCACACTTGTCTGTCCACACAAATTTTTCTTCTTTCTTCAGGAGTCTTGTCAGAGGCGATGCTAACGATGAGAACTTTTCCACAAACCATTTGTAATAACCTGCCAAACCCAAAAAACTTCTGATCTCTGTCATTTTAGTCGGTCTTGGCCAGTTGATCACTGTTCCAATCTTGCTCGGGTCTACTGAAATTCCTTCGAGAATACATCTAAAATCCTTGCACAATTGAAATATCCTCAATTTTCAATTCCTCAACTGTCGTATCCACGACAGTTGCCAGGTAACCTTGACAGCCCCTGTCTAACAAACGGGTTGTCTCTTGCGATGAGATTAAGGAAATCGAGGGTCTTCCTCAACTTATGATAAATTCGAAATTTTCCTCTGTCGACAGATTAAACTGTATCGCATGGCAACAACAATTTATTACAATAAAAGCTCCTCGAGCCAAACCTTTTTTATATATGGTATCAAAGTTATACATAGGCAAACCCGTCAAGTACAACTATAGTCAAAGATTCATCTTTCTACTACTTTATTACAACAACGGAAATTTCACAACCTTCACTCAAAATCCCGCTGCTCTACTCTGTTAAAAACACCTCAAAAACATTCTTCCTTTACTCGGTGCCTAGTCAGTCCATTCCTATTCTTTTCGTCATCCTAATGGTGTTCTATCTGCGGTGCTTTCCCTTTGTCCAGTCCTCCGGTGATGGCGTACACTGTACCCTGAACTGGTGGTCTCAACTGACCTCTTTACTTTACGGCGCGTTCTGAGGCACATATCCCCTAATCTGGCCCATTGGCGATGGCGATGGCAACTGAGGTTGTCCTCTTGATCTGTTGGGACAATCTCTAGCTCTGTGACCCTGCTGGCCACATTTAAAACAGGCATTTGTCCTTCGGGGGCACTGATTCACAGTATGTCGTCTTCCACAAAGGCGACACATCTCAATTCGACTTAGTCCAGATTTGCTAACTCCACCATTCCTGTTGGGCAGGATCTGGAATCTACTTCCAGGCATGGGTCTCTTTTTCTGACAGATTGCATCTAGGTGAGAGTTAAACCTCGATTCAAATTCAGCGGCCCTTTCATTATGATCTTTCTCAATCTTTTGGGCTCTCCTATAAAGATCGTTGTAAGTCCTCAGATCCAGAAAGACTAAGGCACTCCTCATGTCCGGTCTAAATCCATCTCTAAACCTCCTTGCTCGGTTCACAGGATTCTCAATTAACTCGGGGGCATATCGCGAAAGTTCAGTGAACTTCACCTCATACTCATCAATAAATAGGGAACCCTGGCGAAGACGTTGGAATTATGCCATCTTCACCTCTCTGGCAATCTCAGAGAAGTACTTATCATTGAAGGCTTCACGGAAAGTATTCCACTCCTGGACAGCGCCTTCTGGGAAGATCGTTTCACGGGTAGTCATCTACCAAGTGTTCGCAACTCCTTCCAGCTGGTAAGTTGCTAAGATGACCTTCTCCGTCTCGTTGCACATCAGCAGTGCAAACGCTTTCTCGAGCTTCTGAACCCATAAGGCAGCGGCTTCGGGATCTCCTGTCCCTGTGAACTGAGGCAGGTGCAATTTCCAGAACTGATCCACTAGCTTATGGATTGGTCTTGCAGCGACCACAATCCCCAGTGGACCTTCAACATTCACTACGGCGGGAGCAACGGCAGGTGCAACTGCAGGTCCGGTAGCAGGGGCGGCCTCAGCGGCTGTAGCGGCGGCCTGAGCGGCGGCTTCGACTATAGCAGCTTGCTGATCTATTCTTGTACCCAAAACTTCTAGTACACGCATGATCCCGTCGAACCTAGGATCATTAGGGGCCATTACCCCAGCACCAACAAGAGGTGACACTTCGCCACTAGCGCTAGCTACAGCTGGTGCTTTACCACAGCCTCCTCGGGCACCGACCCTGGTTGGCGTTCTGCCCCGAGTCACGGCCCTACCGACCCTTTTTCCAGGAGTTCTCGGCTCCTGGTCACTCATGTCTCAGCTTTATTTATTAGAGCTTACTTCCAATTCCACCACGAATTAGAAACAGAGTGACCTAAACAACAAGCAATTCTAACATTCAGCTACCACAGACATGCACCGGTATAAATTTAAAGGCCTTTCCTACGAACTATCACATGGTCAATGCACCTTATCACTCCAATCTCTAAACTTCGCTCTGATACCACTTAAATGAGATGTCACGCCCCGATCCTCAAGCACGCGCCCATCCTTCATCTTTGGTCGATTTTAAAATGCGATATCCTAGGACTACATATCGCCGACCCTTTCATTTTCAATAGCACATGCGGAAGCAGTTATAAATCTCCAGACAATAAAGCAATGGGATAGAAAAGAAGAGCCATAATTTTCATACTGAAGTTCACAACCACACTTTTATACATGCACCTCATAGTATATAATGCAATACTATTCACAATGGTCCGATCTAACACTTATCCACATATAATCAAGGTCTGATAAAACATGATGGGATCTCAGTCCTCATCAAGGGTCATACTCAGGATCTTCCTTGTAGTCATCTTCTTCTCCAAAATCTTCCTCCTCATCTGGTTCCACATCAGGGTTCTCCTCTTCAGATTTCCTCCTCCTCAGGCTCCTCATCAGGGTCCTAAAATGGTTATTCAATAACCATTGAGACCACGTCTGAACAAGTTCTACCCCCTAAGACTCGATTAGTAAACCAATACGCTAACCAAGCTGCCTATGCACACATGGGTCAGAGGACTTACCTTGGCCTCAAATTCCACCTGCATATTAGCACAGTTCAATAGGCACCCAAGCAATCACATCACGGATCGATATCTCGATCAATCGACCTAGTCGATTTCATGTCATCTCGACCCTTTCTTGGTCGGCTCATATCATACTATCTATAAGTCCGTTCGTATCAGGATTGCTCACTACTAAGCTGATAAATAGATAGTATAGCTTGCTTCTGAGATGATCGGGTATACTGCTCTCTGCTAAGCTGCCATATCGTCCTTAGGCTGATATAGTATACCGACAGTGCTCAATCTAAACTGATAAGGTATACTGCTCTCTGCTAAGCTGTCATATCAGAGCCCGTAGGTTGATATAGTATACCGACATATTCCATCAAAACTAATAAGATATATCGCTCTCTGCTAAGCTGACATATCGCCCGTAGGCTGATATAGTATACCGGTATACTGCTCTTTGCTAAGCTAACATATCGCCCGTAGGTCGATATAGTATACCATTCCAACCATTCAATCAATTCCATCTTTTTATCATTCTCGATAAAAATAGTCGTGTGTGGGTACACGGTCGCCCTTAGCCAAAATATCATAATTTCCTTTCTATAAATCCCACTATTTTCTGTAGTCCACCAAAACATTTTTGGCATTATCAATCGATGCCCGGTTATTTTTCAATTAATAACCAAAGATTATTCAATTAAAGAATAAATCCTAAAATCACTCATAAATCAATTTAGCACAAAATAAAGCTCAATTAAATAAATGGACTGCACCACAATCATCAGCATAAAATTTCAATCGTCGGCTATCCCAGCCTAATTTCCGAAAAATAATTAATTAATTAAATTAATTTCGAAAATTAATAATTAAATACTAAAAATCCAATTTATGCTCATAATGCCGATTGGAACCCAAAACGGGTTGGGAAAAAATCCCGATATGCATTCAATAAATAGGAGTACGTCTCTACTTGCTAATTGCACAATTTAATTGCCTAACATGCATCGTAATTATCTAATAATCACTAATCTACTCTAATCTAACCACCTAATTGCACTTAATTAAATCTAATCAACCCTTAAGCATCATTAGCAAACTAAGAAAGCATTAGTGAGTAAAACTCACTTGTGCAAAGCGAAGACTGGAACACTGCGACGGCAACGCGACGGCGGCCGAAACTTGAGTTTGCGACGGCGTCGACGAAGCTCGGACCGAGCCCAAAGGCCTTGCAGCAGGCCGACTTCGCGGGCTTGGGCCTACTTCGAGGGCCCAAGATGGGCTGAACTACTAAATTTGTTGGGCTTCAAGTGGTGCGGGCTCCTGGGCTTCGCTGAATTGGGCTCGGTTTCGCGGGCTTGAAACTTGATGGAGATTCTATGCCGAACTTGTTGGATTCTTGGGCTTCGCTAGAAATGGGTAGAGCTAATTTCAACCAACTGTGGGCTGAGTTGCTGCTAAGAACAGGCTGGCCGAGCAAAACTGGATCATGGGCTGTCTTCGCGGAGAACTCGCTGGACTATTGGGCTGAAATTCATGTGGGCTCGTGGACTTGCGGTTGGGCTACTCGTACGAGCGAGTGAAGACCGAGGCAGCAAAGGAATTGTTGAAGCTACAGGCACTGGATTTGTTGGGTTGAGCTGCGGGCGACGCTAGCACGTGAGGCGGCGGAGCTAGCTTCAAACGTGAGGGGAAACGGTAGCGTTGGCTGACGCTGGAGTCAGCAATTCTGCTGAGGAATCGCCGAGTGGACTGGGACGACAACTTCGAACATGCGGTGGTGTCTCGGTCAACCTTGCTGGAGAGAAAAGCTTGGTTTGTTGACTCAAGTGGGCAGGATAGAAGACGCATGGACATGCGGCAGAGAAATCGGTGGTTGTGGGCGGTCAAACAAGGCTTTGATGGGGTGAGGTTGTTGACCGGAGGGGGCTGGTTGGTGGACGTCGTTGCAGGAGGATGGCAGAATAAAGAAACAGCTATGGGCACTCACATGATGGAGAGAGATGACGATGGAGAAGCGGACGCACGCGGCAGAAGAAAAATCGCTCGTCTTCAGCTGGGGTGAGGCGTCCGAAGGAGAAGGAGGGGAGAGGCCAAGTCTAGCAAAATATCTTCAATTTTCATCATGAATTGGTCCAAATCCCATAAATGCTTGCCCCAAAAGTCTTCAATATTATCTTATATGTCCCCCAACACTTTCCAACTTATAAATTCCCTAAATTAACCAATTTTGAAGCCCTAAAATTGCTGCCCTTGCAAAGCTCCGAATTTCCATTTTTGGTCTTCCATTTCCTCACTCAATTTCCTAAATTGAGGTCCGATTTCGATGGAGAAAAATCCCGTACAATTTTCAGCAATCCCCCGACACTCAAAGGCTCAGCTTGGGAGTCTCAATTTCCATCGATTTAGCCCATTTGAATTTCCGCTAATTTCCGTGACATCCGAATCGATTTTCCATAAAAATCTCAAAATCTCCGAAAATTCTTTGGAGGGTGAGTCGACATTCCTAAAATAAGTCGTGACATGACAGAACTTTCAATTTCTCAAATCGGACTCGAATTCATGGTTAATTTCCATTCGACGCATTTTTAGCGTTATCTAGACTACCGAGTAGTTTTCAGAGATGTTTAGGGCAAATGACCCGTGGTCGATTTTCTTCGAACCACTATGAACCCACTCGACTCAATGGCGACTCTCGATTGTCATGAAAATCTCGAGGATTCAATTACGGACACAGGGTACCAAAACGATAGTAAAATTAGATTAGTGCCAGTTGATGAGAATTTTCCAATTTAGTGGAGTCACCCACGATCGGCCACACATCTCAATCGAACAGACCTATCTCTGATTTCAAATCGATTTATATCTATGCCGTAATGACATCTAAAGATGAACATGGTCGAGTAGCCGATTTCTGGTCGAATTCTCAAGTCTATTGCCTTAAAATTCCTTAATGACTACCCCATATAGTCTAGTTATCTCGAGAGTGATCGGCTTTGAGAACAGCCCTATAGACGCGTCAATGAAATGCCCGATTAATTCTGTAGAAAACTGCGTAAAAAATCTGGGATGTCACAGATGGACACGCGCTTGAGGATCAGGGTGTGACAGATCATAAAAATTGAGACGTGGTCATGATATTAATGTCACTTGATGGAACTCAAGTTTTGGGAGAATGACACTAGAAGTGCCATAAGTTGTGTACGTCGCTCACTTCAGTACCAAAAGTTTTTTTTCAGATTACTTAAGTGCCACTTTTTTGAAAAAACGATCATTTAAGTGCCAACTCCAATCTAAATCGTCGAAAGTCTGACGTGACCACATTTTATTAATTTCTTAATCTTATGTGGTTCGTGCGGTATACCCAGTCAGTATATAACCCCTAAACGACGTCGTGTAGCAGGTTAAAAAATGATCACTTCAGTACTAGTTGTTATAAAAAATAATAATAATAATCACTTCGATGTCAATCGTTGATAAAAAGTGATTATTTCAGTGTCAATCTTAATAAATAAAAAAAAGTGATCGTGCCAAAAAATGCCACTTCAAATAAAAATTTTAATTATAAATGCCATGTAATTTCTCTAGCTGAAATTTCTCACCAGAGGCACTTAAATGATAGCTTTTCTTGATTTTTTTGTACTTAAGTGAGCCGACGATAATCTTTAAAGTGAGCGTCATACATAATTTGTGGCACTTTTAGTATCATTCTCCCCTCAAGATTGCAATTATCACATAAGAAGAAAAAATATTGTATAGACTATTGTTGACACAAAATAATATATTTTAAGAATCATGGTGACTAAGAAGCACAATCTGTGGGAAGAAATTTCTTTTTTTGTTTGCAGGGAAAATAGTTTTGCCGATTACACTCGAGCTTTTATACAAGGGGGAGCAGTTTTACAGGTATTTCTCATTGACTGACAAATAATATATCAAGAAATGCCTGGATTATTGACTCTGGAGCGAGTGATCATATTGCATGCAATAAGGGGTTATTTTCTGATATTCATGAAGATTCAACTAATCCTATTTCTGTGCAACTGCCAAATGGCAATATCACTCGTGTCACCCTAATTGGGACTGTCACTCTTAGCCCACAAATTACTCTCAAAAATGTTCTTTACATTCCGGATTTCCAATTTAATCTTATCTCCGTGTCCAGAGCCTATCAAGAAAATTCGTGCCAAGTATTTTTCAATGCTGATATCTGTTTATTCCAGGCCCTTTCGACTGGAAAACTGATGGGCTGGGGTAACCTCTTTAAAGGATTGTTTTATTGGAGAAATTCACCCAAAAATCTTGATTTACTCTCTTGTAATAAATCATTGTGTAATCTGACTACCAATGATAAGAATTTCCTTTTGCATTCCAGATTGGGTCACGGCTCTTCTCTTCATTATCCTCAATGTCCTATTTACCCACTTACGAAACAATCGCGAACACCTTTTCCACTAAGTCAACATCATTCAAGTGATATTCTTTCTTTGTTGCATGTCGATGTCTGAGGGGCATATCATACATTAAATCATGATGGGTCTCGATTCTTTCTCACCATCGTAGATGATCACTCTAGGGCCACATGGCTTTTTCTCATGCAAAGTAAGGGTCAAGTTCTGTCTCATCTTAAGACCTTTCTTTCCTTGTCAAAAACTCAATTTGGGAAAAATGTTCAAAAAATACGGACAAACAATGGAAGTGAATTCTTCAATCATGAATGTTCTGCTCTTTTTTCGTCACATGGGATACTACATGAGAGCACATGTGTCTATACACCACAACAGAATGGGGTGGTAGAGCGGAAACATCGTCATCTGTTAGAAGTGGCGCGGGCTTTGAAATTCCAAGCTTCTGTTCCAAACACCTTTTGGGGCGATTGTGTTTTAACTGTAGCTTATTTGATAAACCGTATGCCAAGTAAGCTTCTTGGCAGGCGAACCCTTTTAAGCTGCTTTATGGAAAGAAACCAAATCTTGCACATTTGAAGATTTTTGGATGTCTTTGCTACGCCACCATAGTAGGTCCTAGAGATAAAATGGGACCTCGTGCTCGTCGATGCATCTTTATGGGATATCCTAGTCTACAGAAGGGATATAGGGTATTTGATCCTTCCACAGGAGAATTCATAGTTAGTCAAGATGTTTCATTTCAGGAGAATTCTTTTTCCTTTTGCCGCCTCTACATCAGATACAGAACAAGATGATTATTTCCATACTATTCAGACGGAGGAGACTATGGAAGATCCAAACCATGTTCTCCTTCCTCCATCAGCAGATATCAGGCCATCTGCTATGACACCTATGGACATGACGTCCTCACCTGAAGTGACAGCACAACACCAGGAGGAAGTCGCTTCTCCAGTTTCGACTACTGTTGGCGATTTAGATGATAATAATTCACCATCAAGGCACAATGTGCCAAGGCGATCCGAACGTAGCACACGTCCGCCAACCTGGACCAAAGACTACATATGCAGAGTCCAGAAATCACCAGGTATTCTGTTTCTAGTTGCCTCATTTGTTTCCTTTGATAGACTTTCTCCAGAACATAGATGTTGTATTACTCGCATTTCCGATGGGTGAGAACCATCGAGTTTTGAAGAGGCACGCACTGATCCGCGCTGGCAAAAGGCCATGGAAGCAGAATTAATGGCCTTGATGGATAATCAGACATGGGATCTTGTTACCCTACCTGCACACCGCAAGGCGATTGGATGCAAATGGGTTTACAAGATCAAGTATCGTGCAGATGGATCTGTTGAGAGATACAAAGCTCGATTAGTGGCAAAGGGTTTCACACAACGGGAAGGTTTTGACTACCACGAAACCTTTTCTCCCGTGGCCAAAGATGTTACTGTCCGCTCATTCCTTTCCGTAGCGGCCTTTCGGGACTAGTCATTGCATTAGATGGATGTGCACAATGCATTCCTGCATGGCGATCTAGATGAGGAAATTTATATGGAAGTGCCACCAGGTTTACGGAGACAGGGGGAGGATAAAGTATGTTGTCTCCGCAAATCCTTGTATGGACTCAAACAAGCCTCAAGACAGTGGTATGCGAAGTTTGCTGAGTCATTGATAGCTGCCGATTTTCAACAGTCCAAGTTTGATTATGCTGTTTTCACATGGACTAGAGGTATGTCATCTATCTACTTAATGATATATGTAGATGATATACTTATTATGGGCAATGATGAAGTAGCTATCAAAGAATTCAAAGACTATTTGCATTCAACATTCCATATTAAGGATTTAGGATCACCAAAGTACTTCCTTGGAATCGAAATCGCACGCTCGAACCAAGGGATTTCCCTCAGTCAGAGGAAATTTGCACTAGAGATTATATCAGAAGTAGGTCTATCGGGATGTAAGCCAGCTGTAATTCCAATCGAGCAGAACATTAAACTGACTACAGCAGATTATGATGCTGGTTTATCTCAACAGACTGATCATGTACTCAAGGATCAGTTGAGATATCAGAAGCTTGTTGGGAAGCTCGTATATTTGACCATGACCAGACCAGATATAAGTTATGCAGTCCAGACACTTAGTCAGTTTATGTATCAACCGAAGGAATCTCATATGAATGCAGCACTTAAAGCGGTGAAGTACTTGAAGAGTTGTCCAGGACTCGGGATTCTCATTTCCAGGAAATGCGACATGAGGATAACTGCTTATTGTGATGCGGATTATGCGACCTGTCCGATGAGCAGAAGATCCATAACTAGTTTTTGCATCAAATTGGGAGACTCTTTACTCTCATGGAAGACAAAAAAACAACCGACTGTTTCACTATCTTCGGCAGAGGTAGAATATCGTGCCATGGCCAAAACAACTTGTGAAATAGTATGGTTAAGGGGATTGCTTCAAGATCTTGGAGTACAAGTTAGAGGACCAACCAGACTATTTTGTGACAATGATGCAACCATCAAACTTGCATCGAACCCTATTGTGCATGAGAGAACCAAGCACATAGAAGTGGACTGTCACTTCACATGAGAAAAGATTCAACAAGGGATGATCGAGACACAAGGGATTGGAACAAAAGAACAACCAGTAGATGTCTTCACCAAGCATTTATGTCAGAGATAGCATGCGTATCTTTTGAGCAAGCTAGGCGTCTTGGACATCTACAAGCCACTAGCTTGAGGGGGAGTGTTGAAGATACGCAAGGATATTCAACGGAATCATTCAGATATCATTGCACAAGTCAAGATCAATTAATATCGGATCTGATTTTGTATATAATATTGTTTCCTTTTATTTACATACAACATGTACTATAATAGACACATTCTGTACATTACATGAACATACTGAAATACAAGGAAAATTTCCCCTCTCACTTTCCTTCCTCTCGTCTTCTTCATCTTCTTACAGAAGCCCATGATTTCTTTCATTCTCTTCTCCTCACGGTTTCTATTCGATTGAAAAGGGATGTTAAGGACTCTATTCTTGCCGGACCTCAACTAATCGGTTATCGTTCTATGTTTATTTTTCGAAACAGTTAAAATTAGCCATAGCATCACAGATGCAGCAATAGTTCGACTTGCCCAGGGGACGAAAATGCTCAAAGAGGGGGGACGGGATAAGGTATTTGAACGTACTTTTGAATTTCTGCCGGGAGAGAAGCTTCTGAAAGCATAAGCTTGCTATCTATCCACTTCCTCCGGCCTTGTCATTGGGACACTGTATTTATCAACTAAGAGACTAGTCTTCCATGGGGATGAGCCTCTTTGCCATTACGCTCCCTCAGGGCAGCAAGAGTGGGTGTATTACAAGGTAACCTTTTCCAATCTTCCTGTAATTGCATTTACTATAGAATACCAGTACAAATTGTTATGCACTGAGCTTTCGTTAGAATCATGATAAGTTTTTTATGCATTACAAATTCATAACCTGAGTTATTTTTGTCGAATTGTCTATTGGGACTAACCTGCTGATTTTATAGTCGAAATTCGGGAGAACCTTCAATGGAAAGAGCCTGCCTTTACTCATCGTCCATACTACTACGCTGAGCCTTGGATCATTCTTCTCGTCATCTTATTTTTATCTAAGCATGAAGCATCTTAATGTAGTGAAACATACCTTCGAAAAAGTTTGTCAAGTTCTGCTAAGCTTCACTCTCCGACCATCAGTTTTTAACGTGCTTTCATCCTGATGGCTGTCTAGGTGCCATTGCTGCTCGATCAGTTGAGCTTTGTTAGTCGTTCTTCAAAAGGGTTGGATAATTCTGAAAAGTACATCCAGGTCGCTATAAGGGATGGTTATGAATTCTGGTTCATGGGTTTCGTATCGTATGATAAGGCTCTCAAGAACATAAATGAGGCTTTACAGCACAATCGTGAGAATAACACGGCTGGAAGGATACAAGGACAATCAGTGGCCAAAGGGGGGAAGTAATATTCAATTGTACTTGAATAATTTTGGTGTGTTGGTGTGGGTGTGTGACTGCTACGGATAATGCCTAGACATCATCTAATCGATGAAAGGGAAGCATTTCATTTCAGTAAACTTCAGTTGAATATAATTGGTCCAATTTGTTACCATATCAAAATTCCTCAGAAAGTAGGCATTAACATTCCATTGTTCCGAATTTTTATATTGTTTGTAATTTTATTTAGTCACTATATGATTAATTATCAATTGTGAAATCTTCCGACGTTGTGGGGATCAATTATGTTCCTGAGTAAGGAATGAAAGAAATAATTTTTGGAACTTTTTCTTGTTAAGAAATTAATTAATTCCTTATGATTTTTAAATATAATTAATGTGGTTATTTAACCAATGTGTTTACAAGAGTCAATTGATCAATCCGTTTATATTAAAGATGAGATTACACAGGATTTTGACACGTGAAACAACCATTGAAGCCTATTTTACTAGGCTCTTGTACTATATATAGATATTAGATATTAGTTTAAGAACTCTATTCTTTATTCGAAGTGACGAGAAACACTTCCAATGCCTGTACATAATAGGATAAGAGAAGCTAATGCGTGCATAGAATGTTGCATGGATTTATATTGTCTGTGATTAAACAATAAATGGTATCAATCGTAGTCCTTATATAAGAAGAGAATGAGGGGGAAGATATTGTCAACTATTCCAAGTTCGACTACTCAAGGATTAAAGTTTAGTCAAGGTCGTAGAGGCGTGCGCCTCTCCTAATTTACATTGGTAAGCTCGACGTCTACCGCTCTCTGAGGGCACCCTTCTTCTACACGATCGGGAAGTCCCTGCTCAGTAGATGGCGTGCCTTGCTCATTGGTCAATACGTCGTTGTTTTGGCTGGAGTCGCTCGACAGAATTGGAGGGAAATGAGTGTTTTCTAAAGTTTCAACAGCTGCAATCTCATTGCCGACATCATTCATAACTCCATCCCTAAATCTGCCCTTCCTAAAAGTATGGGAATTGGCATCTCTTTGGTGAAATCTTCTTCCTAATTCAACAGTCTTTTCCCACAATGAACCCGAAGAACTTGTTACTTCCTGCCAATTTCTTTTAATGAACATAACCATGAAAATGAGGAGAGCAGAAATTGCAGTAGCTCCAGCAATCAGAAATAGACCCCAAAAACTGTCAAGACCTAGGCTGTCGGATGAAACCGAGGAATTTGAATTGTGGCAGTTGGTTTTGGATGTAAGCCACGCGTTTTCAATTTCTGTCATTTTAGGCCCTTCAGTCACATTGAGGATTGCTCGCGAAATATCCGGTACCAGCGGAGACCCTTTGGGGAAAACCTGTAAACCGAAAAGAGCTGAACATGAGATATTTTTCAATCAAATTATTAACTACTAAACCTAAAAATTGAAAATTTGGAGGGTTTCCACGAGGACTGTACAAAGCCAAATCCAGCAGTTTTGAATGTTGGAATCATGGTATATTTGTTGCAATATTCCGAAAGTATAAGTTTAAGGTAGGGGACTTCATGGAATGTTGCTGCGATGCCGCCTTTTGCACTTCCATTGGAAAGAAGTGCATCACATTCTTCAGGAGACCGATAAGATATAAGTCTTGAATCATCAAATTCCATTTGCTTTAGCATTCCATAAACGAAAGAGCCATCTTGGTAGCCCACGTTTTCTCCACTCTTTAGGAGTTGATCTACATCGGTCATAGTTGGTTGAAGATTTTGCACCACCAAAAGAGAGCTCAAGCTTGCCGTATAACTTTGCGTTACTATAAGTACCACGAAAATCCATACGATCATAACAAATCGTGCTAAGTTGCTAAGTATATTCTCCCCTGCAATCCAAATTAAGGCTAACCACATAAATTCTCCTACAATGATATGTAAATTTCAATGTTCGATTTATCTATTAAAGTGAAAGGTGATTACTTTGTGCAAAGACCATAGTTGAAAAGGAGAACCAGAAGCTCGTGCCAACTTGATGCGTGGCTGGACCCCTGAAATCTTCGTTAATCCGATGTTCGAGAATCCATACAACCAATGCTATAAACACAAAGAAGCATACGGTGGTTAGCCAAAGGTCCCAAGTGAGCGGCTTCAAGAAAACCCAAGCCTTCTTGCTCTTGTTGTCCTTGTATGGCACGAGCATTGCACCTCCCGATTCGGTGTATGGTAAGGTGAAATCCACATACAATGATCTGTTCGCTATGATTGTCGTATCACCCACCACTGCATCATAATTCTGTTCCAATAAAAGGAGCAGAAATGTTTTCTTTGTCAACAACATTATAGCATAGTAATTTTCAACATGTATTCCAACAAAATCAAGCACTTGCAATGAGCTCACCTGGTAAAATACTTGATCGATCATGTCATTGTAACTACCAGCGCTACTTCCATCAGGCAAGGCAAACGGAATAAGGTCATAAGCCACAGCATAAGGCAATTTTTCTATGACGGCGTGAAAGATGTCAATACAATATCCAGTGACTTGGGATGTGTTTGTGCTAGGATCTTGAGTCACTTTCACGAATTGATTAAAACTGTTCTTCACGGGAACTAAGATTTTCAACCTCTTCCCATTTGTGGGAATCTCCCAACCCTTAGGAACAGAGGTCGAATCTCCTGGCCATATTATTGATCGGAGATTACTCTTCAAAGTGGAATATTTGCTTGTGCTAACTGAACTCAAATCTCTTTGCAGCCCATTTTCTAGCGTCCAAAACCCGATCCCTCTTGCGGCATTTCCATTGATATTAACAATCTGTAACACTGACGACTCTAGCTGCCCATCAACCAGGCTAAAATTTCCAGCGAGGCCCGTAAATGTCGTGTTGGCTAGCCCTTGGAGAAGTTTCTGACCATTTTGAGAGACCCCAATATTGTCGAGATCCGTTGCATCTGTCGAAGACTTCAACATCTGGAAGGTAAAATTGGCCGCACCCATTTCCTCGATAACCATTGCCAGAGCCCGAGCAGCATCATAAGCCCAATATCCGAAAATGTTCAACATAGGATTAAGGCTGGATGGATTGTCTTGTTGGAATTTCTTCTTCCATCGGAACATGAAGTTGTCTAGGTTTGGCGTGTCTGGGATATAAGTCTTTATGCCTAGTACTCCTTGCATCGAACTAGCGACAACAGATGAATCCACAGAACTCAATAGGTCAGTGATTCCATTAGTCAAGATCCACACATAACCTTCGCTCATCATTCCCACCTCTTTTGCTTTGGCCAATAGCCGGGAACCAAGAGTAGGTAACATGTGCACGATGAACACCCTCGTTTGCATCGTCATTAACTTGTAGAGTTCCCGTAGGATTTGATCGTCCGTCGCCCAAGGAGGAATAAGACTCCTATAGGGCACTCGCGTGTCAACTTCTTCCAAAGCATCTGTAAGAGAAGGTATGATGCCTTCTCCAAACTGATTGTCCACATATATGAGGACCGATTCCTTCCATCCAAAAGCTTTGATGACCGCGCTTATGGCTTTCACTTGGGCCGAGTCATTTTGCGCGGCTCGAATGAAGTAGGGACTCCGAATCGAACTGAGGGAAGGACTAGTAGCAGAGAAAGAGATGATGGGCACATGAGACTTGTTTCCAAGGTCAATGATGAAGTCTGCTTGCATGGAACCTATAGGGCCTATTATGGCTTGGACTTGCTTATTCTTTATCAAATCAAGTGCTGCAAGGGTGAACCAGAAAGACGGTGTAACAATACGGCAGATTATGGAAATTTCTATTGGAAAAGGCATAGTATCGATCAGAAAAGTCAACGAAAACTTGATGCAGTATTATAACAATAGAAATGTTTAAGAAAAAGGAAAATAGGTGTTTGAAGTTGTAAAAATAATTGTACTTGATATTATTTAAAGATATAATCCTTTGACCTTATTGTAGGCATTTGGTCGTCACCTTAAGAACAAAATAAATATATATATATATATATAAAAATTGGCTCAGACACGATCAAGTTGATTCTTCTTCATCGATGATTTGACCTCTTTACCTCATGGCATCAAAAAATTCCACTCTAGAATACAAGCCTCACATTTCAATTCTATGGATTTTGTGAGGTCAGACCTTCGTGGTGTCATATTATATATGGATTATCTCAACATTTATATCAAACAGCTTTCATGTCTTGACAATTATTTGGTCGATCTTGAAACTAAAATGTTTTTTTTGTTTCTCCATTAATAATACAACTTCTATGGAATTAATTAATCACTGACTCAACTAGACACAACTTGTTATTATGATATTTGGTTCAACTAGAGAAATAATCAGCACAATCATGTAGAGATATCTACCCCATCAATATTCTCCCAAAAAAGAATTTGAAATCATCTCTATCAATCGTCCGCACTAAAATGACTATTTTCTAATCTGAAAGGCAAAGTAGTTTTATGCTCTTTTCTGAAAAATGTTGGTATGTAGCATGCGTCTTTCGTGAGACATTTGTAACAAGATTCATCTATCATTTACACACAGACATAACTTTATAGAGTTATACTACATCTATAGCAGGACAAGAGTCATGAGAGAGCTACATATTCAGCAAAGTCGTACAAAAAAATAAACAGAAGCGGTACGACCTCATAAACACGTTCAAATTTTGACTTAAACTCGATGAATTCTATCCAGGTCGCCTTCTTTTGGCTGGTGCTTTACCTGTCAAAGTGGTCCACTGGCGATTTTTCATAATGACTTAAACAACGACAATCTTTTGTTTGCTGATCGTTTTCTAATGATCCTATTCAAACAAAAATAATATTTCGGTAATGTTAGGGACAGCTAAATGATTTGGCAATAAGAACTTATTTTCAAAGTAGATGGTGATTGGCACGGTTTAATTCACGAACGACATTTTCAAAACAAGTTCTAGGATACATCTTCCGTTATCTACATTTCTCCGCATATTTTCTTGTCACGGGGCAAAATAATCTCTTATATATTCTCCACGCAAAAAAAAAAACAAAAAAACAAGAAAACTCTGCGGAATTCACGTCGAAAGACAAAAATAGCTTTCCCCATTTTAACTTATGGAGCGAGAGCATGGTCCTTTTAGACATTTCGACTTTGTCAATCGTAGAAGTTCCAATAATACTATTTCAAAGGTGCTGCACCCCAAAACACAAAACCCCATGAAAAAGGTTTTAGCAGATTAGAGATTTTCGATTTGTTTCCATTGTATCATAGCAATATCATTTCTGGTTCTGGCTTTCTGAAAGGTAAACTCCAAGGAAGGAATAAATAAATTAAATGGTTCCACGGTGAAATGTTACGCTTGGAGACTGTAAATCCAGCTGTGAGTCTAATACGACCGCAAAACTTGGGGGGATTATATTGACATATTTCTGACTTCGAGACCCTCCTCATTCCCAGTGCGAAAGAGATTAAACGGAATCTTAAGCACCAACCTGATGATATCTTTGATTTACAACCGACTTGAAAATAATGCTCGAAAATTTAACTGAGAACTCTTTTCAAATTTCAAATAAATGGAATCTGAAATGTTCATATGATTCGCAAATAAGTCATTACGAACATTAATTGGTTTTATCTTGCATAATACAAACAGCTGCACATAATACTTTATCCTCTACAACAAGATGTGTATTAACCCAAAACCAAACCACTTCCAAGTTTAAGCAGAGATTAAACCCATACATATTCGGTAAAAAGAAAGATTAATCAAACAAACTTCCACACGATCAATAGCAGTACAAAAGTCTAAAACCAAAAACTGATGCCGTCATATAATTCTGGACAAGTATCAAGAGCGGTCAGTGCATTAGAGAGAGAGAGAGAGAGAGAGAGAGAGAGAGAGAGAGAGAGTACCTGCAGCAGCAGCAGCAACCTCATCTTGTTTGGAGTCTCTAACGCTGAGGACGAGCCTGGTCTTGTAGGAAGGGTTTGAACTATAAAAGTCAGAGAGAGACATTTTAATGCAGCTTAATCCCATCTTACCCACCCACTTCTCCAGATCAAGTACCACCCCAACGTTCACCGGGATCGTTGCCGCATTGTTGCTGTTACTGCTTTGAGCCACAGTGACCCAAGGGCCGTCTCTGAAGGTCGTGAGGATCACGAAAAAAGAGAGAGTCATAAAGAAAAGCTTTTCAGCATCGAAGGAAATTCTTGCTGGAAACATTGGAAAGTGTTTTAGGAAAGGCAAGTGTGAGTTTGTAACAGAGGAGAAAGAGAGAGCGACTCTGAGGACATGCTGATCCTGAAGATGTATTTATAATGTGGTAGAGCTTTGAAAAGTAAGACAATGCATTGATAGCTTCCATTCAAGGATTGCCTGGGATTGCTCGACCTCCGGCGGTACCAACACTTCATCATTTTTTTTTTCAAGTTATTATTTAGGATGAAGGATATCAGAAATTCTTTAACCCCAGGATTGTTTATACCCTTTTTTTTTCCCTGCTATTTCCATCTTGCTTTAAAAAACTGTTCATGGAACTCGGTTTGAGTGCTACAGACGCCTCGAATTTTAAAGAATAAGAAATGTAAAGTTGCCGATATGATGTATGTGCGACTCATCATTTGGTGATTTTTCTATGTATTTTTAAGTCCAATATGGAGGAGGATGTCATAAATAGAGACTGCTTGAGAGGGAGTTAATTCAACATGCAAAAGCTCTTGGAAGGGAGGACATGATTTTGCACGAACAAGAAGATGAAATTACTCGATGGATCTCAATTATTATGAGAAGTACGTTTGAAATGAACTTTCTAGCAATGTATAATTTCTATAAACCTCATTTCCCTCGTCTAGCTTCTTTGTTGCGTAAACCGAAGAATCAACCTCTTATATAAATGTTGAATAGCCGCAACTTGCCTTATTGGCATCTCTTTTCTTCGGAAGAAGAGAGATCAAGAGCTCCAAGTTGACTTTCCTTAGGAGGGTAAAGTGGGTCATTTGAGAACCTTGCACGGTGGGACCAGATTCAACAACAATCTAAAATAAAAGTTAGTTCACGCCCAATTGATTCTCGTAAATGAATTTCTGCATGTCGGTTAAATTCTAAATAATAATCAACAAAGCTGTCACCTTCTAGAATAAAATATGTATTTATACTAAAGAAATCCTCGATAACCCTAATCCATACATGATAGACGAAATTAACACATAAATACAATGTCAACAAAAGTTTATGCAAAGATATAAGATTCAATGTCGAAATCTAAGGGGCTCTCCAAATTAGCATTACGAGCCCCAGCAAAACCTTCTGAATAAATAATTTATGGCCTCCTTATGAGTTTTGTTGTTTTGATTTCTACCAGTCTGGATGCTCCAGAAAATCTTTAGGACCCACTTTTGCAATGAAACCGCTAAACCCTTGTCTCATACAGCTAGTAAGAATATATAGATCAAGTTCATCTAAATTGTCGCTCATGTTGGTCCCAAGGGACATCTCAAATAATTAATGTTTCAGTGATATTGATGGAGATGATCTATAGACCATGTAATAACTTCTCCTTAGAATATGTAGACTGAGCTCATCTAGACCCTTGGTCACATGAGCCTTTTTGTTCAGACCCATCTAATTAACTGATTGTATAAAATTATAACGTTATGTATATATTGTGCAATAACTATTTTTTTCTTTAGGAGATAAAAAAAAAAAATGTGAGATGTATACACCTACAGGTAACCCTAAGAATTCCACCCCAGACGGTTAGTTTGTTGTTTTTTCTGTCTTATTTTTTTCTGAATCCCAGAGAAAGATCATTGTCTACGGGAGTAGGATATCTTCGATTTAAACTTAGAAATTTGTCTTTGTCCACCTCGTTTACCTTGACCAATTCAACAAGAAAACCACACACAGGGCAATTTTCAACCCGCGAACCCTTGACCTTGACCAATTCAACAAGAAAACCATACACGGTAATTTTCAACCCGCGAACCCTCATGATTAATTCCTCACCACCGACGCAAACTTGCTTGAATTCAATCATCACGTACCCAAAGACCAGTCATACGGTAGGTTCAATTGGTACGTTAAGTTGTACTTTTTTTTATAACTCACCACGCTACTCAAGTTGAAGTTGAAGGGATGACTCGGATAGCATCGTGTTGAATGGAAACCCTCAAACTTAGAAAAAGGAACAATAGAGAGTTGAAAATTTTGAAAGAAGCCGAGAAAGTACGTCTAGACCAAACTTTATCACCTAATTACGCCAAGAATCACTAGCAATGACACCCACGAATGTTTATGGCTTAACAACATAGTAAGCTCGTCAAATCATAGTGCAGATTGAGTAATTTTACTACTATTACTACTACTAATGGTTTCTATTACATATTGAGTGATTTTTGAGAGTTTCCAAGAAACTGCGTGTGCATTGAAGTCAACCCTTTTGACTTGGATTTCTCCCAATATTATAATTGCTTTAGTGAGAATTGCATTGTTCCATATCTACCTAGCTTGAAAGGGACACATATGGAACCATTGATGACCAAAATGCAACCATTGATTGGGTACATTGCAAGCTAGAGTATTATGTGAACATATTTTGAGTGCATGTATGTGTGTTTTATATGTGTTGGTATATGTGTAAGCGTGCGAGTGCGCACATTAAAAAAGAGGGAAAACTTAATTTAGGAGAAACTAAATAATTGGCCTCTTGACTTTAGATACAAGTCGGTAAAGAATATTCTTAATATGTTTATGAGGAGAGCTTAATCCTATCTAAATGTGATGGATGATGATGAGAGCGTGGATTCTCTCTATCGGTTGACACATATATTGCATGTGAAAGCACTAGGTTATTGTTGTTAGTTGGGTTCACTCCCATGTGGAGGAAGCCCAGATGATAAGTCATATGGAGAAATAAGGTTTCTCACTATCTTTTAAGTGGTAACCGTAAAGAAGTTTTAAAAAAAAAAAGACGCGGTAACAAGAGAAAAAGAGAAAGCAGAAAATCTGAGGTTTGGGGATTAGTCTAATTTACATCAAGCTAGCATCGGAGGTCAATTCGTGGCCTGATTGACCTGAAATTTTGTTAGCGTGTTCATGGCGCACTCTTCTTGAATCTGGACTGTTTGATTTTCATTTGAAGCTCCATACACCAGATTTTTCGTAGATTGATCAAAACTTGCGTTTTTTCGTCAGATTTATCCTGGATCTCTTGTGATATTTATGTGTATTGCCAAGAATGATGTTTTTGAGATATTTGCTGCTATGTACCTCTAGTAATTGCTAGAGAAGAATTTCATTCATTCGATTTGTTGATAGTGAAGATTTTTGGGTGAACTCCGATTCCGTGGTTTTTTATCTCCTCACACCAAGGAGGTTTTCCACGTAAAAAAATCGCCTTGTGTTTGCATGCTTAATATTTATTTTGCTCTACTATATCGGTTTCTATTAGGTTTACATAAGAGAGGAGATTATTTTATTCCACTACGTTAATCCGATATTATTCAGGTTGTTATTGTTCTCCCATCAAAGTGATATCAGAGCTTTGGTTATTGCTTGATTTTTCTACCTTATGTTAAACAATGAAAATGAATACGAGTAGAATTGTTATATTGAATTATTCGAATTATCATATTTGGAAAGGAAAGATGGAATATCTTTTATATGTGAAGGATTACAATTTACCCGTATTTACTGAAGAAAAATTGGAGACTAAAACTAATGTTGAATAGTCTATAATTCATCGCCAAGTCTGTGGTTATATTAGGTAGTGGGTGGATGATAATGTTTTGAACCATATCATTGAGGAAACAGATGCACGCAGTTTGTGGGACAAGCTCAAATAGTTATATGCTCGAAATACTAGGAATAATAAATTATTTCTGATAAAACATATGATGGTTTTAAGATATCAAGATGGTACTCGTTTGACTAATCGTTTAAACTCTTTTCAAGAAGTTATTAATCAGTTAATTGTGATGGGAATCAAGTTTGATGATGAGATACAAGCGCTATGGTTGCTTGGTACTTTGCCATACTCGTGGAAGATGCTTCGAATGTCTTTGTCTAATTCTGCCCTGGATAGTATGATTATCATGGATTTAGCCAAGAGTAGTGTTTTGAATGAAGAGATGAGAAGAAAGACACGAGGATCATCCTCTTCACATTCTGATGCCTTGGTTGTTGAGAAAAGGGGAAGAAGTGAATCTCAAGGCCCGAGAAATAGAGACAAAAGTAGAGATAAAAGCAGAGGCAAATACAATATATTTGCTAATGTTGAGTGCCATTATTGCCATCAAAAAGGACATATTCAGAGGTTTTGCCGTCAGTAAAAAAAAGAGAAATAGAAAGAGAAAGTTAAAGAGAAGAAAAGTGATAATGACAACGATAACAATCATGTTGCTGCACTTAAAGAAGACTTTCTCATTATCTTTGATAGTAATGCGGTGAATCTTGTATGTCAAGAAACCAGTTAGGTAACCGATAGCAGTGCATCTATTCATGCTACATCTCGTAGGGATTCTTTACATCATACAGGTCAAGTGACTTTAGATCTGTGAAGATGGGAAACAATGGGCTGGCTGAAATTGTAGGCATTAATGATGTGTGCCTAGAGACTAGCAATGACACAAGGTTAGTATTGAATAATGTTAAGCATATACCTGATATTCATTTGAATTTGATTTCCACAAGCAAGCTGGATTATTAGGGGTATCGCAGCACCTTCAGTGATGATCGATGGAAGTCACCAAAGGTTCTTTAGTTGTGGCCAAAGGTGAAAAATATTCTTTGTTGTATATTATGCAAGCAAAGTTGTCCATAAACAAAATTAATGCAATAGACAGCAAGAGAAAATTGAGTTATGGCACAAGAGGCTCAGTTACATCAGTGAGAAGGGTTTGTCAATATTAGCCAAAAAGAAGCTTCTTCCAAGTATGAAAAGTTTAGCGCTGAAGAAGTATGTTCATTGTTTAGCAAGAAAACAAAATAGAGTTGCATTCAAAAGCTTTCCTCCCTTAAGAAAATCAAATATACTTTATTTAATGCATTCTGATATTTGTAGTCCTATGAAGACAAAAACACTTGGTGGCTCTCTTTATTTTGTTACTTTCATAGATGGTTATTTAAGGAAAATATGGGTTTATACCTTGAAAACTAAAGACCAAGTACTAAATAATCTTAAGCAGTTTCAGGCTTCAGTAGAGAGAGGGACTAAAAAGAAGTTGAAATGCATTGGAACTGATAATGGGGAGAGTATATTGGACATTTTGATGAATATTGCAAACAACAAAACATTCGACATCAAAAGACACCTCTCAAGATGCCTCAGTTAAATGGCTTAGCTAAGAGAATGAACAGGACACTGGTTGAAATGATAAGATGCTTACTTTCATAGTCAAAGCTGCCAGGATACTTTTAGGATGAGGCTTTAAGTACAGTTGCACATGTATTAAATCTTACTCCATGCGTTCCTCTAGAGTTTAATATTCCTAATAGAGTTTAGACAAGCAAAGATATTTGTTATGATTATTTGCGTGCTTGTGGGTGCAAGGCATTTGTACATATTTCTAAAGATGAAAGGTCTAAACTTGATGTGAAAACACATCAATGCATCTTTATTGGCTATGGGTGCAAGGCATTTGTACATATTCCTAAAGATATTTTTTATGATATGTTTGGTTACAATTTTATGATTCAGTTGAGAATAAAATTGTAAGAAGCGAAGATGTTGTGTTTATGGAAGATTAGACAATATAGGATATTGAGAAATCAAAGACAATTTCAGCACCACGGATTAGTGATAATTTGGATGACTTAGATCCAATTTCTCTCACATATTCCTACACAGGTCGATGAGGAACAGCAAGAAGTGAATGTTCCAGATAATGAACACATCCCTAAATATGTTGAAATAGATGATATTGTTCCTGAACCAAAAGCTCCATTAGATGCTCCATCGGATATTCCTGTCCGAAGATTTGTTAGAGACTGATGACCTTCCACTAGACATTCTGAAGATGAGTAAGTATTTTTTACTAATGTAGGTGAACCAGAGTGCTATGCAGAAGCAATAGAAGATGAGTGCAAAAGCAAATGGCTTGATGCAATGCAGGATGAAATGCAATCACTATATGATAATCATACTTTTGAATTGGTGAAGCTGCCTAAAGGCAAAAGAGCTTTAAAGAACAAGTGGGTATATAAGTTGAAGCAAGATGAATATACTTCACAACCACAATACAAAGCTAGATTAGTTGTTAAGGGATTTGATCAGAGAAATGGTATTGACTTTGATAATATATTTTCTCTGGTGGTGAAAATGTCTTCTATTTGTATGGTCCTAGACTTGGCAACTAGCCTAGATTTGGAGATTGAGCAGATGGATGTCATGATAACCTTCCTACATGGTGACTTGAAGGAAGATATATATATGGAACAATCAGAGGATTTCAAAGAGAAAGGGAAAGAGGACTACGTGTGCAAATTGAAGAAGAGTCTCTATGACTTAAAGCAAGCACCGAGACAATGGTACAAAAAATTTATGTCAGTTATGATGGAACAGGGCTATAAAAAGACTTCATCGGATAACTGTGTGTTTGTCCAATAATTTTCTGACGATATGCTGATTGTAGATAGGAATGCTTCACAAATTGAGTTGTTGAAGAAACAATCAAGCAAGTCTTTTGCCATGAAAGACTTGGGCATAGCGAAGCAAATTCTTGGCATTAAAATTACGCGAAACAGAGATGCTAAGAAGTTATTATTGTCACAAGAGAAGTACATTGAGAAGATTCTTCAGAAATTTTACATGGATAAGGCTAAATTGGTTGATACTCCTCTTGTTGTCCACTTTAAGTTAAATATAAAGCAAAGTCCTATCACTGATAAAGAGAAGAAAGACATGGAAAGTATTCCATATACTTCAGCTGTAGGAAACTTGATGTATGCGATGGTGTGTACACGTCCAGACTTAGCACATGCAGTTAGCGTTGTTAGTTATTATTTGTCAAATCCAGGTAGAGAGCACTGGAATGCAGTTAAGTGGATCATGAAGTATTTTTGAAGAACTTCCAATTTGAAACTCAGTTTCAAGATCGGGAAACTTGAGTTAGTTGGATACATAGATTCCAACTTGGTATGAGATATTGATACTCGTAAATCTACTTCTGATTGTTTGATTTTTTGTGTCGGTGGGGTTGTGTAATGAAAGTCAAGATTGCAGATTTGTGTTGCAACTTTCTACAATAGAAGCTGAATTTATTAAGGCGACCGAAGCTAGTAAAGAGATGCTATGGTTGAAGAAATTCTTAGAAGAACTCGGATTCAAGCAAAAGAGGTATGTGTTATTTTGTGACAATCAAAGCACAATTCATCTTGGTAAGAATTCATCTTTTCATTCTAAATCGAAACACATTGATATTAGATATCATTGGACAAGATATGCTCTAGATGAAAAACTGTTGGAACTTGAGAAAATTCATACAGACCATAATAGTTCCGATATGATGAAGAAAACTCTACCAAAGGAGAAACTTTAACATTGCTGATTGATAGCAGGGATGATGAATCCCTCCACATCGTCATAAGGGGGAGATTTGTTAGCTGGGTTCACTTCCATGTAGAGGAAGCCCAATGAATAGCAAGCCCAAAAAAGTTTGAGCCCATATGATAAGTCATATGAAGAAATAGGGTTTCTCTATCTTTTAAGTGGGAGTCGCAAAGAAGTTTAAAAAAAAAAAAAGATGCAGTAACAAGAAAAAAAAGAGATAGCAGAAAATCTGAAGTTTGGGGATCAGTCTGATTTACATCAAGCTGGCATCGAAAGTCGATTCATGGTCTGATTGAGTTGAAATTTTGTCAGCATGTTCGTGGTGCACTCTTCTCGAATATGGATGGTTTGATTTTTGTCTGAAGCTCCCTACACCAGGTTTTTTTGTGAATTGATCAAAACTTGTGTTTTTTTGTCAGATTTATCCTAAATCTCTTGTGATATTTATGCGTATAGCCAAGAATGATGTTCTTAAGGTCTTTGCTGCTATGTACCTCTAATATTTACTAGAGAAGAATTTTGTTCACCCGATTTTGTTAATAGTGAAGATTTTTGGGTGGACTCTAGTCCCGTGTTTTTTTTATCTCCTCACACCGAGAAGGTTTTCCACTTAAAAAAATCGCCTTGTGTTTGCATGCTTGATATTTATTTTACTCAACTATATCGGTTCCTATTAGGTTGATTATTTTATTCCACTGCGTTAATCCGATATTATTCGGGTTGCTATTGTTCTCCCATCAATTGCTTGCAAGGGGGTGTTTTGTTTATATCATTATTAGCCATTGGTAAGTATTATAATTATGTGATTAAATAATGACTTTGAAATTAATTAGCTCTAGTCAATTAGCTCTATTCGTATGTGGAGGCATTAACTGATCCTTAATGTACCATCCAATCTCATCCATTAGATTCTATCCTGATTATTGGACAAGAAATTTCGTTGAATGGACCGATAATATGAGTCATGTGGTAGACAACTTGAAAATTTTGCACGGGAAAATCTGTATCTTTTATGGAACTCAACAAGAATATTGAGTCCGAAGAACAACTGCCTAGTTGATACAAATAGTCAAAGTCATATGATGGTTTTATAAAGTGGACGAATATTAAGTGATGAGTCCAAACTTTCTGGTTTTCACGGGATTACTTTTCATTTCGTTGTCCATGTGCTTGAGTAGTATAAATAAAATAATAATAATAAATAAAAGAATCAAGAATAGAAAAACATAGTGCCCATGATTCACGGGAATGATCTAGGCCGTTTGATTTGGGGCTGCATACCACAAGAAATTAACTAATTCATAAGCACTTTATTTAAGAATGCGTTTATTTCACGAAAATGAATAATTTAAAAAATATCTTCCTAAAAATGATCACTTCCGTCACTTTTAATGACATATAAACAAACGAAAATGTTATCATATAAATTATTGTTAGTGGTTAAAATATTTTTCATTTACTAATTATTTCAAATGAAACAAGCAATCATTTTTATGATATCTAAATCATTCGTTTTTTGCGGAACAAATGGAGTCTAAGAATTACATTTATATATGTTGGACAAACATACAAGATGTTCATTTTTCACATATTAATTTATTTAAATCAATAAAAAAATTATGATTCTAGGAAATTATATCCTCAACTTGTTTTAGTTGCTTTCATAATCAGAAAATTGATGGGACTTATATCATATCATGAATTTGATCATGTTTACAGGCCAGTATATATGTCATGCATATAAATCCTATAAGTAGAATCTTATGCATGATATTTGTTAGTATCGATTTTCCTTTTTGGAAATGAAGATGTACGGAATAATACATATTTTTTTTGTTATCATGGTTACTTTTTTTATGGATTTGTTAAGCCCTTAAAGATATTAATTGGGGGTCCAGTGGGTCCTGGGTATCAAAAAAAAAAAAAGATATTAATTGGAGGATAACTGCATAAATATAAGATTGTCAGTAACCCCATAAACAAGCCCCTCATGTGCAAACCGAACATGAAGAACGGGGCTTGGAATGAATATTCAGAGAATTCGACAAGCAAAAGGAACATGCATAATGAAAAACTAAATAGAACATACAAATTGAGACTTGATCATGATAATAATGTCACTTGATGGAACTCAAGATTTAAATTATCATACAAGAAGGGAAATATTGTCCAAACCATAGTTGACACAAAATAATGTACTCTGAGAATCATGGTGACTAAGGGCGCGCATGATAAAATTTCTATTTCTCTATTTCTCGGTTTCTCTATTCCCCGGAACAGGTTTAGAATAGAAATCCGTTTGGTAACGTAATTTGATTTTTCTATTTCTGGAACAGATTTCTTTTCCAGAAGTAGATTTGAAGAAGAAATCATAAGCTAAAATTTTTAACTTCTCAATTTCTGAAATAGAAATTGAGAAATCAATTTATGGCCAAAAATCAATTTCTATTCTAGAAATTTTTTGTCATGCGCACCCTAAGAAGCACAATCTGTGAGAAGAAATTTTCTTTTTTGTTTGCAGAGAAAATAGGTTTGTCGATTACGCTCAAGCTTCTATACAATTTTTCATGATAGTTAATTAAATTGAACGGACCTTGATATATGTTTTGGCCAAATGATGCACATTAAAAATACGAGAGTTATCTCTAGGAAAGAAAAAACTCGAATTAAAGAAAGATGTCTTAGATTGAAGTATCTACTTCTTTGGAACTATATACTATGTATCTTCTATGTAAATATTATATATTATGATCCTATATTAAAAAAAATTATCAAGGATAAAGGAACACATGACTCTTTCAATGAACTATGCTCTCAATTTGACTTTCAAGCTTTGTGAAATTTTCCTAAAATGAAAATGAACATGGTTTTAAAAATATTAGATGATTTCTAAACTCTAAATCTTTTAAAATCAAGCATTTCTTTTTTGGATATTTAAAATCGAGCATTTGATAATTGGATTTTAAGCTCTTTCCTAGTTGACATTTTAAATGGAATAGTCATTATGCGGTCAACAGGAGTTGAACTGTAACATGAAACTTAAAAGACATTAATAAAATTCTATACAGACTATATAATATGTTTTTTTAAATATTTATATTTAATAAGATGAACGTTTTCAGTTCTAAAGTAATCGTGAGATTGAAAGGCATTTGAAATTCTACGCAGTGGTGATTGAGATCTTGATAAGCTGTAAAAGTCTACAACTTGATTTTTACAGGTCTCCAGCTTGAAACTTAAATTTCTTATTATTAGAAAGTAAAGACTTAAGTGACACGTTTGGAAGCATATGAGTCGGAATGTCATATTGGCAGTGTATGTCTGATTCACTAGGAACTATTTTAACTATATAGCGAAACATCATGGACTTGTAATGTTTGTATTGTTCCTGAAGGGTCATATCAAGTAGTTATTAGAGCTTTACGACAAAAAAAAAAAGGTAGTTATTAGAGCTTGTTTTATCTCTTTCATTTGCATATTCTGGGAAACAGCAGGATTATAAATAATAATAATAATAATAATAATAATAATAATAATAATAATAATAATAATAATAATAATAATAATAATAATAAATTCGATATTTGTTGCTAATCGCTGGGTACGATGTGAGAAGAAGATAGCGGTATACCGAAAACTTCTTATTGTCCTAATTTCTGTCCTCATATATTTATCGTATTTTCTTCTTTTTTTTATTAGTTGTCCTAAGTGAAAAAACGAAAACTACTTTAAAATTGAATCAAGTCATCTGATATCCTAACATTTCTATCAAATAAAGTAGGATATGTGCCAAAGGAATTTGCACATACGCTATATAGGAAGAAGCTAGAGTCGATGAAGCAAACCAAGTAGGAATTGTTGGATAGACAGTATTGGGTGTTATTTGGATGGTAACGTCGCATTTAACATCGTAAAAGAGTAAATTACCACAAGTTTGATGGAGGCATTGTCTGATATGTACGAGAAACCCTCTACAATCAACCAAATCTATTTGATGCAATGTCTATTTAATTTAAAGATGGGTAAAGGTGTCTCGAATGCTTATCATATCAATGAATTCAATATGATCGCCGGTCAATTGAGTTTAATTAAAATTGTCTTTGATGATGAGGTACATACTTTGATTCTATTATCTTCATTACCGAATAGTTGGGATACTATTGTTATTACTGTTAGTAATATCTCTTGATTTAATTATGAGTGAGGACAACTATAGAACGGAATTTGGTGAAATGGTGCCTGATCCTTTAATAGGTGAAAGTAGAGGAAGAATTAATATTTGTGTTAGTAAGAGTAGTGTGAATCTAAATGGATGAAGTTAGTCTAGGACTGGTGGTATGGCAAGAGGGGGTATTTTAGATGGGATTGCCTTAAGCTAAAAAATGAGAAAGGTAAGGGAGTTTGAGTAGAATCTACAGACGATGTTGTAACTGTAGCTAACTATAATTTAAATAGTGTTGATTATGTCTTATCTATTGCTGATGATTCCTCATTTGACAAATGGATTATGGATTCATATTGTTAGTTTCATGCTACACCAAACATGAACCGATTTACTTTTTATTAATGCATCGATAGTGATAAAGTGCAATTTGAGAACAATGTCGAGTATAATGTTGTAGATGTTGGCAATATCATAATCATAATGCATGATCATATTATAAGAACATTAACTAAAGTGAGGCTCGCCCTAGAATTGAAGAAGAATCTAATTTCCTTAAGTGCCTCGGATTTAGCTAGGTCTTAGCGTACCATAAAAGGTGAAGTTTTAAAAGTTATACAAGGTACCTTAATGATGATTAAAGGAATCAAACACAGTGGCCTGTATGAGCTTCAAGATGAGACAATAACCGATTTTACAATGGGACATCGGATGCATTTATTAAGGAGTCTGAATTGTAGTATATGCATTTAGGGCACATTGTTGAGAGAAACCAGTAAGGTCTAAGTGAAAGGAATATGCTATGTAGTTATTTGATTGATAAATTAAATGTATGCGAGTGTTATGACTTAGGCAAATGGCAAGAAGTGTAGTTTAGCTCGACTATCAGAGAAGCCATGAATGTTGAGGAAAAGTGCTAGATTTATGATAATAGTTGTAGATGACTACTCAAGGCGGACCTAGTGTTTGTGCTAAAGCACAAGGTGGATGCTTGTGCTTCAACATATGCAGACTAACAGTAGTATCGAGTTATGCTTAAAGCTGTAAAAATAAATTCTGCATGAAAGAAGGCATAATGATACACTGCACTAGAATTAGTAAACCATAACAAGTTGTAGGTTAATGAGTAGAACATTGTTAAAGATTACCCAAAAAATGCTTTCTAGTACCAGTATAGCTAGGAAATTCCTAATAGATGTGCTTATTATAACGAGTTACATGGTAAATAGATCTTCCTTGACTATGACTGGATGTCAAACTCTCGAAGAAGTATAGTCAGGTAATATGTTAATTATTATTTTCTTAGAATATTTAGTTGTTCATGTTATATTCGAGTGAGTGATGGTAAACTTGAATGGAGGGTAAAAAAGTGCATATTCTAGGCTATGCACAAGGTAATGGGACTATTGGCTGTTGTACTCGAAATTAAATATACCTATTATTAGCAAAAAAGTTAAATTTAACTAGCCTCCAATACTTTTAAATAAAAGTGATTATGGTAGTGTTTAAACGAATCTAGATAGTATCCAACTCAAGGTGGAATTGCAACCGGAAACTCCTAAAGTAGCGGGTCATAGCAAAGTAATTGACACAGATAATACTGGTAGTAAGGTGGAGCCTATAAAGCCAACGAGTGTGACTATTGAGTTGGAAAAGGTGTGTATTCAATCTTCCTACAAATATTGATGCAATGGTGGTTTTGTTTTATCTGTGATGAAGGAAGTTGTGTTAAAAATCCTTACGGAATAGTTAAAAGTGCAGGTGGAGTTAGTGTTTTGACAAGGTCATCGATTATGGCAAAGTTCAAGCAAGTCTTGGAATTGAAAGATCTATGTAGTAATTGACCCCACGAAGGGATGGGGATAGTAGTAGTGAAAATCAAATTCCAACAACGTGATTGTGACTTAGCTTGACCATCGAGCTAAGGTAGAGTTATTGAAAATATATCTCTAATTTGAGCATGAAAAGGGAAACTTTTTTAAATATAGTAGGTTTCTTATTTACAATGGCTTTCTAATATGAATAGGTTTCCTGAAAAGGGGTTTCTATTTTTGATCCATTTATTTATATTTAAGAAGTTGGTCTTCATTGTGGTGAGTATCCAATAGCAATTTGCGCTCGTAATTCCATCTCGACTGTTCGAAGCCATAAATATCTGGTGTTAAGATTTTAAGTAATTCTTTAGTGAGGTTGGGAGATTATTTTGTGAGAAATTGTGAGGATTAAATGTTCTGTGAATTATTGGATATAATTAGGGGTCAAGAAACACCACAATTATTTTAATGACTCGAGTTTGGTTGTAATCTTCATTATATTACTTGACCTATAGCGGAATTCAGCACTGCTCTACCTGTCAATGTATTCCACCTCAACCCAAATACATAAATTCGATGTCCGATTGATTTTCTTGTCTATCTATTTTATTATCTGATTGCTTGTTTCTGCAGCACTTACAACAATCTTCCAGGTTGGTATGTAGATCCAATAACTCGTCCTAGATTTAAAAAAATGATGATTGTTTTCTCTTGCACTTATCATGAATTTGTTAGTTTCTTTTTAAACTAATGTACATGAAAAAAAAAATTATTTTCCCCTTCTTTACCCACCTTCCATCCTCCTCGGATGATTCCATTAAACTTCCTGAAAGTATATTCAGAAATTTCCCATTAAATGAAAGTATCACCCAAAGTCTTGTTGCAAATTTCAAAACTACTTAAACTAAACACCATGCAACTTCCATAATCTATAGAAGAAAATGCCTGGGAATTTCTAAAAAAATGCATCACTATCTAAGTCCAGTTTGGAATTTGAATTTCTTGCCAAAATTTATGGAAACTTAGGTGACAAGTTAAAAGCGATTTAGTCTTGACACGTCAATCTCGTTCAAGTTGCTATCAATTTGGTGTAACAAGTTCATCACTTCCATAGTCCCTTTCATTTCAAATAAAATTCTGGGAAACAGCGTGCTCAATTTCAGAGAGAAAAACATCAGAAAATTTGTGCCATTGCATTGGATTTTGACCCAATTCAGAAATCAACATATAGCAACGGTCTATCTATGGAGACGATGCATTGTGCGGGCATAGTGCGGGTGGCTGAGGTCCCTGGAATTAAGGAAATTGTGAAGAAAGTGAGGAGCTAAAGGCTGAGGTGCCCAAAAACCAGAGAATAATAGTTTGTAGACTTGGTGAAGGAAGAGAGTCAAAACATTGATTGTAGGAAGTGTAGACATCTTTGTCACGTATTCTCCACGCCCAGTTTGTTCCACCCGCACCATTGAGGATTTTGAGGTTTCGAACTTAGCAACCTTGTAATTTGGGCTTAAATTGAAGAATGCAAATGTCAATTGGGCCAACTTAATTTCGCCGGATTAGCCCATTGTCCTCGTGCGTCAAATCAGTCAGCGAATTAGAGTATGAAGGCCCATGGCAAGAAGACTCTCCTTTCATACTGACTATCTAAACCCCCGTAGCCCCTTTTAGATTTTTTATGTTTCACAGACTTTATTCTAGTTATTAATATGAGTATCCTCAAAATAAAAAATAAAAAGCTTATGAAACCTTGTACCAGTACTTGTACCCTACTTCTTTTTTATCTAAAGTTCTGATAATACGTGTATGATAAAGTATGAAAATCTATGCATAGAGTATAGTTGTGTACTAAAAGTTCGAGAACCTACATTTACATCCTAAGATTAGTGTATAATACATCATGCAATAAGCCTCTATCTTCTTAGTCATGCCACTTTGCCACTATTGATCTATTTCGAAAGCGCCTAATTAAGACCAATCTCAAGCCAAGTGGTAAGCATCCTCAAAGTTACCGGCAAATTTGCAAGCCAAAAAAAATTTCAAACATTTGTGAGCAAAACGATTAAATCCTCATATTCTGTCATGCGGACCTTACATTGCGCAACTAACCACAATAGGGGGTCGAGCTGCGGGAACATCAAAATGTCAGCACATAGTTTTCTTCTACAGATCCACTCATGCAACTCCATTCAAAGTAAATCAAAGCACTACTCAATCGCAAACTATTACTGAAGAAGAAAATGAGGGCGAGAGGGAGAGCAAGAGTAGAGAGAGCGAGACCAAGAGCAGAGTGGATTGTTTTTGATTCATTTGGGAGAACATCTAGTTTGAGAGAGAAGAAAAAACACCTAACCTTAAACCCTAAAAATACCAATGGGGACTTTCTGTTTTTTAGAGTTCAGTTTTTTACCCGGAATTTTTTGGACAGAAATGTGCCTTTTCCAGTGGCTAGAATTCTCAATAATCAAACGGTGGATCATAATTCAACTATTCAAAAATTTCTATTTGATTTTAACATTATTCCTCAATTATTTGATAGGGCCGCGAGTTCAACGATACGAGTATCGTTTATTGTTTAGTCGTAGGCGACGAGGTGAGTAGTGCTATCTCTTCTTTGAGTTTGTAAAAATCATATTCCAAAAATATTATGGATTATATATATTATGAATTACGAAATGGCATTATTATTGCATAAAAGCCGGATCGAGCATTTACTACCTTGTTGATTTTGAAATGGCATGGTAAAGCATTTCTGGAAATGGCTTATGAGTTGATTATTATGCAATGGATGGAAGAAATTCTTTATGAAAAGAATTCTTTTGTTACATGTTATACGTTTGGGTTTTGTAAGGCATTGAAAAATGCATTGTTTGAAATAACTTGAAATAATTAATTGTAAACGCCTTGATCAAATGCTTTGTGAAGGAACTGCCAAAAGTTATGGGTATGGATTCGTGAAATGCATTAAAGAACACATTGTATTTGATCAATCGAGTTGCAAAAATTGATTCAATTCGGTTTACAAAATCGATTTATGAGATGGATTATGATTTTGATTGTGGATTTGTTTTATGAAATGATATGAAAAATGTTTTGCGAAAAAGTACTTCTATAGGAGGAACTAAGTTACGAAATGTTATATGATTGGTTTGTTAAAGTATTGTGAATTATGAGATTGATTATGGATTAAATTTATGATATTGGAGGATGTGGGTTTAGTGTTCAATATCACTGTGAGCCCATGGGGGGCTGGTGGATATGCATACTGGATTTAGGATATCCTTCTGAGCCAAGCCACTGGATTTATAGGTGGAGACCTTGCCGAGGGAGGAATCTTGCGCTTTGTCACAAAGCGTCGTGTTGTGACCATGGTTAGATATTGAGCAAAATATTGGTCAATGGATGGACCATCGACGTGTGTTTTGATATAAGATGAATCAATGGATAGACCATTGATATAGTTTTTTATAGGGATTATTCAATGGACTTGACCATTGATATTTGAATCGCGATGGTAAATTTAAATGTGTATTTTCGACTTGTTAAATGACTCATATTTGATTTGATATGTATAATTAATGAGTTGGAGTACGAGTTTCTAATAGTGTTCTATATTTATATATGTGCATAGTGGTTGCTCGATCTGCTTAGAAGAGATATGTACTACTTGTTGAGCTTGTGATTGCTCACCTCTCTATTTTCTCAACCTTTTCAGGTTCTTTGGTTAGTAGCTAGTAGAGCAAGAGCGCTATTAATAGAGACTTTTGGAAGTGGACTTCGGGTAAGATTTGAGGCTGCATCCTTCGGGTGAAAGGACGACTGTGTCACCCCATTCTTGATAGTTTCAGGGTGTGACGGATTATCTCATCTACAAAACACTATTTTAGATGGCTAAACCAATTGCTGATGTGTGAAATTATCAGTGTATGATAAGATGTAATGAGACTTTCGACCCACGAATCACTTGGGGGAAAAAGAGTGTATCATGATAGTATAGTCTCTAATGTTTCCTTAATGCATTAGCGAATCTATCTGCATGGATCAATAAATGAGCTCACTAGGTATGCGTAGCCACAATGCTACCCAAAAGTCTTGAGATAGGAAACAAAACATAGTAGTTTGTAGTTGCACTAGTTACAATGCTCAGAGAGTGAGATGCATAATTCAAACCGTGTGTAGTTTTGTTTTATAAGAGATGAAAAATGCATATTGTGGCATCAAATTATACAATATATGCATACTTAAAAAAGCTTTGTCATTTTTCCGCATTGTCTAAAATTTGCTAGTAGCAGCAATGTTGAAGTTGTAGATGCGGTCTTGAGTTGCACACTTTCAACAATTATGAAGTATTTAAGATCTTCGAATCGATATAAAAAGTGAAATATAAATTATTTTCATAATTTTTTTTATAAAAAAATTTGTTTATTTTCAAAATTTGGGAGAAATTCCACAAAATAATTATGGGTCATATTATCTTTCTAAATCAGATAATTGTCCTACCGCTGATCAAAAGTTGACCAGAGTTTGACTAATGAGAGAAAGAGCACAAAACTCGTTATATGAATGTTTAAAAAATTTAATGGGAAATTATCGTGTGGAGTGGAAGAATCATGCATTTTGCCTTTTTAAAAGGAGAAAAAAGAGAAATACAAAAAGTTAGATTAACAGAAAAAACGAAAGGAAGAACAAAATAGAAAAAAACCACAAAGTGGCTTAGTTGAACTCTATCGCACCGTCAGTCAGGCTGGAGTGAGTCTATGGAGGCGTATTTCGCCTTTGTAGTTACGTTATGATCGATGAGAAGGGTTCGGAATAGTGTTGATGAGACAGACGCTTTGCTGGTGTTTTCAGATCCGATAAACAAGGTATGCAACAAGTTGAACCGGTGTGGGAAGAGGGTCAATGATGCTACCAAAAAAGTAGAGGCGCTCGTATGTAATGTCTGGCATCACCATGAGTTTTCTCCACATCTTTTATAGCTAACTATGTTTGTATAATCAGATAGAAACATTTTGGATTTATTCATGAAGACATATCTGATTGATGATTGCTCGCTTGTATATTGTTCTTTTCCGTTTTTGCAATATGTGAACGCTATCGATGTAAATTACTCAATCCAAAGAGTTTGGCAGCTTGTTCTTCATTGACGTCTTTTGTCCCGCATGATGGCCTTGTAACAATGCGGTCCTCTCCTATTGGAGGAGCTTCAAATGATCAGTCATGGGCTTATTTTGCATTTACCACCTAGGAACAAAAATCCATGCTTCATAATCTGTGTATTCAATCCACCAATTAGCAGTTAGTGGATCATGTTCAGTGATTATTTATCTAGAGGAGCTTCAACTTTGATGGGCAGTGCTATCTTCCACATCATTTGATTTCAAACTCACAATTCAAGTCAAAAGTACAAAATGGATGATCACATGCATGGGGCCTCAGTTCATGGGTTCGAATCGATATGGCTATTGACTCTTGACTTCGAATTGCATCATCATCGTCTATCCTACGCTCAAACAATGCAATGGCTTCTGTATATGACCTATACGTTGGCTTTCAAGTAAACGGGTGTTTTAATGCAGTACTTCAATATATTTCCCACCTTATATCTCCTCCAAACTGCACAGTTATATACCGGCAACAACAATAGTATGTATTCTATCGCATTCCCATCACAGTCTAATTTTAGATCTAACTAGTATTATAACGGCCTACTCAAGATCTTATTTCAACATTATAATGGTCTTGGAACATGCGTTTTTTTTACTATTTGAATAGGCAACATAATGGCGTATTATAGGCTTTCAAGCTTAACTTTTGCATTCCAAGGGCCTAAGAAAATGTGGTAAGTCTACTCAAATGGCAACATAATGACGTATACTATATTTTATGATTCTAGATAGACATTACGATGTCTTAGCATGCATTTCTATTGAAAAATGAAAACAAGGGGTTGAAACTTATCTAAAAGCGCGAGAAGTTTCGGTACAGAAGAACACGCGAACACCAGAGAATCACGAGGACCGACCTCAATTTGAGAGAATTTCAAGGGCAAAAGGATAAGGGAGAGACTCACCATCGCTGAAGATGAGGCATGGCTGCCTTGAGATGAGGGCAGGCACACTTTGTGTCGACAAGTGCCCGCCTCGTCTCGAGGTCGGCATGCCTTGGTCAAGGCTCACTCTTTCCGAGCTCGCATACCCTCTGTCCGACATTGATTCGTGCGACTTTTGCACTTCCAGAGTGTTTGAGTCGAGCTTTCCAATGAGTCCAATGTTGCTCGGTGGAGTCGTGAAATCACGGACCCGAGATTTCAATTTATATCGGGTTTTAGGCTTGGTTCTGTAAACTAAGCATCGTTTCAAAGATTCCTCGTTTTAAAAATCATCATTGACCATAACTTAGGGGTATGGAAAGTTCCGTCCGATTTTGATACCTTTAGGTACAGTTTCGGGCTTTGAGACCTTTTTCAAGTTTCGGAAGGTACAACCGAAATTTGACTGGCGACTACTTCCTCATCCAACATCCGTTCGGAATGCTTGCGATCGTGAGTTTCAGGATGTGGAATCAAAATCGGGAAATGGCAAATTTACGTGATATTGCCTTTGAGACTTCCTCGAGCGATGGGTTGCTGTGACGGAAATTCCTCTTTGATTTAGGCAATTATTTTCCAAAGAGGGTGATCCCCTTTTGTGGCGACGCACTCGCCTTTTCAGCGGTGGTAGAAGGCAATTCCTATGGGACTTTCCATGAAAGCAATGTAGTGACTTTCTCACTAAGATTCGGCTTCGATCCATCCGATAGAAGCATTCGCATCTGCCATTATTAAACCCTGCTTGCCAAGTTTAACTTGAAGTTTTGCACGAAAAATCTATGAAGTTTTCGAATCAACCTATTTTATCCCCTAGGTTGCATTGCTAGACTCAACAGATTTAGTATACAAAAAGTATTGCATGGGGCATAATTCATGAAGGCATAACCCAATTAACTCCATTCCTTTCGGGAAACAATTCAGGAAGCAATTCGGCAAGGAAATATTAAGTTTATTGATGACAAAGGACAAGGAAAAATGGAAGCTGACACCGACCTTTTTCTCAAAATGGTCCGTATTGCATTGGCTATATTTGAAGACAGAAAGTTGTGCTGACGATGTTGACAGGATATCGAAGCAGGCACCTATATTGAGGTAGGAGGAATTTGTAAGTGAGATGGCAGTTTGGTCAATGTAGAAAGGTTAGTTAGGGCCTGTTTGTTTGTGTTTTTTTTTGTTGTCATGAACACAAGTTATGTTTTTTTGTTTCGGGAAACAAAAAAAGAACAGAAACGCGTTTGTTTACGTTTTTGTTCCAAATCTATTTTTTTTTTGTTCTCGGGAACAAATTTGGAACGGAAATAAGAAACAAGAAAAACTTGTTTCTTGTTCCCGGAACACTTCCGAGAAACAATTTTTCTCTCTCCTATTTTTTTTTTCTCTTTCTTTTCTTCTTCTTTTCTTCTTCTTTTTTCTTTGGCCGACCGCCGGCCTCGACGACCGGCCGTTGAGGGCCGGCGACCTTGCCAGAACGTCACCGGCCCTCGACGAGGTCGAGTGTTGCCGGCCCCTAGCGAGGCCAACCTTGCGCCAACCGAGCCTCGCCGGTGGCTGGGCAAGCTCGGCCTCACTGGATCTGGGCGAGCTTGAGCTCACCTGGCCAAGGCGAGGCCGCCAGCCCTCGTCGGCTGGTCTCCGGCCATGGCCGAGGCCGTTGATTGGCCAAAAGGAAAAAAAAAATAAAAAATAAAAAAGGAAAAATAAAATAAAAATATTTAAAAATTAAAAGAAACAAAAAAATTATACAAGTTTACCAAATGTGTTTCTATTCTTTTTCTATTCCAATAACAGAAATTTTGTGCAGTTACCAAACGCGTTCTTTTGTTCAAAAATTGTTCTCCGGAACAGAAATAGTTTTTTCTATTTCTATTCCCTTGAACAATTTTTGAACAGAAACGTTACCAAACGCATCCTTACCAACCCACTCCCCACTCCTACCCATGAGGCTTATAGGCCAAGCATATTCGACCAAGTTAGTTTCCTGAAGAAAGGCCCCAATGAGAAAGAAGTTCCTCGAACAGCGGTATGAAGAGGGTAACTCTAATGGAGAGTATGATTTCTATGTGATCTACTCGGTGTCCGACGGTTTTGGACCTCTCTCATCACAAAACTAGTTCAAAGAATTAGGTATTTTTTCACATTTATGAACCAACCACCAGCCCATTACACAATTAATGTGGAACAACCTCAACACTCTTTGACATCGACATCAAAGATATTTTCCAACAATATGAGAAGAGTTAGACTAGAACTTTCCGCTAGATGACAAAGGCAAAGTCTTCGCCTTTTTTTTAGTCTATCATACCCCAACTTTCAACTCACTTGATTTGTCGTGTCGCCAAGAATTCGACGTGTCACCAAAAGATTTTCTCAAGGTTTTGGCTTTAATTTGTTTTCCTGAGGTTAATTTTAGTTGTATTTGGTGAAAAAAGAAAAAAAAAAAATCTTTGTAAGTTTGTATTTAATGGGGTAGGAAAGGTGATAGAAGGTCTTTCATCCAAGCAAAATAGTATATGCACGGAACATCAGTCAATTATTGTTGTGATCACATTTTTCAGATATGGAGTTCGTGCATTCTTGATAAATTAAAAAAAAAAAAAAATGTAGCATTTTCCCACCTAATTAATAGTTATAAATCATTCTAACCCTTAGTTGATCAGTTACCTTGTGTGTGTGTGGGTGTGGGGGGGGGGATGTGGGTTTCATTAATCATATAATGGGGTTAAAGGTGGATTTCATGTATAAAATAATGTTAAGCGTACATTTTTTATTTGTAAATATATTCATTAATTAGTGGAATTCATGTATAAAATAATGTTAAGTGTACATTTATTAAATTTATTTGTAAATATATTCATTAATTTCTAAAATTATGTTATTCAATTAGCAGTTAAAAAGCAGATTTATGTGTGTAAATTATGTTAGGGTGTAAGCGAGCCAAGCTACTCATAAGCTACTCGAGTTTGACTAGTAGTTCAATTCAGAGATCACTAGAAATTAGCTCGACATTTTGTCGAATTTAAGTCGAGCTTGAATGGTTTGAGTACTTAAATCTGGTCAAGCTAATGCCGAAAATACTTACAAGACTCAAGCAATTGACTAGGTTACTTCTTTTTTCTTTTCTTTTCTTTTTTGGTTGGAAAACAAGCCTAGTTGAGCGGTAGAAAAACTAGAATCTGAGCACGAGCGTGAACTAAGTTCGATTTCCCTATATCACATATCGACTAACTGAGTAGAGAGTAGAGTTGAAATTGAGCTTATTGAAGACCGATCCAAGCAAGCTCAAGCCGGAAAAATCGAGCTCGAGCAAACCTCCTATATCAGGGTTTAAATATCCTAATTGAGTTATACTCAAGTATTCAACTATGTCAAATCGGCTCAACTCGATTCTATCATTAAGGCATGGCACCCAACACATATTTGGTACCCCTTCCTAGTATTTTTTTTTTTTTTTGTCTAGTCCTATCCTATTATCTATTTTACAAGTCATTGCGTGCACTATGTGTTGTGCCTAGGTTACGAAACCCTGCTCCTTTACTCACATGTCCCCAGCCCAATCTCTCAAGAAGATGAGAAATCGAACTCTCAATCTCTCCAGTAATCTAGACCTTGACTTTAAGACTCAAATTAACGGATCATTTCGGCATGCTCGACCTGGATGTGTCGAGGCCTATGCTCAACTTGCCAAAATAAGACTGTGAACCCTAGTGGAAAGCCAACCTAACTTTCAACAGGAAAGAAAGATCATCGCGGGCTGGTCTTTGGATGGGAATGACTGGTTGAACCACGGTTCTGCGTCACTGTGAAGTTTTCTTTCTTTCTCTCTGCCTTTTTGTGCTTTTGGCCACTCCATTCCGTTGGTGAGGTTCAAGAATCGTTGCCTCAGTCGCTGGTGTTTGGTCAAATCGAGGACACAGTCATGTGAAAGATAATCGGAGGTACTGGGTCGATAAGTTGATTAAAAGACAAGCACGAGCCTACCTAGTATGTGCCATTTTAAGATTGCATATTATCATAACGCGGGAGGCTACTATACATAACTATTCGACGATAATCATTTCCAAAGAAATGATGGGGTGTCTACCTCAACCCCCAAGGTCTCCCTAGTTTCTAGGTATATTTACATCCCAAAGTTCTTAACTTAGGTCCGATTTTTTTGTGCTTTGGGCCATTCCATTCCGTCAGTGATGTTCAAGTAGCGTTGCCTCAGTCGTTGGTGATTGGTCAAATCGAGGACTCCGCTTGACATAATGAAACGTTGGACTGCGATGCTATCCACGCATTAGACAAGACAGGCCCAACAAACTGTTGGCATTTAATTCTTCTGTGGAAAATCTTCAACCAAGGCAAAAGAGCCTATTCACATGACTCCATTCATTGCACCATATCTCGTGGTTTGATGATTAAAGAAAAATTTGTAATGTTCAAATTATTTGTACTCATGTTCTTAGGACTTATTTTCAAACCGATGCATTAAAAAGAATACTAGAGGATGATACTAAGTTCTTAAGATATGCATCCATAAGATATGCTTACCGATGTAGCATGCTTTTATTGGATGGTAAATATGACCCGCCTGTTTAAATGTTCACACAAATCGCGTGTCATATATTTTGTTACACTACTCATTCAAACAGCAAATTCCCCAACATTGCTTGAAAAATGGTGAATTTCAGGGTGGTTACCAAAGTTTCAGCGTGATCTGTAATTACAACGTCGAATCTTGATTTCAATTACCAAATATATTAAAATTGACTTTCGTTCGCTAAGTTTAACCATAACAAGTTGGAGGTCGTATGAAGCTCCTCCTTGCACGTGTTTCGCAGCCGGACCGTCGTGCAAATCAGCTTCATTCACTAAATTCTAAAAAGGCGTCGGCAGACATTGGAAAAACGATGGAGAAAAGTCGAAGGGGCTCTATATCTCGAAGTGAAAAGCCACTCCATGCCAAACTATATTCTCCGACCATGTGAAGAAGTCTCCTCAGTATATAAACCTTGATTTACGAAGTACAAAGATTCAATGCGTCCGTAGAAATCATTCCTAGCCAAATGGCAATTTGCTTGTAAAATACGTAAAATAGAGCAAATATGGTCAGTACCGAAAAACTTCAGACACAGTCTTACCCATCTTTGATTTGAAGATTACAATGGGAAGTCGTTTGTATAAAACCTTTTTACTCCGACGAAGTATGCTATAATTACCTCCTTTTAAAGGCAAATTTTTTATAAAAGTACACTGAAATTTAGGGCATCCGAATTTAATTTTATAATATATAATTTTATAAAGGGATATGTTCACTAAAAATCATAAAACTTGTTACACAAGTGCAATTGAATCCTAAGATTTGCAAAAAAATGCAATGAAGTCATTTCATTAACATTGTCAATATAACTAACGAAAAATACTAACATTATATTTTTAAATTAATTTCTATTTTCCACATGGCATTTTTATTATTTTTTATTCAAATCTTTTTTTAATTAAAAAAACTAAAAAAGAAAAGCTAAATTTTATTATAAAAACAAAATTGTCAAAAAAGAAAATGGCAAGGCTCACAGATAGGCACTTCCACCACTGCAACCCATTACTAGAGGGACTTATGGAGGTTGCCTGTCCTCACATGACTAAGTGGTGGCTTCTCTGACCCTAGGTGAGGACCAACGACCCTCACTAGGCTTAGGCTCAAGTGCCCAAATTTGGGCGACACCAGCCATCAATTGAGATTGGTGACAATTGCCCGCCCTGGGTGAGGCCTTGCCGACCCTAGGCAAGTGCCAAATACCCTTGCCAAGCCCGACCAAGAGTGACACCAACGCTCGCTCGAGGCTGGTGAGGGCCAACGAGGCCTCGCCCAAGCCTACGAGGCCTCACCCTAGCGGGTGATGGTTGGGCCAACGTCACTCAAATCTAGGCACCCTCACCCGAGCCTAGCTAGGGCCATTGGCCCTTTTGGCGATGGCTTATGGAAGCGCCAATGGCCTATCATTCTCTCTTTTTTCTTTTAGTTTTGTTTCTTTAATAAAATTGTTGGTATTCTTTTTTGGTTTTTTAATCTAATTTAAATAAATATTTAAATAATTAATAATAAAAATGTCACGTCGATAATTTTCATTAGTCAAATTGATGATGTCAACAAATTGACTTAATTGTACTTTTTACAAATTTTAAGACTTATATGATTTTTAGGGAGGATATTCCTTTTAAGTGAAAGACTTTTTAAAAGATCCGAATTTAGTTTTTTAAAAAATCCGCAAGAAACAGGTCTGGCCTGCAAACTAAATTCAACTTTCAGGATTCCTTATAAAATGCATCTGCTTTTTTACAGGTAAAATGCATCTGCTTACACTTGACTAAAAGGGCACATTCCTCTCAAGATTTTCCCAATCCGCCAATCCCCAAAGCCACCCATCATGGATGAGCAGGCGGTGGTTCTGTATTCTGCACCGGCCATCGGCCACCTCACGCCCATGGTGGAGCTGGGAAAGCTCCTCCTCGCCCGCCAACCTTCCCTCTCCATCCACGTCCTCCTCCCCAGCCAAGCCTACGAAGGCGGCTCCGTCTCCTCCTACATCGCCGCCGTCTCCGCCGCCCACCCTTCCATCACCTTCCACCACCTACCTCCCACCTCCCTCCCTCCCGACTACTCCACCACCTCCCCGCACCTCGAGACCCTCGCCCTCGAGCTCCTCCGCCTCAACGACCCCAACGTCCACCGCGCCCTCGTCTCCATCTCCGAGACCCACCGCGTCCGGGCCCTCGTCATCGACTTCTTCTGCACCAACACCCTGTCGGTCGCGCGCGGCCTCGGCATCCCCTGCTACTACTTCTTCAGCTCGTCGGGGGGCGGCTTGACCGTCTTCCTCGGCTTGCCCGTCCTCCACAGGACCACCACCACAAGCTTGAAGGACCTCGACACCGTCCTCCGCTTCCCCGGAGCGCCGCCGTTGATGCCGTCCGACATCCCCGAACTGGTGCAAGACCGCAACGACCGGGCCTACGAGCTCTTGCTGGAGAGCGCAACGAACATGCTGATGGCGTCCGGGATTATATTGAACACGTTGGAAAAGCTCGAGGAGGAAACCGTGAAAGCCATCCGGGACGGCAAATGCGTGCCCGACGGGCCGACCCCTCCGCTTTACTGCATCGGGCCCCTGGTCTCGAGCGGGGATGGCGGAAAAGCTGGGAGCGGCGGCGGCCCAGGTAACGACAAGCCGGAGTGCTTGACATGGTTGGACTCGCAGCCGAGAGGAAGCGTCGTGTTCCTGAGCTTCGGGAGCCTCGGGGTGTTCTCCGCCGAGCAGCTGAAGGAGATAGCGACGGGGCTCGAGAGGAGCGGCCACCGGTTCCTATGGGTGGTCCGGAGCCCGGCCACTGGCAAAGGCCACAAGGCCGTCTCCACGGCGGAGCCGGACCTGGGGGCGCTGCTCCCGGAGGGATTTCTAGAGCGGACCGCGGGGAGGGGCTTCGTCGTGAAGTCGTGGGCCCCGCAGGTCGCCGTGCTGAACCACGGCGCGACGGGCGGGTTCGTGACCCACTGCGGGTGGAACTCGGTGCTCGAGGCCGTGTGCGCGGGGGTGCCGATGATCGCGTGGCCGCTCTACGCGGAGCAGCGGCAGAACCGGGTGTTCATGGTGGAGGCGATGAGGGTCGCGCTGCCGATGGAGGAGGCGGCGGGGGAGGAGCGGTCGGTGAGCGCGGCGGAGGTGGAGCGGCGGGTCCGAGGGCTGATGGGGCCGGAGGGCGAGGCCATCAGGGAGCGGATGCAGCATCTCAAGCAAGAAGCGCAGGCAGCACTGAATCCCGGCGGGTCGGCTCAGGTCGCGTTGGCTGAGTTAGTACAGTCATGGAACATCGCTTGAGCTTTTGCCTTTTTCCATCGTTTCTTTTCTTTTCTTTTCTTTTTTTTGTCTTTTTCTCTTCTTTGTGTGCTTCCAAAAAAAAAACTACGCTGCAAGTGGTCAAAGGCTAAGCTGCAATAGGTACAAGAAAATATCTATGGAGGGCACGCTCGAAACCATAGAAAAAATTCTACAAACTTGAAAAATAATAATGGGATTTGATCCTTTGCGCCGATCCCTTTTTTGATTTAATTCTTAAACTACGTTTCACGCGACATGTGTTCTGGTTTGGTTGGTGGGGGTCGGTTCGCGAATGACATATGACATGTAAGCCCGGGGTATGAAAGAAAAGAAAAGCATTTTGACTATATTGCTAAACCCGATGTTTTATTAGGGACCGCAATTACAATAATCTTGTCGTTATGCTATCGCGATGGATAGGAACGGCGCTTATTTCGCCACGTTCGGGTGCCGTCGAATGATGTCATGCGGATAATTTTTGGTTTGTTGCTTTTTAGTGAGCGAATGACGAAGGCCGTATGCATTATTTATGCCGAGGTCGTGACAAAATGCATAGGTAACCATCAACAGCGTGAAAAAGTCGTCGGTGCTCTGGAATCTAAATGTCCGTGAACCATTTGAATATCCTAATTTATATTCGGTGCTCATTTCAATGCAATAACTTTTTTTTTTCGATCATTTAAATATTATATAATTTTTTGATCGATCACCTAACTAAATGTTCACAATAAGTGACATACTACGTTAGATTTTTAGTATTTGGGTGAATGTTTTAAAAAAAATTTACACTTAAATGACTAATTAAAAGTTATGACACTTGGGTGAAATGTTCTTTAGAAGTTATGATACTTTAGTGATAAAAAAGGTTACGACACTAAAGTGAGGATACGAAAGTTATAGCACTTATAATGTGCTTATTCCGATGTTTGTATTACCCAAGCAATAGTTTTAATTAGCCATGATTAGTATGATTATTGCAATTGACTGAAATAAATGATACATCCAACTTAGCCGGACATTAGAAAATCGTTAACTTGATGGTAGGTGACGTACTTCAACCAAAAACTTCCTTATGGATTTTATCAAGCTTTCTGCTAACCCCCGTCTTGCCCTTGTCCGCGGTGCTCGACAAACTTCCGATAACACCTTTGGCATGACCAGGCGCTTCCCCAATCATCGTGAACCCCTTGGGATTAGAGGGCACATGATTTCGACGCCTCGTTCGAAAGATATGCTTTTGCAGAGTTGAAGTCGTAGACCAAAGAGTAAGCATATTTGTCACCAAGAAATGTATTTCTCTAGAAAGTTATAGGGTAGATTGTGGCATTATTGCTCTAATTTATGAGAGCTTCCCGTGAACACCAAAGTTAGACAATTTGATGCTGTCTAGAAAGAGATATGAGCGCTTGAAAAATGAAACCTAGGAATTAAAATTTTGGAAAACCAACCTAGTCCACAGGGCCATCCAGTCATCGGATTGCAACACTGTATCAGCGACGAAGGCATTATGTTATGTAAATTTTCTTAATTTGAAAAGATATTCAAATTATCTATTGATTTCGAGAAATTACGTAAGTCTTGAGAAAATCCAAGAAATCATGTTGTGGAATTGTGAGAATGGGATAAACTTTTTAAATGATCGATATCGAAATTTGGGTAGTAGAAAACAATTTTAATTGTAACTTCTGAATGCTTTGGTACCATGTTTAAAGTACTTGCAATATTAGATTAAAAAAACATTTATTCAGTAAAGCAAGTATCTTCACAGCCTTAATTGTGTTTTGGGCCAATAGGGTTTTTGGGCCCATGGACCCAAAATCGGCCCAGAGGACATTTTCAAAATGTTTCACCGGATGGGTTTTAGGCCATAGTGATTTGATGCGGTGAATAGTTTTGAGATGTTGAATAGTAGTTTTAAGATAATTTATCTCTTCAATGTAAAAATTGCATTACATGGTTTATGTGAAAATTCTGCCATTTTCAAGAATGTTACATGACGATTTGTTCCAAGTTGTACTGCTTGATAAAAAGAATTGAGTTTGTAGACACTTAAATGCCAAGTCGAACAAACCGAGTGCACACATCATGTTCCGATTTCCTTGATGCGAATTCATGGCCCCAAAGTGTTCGAAAAGAAAGTTCAAGCATGTCAAACAGAGAAAAGAGCCCTTTATCGGGTGCTCCAAACATTATATACCAATCCAGTGCACATTAATCTTGATCACGTGGATCTCATCGGAAACGTACTAAAACCTAAGTCCAAACCAAGATATAGTAAGCTAGGAGGCAATGTGCCAATCCTCGCTGAAGGCCGGAAGAAGGGTATGGGTCGAATCATGCTGCCAAAGGGCGAACAAGTGTTGAATAATTTGCTCGTGACCAAGTTTCATGCATTTGGCATAGTTAAGCTTCCAAGGAGAAAGCAACAAGCCACTTCAAAGAGCATAATACTCACCCTACATTCATAAGGGCGAGATCAGGGCTCGCTCAGGGCCGACGAGGCTCACTAGATTTGGGCGAGCCTCACCAACCCTAGGCGAGGGCCAACAAGGCCTCGCCCAAGCTCGCAAGGCCTCGCCCTAGGCAAGCGATGATTGAGCAAGCATCATCCAAATTTAGGTGCCTTCACCCGAGCCTAGCTAGGATTCCAGCCTTTCCGACGAAGGCCGATGGAAATGCCACTAGCCTGTCGTTCTCTGTTTTTTCTTTTAGTTTCGTTTCTTTAATAAAATTTTAGTTTTTTTTTTTAATCTAATTTTAATAAAGAATTTAAATAAATAATATAAAAAATGTCACATTAGTTTTTTTCATTAGTCAAATTGACAATGTTAACTAGGGATGTGCAGCTGGACTAGGTCTACCCAGGAACCAAATCGTCCCACCTAGAAAACAGGTCTAGGAATCGATTCCCATTAAAATCGATCTAAGAACCAATTCCCAAAATTTGAAACCAATTTCAACTAGTTCGGTCATTGGTTCAGAGTGAATACCCATTCAAGAACCGAATCAATCGGACTTATTTGGGAACCAATTTTGTAAGCTCAAAAGTCTAAAACTCTATCTTTTTTTAACGTGATTTCTAATATTAAAACTGCATTTTTCCTCTTGCACGACGCTCCACTTTCGTCGTTCCTCTTCCTTGCTCTGCTTCCCTCCTTCTTTGGCTCACGGTCGCACTGTCTATCGCCAACTCACGATCACTCTGTTTCGTCTCATCAACGATGAAGACCTCATCCATAAGCTCGCGAATTTCCCCAATTTTTCTAGACTTTTCTTTCGGACTGAAGCTGGATTCTTCTTTTTTTTCTTTCGGATGCTTCTCAAGCTGGATTTATTGTCAAATTGGTGGAAAGTTTGCGTTTTTTAGGATGTTTAGCTAACATGGCAGGGTCGAAGATGACAACCTCGCGCTAGGCGTAGTCAATGGACTGGACCTTGTAGGTGTCGGAGGGGGTGGCAAAGAAGAGATCGGAGGCATTGCAGGAGAGCATGCCGCGGAGGCTCAGGGAGCCGCGGCCGTCATCGATGGCGAAGGGGTAGGAGGCGGGGATGGGCCTGCAGGAGGTGCAGCAGAGGGAGAGGGGGAGGAGCGAGAAGGTTAGGGTTAGGAAGTTGAAGACGGCGGTGGTAGTCGTGGGAACACAAGGAAACATTGAAGACTACATTTGGGGAGAGAGAGAGAGAGAGAGAGAGAGAGAGAGACTGCGGAGGGACATAACGAGAAAAAAGTGAGCCATTTTTATCCAAGAATGACTGCCACTTTATTGACCATTTTCGCACTACTAGTCCACAGTCACGGGGAGAAAACCAATAAATCAATCTGTTCTAAAATTTGCTTCTAGTTGTCTTCTATTGCACTTTGAATCAGTTTCCAAAGCCACAGATAGACAAATAAAATCACTCCGCAATCATATAATTTTTACTTTACCTTATGATGTTTGTTTATAATAACTAATCTTATGGATCCTTAATTTTTTGTTTAGTAAAAAAATTCATGTACTTGTTGATTACATATGTTTAATGTTCCGATACAAATTAGAAAGATTAGATTGTTTTCTTGCGTATTAATGTATAATTTAAAACTATATAAGATATCAAGCAGTTTCAAAATAAATTTAAGTGAAAATAGGATTGACTTTGAAACTGAACTGGAAAAAAATGATGGTCCCAAAACAGGGTCCAATGTAAATAAGATTGGGTAAAGGGTCCAAAAATGAAAAACCAATTATAATAGAATCAAGTGCAAGATCTAAGTTTGGAATCTACCCATATTCGATTCGATCACTCTTAAAGTTATGTGCATCAATTTAATAAATTTTAAAACTTAATTATATATTTTTATAAATTTTAGAAAGCATAATAAATTTTAGAATTTTAGACAACATATCCCTCCTATAAACTGAAAGACTTCTTAAAAGATCCGAATTTAGTTTTTAAACATATACACAAGAAACAGATCTGACCCGGTCAACCTAAATTCAACTATAAATTCATCTGCTTTTTTGAAATGTAAAATACATCTGCTTAACCGACCAAAAATATATATATATATATATATATATATATATATCTGCTTACACTTGACCAAAAGAGCACATTCCTCTGGAGATTTTCCCAATCCGCCAATTACCAGAGCCACCCATCATGGAGGAGCAGGCGGTGGTTCTGTATTCTGCACCGGCCATCGGCCACCTCACGCCCATGGTGGAGCTGGGCAAGCTCCTTCTCACTCGCCAACCTTCCCTCTCCATCCACGTCCTCCTCCCCAGCCAAGCCTACGAAGGCGGCTCCATCTCCTCCTATATCGCCGCCATCTCCGCCACCCACCCTTCCATCACCTTCCACCACCTGCCTCCCACCTCCCTCCCTTCCGACTACTCCACCACCTCCCCGCACCTCGAGACCCTCGCCCTCGAGCTCCTCCGCCTCAACAACCCCAACGTCCACCGCGCCCTCGTCTCCATCTCCGAGACCCACCGCGTCCGGGCCCTCGTCATCGACTTCTTCTGCACCAACGCCCTGTCGGTCGCGCGCGGCCTCGGCATCCCCTGCTACTACTTCTTCAGCTCGTCGGGAGGCAGCTTGACCCTCTTCCTCGGCTTGCCTGTCCTCCACAGGACCACCACCAAAAGCTTGAAGGACCTCGCCACCGACACCGTCCTCCGCTTCCCCGGAGCGCCGCCGTTGCTGCCTTCCGACAGGGCCGAACTGTTGCAAGACCGCAACGACCGGGCCTACGAGCTCTTGCTGGAGAGCGCGACGAACATGCTGATGGCGTCCGGGATTATAGTGAACACGTTGGAGAAGCTCGAGGAGGAAGCCGTGAAAGCCATCCGGGACGGCAAATGCGTGCCCGACGGGCCGACCCCTCCGCTTTACTGCATCGGGCCCCTTGTCTCGAGCGGGGATGGCGGAAAAGCCGGGAGCGGCGGCGGCCCAGGTAACGACAAGCCGGAGTGCTTGACATGGTTGGACTCGCAGCCGAGAGGAAGCGTCGTGTTCCTGAGCTTCGGGAGCCTCGGGGTGTTCTCCACCGAGCAACTGAAGGAGATAGCGACGGGGCTTGAGAGGAGTGGCCACCGGTTCCTATGGGTGGTCCGGAGCCCGGCCACCGGCAAGGGCCACAAGGCCGTCTCCACGGCGGAGCCGGACCTGGGGGCGCTACTCCCGGAGGGGTTCCTGGAGCGGACCGCGGGGAGGGGCTTCGTCGTGAAGTCGTGGGCCCCGCAGGTGGCGGTGCTGAACCACGGCGCCACGGGCGGGTTCGTGACCCACTGCGGGTGGAACTCGGTGCTAGAGGCAGTGTGCGCGGGGGTGCCGATGATCGCGTGGCCGCTCTACGCGGAGCAGCGGCAGAACCGGGTGTTCATGGTGGAGGCGATGAGGGTCGCGCTGCCGATGGAGGAGGCGGCGGGGGAGGAGCTGTCGGTGAGCGCGGCGGAGGTGGAGCGGCGGGTCCGAGGGCTGATGGGGCCGGAGGGCGAGGCCATCAGGGAGCGGATGCAGCATCTCAAGCAAGAAGCGCAGGCAGCACTGAGTCCCGGCGGGTCGGCTCAGGTCGCGTTGGCTGAGTTAGTACAGTCATGGAACATCGCTTGAGCTTTTGCCTTTTTCCATCGTTTCTTTTCTTTTTCTTTTTTGGCTTTTTCTCTTCTTTGTGTGGTTTAAAAAAAAAATACGCTGCAAGTGGTCAAAGGCTAAGCTGCAATAGGTCCAAGAAAAAATCTATCTATGGAGGGCATGCTCGAAACCCTAGAAAAATTCTAGTAACTAGAAAATAATAATGGGATTTGATCCTTTGCGCCTGTCCCATCTTTGATTTAATTCTTAAACTACGTTTCACGCGACATGTGTTCTGGTTTGGTTGGTGGGGGTCGGTTCGCGAATGACATATGACATGTAAGCCCGGGGTATGAAAGAAAACAAAGCATTTTGACTATATTGCTAAATCCGATGTATTATTAGGGACCGCAATTACAATAATCTTGTCGTTATGCTATCGCGATGGTTAGGAAGGGCCCTTATTTGGCCACGTTCGGGTGCTGTCGAATGATGTCATGTGGATAATTTATGGTTTGTTGCTTTTTAGTGAGCGAATGACGAAGGTGGTATGTATTATTTATGCCGAGGTCGTGACAAAGTGCATAGGTAACCATCAAAAGCGTGAAAAATTGATTGGTGCGACTTTTGCACTTCCAGAGTGCATGAGTCGAGACCTTTCCAACCAGCCCGATATTTCTCCGAGAAATCGTGAAATCATGGGCCCAAGATTTCAATTCATATCGGGTTTTAGGCTTGGGTCTGTAAACTAAGCATCGTTTCAAAGACTCCTCATTTTAAAAATCATCATTGACCATAATTTGGGGTATGAAAAGTTCCGCTTGATTTTGATACTTCTAGGTACGATTTCGGGCTTTGAGACCTTTTTCAAGTTTTGGAAGGTCCAATCAAAATTTGACTAGCGACTACTTCCTCATCCGACATCCATTCGGAATGTTGGAGAAAGATTTTGTTTTGATCCTCGATTGATCCTTAATTGCGATTCCAATCTCGTAGATGATACAGCAGATCATGGGCACGGAATATTTCAAGGAAGACAATATTATGTGTATTCTTTCCTTTTTTTTGTTTCTTGTACTACATATATAGTCTTTGGCTTGTATAATCGACAGATCAATAAAAATACAAAATACATTACTTTTATTGTCCCACATTTCATGTCATGGTATTAGGGCCGCAGCTCTGATCCAGCTTCCGCAAAATTTTCTGAGTTACCCCCGATCGTCTTCTAGTTTGTTGTTGCAAAACATATCTTGCAAAACAACTTAGCACCTCGGGTTGGAATTCAATTTTTATTCAATATGCAGAATCCAATCAACAAAGGTGACCAAGATCCGACCCTACTTGCACGGGAGGAGTCGTCCAACCGAACATCTGAACAGATCGATCAAGCAAATGAAGAGAGAGAGTCTGCTCCAGCTCCTGCTACAGTCAGGACGTATTTCCCTACGCCTACTCAATGGCAGTTCATGCCATGGATTCCAATCCAAGCCCATGGGCTAACGATCTCAATCAGCAGTGGACTAGTTACGACCCACCTAGACAAGAGACCAGTTTGAGGCTCCACCCTAATAGAGATCCAGTCCCGAGTTCGCCGGGTCATAGATCCGAACCAGACCCAAGAGGGATGAATCCCTACCCGGGTCTTCAACCCAACTTTACACCGTTCATTTTTCCAGCCATCGGTGGCCGACTAAAACTGGGAGACCCCCTTTACACATCTCTGGCAGATAGGTCGGAGCTGCGGTTGATTACGGTTCAACTCACCGGATCCGAACACTATTCTTCTTGGGCGAGAGACTTCCGACGGGTCCTCGTAACCAAGGATAAGGATGGATTCCTCGACAGAACCATCCCTTTCTCGGCTGACGACCGAATGCGGCGACATTGGCGTAAATGCAATCAACTCATTCGCACTTGGATCAGAAATTGTGTGGCCCTGAGGTTGTGGTCAGCCTCCCACCGACCGAAGATTCAAAGGTCATGTGGGATAATATTTGGGAAATGTACAGAAAACTCGATCAAGTTAAAAAAATTTCTCTCACCCAAGCCCTCTCAGAAACGAAACAAGGGAACCTTTCGGTAACCGCTTGTTTTAATCATCTTTTTGCCCTGTGGAATGAACTTGAAGCTACCGAAGAACAACTCAAAGGGCCGGAGGCGACTCTTCTATAGTACCGAAAAATCAAGGAGAGGGAGAAGGTAGGTCGGTTTCTTCTAAGTTCTAATCCTAAACGAAAGTTACATACCTTTTCGCTCGCAGATCCTTACTATGGGATCCCATACCTCCACTCGGCCAAATTTTCCAATTAGCTGTCCAAGAAGAAAACCAGCAGCTTGTGACCACGGGATATGAGAAAGGAGGAGAGGGCATGGCTCTGGCTGCATTGGCGGGACTCTTGAACCGATCTCGTGGTGGTTTCCAACCATCACAACAAAGACAGAGCTTCGAGGGACTTCCTGCTACGAATCCTTTTCGCTGGGAAGAAGAAAGCCAGACAAACCCTAAAGGCTTGCGATTCAACGGCCCAGATCAAAGCCATGGATCAAACAACTCCCCTTTCCCCCGCACCGACGGGGCAGATCAAAGACGTAAGCGTGGATCGAACAGTCAGCACTTATCCCAAACCGATGGCTTAGATCTTAAGCAAGGGCGCGGATCAGACGACGCTCACGAGACCAGATCAAATGGTCTTGTATCACAAGGGGGGGCACAAAATTCTAAATTTAAGGGTAAGTATTGTGAATATTGCCGATGCCCACATCATACCATTGAAACATGCTGGAAATTACATGAAAAGCCTACTGACAAAGAGAAAAGAGAAAAAGAAATTTCTATCTATTAGGTATTAGGAATTGACAAAGCTCATCAGCCAATTACTCAAGATCAGTATTAGCATATCATGAAGACATTGAGTCAATTGAAGACGGTCAATAAATCAGCAAATTTCTCAAGTACTTCATTATGCGAGCCCAAAAATATTTCAGTTGATACATAGATTATTGATTCCTGTGCTAGTGACCACATAATTTCCAATGAGTACTTATTTTCTAATATTCATAAAAAATCTCATTCTCCCATATCAATTCGTCTCTCAAATGGGAATATCACCAATGTCACAAAAGTTGGTACTATACACCTAAGCCCACATATTACTCTTAATAATGTTCTTTATATTCCTGAATTTGAATTCAATCTCACATCAGTTTCCAAAGTTTGTCAAGATAATTCCTATTGTGCCAATTTCAATTCCAAAAATTGTTTCTTTCAAGACCTTTCGATTGGGAAACTGATGGGCTTGTGTAGTATGGCAAAAGGGCTATATTTTTTTTATCAACTTTCCAAGAAATTTTAATTTATTCTCATTGAATGAAAGCATTTCATGTAATGCCACTACTAGTAATAAAATCTCTCTTTCTCATAAACGTTTGGGACATAGTGCTCGTTGCCCTTGTCCTAATTGCAAGATATGCCATTTGGCAAAACAATCACGAGCACCATTTCCAACTAGTATTAGTCGGGCAACTGAAATTTTTTCCTTAGTTCATATAGACATCTGGGGTCCTTATCACATTCCACATCGTGATGGATCTCGATTCTTCCTCACCATCGTGAATGATTATTCTCACACTACTTGGGTGTTTCTCATGCAATCCAAGAGCCAAACTTTTTCTTATCTATCAAAGTTCTTCTCCATGATTAAAACTCAATTTGATAAACATGTTCAAAGAATTTACACGGATAATGGACACGATTTTTTTTCTACTAAGTGTCAATCTTTTCTGCCTTCACATGGAGTACTTCATGAAAGTTCTTGTACATACACTCCCCAACAGAATGGGATTGTTGAACATAAGCATCGACACCTTCTTGAAATAGCCCGAGCACTAAAATATCAAGCTTTCATTCCTGAATCTTTTTGGGGATATTGTGTGGTCACGACAGCCTATTTAATCAATCGCATGCCAACTAGAGTTCTTAATGGGTGCACGCCATTTGAAATGCTTTTTGGGAAACGACCAAACATTGATCATCTTCGAGTTTTTGGTTGTCTTTGCTATGTGACAAATGTGGGCCATAAAGATAAATTGGATCCTAGAGCTCTTCGGTGTGTTTTTACGGGATATCCTACTCTACAGAAGGGTTATCGGGTTATGGAGATATCTATAGGTCACTTCTTCGTTAGCTGAGATGTTATCTTCCATGAGGATATATTCCCCTTCCAAGAAACGAGGTTTTCACATGATCCATCGACATCTACATCAGATCATCAGCAATTCTTATCAATGGAGGATATTTCCATGACACCGCAATATGCTCTAATTGCACCTGAGCGATCGTTTGAGCAGCCATTGCCTACCTTATCTCCTACATCGGCACATCATAGACTGAATCTCCTGTTTCTTCCTGTGACATGAACAATTCATCGTCACAGCCATCCATTAGTGGGTCCTCATTGCCAACTGCCAAATTGATACCAACTGACAAGCCTAGATGATCAAGACGACAAATTCGTCCTCCGACATGGACAAACGATTATATCTATCCTACCTTGGATACTTCAGGTACACAATATCCTATATCTTCGTATGTTTCTTTTAGTCAACTATCATCACAACATAATTGTTGCATTAGTCGAATTTCTGAAGAACGGGAACCCACTTCTTATGAGGACGCAACACATGATACACACTAGCAAAAGGCTATGGCAGACGAATTATCTACTCTTACAGAAAATAATACTTGGGATATTGTTCCTTTGCTTGCTCATAGAAAGCCCATTGGCTGCAAATGGGTTCACAAAATCAAGTATAAGGCAAATGGTTCTATGGAGCGTTACAAAGCCTACCTCGTCACTACGGGATTCACATAGCGTGAAGGCTTTGATTATCACGAGACGTTTTCTCCTGTTGCTAAGGAAGTTACTATTTGATCTTTCTTGTATGTTGATATCTTCCGTAATTGGAACATGCATCAAATGGATGTCAACAACGCCTTCCTTCATGGTGATCTCGACGAAGAAATATACATGGAACTTCCATAGGGCTTACACAAACAAGGGGAGTCTCGAGTATGTTGTCTCCATAAATCCCTATATGGACTCAAATAAGCCTCTCGATAGTGGTATGTAAAATTCACCGATGCTCTCACAAGTGCAGGCTTTCAACACTCCAAGCATGATTATGCTTTGTTCACATGGACCAAAGATACTTCATCAATCTATCTGCTGATTTATGTGGATGATATACTGATAATGGGAAATGACGACATCGCGATTCAACATTTTAAGAAATATTTGCATTCAACTTTCAATATTAAAGATTTGGGACCTCCCAAACATTTTCTTGGTATTGAGATAGCTTGATCCGAGAAAGGAATCTACCTTAGTCAGCAAAAGTTTGTCCTGGAAATTATATCAAAAGCAGGATTATCATTATGTAAACCAGCTACGATACCTATTGAGCAAAATGTTAAATTGACGACATTTGAGTATGACGCGGATTCTCCATTAGCCAATGAAGATCCACTGCTTAAGGATCCGTTAGGATATTAGCGACTTGTTGGAAAATTAATCTATCTCACCATGACTAGGCCTGATATATGTTATGCAGTACAAATACTTAGTCAATTCATGCACAACCCGAAGCAATTTCATATGAACGCGGCGCTGAAGGTTGTAAAGTACTTAAATGGATGTCCAGGACTAGGAATTATTTTATCTCGTGACTGCAACATGAAGATGATGGCCTATTATGATACGGATTATGCTACATGCTCGATGACGAGGAGGTCCATTACTGGTTTTTGCATCAAATTGGGAAAATCCTTGATTTCCTAGAAGACAAAGAAGTAGTCAACAGTTTCATTGTCCTCAGCAGAATTAGAATATCGAACAATGGCAAAAACTATTTGCGAAATAGTTTGGATATGATAATTGCTACTAGACCTTGGTGTGCAAGTTGATGGTGTGAGTGAACTATTTTGCGACAATGATGCCACACTTAAATTAGCAGCCAATTCAGTTTTCCATGAAACAACGAAGCACGTAGGAGTTGATTGTCATTTTACTCGAGAAAAAATTTAAGAAGGGATTGTTATGACTTGAGGAATTGGAATAGTGGAGCAGCCTGTAGACATTTTTACTAAACCATTATGTCAGAGACAACACATACACTTATTAAGCAGGCTAGGCGTCTTTGACATATATAAGCCGCCAACTTGAGAGGGAGTGTTGGAGAAAGAATTTGTTTTGATCCTCGATTGATCCTTAATTGAGATTCCGATCTTGTAGATGATACGGCAAATCATGGGCACATAATATTTCAAGGAAGACAATATTATGTGTATTCTTTCCTCTCTCTTTTTTTTTTTTTATTTTTTTTTATTTCTTGTACTATATATACAGTCTTAGGCTTGTATAATCGATAGATCAATGAAAATACAAAATACATTACTCTCATTGTCCCACATTTCGTGTCACGGAATGCTTGTGATTGTGAGTTTCAGGATGTGCAATCAAAATTGAGAAATGGCAAGTTTACATGATATTGCCTTCGAGACATCCTTGAGCGATAGGTTACTGTGACGGAAATTCTTCTCTGATTTCGGCAATTATTTTCCAAATAGGGTGATCCCCTTTTTCTAGCAATGCACTTGCCTTTTCAGCGGTGGTGGAAGGCAATCCCTATGGGACTTTCCACGAAAGCAATGCAGTGACCTTCTCGCTAAGATTCGGCTTCGATCCATCCAATAGACGCATTCGCATTTGCCATTATTAAACCCTCCTTGCCAAGTTTAACTTGAAGTTTTGCGCGAAAATTTATGAAGTTTTCAAGTCAACCTATCTTATCCCCTAGGTTGCATTGCTAGACTCAACAGATTTAGTAAACAAAAAATATTGCATGTGGCATAATTCATGATGGCATAACACACTTAACTCCATTGCTTTCAGGAAAACAATTCAAAAAGTAATTCGGTAAGGAAATATTAAGTTTATCGATGACAGAGGACAAGGGAAAATGGAAGTCAATGCGGACCCTTTTCCTTGAAATGGTCCGTGTTGCATCGGCTAGATTTGAAGACAAAGAACAACTTGTGCCAATGATGTCAGGACATCGAAGCAGGCACCTATATTGAGGTAGAAGGAATTTGTAAGTGAGATGGCAGTTTGGTCAAGGCAAAAAGGTTAGTTACCAACCCACTCCCCACTCCTACTCATGAGGCTTATAGCCAAGCATATTCGACTGAGTTAGTTTCTTGAAGAAAGGCCTAAATGAGAAAGAAGTTCCTCGAGCAGCAATTTGAAGAGAGTAGCCGTCGCGACCTAATCTCGGGTGCACCATCTAGAGTTTGGCTAATGAACTACTAAGTCTAAACTTAGCTCGGGCTCTCTCAAGCCCATACCAATTCGCGACTAAGGTTCAAATATTTAGCATGCAAAAGATTATTAACTAGGAGTCGTCACTAATCTATTTTTGGTGGGTCGATTAGAAATCCAAGTAAAGTAACGGGAAATTTACTTTACTCCTACAAACCAAAGATTGTTAGTTCGGGGACTTGATTACGCTAGATTTCTCTAACGCCATTTTGGTACCTTTCTCTTTTATTTTGAAAAAAAAAAATTTGCAGGCCACTTGAATTGATTTTAATTTACTTCCCTAACATATGATGTGACTAGGCGGGTGCGCAAACCACCAAATTAACACCCAAGAAAGCAATGAATGAATTATAGGACTTACCTCATAGCAACGGAAGCATCTGCAATGTTATATTATAACTCATATCAACAGTCCTAGATATGACTCCTAATTAGCACGCAGCCACTCAATCTTTTAAGATTTTTTCTTATTTAATGAAGCCTAGAAATTACGTGCAATGCAATGCAATGACGTACAAAAATGTCTAACTAAAATGACATGTAACATGTAACCTATCATGCAAACTATATGTCACGCGACATTTATTAAATGACCTAATCTAGTGATAGGAAAAGATTAATGCAACTATTCTAACATTTACACATTTAGATGACATGCAATGGATGACCTAATTCTACATGACATGTGCATGATAGTTTTTATGTTTTCTTTTATTTTTAATTAAATTTCGAAATTAAAATTACTCAATAATTAAACATGCAATTTAAATTAATGAAAGGAAAAACTTATATCCTAAATTAATTTTTTTTTTATTTAAAAAATTCGAAATAAATAAATTTCCTATTCTAAACATGCAAAATAACCCTAAAATAAGCAATATTCTAACATGAACCTAATCTAACTCAAATATATATATATATTTTTTGGGTTTTCTTTTACGAGAACAAAATCAATTCAAACAACACGACAAAGAAATCGAGCAATATATGATTGATATCCATCTAGTAAATTGACAAATCGTATTTTGCGCGTAAGATCGGATTGGCCAACTTTAACAAAAATCATGAATCATATCTTGAGTGTGAGATCGGATTGGCGATTTTTCCGTGCAATTGTGAGTCATATTTCAGGCATGAAATCGAACTATCAATCATATGCACGTTGTGAAATTAGGAAAATTTTCCAATTTTGAAGGCTACTTGAGATTACGGATAGGAATCGAGATATTTTAAATAAGGACATGGAATATTCGGAAATCAAATTAAACAAAAATTTTACCTAATCCGAATATTGGCTTCCAAATTTGGACTTTGCGCAATCGGACCGGGATCACAATCGGCTCCTCGACAGTGAACGGCAACAGTGGCAAGTGATGAGTGACGGCGTTACAACAATTCACAAACTAGGACGTCGATGGCAGCTGACGGTGGTGGTCTCGGCGGGGGCTTGGCAACGGCAAGGACGTCGCAAGGTGGCTCGGGCAGCAGGCTCGCGATGGTGCTTGGTGATGGGACTTGCAGTAAATTCTGCAAAAGAAAAATCGAGCGCGATGGGGCTCACCAAAGGATCGGTTGCGGTGACACTACAAGGGAGACTGTTGTTCGCTGCTTGATGACGTGGGCGTCGGGACCTGCAAGGAAAAACAACCAAGCTCGGTGTCTTCTAAGAGGTCAACACATCGCCATACATCCCCCAACTCTCACGATCTCTTTCCTCCTTTTGTCTTATAGCTATGAAGAACTTATGCTCTTGATGAACTTGACCGTGAGTAGGTGTCAGACCGAACTGTCAAACTACACTCACGAACATTACTACTGGATCACCCCTTTCAATATCCAAGGGCAGTGCAATATTTCTTTCTCGACTCCCACTCACGATTTTCTCTCTGTTTCTTCGCGTATATCTCTACATGTGGCCGTGTGTATCAATATGTGTGGCCCCTCTTTTGTCCGTATGCGAGCCAATTTATAGGCAAGGGACTGAATATTTTATTTCCTTTTCATGTCAACGGGCACGAAGATTACGTATAGCCTCCCGAATGCAATATATCTTTTTATTTTCCTCATCTCTTTGAATATTCTCCACCGATTTTTATCGCATATTGCCAAAGATTCAAGATTGTAATAGGATTTTCTCGAATTCCAAATTTTGTGAAGATGAGCTCGTAATATCTCCTTGTTACACTTGCCCTTTCCGAGGATATATGAATAGATTGCATAAAAATACAAAAAATCATTTGTCATATTACCAAAAATATCAAATCACCAATTCTTTAATTTTTTGTCATTGGAAAATAACGGGCTCTGAACCATCGAGTCAAATCCATCCTGGTCCAATGCAAATGCAATAATAATAATAATAATAAATGCTCCTAAAACTATATGTTATGCAATTTCATTTAGTATTTTTGTTTAGGGGTTAAAAATTAATCCCTAATTTATTATTCAATAAATAAATAACCGGGTCGCCAAAATCTAGGTGTCAATAGTAACCCTAACATGAGAACGTTCGGTCGACTTAGTGGAAAGTATGATTTCTATATGACCTCCTCGGTATTGGGTGGTCTTGAATCTCTCTCATCGCAAAAGTTAGCTAAAAAAATGAGGTATTTGTTCACATTTATGAACCGACTACCAATCACTTGCACAACTAATGTGGGACAACCTCAACACTCGGAACCACCTGTCTTTGACATCGGCATCACAGATATTTTCCTATAAGATGAAGAGTCAAACTAGAACTTTCCACTAAATGACAAAGGTAGAGTCTTGGTTTTTTTTTTTTTTTTTTTTTTTTTTTTTTGTCTATCCTATCTAACTTTCAACTCAATTTCAGACCTTTTGCCCTTTGTCGAGCGTGAAAATTAATATATGAAACTAAGATGTCCTTACCCAAACCCAGTTGAGAGGGTGAGGAATCAAACTCTCAACTTTCCCCTTCCTGTGTGGGAAAGGTAACTAGTAGGGCATAATTGTCAGAGTCTCCACCTTGTGTCTCCACCTTGACGAGCTCTAAATGACATCAAGGATATTTTCCCACATGATGTAAAGAAAGAGGAAGATGCCCAGACAAACGGATCGAGACTTTTGGCAAAATGCCAGAGCCCACGGGCTTTTCTAGGCAAGTGACGGAAATTCACACTTCTCTTTCTCTCTCTTGTAATCCTCACATCCTCTTGCCCAATTACTTTACTTTTGAAATTTCTCCAAACCAAGAGCGAAATCATTATCACATTCTTTTACTTCAATTTTTTCCTCAAATCCAAACTATTTCCCCAAATCCATTCATTTTCAACCCCAAACTCTTAAACCCTAAGTTTCACAGAAATTGTCCCTTTCCTCCAAAAATATTGATCAAAAGAGTCAGAGTGCGTCGGCCGCAAGATTTAGATTAAACAATGAGCAAAGAACAAAATGGATCCAATTAGCGATGTTTCATAGGCAAATCTTATATTTATCTGCTAAATAGGTAATTCAAATGATCATCTTTCTTATTCATCAATTATCTGCTATCAACATTCTTTTCATATCAAGCATCTATCTTAGCATATGCCAGAATTAGTTGGCTGTGGAAGAGCTCCCTTAAGGACCATTCAAGAAATCTGATCTTTATGCTGAAATCTCAATGCAGTTCCCTACAACCTCACTTTTGTGCATGACCCTGATGTTTGATTTGCTAGTTGCTCTAGCGGATCCACAGGGGTCACCACACCCTAGGACTTCCGTTGTGTGTGTGAGTAAGGAGAAAATATTTAGTGGTATGTGCGCGCCACGTCATCCGCTGATGTGGTGCGCACGTACCACTCAGCCTTCGACACCTGTCCTGGGGGACCCGCTGGAAAATTAAAGGATCCGCTCAGCTCTGCTCGGCTCGGCTCGGCTCGTTGGCAGAAACAATGCGTCAGGCCAATAAATGCTTAACGCTCCCGCCCAAAAAATTTCTCACTCCTCAATTGAATTTCCTGGCTTTTCTCTCTCTCCTCGCAGGAGAACAAACAGAGAACTACCGTCTGTTTCCTTCTCCGCGCATCCGGCTTCGGCTCCGCCTCTGCCTCCCAAAAGCCTCGCCGGTCGTCACCTCCTTCAAGAGCCTCGTCGGTCATCGCCTCCTTCAAGAGCCTCACCAGTCGCAGTCGGGTCCTCACCCCCTTCGCCTCCGACTGTTCCCAACGCAAAGATGGAGCACAAGGTTTGTCCTCGCGTTTCTTGGCAACTTCTGGACCTCCGACGAACGCGTCATCAGCTCCGACTCCGAGTAGCCCGAGGTCTTTGGCTTCTATGTCCTCGAGGTCGATGGTCGGGACGTGAGGGCCTCGTGCTTCTTCTCCTCCTCCGCCTCCCAAAAGCATCGCCGGTCATCTGCCGCTGGTACATTGCCGCCTGAGAGCATAGTGATCGCAGCTGGGTCCCGAGCCCCCTCTGCCTCCGCCTCCGCCTTCGACTATTTTCAACGCGGAGATCGAGCACAGGAGAAGAGAAGAGAAGGACAAAACCACCCCCTTCCCTCCCCTCCCGTCCCCTAAACTCCTCTCGCGGTTCCGGACAGCTTCATCGATGCCTTCGATAGTTGTGTCTGATTCAGCTCAACCCCCGGAGAACTCCAAAAACAAGAGCAAAGAGAAGAAGATGAAGGCGAGGGTCCAGCTCGAGGCCAATGGCGGCTTCGCGTCTCCGGCAGCGTCGGACAAGAAGCACAAGAAGGAAAAGAAGAGCGGCAGTAAAGGCTCCGAATCCAAGCAGCCGAAGCTCCCGGAGCATCAGGGGATGCGAAGAAGGAGAAGAAGAGGAAGGCGCTATAGCTGCACGAGGACGACGAGGAAGACAGGAGCGAGACCAGCTCCGAGAACTTGAAGGGGAAGAAGAAGAAAAAGAAGAAGGCGAGGTTGAGCGACGGCGATAATGAGGTGGCTCAGGAGGAGAAACCCCAACGTTGTGTTGAATTTCAGGATCTCGGACAGCTTGAGGTTGAAGTTGAAGGACAATGGTATCGAGGCGCTGTTTCCCATTCAGGCCATGACGTTTGATATCGTCCTCGATGGGACTGATTTGGTCGGCCGTGCCTGCACTGGTCAGGTATGAAAACTTTTTATTTGAATTTCGCAGGATTGACCTGTTGATGGTCGCGTGCTTGTTTGAAATCTGCTAATTAACTGACAATTTAGAGAAGTGAATGGTATGGACGTTGGAGTAATGATAGTGTGTGATGCGGAAAAGGGTCACTAAGCTGACATATATGAAAAGAGAAGCAGGTTTTATCTGCTCTATGAGTAGTGAATGGTTGATGTATGAGCTTGGTGAATGTTGTTTTAATTAACAACACGGCAAAGAAATCATGGTGTAGAGTGTAGCAAAGTGCACTTGGTTCGTGAAATGTCTTTCATGCATTTCTGGTCCTAAATCCCTGTATTTCAATCCATGATTGTCATTGCAAAAGTCAAATTCCGACCGATCTTTTCAGGCATTCGAACCTACAGCTGGTAATTCGATTAAAAAACCTACAGCTAAATAAATCTTCTAGTTTGTGGCAGAGTCATCTGTACATTAGTTCATTGGTGTTATTTGACATATAAAAACCAAAAGTGGCGTGAAGACTGTTTGGCCGCAGTTGCATTTCAAGTTTTTTAAAGATGATTGGCTACTAGGAACATGAGTTTTCGAACTGCTTGCTCATTTCTGTAGTTGATGGTTTTAATTTTTTAGCACTGATTATCACCTTGTTCACTGTGTGAATTGTACCAGGGCAAAACTCTGGCTTTTGTCTTGCCCATTTTGGAATCTCCGACGAATGTGCCTGCAAAAACCTCAAGGAAGACAGGATGTGGTAGGCCACCAAGTGTTTTGGTGCTTTTACCTACTAGGGAATTGGCCAAGTAGGTATTGGAATCAAGCTTATAGAAATAATCTCATCTTTTTACAGAGATAGATGTCCGACATTGTTTACTCTATTATTTTAGGTGTTCTCTGATTTTGAAGTTAATGGTGGAGCAGTGGGCTTAACATCATGTTGTTTGTATGGTGGAGCTCCTTATCATGCTCAGGAGAGCCAATCGAGGAGAGGGGTCGATATAGTGATTGGAACACCTGGCCGTGTGAAAGTAATTCATTGAATTGGAAGCTTATTTGGTAAGTATTCACGCAAATCATTGCGGGTCCTAGGAAGTGTTGGCGAGCCTATCAATCCAAGTGCATGGAGGTACTGAGCTTTATCCTAACTTTCTAATGTAGATAATGTTTCACTAGATCCATAAACCTGTGTACATTTCTTCAGGTTGTTTTTCAATGTAGTCGGGGATTCAGAGTGCCCTATATCTGACACTTGATGGCAAACTGAAACTGGCGGCTTCATGGTACATTTTTTTATTCGTTTGGGTTTATCATGTTAGAATTTTTTACAAAGAATGCCCACAATATCCACTTAATGGTCTCAGTCTGACTCCAGTGATGCTTACCTTCCCTGCAGATCACACCATTACCTGGTGCCCTTTCTTCATTTGAGAGGACTTTGGCAAGGCTGCTCAGATTGGTTGGCAATGGCCTCCTCAATGCCCCTTCTTCTGTTGACAAGCTTCTCGTTCTTCTCAATGAATGGTGCCCAATATGCCCATTCATGCATTTACAAATGATGATCTGGTGTGCTGTGTTTCTTTGCCTTACTTACGGTATGCTGTGCTCCTTGGGATAAAAAAAAAGCTTGATGGTGTTTGATAGTTGTTTGGTGCTGTGCAGTACTTGTGCTGAATTACTCATCAGCATTCTTTGCCTTTGGAACTGATTTTCATTTCTGTCTTGAATTTTTTTCCATCATACCTCTTTATCAGATGTACCGTTTCTTCGTATAGTTTTGTAGATTGTCCTTTTCCTCCAAGATTTCTGCTTTAAGCTCATTTAATCACCTTTCTGGCTACATACGATATCTCTTGTCAGCTGACGTTGTTGCTCTACTTAAAAAAAACCAACAGTTTGCTTTCACGTACATGTTCCACTGCATTTCAGGAGGTGGAGGATTTGTTGGCTAACATGGAGCAAGGAGCATCAGAACCTCTGCTAGATTCCTTTCTTCCAGTCATGAAGGCACTAATTTCTGATTCTCTTTTGAAACATTCTGTTGAGGGTATAAGAGTTTCTGTAACATGTTACCTCACTGAGCTTTTGAGGATAAGTGCACCTCAAGAAATGTTCAATGATGACCAGATGAAGGTGCAACATCTGTTATCCTAATTTATAATGGCTATTTTGATGTGGCCAACACTATTCATTCCAGTAAAGATCAGCCTGTTGGTATTGAATGTTTTCTCATCAATTCATTTCGTTGACGTTCAGGTGATTTTGGAGTTAATTGTGGAGGCATTTTTGAAGTTATCTCAGGCATCCAGGCAATATTATGAAAAGGCCCTCTCCATACTTGAGACTGTTGCACGGGTCAAAGCATGCCTTCTTATGCTTGACCTTAAATGTGATGCACTAGTTGTCCAGATGTTTCAAACTTTCTGGGAAATCATTAAGTAAAAGGCTTACCAGTTGCATTTATTTTCTAACTTACGTTCTTCTTTCAAAATAATATGCGGAATTGTTTTGAAAGACTGAAAGCTCTTCTATTGATGAGACTCTTATTTGATAGGACTTGTGCATTAAGTAGTGATCCTATTCATCTCGGAGAAAGACGTTACTTTCTAGTGTCAATATCAACATTATTTGATAGGAGACTCTATTGTTGCTCCCATTTGATGGCTTCTTTGATAAAATTGTAGCTCTTGACGTTGTTCTATCTTTTCTCCTATTTCTTGTTTTTTGATGATCTCTTCTTGGTCAAGGTTGAATCCCTCGGATGACATTGTGGGCTGTGGAGCAAATCATCACAGACATCCTCGGTGAAAGTGAGGATATCTCCTTGAGGCTTCTCAGTCCTCTCCTTGCTAGTGTTCTAAAAGAAAATAAGGTAATTGTGTTGTTCCTTTTGCCATTTCAGAGTGGTTTCTGTTTGCTTTAGTTTCTAATAAGGTGTATAATGTGATTTAGAAAGTTGCACCTTTGTGTTGGAAGCTTGGAGACAGGGTCATTACCAGCTGTGCAGCTAAGCTTGGACCTCTTCTTTGGGGAGCAGTACAATCCTATGGCACTACTGTGGATGATTACTCTCCAGTTGTGGCTTCTGTATGTGAAAATGAGCCAACTATGGAGAATAATCATGCTAATGGTTCTTCACAACTAGTGGTGCATCTCTTGATTTTTATAGGACCCTATGCTTTCTTTTGTTTGCTGAACACAATGGTATTGCTTCTGATTTGCCATCTTCCATGGAATAAGTTTCTAGATGAAATGGACTTTGATGCCATCCTTTTATTCTCATTTGTAATAAAGATTCTTCCATTGCCCATGATAAGCTGCTGAAACCATCAAATTTTTTACTCTGGCTACTTCATCCCATTGTTGTTCTCTTACATGGTGGATATACAATGCTTCCATACAAAAGCTGATTTTCAGGGCTTGATTTGTTGGAGTTGTCATACTTCATGTCTAGCTTTGCTCATCTTTCTGTCGTTCATGTATCACTTACTAAACTAATGGGGATAACAGTGACTAGTGAGGTGAATCTTGCTTCAGTTCTTTGGCATGGCTCATGACGATTATATATGTTGTTAAATTAATTGCACTATTTGGATTTTGAGGTTCTGCTATGACAAATTAAGTGGCTGTATGAGCCAGAAAAGACTTTGGACCCACCCAAAAAAAAAAAAAACGAAGGTAAAAGACTTTAGACAAAATAAAATAGAAGGTCAATAGAGAAGTATTCCATAACGTCTCTTTCTCTAGCACATGTCCACCATTTATCTGATGCACCCTCCAGGGTTTGGCTGTTAACAAACAAATCCCTCATTTAATACAGTTTTCCTTCTAGTTTTCCATTCCAGTAGACTTTCTCTTTATCTGTTAGTCCTTCTCTTTGTTTTCTTTTCCCCTTGGCTGGACTGAACCTATTAAATAGCTGAACAGAACCATTATTCTCACATTCAAAAGCTTTCCCACAGGTGGCTTATGGGGTCGTTTGTTCCCCTGGAGAAGTTGTTCCTGAACTGGATAGTGCTCCTAGATCGAACACCAGTGATGCTGCTGTCCTTCTTTTCCCCATAGATATTGTTCATGTTGCTAAAACAAGTACAAAAAAGGCTCATTCTGCAGATTTTAAGGGTTCAATGAAGCTGGGAATTGACTTAGAGGCACTTCCAAAGAAAAGGGAACAGAAAGCTAACAAGTTGATGAACCCTGATGAAGGCTATGACCTCTCTTGGCTATATGCAGAGAGGCCAAAATATGGTTGTAGAAGGGTCCTTGGGAATGGACACGATCTTTCAGCTGCCTCTAAAGTTCCCTCAAAAATGAGAAGAATGCAGCAAATGTTAAATATTGAGCCAGGTGCAGGTGAGAGCACTGTTGCTCGGGATGAGGAAGCTCCAGTCCTTGTTGATATTGCCGGGAAAAAATCAAAGCTCCTGGTAGTGGGGGGAAAGATGAGCAATTATAACAATGCTGTATTAGAGGTATAATCGTAATTTTTGCAGTGTAATCTGATTATGTTAATTGGTACAGTGCTATATTTTTATTATCTTTTCTTAATTAAAAAGCCTTTTTTTCCCTTCAATTAAAATACTGAAGTATATCAGAAAGTTTCTATTGAACATTTCTGATACAATAGTCAAACAGTACTGGAACTGCTTCTGCTGCTATTATTATTATTAGTAGTAGTAGTAGTAGTAGTAGTAGTAGTAGTAGTAGTAGTAAAACTGAAGTAGTTTAAAAAGCTCCGCTGAATTTTGTGGTTACAGTAATTAGATAATGTTGACACGTTTTTTCTTACTTTTTCCTAATTACTACGTGGTTTAATCTTTGTGCCCTTTTTTTAAAATTTTTATGTATCTTAATAATTTTCAGGATGCTGGAGTGCTCGCTGAAGGATTAGTTGGACTTAGAATAAAGGCCTGGTGGCCATTTGATGAGATGTGAGCACTCTAGACATTCACTAGCAATACTTTATTTCTGTCTTGGTTGAGCATGTTATTTGTCAATCCTCATCTCCTTCTTTCACTTGCGACTGCTGTTCCTTCGGTGATGGCTAGCTGCTGCTGTTGTTCCAATGATGGTCTACAGCAGTAATGGTTGTTTATGTCATTTTCTTCCTATTCCTGATCGTTTGTTTTACAGGTTCTATGATGGCCTAATTCAATCTTACGACCCTCTAACGAAAAAGCACAAGGTGAGGTGACTATCAGTCTTTGAAAGATTTTCCCTTTCAGTTTGCAGTCATTGACAATTGTTTCACTTTTTAAATTGCTGCTGTCAGGACATGGTAATTCTTCCTTACAAAGACAACCTTCTGTTATTCAGTTGGTATCTGCAACAATTTGATTTGGATGGCAATCGGGTATGTGTTTAATTTTTTGGTGAAAATAGGAAGTTCCGTCTCCATCTCTAGTTTCCAAAATGTTAAATCTCAAATAGTTCATTTCACAGGTCAATCAAGGGCTTACTGTTTATGGGAATAAAGGAAGCATAGATCAGCATGCGTAAGTTATTTTTTGATAAAGTAATGCCACTATTACTTTTACATGCTGGTGATGTGATTATTCCTGATGCATGTTATTGTCTAATTTCCATATAGCTACAAACAACAGCTGAGAGAGGGTGTGCACAACTTCTTCGTAACATTCATTGAAGTGCTTTGTGAGAGACCACCTGGTCATGATTGGGAGCTTCAACCTAGTGTTACCTGTGGTGACTATCTGTTTGGAATGCTTCAAGTTAGTTTACAATAAGAGCCACTAATATTTACTTTAAAGATTCTAGCAATAGTCGAAGTTCTTATGTCTATTGTTTCTGAAGTTTCAGATCTCACACTTCTCTTGGAAAGGAGACATGAGTTCAGTGGATGATTTACTTATAGTCACTCGGTTGTTTTCTGCAATTGATCTCTTGTAGATATGGTGAACTTCTGTATGGAACAGGCTATGCTCTATATGCCAATGATCGTGAGTCTATAACAGTCACTGTTGAAGAAGTGACCCCTAGATCAGTGAAGGCTCTTATAGCATTGTATGAGCAAGCAGTTGAGATATACGCCTCATTAGTTAATATTAATGCCTATCATCAACCTGGTAAATAGTTTACCTTATAATTCTTATTTAAATTAGATGATTGCTATATGTTTTGGGCTTATTGCTGTTGAGAATATGCGTGGCCTCTCTGAGTCAAGAAATTAAATCAATTCATCCAAGTGGCTGTCTTTTTTCTTGGCCCCAATGTGCGACTGAAATTCTTAGGTGTCGAAGCTGGGAAAAAGGCAGTAGCAGAAGTATTTGCTCGTCAGAAACGGGTTCTGGCTGTACTCAGTGAGGCCAGGTATCTTACTAGAACAAGCTTGTCTAAGATGGAAACTATCAGCTCTTAAGGAACGGGGAACACTTAAAGAAACTGTTGAGCGGGGTGGTAGAAACATAAGAAGAAAAGCAAGCTCGTAGGCATTGCAGATGATGGACAGAAAGAGATCCGCATTGAAAGGACAGATGAATTTGGCCGAATAGTAAGTTTTCAACGAAAAAAAGATATTAATCATAAAGCCTTGTAATACTAAATTGTCCATTATAATTTCTTTTGCCTCTGACAAAGAAACGCCAATTCATTACTTTGATGTTTTTATGCCAATCTTCTTGTTTTGAATGTTTTGCAACAGTTAACCCCAAAGGAAGCTTTCCGATTGCTTTCCCATAAATTTCATGGAAAAGGGCCTGGAAAAATGAAGCAAGAGAAGCGCATGAAGCAATACCGGGAAGAATTGAAGTTGAAGCAGATGAAGAATTCAGACACGCCTTCTTTGTCTGCAGAGAGGATGAGGGAAGCTCAAGCTCAAATGAAGACACCTTATCTTGCGCTTAGTGGTCATGTTAAGCCTGGGTATGTTTTCCTGTGTTAAAAAATCAAGTTACTAGTTCTTTATTCATTGGCATTTAAGTACATAGCATTTTAGATTAATCTGACTTTATAAGATGTCAATGTGGAGTGTCTTGTTCCATGACTAAAGTGCTCGACTGTCTTTTCGCTTTGCTGCTTCAAATTTTCTATTTATCCCAAATCCCTCAGAGCCTGGGCTCTGCTGAGGAGATGTTTCTGTTTGCTAATGTACAGCTCCATGGATCACTGCCTGGATGACTCTTTCCAGATTATATTTCCCACGTTTGAGGGGAATCTCCAGTTTCAAGACTCGTGAATTTGTTAACTTAAAAATCATAGCCTATGACCGTGCATTATAGATCAACCTATAGATGTCTCCATCTTTATGCTTAAAAAGGCGGCACCTTAATAGAAATTTGAGTGGTCTGACTTGATTGATGATAAACAATCTATATCTGAGAAGACAATCAGACACCATCTAATAAGTGTAAGCTGGACTTCATGCAATGTCTATTTGCCATGGTAATTGATAAAATAATGATTAGATTTTTGTTACTTTGTGCCTGTTTATTTAATTGTTTTTTTTTTCTTTTTTCTTCTGGGGTGTTTCCAGTCAAAACAGTGATCCAAGAAAGAAGTGAGAGCCACCGTTGAGAAGGATCCCGGGAGCTTAACGCCCATGCTTGGAGATAGGAAGGTCAGTGTCGACCCAAGTTTGTTGCTTTTTCATCTCTAAATATAGAGCGCAAAGAACAAATAGAGAAAGCAGAGGAGAAAGAACGAATGAAAAAAGAAAAAGAAGAGAGGGAAAAAAGAGAAGCTGAGGGGAAAGCTGGCAAAGAGAAAACCAAAACAGCTGAGGAAATCTCTCAAGAGAGAATTGAAAAGGGTGGAGGAGGTGAAAGTGATACGTCAACTACAGAGAGTATGCTTGATGAAAGGATTGGACTTGTGGATGATTATCCATCTGACCAGGTTCAATAGAATTTCTCTATCCTATTAACTTTTTAGCGAGTTGTAGGTCAATGGTTGTAGAAAATTGTTGTTTCTTAATTTTTGAAAGTTTTGGTGTGGGATCTATATTGCTTGCCGCATGTTCTGTAGCATGTAGAATACGATCTGCATGGACAATTTCTTAAATGGCCTAACTTTTTTTTTTTTTTTGGTTGAAATAAAATTACCTATTGACTGACTGAATAATGTTACGTTGGCATCATACCTATTGTGCCTCTGCACATGCATGTTGATTCAATGCCTTTCTTTTTCTTTTTTTCCCTGATAGTAAGCCATGCTTACAAAGTTCTGGATGCATATTAGTATGTTAACTTCCTATGCAATAAACTTCCTCCCAGTTCTTTATATGTGTCCACTTTCGATAGGATTCGGAAGAAGATTTGGCAGCAGAACGTGATCATCTATCGACTGGAGTCCAAGATAAGGGAATTACGGCAAGTCATCAAAAGTTTAATCATGCAGTACACACAATTGATTCTCTGTAGTCAACATGATTCCAACAATCTGGACATTTGTTGTTCTGTATAGCATGCTGTGGAAGAGAGATGAGTTTTTAACACCGGCAAATGAGGAAGAGTCAATTGTATCATCTGAACCTATTGTTGATGCTGAAAGCAAGGTGGCTAATGGTTATATAGATGCAGAAGTACTTTTTCTCAACTCTTTTGATTTTATTGCTTTAATGTGACTGCAAACCCTTAGATTTCTCTGGTTAAATCTGGTGCAATCATAAGCAAGTATTATGTCGTAAATGCTTTTTGCTTACCACAAGTACTGCCTTTGCAATGCAGCGATATGCATGAAATTTTATGTTCTCATACCAAACTTTGATTTCAGTCAATCATAGCAGAAAATGTTATGGCTTGGCGGAAGTGAATGTCTGATAGAAATCGTGTTGGCCATAGAAATTATAGTCGTCCTCATCACCTTCATTAATGGACTCCTCTTGTCTCGTGTTTTTATGTAATATGATCCCATTTGATGCTTTGGGTATCTCTGCTTTCTCTGACATCATTCCTTGCAGATGAATTGGTTAAGCATACTCCTTTTCTGCCATTGGCAGTGTATGAAACATAATTCACATGTCATGGAAAATTCTGTTAGATTTAACTCATCGTGAGTCTAGTTGTAGTGATGAATTTTTTGCATAATGAGCAGTACTAGCAACCATGAAAAGCCATTGTCAAAACTTTGCCAAGCTTTCAAAAGGACAAAGGGGAAACGCGCATATAGTTTGCCTGCGCATATAGTTTGCCTGATTTGTGCATAATTTCTTATAGATTAATATTAATCAAAATCGGGACTATGAGATTGCAGAGTGTAGAGTTTTATCTCTTCAGGCACAGAAACATACCAGGTGAAATTGAGTTTTACTATGATGACCAATCAAATGAAGGAATAGGGAACAGGTATGGGGACTACTAATGAGATTTAACCAGCTGAATTGAGAGCTTAAAGGACCAAAGTGAACGGACTTATAACTTATTAAACCAACATCTCGTCAAAGTTGAACAATGCTGCGTCTTCTCGCCCACATTATCATGCGAAATGAAAGCAATGTATTTTGTATGACACTGGTATTCTGTAGTCGATGGCCAAAAAGAACTTGAACACAGCATTTCGATGTTTGAATAACAAAGTTTTCAAGATATCTTCCAACAATACAAAGAGTGAGAATTAAGAACCACCATATTCTCTATAACAATAATTAAAAATTCAAGATTATTCTGATTTCCAAAACTAACTGAAAGTTAACTAACGTCGATTTTGTTTGTATATCTACACACACTCAAAAGCTGCAGAAATTATTTAGATCCTCTTTCTTGGCATACCAGCTTGGTCTTTATCTTCAAAATGTGAGGATACAGATCCTTGGAGGAGTTCCTAATCATCCCCTCAGTGACTCCAGTAGCAAGTGATATATCTGCACAAGCATTCGATTATTTATATGCACGTGCTGTCTCAAATGCCATTTACATATGCACCAATATGTCTTTAGTTGTTTAAATTGAATGGAATTGGGGAAACTAAAACCTTGGGGATACTTCTTCTCATCAAAGAGCTGAGTGATAATGTAAATAATAGCTGCTGCAATAGATATGGGGCTCCTCCTGCAAAATTAGAGGATAAAAACAGAGGAAAATACGTTCAGCACTTGAAAAGGAACAACAGTAAAGCATTTGAACTAAACCTGGTAAGTAATCTTTATACACAGCAGGTCTACATTGACGAACCTGCTCAAAACACGTCTTTCAACCTCAATAGAAGAAAGATGAAATGTCGTCAATCGAGTTTTACAGTTTTCGACTCTTCCTCCAGCTTTACCATTAAAATTCCAGCCGATAAGAGAATAACCACTGAAAAACATTCAGATTGTGCAGTTTGATATCAGCTTGTCTGTCATCAACAAGTCCACCCGTCTCCTGCATCTAAGTTGATTTTGCCGGAAGTACTATGTTGATGTCTATCCTGCTTCTTTGGAACAAGTAAACTAACAGAATTAAGGATGTCTACAATACATACAGAAACATAAAACAATGAACTTGCATCATTACCTCTAACACGACGGCCCAAAACCCGATCAACCTGAAAAGCAAAAAAGTGTCAAATGAATTAAGATGGATTCTAAGATCGATCACCAGAATCAAACAACAAAGTTGGTCATAAGTAGATTTACCTGCTAAAATTCACTCTGGCGGTGCCGCTTATGCACATTGGTGTATCATTCACATGACGGTCTCTTTTCTTTGGCTTTACTGGTGGGCTTTTCAACTCTCCAGAAACCTCCTGCACCACAAAATCAATTTTTAATATATCATCAAGCCTCAATAAAAAGGACTTTCCCTGTGCCTTTGCACGTGGAAACCATCAACTTAGAACTAGCAACCAAAATACATCCAAGGCTTCTAGATATCTTTAGAAAACAAACACGCCATGCAAGAGGACCAAACACCAAACTGCGTCCACTCAATATATTGTAGAGGTTCGTATCTTAGGAAGCAAAGGAAAAAAAAAAATTGTAAGTCCCATAGATTTGCTAAATGTAACTGAATGCGAGGAAGTATCTTATATATGTCTATACGTAATATGTCAGTAATGAAAAGGCCAATGTAAAAGCATCTACCTTTTGTTTATTTGGACCATTTGAACCTTCTTTTGCTCCATTTCTTCCATGGCAGACCGTGAACCCTTGTTTACAATTGTTCTCTTTCTTAATTGTGAATTACCTATTTCAGGTAATGCAGCTTTCTTCTTCGACCCATGTCTCTTAAAAGTAGCAATAATTTGCTTGCCATCATCATTCCTGCTCTTAGAAGCAGCAATAATTTGCTTGCCATCATCATTCCTGCTCTTAGAAGCAGCAATAATTTGCTTGCCATCATCATTCCTGCTCTTAGAAGTAGCAATAATTTGCTTTCCATTGTCAGTCATGCGTTTCTTCTGAATGTCATTTTTCTGCACAAGCTTTCTCTTCTTAGCTCTCTCTTTACTAGCACCAGTTCCGAGAGCAGCTTGACCATCTGGACTATTGAATCCATTAGAACATTGAGAATTTTTCTCTGATGCTTCATCATATTGTTCTGAACTCACCAGTTGAGAATGAGATGAAGCGGGCACAGAAGGAGAAGCTAACCTTCTGGTTGAAGGTGCTTTTGCTGGAGGTACATCTACCTTCTGTTCATCATCATTTTTCTGAGAGGAAGAGGTTCCATCCGTAGAACCACCCAGGGATGGGCAACCAGGCTTGATGGTGCATGGGTCCTCTCCTGGGGACAGATCTGGCTTACCTTCCAATGGCTGAACTTCAGGTGTTACAACAGAATTCCCTCCACTCAAAGACCTCTTGCTTGGAAAATGGGAGCCACCAAGCATTCGAGATACTTTTTCCATGCTAGACAATGTCTTGGATCTTCACCCACAAATTTTCGTCCGAGCTCGCTTCAAACTGGAATCGAGATGGCTTATTGGCTCAACTGAACCGCTGAATTCGAGCGGCACTTAGGACATTGCCATTTCCCTAGTGGAATCCGCTGGAAATGGAAAACCATAAAATGAGACAACTAAATTATCTCAATCAAGTACAATAAGACAAATGACAGCAATTAACGCATCTAACTCAAGGCAAGACCCCTCAAATAGCTATGAACTACCTTGAGAGGAGGATCAAGGCATATACATCCCATCCCCAAAACTCAGCAAAACCTCAACACAGCATCTAATTCTCTTTCATCGGCGCAATTATATCCCAAGACATAAGCTCGTGCTGCGAGACACAAGCATGAAGTGTGAGGCATGTGTCAATCATAGCTAACAAAAAAAAGAGAAAGGAAACGGTTAACTAGTTACCAAATCGACCAGGACCCATGAATGGTTCAGCTTCATCTGTCACACCACCTTGCTGCTGCTCCTGAAATTTTTCATGTGAAAAAGCAAAAAAGTCAGTTACCTCAAAGATTTTACTCTACGAGAACGACAAATGCTAGCTGTTAATTTTGTGATCCTGGCTAGATAGATAAAAGAACGACTCTATTTTAAGAAATTGGAGTGTTGAAAGAAGACGTTCTACTCACGGCATCAGTCTCCATTTCAGCAGCTGACAGCAACCTATCTAAACAGTGTCCAGATATTTTGCAAACCAAGAGCTCATTGGCAGGATCCATAACAGTTTCTCTGCACGTCTCATCACAGACTGAAAGAAAAGACGATGATGAAGGAAACCTCATTAGGAAAGACATTCCTGCACGACGCATATAAATTGGATATACTAAAGAGACTCGTCATTGTTAGCAATTAAAGTATTTTACCATGAACATTTCCAGTCTTCTCACAAACGAAGACATCGCCAATTTGATGATAAGAACACGTTTCTCCTGAACAAACATGGTCTAGAACCAATGCATCAGTGAACCCTTTGCTGCTTTTCCACAAAGACACTTGATCAGCAACTGTCTTGTCAAGAATTATCCGATCATCATTCACCTTCAGAAGCAAACATGCATGTGAAATTAAAAGGATGAACCCACGAGTCCTTGAGCAAACCAGAAACATATGTGGTACCACTTGGAATATTTCAAGGAAAGTAACTCTAGTAAAGCATGTTGATCATAATTGCTAGGTCAAGAATAATAGTGTAGTAATGCTAGTCAGGATTAAATCTCAAGCAAAAAAGCGTTTACAAATAAGAGCCACTAAAGCAGCAACCATCAAGTCTTTTTCCTTTGACCAGTTTCCATAACTTCATTACAGTTGTAATGCAAAAATGAAGAGGATCAACCCGGATATTATTAGTATAAAGCTAAAGAACTAAACGTGACAGTCACATCAGAAGACACCAAGTGCACTTCTACCCAACAATCTGCTTTCTGGAAGAAATCCAGTCAAGGTTTGAACAAGCTATAGCACTGGCACCAATTTATACAAAATTCCAACAAATCTAACCTTTGACCTGTAATATCATCACAATGAAGAATCCTTACAAAAAGCAAGCTCCATCTACCTGTGAAGGAAGAGGTGCCTGGCTTCTCTTTGCAGCTTGCATTTGGATGTAGTATTCTTTAAACTCTGCTGGGCAATTTCTGACGAGTTCACTCATGTCCTCTTCATCACGCTGCAACCATGTAAATATACACAATCAAATCAAATCAGAGAAGCAACTGAACAAGTGCAGTGCGATTGGCCAGGTTAAGGACCATCTGCCTAGTATAAACAACATAAATAATCAAGAACAACGTGTACTCAGAAGTTTTGCAACTGATCATCTGAGAGATGAATACGATTCCTCAAGACATCTAATTGACACAAAAGATGAATACGAATCCTCAAGGGATTTTGTACAAACTCGCATTATGCAAAACCTTAAGAGATGGACCAAGACCGGCTAAGTCAAAGAATTTTGGTGAGAGAGATTGAAAAGGCCTCCATGCACTAGCTTCTAGTAAGATGTGGATGCTTCTCACAACTTCATATCTATACAAAAGAATTTTCCTTGACAGAAAGGTATAGCTCACAAAATTGCTGCCAATCCTAGAGTATCCCCTTCCTCAACTGTTGATCCCGGAGCAAATGCTCCTATCTAGAAGTCGTACAGAAGATGAATCAGATTGCCTAGTCGAAAGTTATGCTTATGAATTTCCTATCACAAGTTAAACAAGATGGGCTATAAAATAGATTTCACCTGTTTATTAGTTCATGGACGAAAAACGAATTTATTTTGAAGTCTGATGAAGCCAATAATAGCACAGGAAGGCCAAAATGGCCCAGGAACATAAAATGGAACCTGGCCCTATATTTGCTACTGTAGTAAATGTTATGCGAGGATTACAGATCCTACTGATAATATAGTTATCTTTGGCTCAGAAGAAAGGGAGAAACCAAAAAGAAAACATATCGGCGAAGTGTTAGATGCGGCGAGTTCATCGTGATCCATCAGCCAAAAGAGCCCATTTAGCATGTGTCCCACTGTTTGATCATTCTCATTACACCTCTCATGTAAGTAAAGGGAGATAGAGCTCCATGCGATGAATATGTTCATTGTTAATCAGAATATGCAAATAACTTTCAGATAGCTAAGATCAAAATCATTAGATGTCACCAAGGAATCAATAAGAAATTAGAGGCATCTAATAATCAAATGAGAAGTATGAGTGAGATCTTAAGCCTAGTGCCCCATGGTAATTACGGAAGGGATTAAGCACTGTTTGCAAAGCCCAAGGACAGATTTAGAGGAGTAAACAAACAAGAGGCTCAACAATATTTGTTTTGAGTGGGACTAGCATGTGGAAAGAAAATGAGATCCATCACAATTATCATCACATTAAGAGGTTACTCTGTCAAGAACTTGCATGTTGTCTAAGTCACTTTGGGGAGTTTAAGAAAGCAAGAGCAATTAGTTTTCAAATAAAGAAATGATTGTTAATGGGATGCAAACCTATTTCCTCACGGTGAGTATGAGGCCTTTTCTCAGTTCTTCGCTGTAAGGTTCACCTTCCACCAGAGTGACAAAGGCATAAATACCTTGTCCTTTCACCTAGAGACAAAAACATGATTTGTTGATTTGTTAGCATTTAAAGCAAGTGCAATGAAAATTTTATCATCAATTTAGTCCTCTCTAAAGTACATCATGCTCAACACCAACAACCACAGCTTCCACACATTTGGGATGCGAGACAAGAGCAGATTCGACTTCTGCTGTTCCAATCCGGTGTCCACTGCAGAGGCAAGTGAAGCATCATCAGATAACTAGTCCAGAATTCAAGGCACTGGGTGCTTTAAGAAGGAAAAGAATTGGTCGTTGGAAGTTTCTCAACAAAAACAAAGCCACATTGTATGAGCACGTAAAAAATGTTTGAATGAAGGTACCAAAAGAGAAGATCTTGAGAAATTCATGTAGTACCTGACATTGATGACATCAACTCTACCAGTCAGCCAGTGGTAACCATCCTTGTCCCTGAAAGGGTTGAGTGAATTAAAAAATAAGGAAATCAAATTGTACAGCTTATGCTGCAAAAAATATAACCATAACTACACCTTCCAAAGATATATAAGCGCAAGATTATCATTCAATTTAAGGAATTGTATAAACATCCCTAGTAAGAACCCAGGCATAATGCAAGTACCTCAAGCAATAATTTAACAGTTGTATCAACTAACCTGCTGCAGCCATCGCCAGTAAAATAGTATCCTGGGAATGGTTTGAAGTATGTTGTTTCGTATCGCTCATGATCACCATAGAGTGTATGAAATGCCCCAGGCCAGGAACTTTTAATGCACAGGTATCCACTACACTCGCCTTCAATTTCAATGCCCTTTTCATCCACTATGACAGGCTGCACAAAACAAATGTGGAAATTAGTCGGAGAGACATCTTGTGAAAGGCTCTTAAGTTGTTCAAAAGTCAAAGGGAATGAAAGAGTTTAGAGACCTAAACCCCAAAGAAACGAAAAGTAGCAGATCCAGGTTTCTGTGGCCAGGCACCAGGTAATGGTGTGATCTGCAGGGAAGGTAAGCATCACTGGAGTCAGACTGAGACCATTAAGTGGATATTGTGGGCATTCTTTGTAAAAAATTCTAACATGATAAACCCAAACGAATAAAAAAAAATGTACCATGAAGCCGCCAGTTTCAGTTTGCCATCAAGTGTCAGATATAGGGCACTCTGAATCCCCGACTACATTGAAAAACCACCTGAAGAAATGTACACAGGTTTATGGATCTAGTGAAACATTATCTACATTAGAAAGTTAGGATAAAGCTCAGTACCTCCATGCACTTGGATTGATAGGCTCGCCAACACTTCCTAGGACCCGCAATGATTTGCGTGAATACTTACCAAATAAGCTTCCAATTCAATGAATTACTTTCACACGGCCAGGTGTTCCAATCACTATATCGACCCCTCTCCTCGATTGGCTCTCCTGAGCATGATAAGGAGCTCCACCATACAAACAACATGATGTTAAGCCCACTGCTCCACCATTAACTTCAAAATCAGAGAACACCTAAAATAATAGAGTAAACAATGTCGGACATCTATCTCGTAAAAAGATGAGATTATTTCTATAAGCTTGATTCCAATACCGCTTGGCCAATTCCCTAGTAGGTAAAAGCACCAAAACACTTGGTGGCCTACCACATCCTGTCTTCCTTGAGGTTTTTGCAGGCACATTCGTCGGAGATTCCAAAATGGGCAAGACAAAAGCCAGAGTTTTGCCCTGGTACAATTCACACAGTGAACAAGGTGATAATCAGTGCTAAAAAATTAAAACCATCAACTACAGAAATGAGCAAGCAGTTCGAAAACTCATGTTCCTAGTAGCCAATCATCTTTAAAAAACTTGAAATGCAACTGCGGCCAAACAGTCTTCACGCCACTTTTGGTTTTTATATGTCAAATAACACCAATGAACTAATGTACAGATGACTCTGCCACAAACTAGAAGATTTATTTAGCTGTAGGTTTTTTAATCGAATTACCAGCTGTAGGTTCGAACGCCTGAAAAGATCGGTCGGAATTTGACTTTTGCAATGACAATCAGGGGCTGAAATACAGGGATTTAGGACCAGAAATGCATGAAAGACATTTCACGAACCAAGTGCACTTTGCTACACTCTACACCATGATTTCTTTGCCGTGCTGTTAATTAAAACAACATTCACCAAGCTCATACATCAACCATTCACTACTCATAGAGCAGATAAAACCTGCTTCTCTTTTCATATATGTCAGCTTAGTGACCCTTTTCCGCATCACACACTATCATTACTCCAACGTCCAGACCATTCACTTCTCTAAATTGTCAGTTAATTAGCAGATTTCAAACAAGCACGCGACCATCAACAGGTCAATCCTGCGAAATTCAAATAAAAAGTTTTCATACCTGACCAGTGCAGGCACAGCCGACCAAATCAGTCCCATCGAGGACGATATCAAACGTCATGGCCTGAATGGGAAACAGCGCCTCGATACCATTGTCCTTCAACTTCAACCTCAAGCTGTCCAAGATCCTGAAATTCAACACAGCGTTGGGGTTTCTCCTCCTGAGCCACCTCATTATCGCCGTCGCTCAACCTCGCCTTCTTCTTTTTCTTCTTCTTCCCCTTCAAGTTCTCGGGGTCGACCAGCTCGGAGCTGGTCTCGCTCCTGTCTTCCTCGTCGTCCTCGCGCAGCTCTAGCGCCTTCCTCTTCTTCTCCTTCTTCGCATCCCCTAATGCTCCGGGAGCTTCGGCTGCTTGGATTCGGAGCCTTTGCTGCCGCTCTTCTTTTCCTTCTTGTGCTTCTTGTCCGACGCCGCCGGAGACGCGAAGCCGCCATCGGCCTCGAGCTGGACCCTTGCCTTCATCTTCTTCTCTTTGCTCTTGCTTTTGGAGTTCTCCGGGGGTTGAGCTGAATCGAACACAACTATCGAAGGCATCGATGAAGCTGTCCGAAACCGCGAGAGGAGTTTAGGGGACGGGAGGGGAGGGAAGGGGGTGGTTTTGTCCTTCTCTTCTCTTCTCCTGTGCTCGATCTCCGCGTTGAAAATAGTCGAAGGCGGAGGCGGAGGCAGAGAGGGCTCGGGACCCAGCTGCGATCACTATGCTCTCAGGCGGCAATGTACCAGCGGCAAATGACCGGCGATGCTTTTGGGAGGCGGAGGAGGAGAAGAAGCACGAGGCCCTCACGTCCCGACCATCGACCTCGAGGACATAGAAGCCAAAGACCTCGGGCTACTCGGAGTCGGAGCTGATGACACGTTCGTCGGAGGTCCAGAAGTTGCCGAGAAACGCGAGCACAAACCTTGTGCTCCATCTTCGCGTTGGGAACAGTCGGAGGCGAAGGGGGTGAGGACCCGACTGCGACTGGCGAGGCTCTTGAAGGAGGCGACGACCGACGAGGCTCTTGAAGGAGGTGACGACCAGCGAGGCTCTTGAAGGAGGTGACGACCGGCGAGGCTTTTGGGAGGCAGAGGCGGAGCCGAAGCCGAATGCGCGGAGAAGGAAACAGACGGTCGTTCTCTGTTTGTTCTCCTGCGAGGAGAGAGAGAAAAGCCAGGAAATTCAATTGAGGAGTGAGAAATTTTTTGGGCGGGAGCGTTAAGCATTTATTGGCCTGACGCATTGTTTCTGCCAACGAGCCGAGCTGAGCCGAGCAGAGCTGAGTGGATCCTTTAATTTTCGAGCGGGTCCCCCAGGACAGGTGTCGAAGGCTGAGTGGTACGTGCGCGCCACATCAGCGGATGACGTGGTGCGCACATACCACTGAATATTTTCTCGTGAGTAAGACAGAAAGTGCAAGTTCGATACTCTATACCATAAAAAAATAATAACAATAATGATTAATTTCATGCCCTCACCAGAACTTAGACTCGCGTCGTACCTAATTCATGAGATTAGGGGAGTATTTTATGGATTTGGGATTTGACCTAATTAAAGTAGGCTTCCTCATCATTGAAAAAAAAAGGTATGTTTTGAATAAGTTAAACTAAACCGTATTAAATTTCTTGTTGACCTTGGAAATCCAAATAATAACTAGCCCAAACATGGAATCGTTTCTTCTTCTTCTGTTTTTTCTCTATTGATAATTCTTATGTATGAGAGCAGAGCCGTGACTATCTTGAGACCTATCAAACACCTTACAATGTTCCTCAAATTGGTGAAATCCAGACCTGTGCCAGAGGCATTTGCACACAGATAATTATGCTTGCTTTCTCTTACCGAGCAAGGAATTTTTTTCACATCTCGTGATGATACTATGCGATCTTTGTCACAAATATATTTCTCCATCACTCTTCTTTTTCTTTTCTTTTTTTCCTTTTGTGGACAGCAAATCATACAGATTGCAATTAAAAGGCATTAGTTGTCTTCGAACTGATCCAGCAAAATGACATTGTTTGGCATCAGCTTCAAGTTTCCCTTTTTTTAACTTCAATTGTTCCTTTCTCTAGCAGGAACACTTTGATAAGTGACATTCACTTCCCTGAAAATTGTGTAGTCTTAAGATCGCCTAACATTACAGAGGCCCTCCATCAAACTCGTATGCATTGATTTGTCGTGTCACCAAAAGATATTTCTCGGGGTTTTGGTTTTAATTTGTTTTCCTAAGGTTAATTTTAGTTGTATTTGGAGGAAAAAGGAAAAAAAAAAATCTTTGTAAGTTTGTATTTGATGGGGTGGAAAAGGTGATAGAAGGTCTTTCATCCAAGCAAAATAGTATATGCACGGAACATCAGTCAATTATTGTTGTGATTTCCACATTTTTCAGACATGGAGTTCGTGCATTCGTGATAATTTTTTTTTTAAAGTAGCATTTTCACACCTAATTAATAGTTATAAATCATTCTAGCCCTTATTTGATCAGTTAGCTTATGTGGGTTTCATGTATAAAATAATGTTAAAGTATAAATTTATTAAATCTATTTGTAAATATATTCGTTAATTACTAAAATTATGTTAATGAGTTAGCAGTTAAAAAGCAGAGTTATGTGTGTAAATTATGTTAGGGTGTAAGCGAGTCAAGCTACCCATAAGCTACTCGAGTTTGACTAGTAGTTCAATTCAGAGATTACTATAAATTAGCTCGACCTTTGTCGAAGTTGAGTCGAGCTTGAATAGTTTTGAGTACTTAAAATCTGGTCAAGCTAATGCTGAAAATACTTACAAGACTCAAGCAATTGACTAGCCTAGTTCTTTTTTCTTTTCTTTTCTTTTTTGGTTGGAAAACAAGCCTAGTTGAGCGGTAGAGAAACTTGAACCTGAGCACGAGGGTGAACAAAGTTCGATTTCCTATATGACATATCGACTAATTGAGCGGAGAGTCAAGTTGAAATTGAGCTTATTGAAGACCGATCCAAGCGACCTCAAGCCAAAAAAATTGAGCTTGAGCAGACTTCCTATATCAAGGTCTAAATTTGCGAATTGAGTTACACTCAAGTATTTGACTATGTCAAATTGGCTCAACTCAATTCTATCGTTGAGGCATAGCACCCAACACATATTCAGTACCCATTCCCAGTGATTTTTTTTTTTTTTTTGGTCTAATCCAATCGTATATCTATTTTACAAATCACTATGCGCGTTATGTGCCACGTGCAAGTTACGAAACTCTGCTCCCTCATTCATGCGTCCTCACCCCAACCTCTAGTAATCTAGACTTTGACTTTAAGACTCAAATTAACATATCATTTTGCCGTGGTCAACCCGGATGTGTCAAGGCCTATGCTTAACTTGCCAAAATAAGACTGCGAACGCTAGTGGAAAGCCAATCTAACTTTCAACAGGAAAGAAAGATCGTCGCGGGCTGGTGTATGGATGAAAATGACTGGTTGAACCACGGTTTGCGTCACTGTGAAGTATTCTTTCTTTCTCTCTGTCTTTTTGTGCTCTTGGCCATTCCATTCCGTTGGTGAGGTTCAAGGATATTTGCCTCGGTCGGTGGTGTTTGGTCAAATCGAGGACACAGCCATGTGAAAGAGAATCGCGATTAATGGGCTTTAAAAGACAACATGTGAGGCATATGTCAACCTAATAGGAGCCATTTCAGGACTGCATCTTGTCATTCCAAACGCAGAAAATTACTATACCTAACTATCCAATAATAGTCATTTCCGAAGAAATGATGGAGTGTTTACCTTCACCTCCCATGGTCCCCCTAGTTTCTAGGTGTAATATTTTCTTCAAAATACTTCCGAAATTTTACATCTCAAAGTTCAAATGAAAGAGTTTAAGGACTTAATGAGCTCCGAATTTTTTTGTGCCTTAGGCCATTCCATTCCGTTAGTGAGGTCCAAGTAGCACTGCCTCAGTTGTTGGTGATTGGTCAAATCGAGGAGTCTGTTTGACATAATGAAACGTTGGACTGCAATGCTATCCACACATTAGAAAAGACAGGCCCAACAAACTGTTAGCACTTAATTTTTCTGTGAAAAATCTTTGACCAAGCCAAAAGAGCGTATTTACATAACTCTGTTCATCCCACCATATCTTGTAATTTGATGATTAAAGAAAACAATTCCAACTCCACTGGATACTCCTCCAGTCACATGTTCACCGTGCCAAAATTCTTCTTTTTATGTGTTCTTGCACGAGTCCGATAGGGATTGACAAGCGCATGAGTTCCTTAGACGGCAGATTGTCACAGGGACTTGCAACGAGAGACAGCGAATTTGTCTTGTTATCTTGCGTATGCTTCGCGTTGGGGTGTAAGAAGCTTGACCGCGAGGTGGCCAAGATCTGGGACGATCAGAAGGGTGCAGGACAGCAAGATCCGCCGACGGCTGCGTGCAATGGACTGAGCGCGGTGAAGACTGGTCTGGGTTGCTGCACGACGACGCTGAGCTGCTTCCTCGGGAAACGCCAAAAAGCTGCAAGAAAAATCGTCGCCGCCGGGAAGAGCGCTAGCAGATCTCGGTGGCGGTGTGGGAAAGAGGCTGCAAGCACGAGGGCGCAAAGAAAGTGCTCGACACCAGCACCAGTCGTTGTACAGGAAACACTCGCCCAAGGAAAATGATCCTTCTTTGCTTGCCTTTTCACCTTTTTGGACTCTCTCGTCTGTTTTTCTTCTGTTGTGAAAGTGCGTTCTCTACCTCGAGGGTATGGAATTGACCGAGAGGAGGAAAACAGAGAGCCCCCTCTCTTGGTAAGGGCTAGCCAAGCTCAGTGAGGGCAACACTAGTGCTCTCTCGGGGCTAGGGAGGCTTGCCAAATCTAAACGAGCCTCACCGACTCTAGGCGAAGGCCAATGAGGCCTTACTTGGGCCTGCATGACCTTGCTCTAGGCAAGTGATGGCCTGCAAGACCTTGCTCTAGGGTCGTTGGCCCTTCTGACAATGGCCAATGGAAGCGCCATCGGCCTGCCATTCTCTCTTTTTTCTTTTAGTTTGGTTTCTTTAACAACATTTTAGGTTTTTTTTTTAGTTTTTTAATCTAATTTAAGTAAAACCACTAGGGGTTCGTCCCAGTGGCCACCCTTCCAAATTGGAAGGGAGAGGTGGGGGGTTCAAATCCCCCACTTCTCAGAGGGGATTGAGATGGGGATGATTTCATTTCAGGAGTGGGTTTCGACTCCCACGCCCTGCAAGGAAGCAGGGCAAAAGTCTGAGAGTGAGTGTTAGAGTATGATTAGAGTAGGACCGACCAAAAAAAAAATCTAATTTAAATAAAGACTTAAATAAAAATAACAAAAATGTTACATCAATATTTTTGTTAGTTATACTTTATAAGTGTTAAGGCTCAATAATTTAGTTTTTAAAAAGATACACAAGAAATAGGTCTGACCGGGAACCTAAATTCAACTATAAATGCATCTGCTTTTTTTACATGTAAGTGCATCTGCTTACGCTTGACTAAAAGAGCTCATTTCTCTCAAGATTTTCCCAATACACCAATCCCCAGAGCCACCCATTATGGAGGAGCAGGCGGTGGTTCTGTATTCTGCACCGGCCATCGGCCACCTCACCCCCATGGTGGAGCTGGGCAAGCTCCTCCTCGCCCGCCAACCTTCCCTCTCCATCCACGTCCTCCTCCCCAGCCAAGCCTACGAAGGCGGCTCCGTCTCCTCCTACATCGCCGCCGTCTCCGCCACCCACCCTTCCATCACCTTCCACCACCTGCCCCCCACCTCCCTCCCTCCCGACTAATCCACCACCTCCCCGCACCTTGAGACCCTCACCTTCGAGCTCCTCTGCCTCAACAACCCCAACGTCCACCGCGCCTGTAACGAGCTGTGACGTCCCAGGGCGTCACGTACTAAGCGCAAGCGGAATTAGAATTATTATCATCTTATTGTCTAACTTGTAATCTCCTTTTGAAAAACCTATAGTGTTTACCATTGAAAGTTAGCATGTATAACATGGATTATTTAAAATCTCAAGTTTATATTATGAGGTTATCCTGAAATCACTCTACCTTCAAATTCAAAGTATTGGCCAAATCATTCATGCACATAAACAAAGTCACAAGAAACTTCATTACTTCATATCATCATCAGGGCTTACAAAATTTATCAACCTGGACTCTTTCCATGTTCATCGCCTATATATATACAACATGTACATAACAAAAGTAAGGCGTAACACAAGTCAAGGATAAAGGGTGAGGGTGTCTACTCCACGAGTTCCCACACAAGCCCGCATCTAACAAAAAACAAAAGTTAGTCAGCTCCTACACGGTCCAAGGCGTCTAGGCGCCATCCATCCCCGCTCCAGGTCCTCCTGCTCCAAAGGGTAAAGGTCCGAATATCTCCCCTTCATGGTTGATAAACCATGCCACGAACGTCATCAATGTCAAGACTGCACTACCGTCATCCAGCCATATAGTCGCCTCATATCGGGAGAAAATCATGTCAATGTCGAGATCATACACGTCGTGAAGAGAAACATCAAGACTCACTACCGCCCCATATCGAGCAATTGGCGGTACATCCATGCTATCAATCTGAAAATGTAAGGTATGAGCAAACAACCTTGCCCAGTAAAGAATAATAAAACTCTAACTTAAACAATCCACAGTCATCAATATTGCAAGAGAATCATCAAACAATTTAGGATGCTAAAGGAAGTAAATCACAAGTATAAACAAATGGATATTAACACATTATGTATATAATCACCTTATAAGCATCCATTTCTATGCTTACCTTTCTCAAGCTCAATCTCATATCAAGATACAATACAACAATAATAAATGGACTCACTCACCAAGTAAAATAATATTTAGTGAACATATGATCCACCCTCGATCAATCACTAACCGGAATTCAACCGGCCGATCGAGTCACTTTCGGAAGTTACCTTATCCGAACTTCCACAATATTTCTATCATGGGCATCTTACTCCAAGGCATCCCGGCATCACACAACCGAGGTCCTCCCAAGACCACTCAGTAAGGGGCATCTCACTCCGATGCATCTTAGTATCACACAACTAAGGCATCCTTGATCAAACACAAGGGCATCTCACTCCGAGGCATCTCGATATTTCTCTACCGAGGCATCCAAGACCACTCAGCAAGGGCATCCCAACTTCCGAGGGGCATCACCGGTATCTCTCTACCGATGGGTTCATTCACTCTTTTAAGCACACGTTTCACACCACCACACCTTTGATTAATGCAATTATCGTATGCAAAAGAAAAGACTCCAAAGTATCTAACTATATATCTAACTTTCATGAACCTAGCACACGTGTGTGTCCAAATTATAAGATAAAACCCATTACGACATTGTCCCATACCACGCCGAACAAATATTTATCCCATAATTAAGCACTATGCATCGCACTCATTGCACACGCATGATACTATATGCACTTACACCTCAAATAATATATGAGACTTACTCTTACATAACTAACATCTATTATGAGCTTATTAGACTCTACGTGCATCACAAAAGCCTAATATAAAAGACACAGCATCTAATACATATTCTCGGGTCCAGACAGTTTACTAGCTAAATGAACAGTTTCGGTTTCGAACACAGAAGGTATATCAATTCTTGTCGAAATACTACCAAATTTTAGTATGTTAAACTAGAGACATAGATTGACATTTTCTGTGAAGAAACTTAAGTCTGAATCTCGCTGTATTAAGAGTAACAATTGCCATAATCTTTACTAGTACTCTGTACCGACATCCAGATTCTTTATCTACAAAGAAAATTGTTTCACTAACCAATTCTTATCCATTTAATCTAAAATTTTGACACGTTATTCCTTAAGATGTAATCTACAATTTTCATTAAGGATTCGAAGTCCAAATCTAACTAGGTAAATACAGAAAATTCGTATAATCAGTAAAGGTCAAACCTTTCTCACAAAACAGTATACTAGTTTTACTAAGTCCACTTCTATCTCTACGTTTTACATATTCGTATGGTTGTAGTTAAGTATCTAATTCAATCTTATGGATGTTCTATCATGTAGAATGGTTTCTTTCTTATTTCCATTAACATTCATAAAGAAAATAACACAGAACAGAAGACTCCATAACCGTTTTCACCTAGAACAGAATAGGTACACGATTTCCTTTGATTCTAACCCAACTAAACCACTTATCTTTTCACAAACATCTTCTACAATACTTCAATGCCTAATCACAGTAACTTAAGACACCTTCGGCATGTCTTTCTCTAACAAATAATCAATCCACAACTCGGCTCGAAGTATAAATGCATCCATGAGTTCACTCATCACAGTATACACCATATCCATCCACTCAGCATCCATTTCATCACTTCACTCAGCAAAACAGCAGGCTCACACTTGGATTTCGAAACATGCAAGGCTCAAAAACAACATGCAATGGCTTCTACCTTCAATTTAACACTTACTCCGCTTAGATTAACTACAAAACAGTAACTACAAACTAAATCCTTCACTGTTTGGATTGACCCGCAAGCTTTCTTGATAGAACAATGGATAACTTTCAATTTAGAGTTGTATCTTTCCTTACCTTGCTTCAGCTACTAAACAACACAAAGATGCTTCAAGATCAACACCAAAATCTCGCATGCAAGAAGAAGAAATTGCTGGTTTGCTTCTGGTTCTACCGCTCAGCCGAGAGAAAAGAAAGAAGAAGATGAAGATGGGTTGCTCGGTTTTATATAGAGAGAGAGAGGGGGTTTACGAAACTTAAGGGAGAAGTAGATCTACATAGCTAATCCCTAGGCTAAAGTAATGATGAGATTTTACTAATGATTGTGTCTACTTGAATTGATGGTTTCGGTTTCTAGAGAAAAGAAAACCATGGGTGTCGCATGCAAGGAGAAAAGAGAGAGAGAGTGATGTCATGGCCTCCAATTTTGATCTCTCAAATTTAATTTGTCACTCAAATCAATTAGTCTCTAATGTTTTTCAATTAATTACCTTTTGTTTCTACTTGCTTTCAATCCTTTTATAATTATACAAAGTCATGACATAACATATCGAATGACATAACATATCGACATATTGACTAGTCAATGTTAGAATGTTGGTCTATAAAGAATTCATCACAAAAATGCTAAAGTCAGAAATTTGATATTAACATTATAAACATTAATCAAATGATCATAACTATAATCTATAAAATAAAATCACTCGGGCCTAAATATTCATTTCCGGCCCAATAAACTAAATCTACAAATCTAATAATTCCGAACCTTGGCCCGCTTCAAGCCAAGTCCAAGCCCATAATCTTTCATTAGATTTCTCAAGTCCAATTCGTGTGGCCCACTTATTTCTTAAGCCCACACATTTCTCACGATCCATTGGGTTCACTTTTTGGCCCAATCTACTTAATCTAAGTTCCTAATGATCTAATTACACTAATGAAGGTTGGTGAAATTTGGGATGTCACAGCGCCCTCGTCTCCATCTCCGAGACCCACTGCGTCCAGGCCCTCGTCACCGACTTCTTCTGCACCAACGCCCTGTCGGTCGCGAGCGGCCTCGGCATCCCCTGCTACTACTTCTTCAGCTCGTCGGGGGGCGGCTTGACCCTCTTCTTCGGCTTGCCCGTCCTCCACAGGACCACCACCAAAAGCTTGAAGGACCTCACCACCGACACTGTCCTCCGCTTCCCTAGCGCGCCGCCGTTGCTACCTTCCGACACCGGCGAACTGGCGCAAGACTGCAACGACGGGGCCTACGAGCTCTTGCTAGAGAGCGCAACGAACATGCTGATGGCGTCCAGGATTATAGTGAACACGTTGGAGAAGCTCGAGGAGGAAGTCGTGAAAGCCATCCGGGACGGCATATGCGTGCCCGACGGGCCGACCCCTCCGCTTTACTGCATCGGGCCCCTAGTCTCGAGCAGGGATGGCGGAAAAGCTGGGAGTGGCGACGGCCCAGGTAACGACAAGCCGGAGTGCTTAACATGGTTGGACTCGCAGCCGAGAGGAAGCGTCGTGTTCCTAAGCTTTGGGAGCCTCGGGGTGTTCTCCGCCGAGCAGCTAAAGGAGACAGCGACGGGGCTCGAGAGGAGCGGCACCGGTTCCTATGGGTGGTTCGGAGCCCGGCCACCGGCAAGGGCCATATAGCCGTCTCCACCACGGAGCCGGACTTGGGCGCGCTGCTCCCGAAGGGGTTTCTAAAGCGGACCGCGGGGAGGGGCTTCATCGTGAAGTCGTGGGCCCTGCAGGTGGCGGTGCTGAGCCACGGCGCGACGGGCGGGTTCGTGACCCACTGCGGGTGGAACTCAGTGCTAGAGGCCGTGTGCGCGGGGGTGCCTATGATCGCGTGGCCGCTCTACGCAGAGCAGCGGCAGAACCGGGTGTTCATGGTGGAGGCGATGAGGGTCGCGTTGCCGATGGAGGAGGGGGCAGGGGAGGAGCTGTCGGTGAGCGCAGCGGAGGTGGAGCAGCGGGTCTGAGGGCTGATGGGGCCGGAGGGTGAGGCCATCAGGGAGCGGCTGCAGCATCTCAAGAAAGAAACGCAAGCAGCACTGAGTCCTGGCGGGTCGGCTCAAGTCGCGTTGGCTGAGTTAGTACAGTCATGGAACATCGCTTGAGCTTTGGCCTTTTTCCATCGTTTCTATTTTTTGGTCTTTTTCTCTTCTTTGTGTGGTTTAAAAAAAAAAAAATCTGCAAGTGGTCAAAGGCTGAGCTGCGATAGGATAATGGGTGTGTTTGGAATTGGCTTTGCAAAGGATCTTGGCTTCCAAGGATACTTAAGCTAAATATTAGGTGTTTGGGAACAACTTTGAAATTCCCATTAGGCCAAAGTTGGCCTTCTCAAGGCTGAAAGCCCAAGGCAGGTATGAGGGTGCTTTGGGCTTTCAGCTTTCTCGGCATGGTCGCGGTGGCCCAGGCGATTGTCGCTGGAGAATGGTGCAACCGCCGCTCTTTCTGGGTCGCGGCGACCGTCGTGGGTCGCGACAAGGTTTGGGCCACCGAGCTCGCCGCCCCCGATTTGGGTCGCAGCGGGGTCGCACGACCTCGCTACCCCCAGATCTGGGTCGGTGAGGTCTCGAGAGGTCATGCAACCTCGACGACCCAGATCTAAGGGCGACAAGGTCCTCCCGTGACCTCAACGCCCCAAATCTGGGTTGTGGTCACCGGATGTCACACGACCTCGCCACGACCCAAATCTAGGGCGGCGAGGTCGCGGGCCCGACCCTGGGCAGCCCTCGCCGATGGTCTTCAGGGGTCACTCAACCCTGAGCAGTCCTCCCCAGTTGTCTCCGAGGCTGCCTAAGTCAAATGTCAGCTACTGGCGACAGATTTCGACACGATGACCACCTACCCTTGCCTAGGTTAATTTTTTTATTTTATTTTTCTTTTGATAATTTTTTTAATCACAAAAGTCATTTGTAAATATAATTCCTACCAACACCATTTTGCTCAAAGGTACTTTACAATGAACTTTTAAATTGTAATTTAACAAACACAATTTGCATTCTGAAAAGTCCCTTCAACCTAAAGTCATTTGCATTATCCCAATAACTTTCCCTAAAAGTCCAACCAAACGTACCCAATATCTATGGAGGGCTCGCTCGAAACCCTAGAAAAAATTCTAGTAACTAGACAAATAATAATGGGATTTGATTCTTTGCGTCTACCCCATTTTTGATTTAATTGTTAAACTACATTTCACGCGACATGTGTTATGGTTTGGTTGGTGGGATTCGGTTCGCGAACGAAATGTAAGCCCGGGGTATGAAAAAAAAGAAAGCATTTTGACTATATTGCCAAATCCGAAGTATATATAGGGACCACAATTACAATAATATTGTCGTTATGCTATCGCGATGGTTAGGAACGGCCCTTATTTCGCCTATGCCGTCAAATGATGTCGTGCTAATAATTTACGGTTCGTTGCTTTTTAGTGAGCGAATGATGAAGTCGTATGCATTATTTATGCGAGGTCGTGACAAAGTGCATAGGTATCCATCAAGAGCATGAAAATGTCATCGATGCTCTCGAATCTAAATGACCACAATCATTTGAATATGATAATTTATATTCAACGCTCATTTCAATATAATAACTTTTTTTTTAATCTTGAATTATATAATCTTCAATCGATCACCTAATTACCATAATTATTTAAAAATGTTCACAATAAGTGACATACTACGTTAGATTTTCAGCATTTGGGTGAACGCTTTTAAAGTTCTTACACTTAAATGACTAATTAAAAGTTATGGCACTCGGGTGAAATGTTCTTTGGAAATTATGACACTTAGTGATAAAAAAATGTTATGGTGCTTAAGTGAGGATACGAAAGTTATAGCATTTGTAATGTCCTTATTCCGATGTTTGTATTACCCAAGCAATAGTTTTAATTAGCCATGATTAGTATGAGTATTGCAATTGACTGAAATAAACGAGACATCCAAACTTAGCCGGACATTAGAAAATTGTTAACTTGATGGTAGGTGATGTACTTCAACAAAAAACTTCCTTATGGATTTTATCAAGCTTTCTGCGAACCCCCATCTTGCCCTTGTCCGCGGTGCTCAGCAAACTTCTGACAACACGTTTGGCATGACCAGGCGCTTCCCCAATCATCGTGAACCCCTTGGGATTAGAGGGCACATGATTTCGACACCTCGTTCAAAGGATATCCTTTAGCAGAGTTGAAGTCGCGGACCAATGAGTAAGCATATTTGTCACCAAGAAATGTATTTCTCTACAAAGTTATAGGGTAGATTGTGGCATTATTGCTCTAATTTATGAGAGCTTCCCATTAACACCAAAGTTAGACAATTCGATGCTCTCTGGAAAGAGGTAAGAGCGCTTGAAAAAGGAAACCTAGAAATTAAAATTTTGGAAAATCAACCTGGTCCATAGGGCCATCCAGTCCGTCCCGTCATCGGATTGCAACGCCGTATCAGCGGCGAATGCACTATCTTATGTAAATTTTCTTAATTTGAAAGGATATTCAAATTATCTATTGATTTCTAGAAATTACGTAAGTCTTGAGAAAATCCAAGAAATCATGTTGTGGAACTGAGAATGGGATAAACTTTTTAAATGATCAATATCGAAATTTGGGTAGTAGAAAACAATTTTAATTGTAACTTCTGAACGCTTTGGTGCCATGTTTAAAGTACGCCATTGCAATATTAGATTAAAAAAAAACATATTTATTCAGTAAAGCAAGTATACAGCCTTAATTGTGTTTTGGGCCAATAGGGTTTTTGGGCCCATGGACCCAAAATCGGCCCCAGAGGACATTTTCAAAAATCTTCACCGGATGGGTTTTAGGCCATAGTGATTTGATGCGGTGAATAGTTTTGAGATGTTGAATAGTAGTTTTTAAGATAATTTATCTCTTCAATGTAAAAATTGCATTACATGATTTATGGGAAAATTCTGTCATTTTCAAGAATGTTACATGACGATTTGTTCCAAGTTGTACTGCTTGGTAAAAAGAATTGAGTTAGTAGACACTTAAATGCCAAGTCGAACAAACCGAGTGCACACATCATGTTCTAATTTCCTTGATGCGAATTCATGGCCCCAAAGTGTTCGAAAAGAAAGTTCAAGCATGTCAAACAAAGAGAGATGAGCCCTTTATCGAGTGCTCCAAACATATACCAGTTCAATGCATCTTAATTTGAATCGCGTGGATCTCATCCAAAACGTACCAAAACCTAAGTCCAAACCAAGATATAATAAGCTAGGAGGCAGTGTGCCAACCCTCGCCGAAAGCCAGAACAAGGGTCATGGATCGAATCATACTGCTGAAGGGCGAACAAGTGTTGAATAATTTGCTCATGGCCAAGTCTCATGCATTTGGCATACTTAAGCTTCCAAGAAGAAAGCAACAAGCCACTTCAAAGAGCAGAATACTCACCCTACATTCATGAGGGCGACATCAGGGCTCGCTCAGGGCTGACGAGGCTCACCAGATTTGGGTGAGCCTCGCCAACCCTAGGCGAGGGCCAACAAGGCCTCTCCCAAGCCCACAAGGCCTTGCCCTAGGCGAGCGATGATCAAGCAAGCATCATCCAAATTTATGTGCCTTCACCCGAGCCTAGCTAGGGTTTCAGCCTTTCCAACAATGGCCGATGGAAATGCCACTGGCCTATCGTTCTCTTTTTTTTTTTTTCTTTTAGTTTTGTTTCTTTAATAAAATTTTGGTTTTTTTTTTTAATTTCTAATCTAATTTTAATAAAGAATTTAATAAAAAATAATAAAAATGTCGGGTCAATTTTTTTCATTAGTCAAATTGACGGTGTTAACTAGGGATGTGTAGCTGGACTAGGTCTACCCGGGAACTAAATCGTCCCACCTAGAAAACAGGTCTAGGATTCGATTCCCATTAAAACCGATTTCCAAAATTTGAAACCAATTTGAACTAGTCTGGTCCTCGGTTCCGAGTGAATACCCACCCAAGAACCAAATCGACCAAACCTGTTTGGGAACCGGTTTGAGAACCGGTTTTGTAAGCTCAAAAGTCTAAAACTCTATCTTTTTTCAACATGATTTCTAATATTAAAAATGTATTTTTCCTCTCGCATGATGCTCCACTTTCGCTATTCCTCTTCCTCGCTCGCTTCCTTCTCTCGTTGGCTCACGGTCACATCGTCCATTGCTAACTCACGATCACTCTATTTCGTCTCATCAACGATGAAGACCTCATCCATAAGTTTGCGAATTTCCTCGGTTTTTCTAGAATTTTCTTTTAAGTTGAAGCTGGGTTTTACTTTTTTTTCTTGGGATGTTTTCTCGAGCTGGATTTCTTGTCAAATTGGTGGAAAGTTAACGTTTTTTTAAGGATATTTGGCTAACATGGCAGGGTCGAAGACGACGACCTTGCACTTGGCATAGTCGATGGGCTAGACCTTGTAGGCACCGGAGGGGGTGGCAAAGAAGAGGTTGGAGGCGTTGCAGGAGAGCATGCGGCGGAAGCTCAAGGGGCCGCAGCCGTCGTCAATGGCGGAGGGGTAGAAGGCGGGGATGGGCCTGCAGGAGGTGCAGCAGAGGGACAGGGGGAGGAGCGAGAGGGTTAGGGTTAGGAGGTTGAAAATGGCGGTGGTAGTCGTGGGAACACGAGGAAACCCTGAAGAGTGCATTTGGAGAGAGAGAGAGAGAGAATGCAAAGGGAAATACGAGAAAAAAGAAGGATTGTGAGTCATTTTTATCCAAGAATGACTGCCACTTTATTGACCATTTTGGCACCACTAGTCCACAGTCATGGGGAGGAAATCAAGAAATCACTCTGAAAATTTTCTTCCAGTTGTCTTCTATTGAACTTTGAATTAGTTTGCAAAGCCTAAGTTAGACAAATCAAATCACTCCGCAATCATAGGATTTTTACTTTGCCTTATGATGTTTATTTATGATAATTAATCTTATGGATTCCTAATTTTCGTTTAGTCAAAAAATTCATGTACTTATTAATTACATATATTTAATGTTTCAACTTAAATGAAGAAGATTACGTTATTTTATCGCGTATCAATGTAAAATTTAAAACTACATAGGATATTAGGTAGTTACAAAACAGGTTCAAGTGGAAATATGATTGACTCTGTAACCGGATTGAAAAAATAAGATGGTCCCAAAACAAGGTCTAGTGTAAATAGAATCGAGTATAGAGTCCAAAAATGAAGGACCGATTATAATAGGATTAGGTACAAGAAGCAAGTCTTGAATCTACCCACACTAGATCCAATCACCACTAATGTTAACACAAAGATTTCATTGCATCAACTTAATAAATTTTGAACTCGATTATATTTTTTTATAAATTTTACAAGGCGTAATAAATTTTAGAACTTTTAGACAACATATCCCTCCTATAAACTGAAAGACTTCTTAAAATATCCGAATTTAGTTTTTAAACATATAGACAAAAAATAGGTCTGACCCGGTCAACCTAAATTCAACTATAAATGCATCTGCTTATTTGGAGAGAATATTGGGTGATCCCGGACCACCAGGTCAGCATGGTCTCCGACCACTCATCAAGCGTCATGTGGATGTGTGGGGGCCGCTAGAGCAGAGGAAATTCTTCTCCCCAAAACAATTTTTTTTCTTTCCCCTATCACTAGATCTGCACTGCACACACTAGCCTGAACGCATTTATTTCACACTCTCTCTCTCTTATATCCTCTCTCCTTCCATCTCTGAAGAAGAAAAGGGACGTCCTTCTCTCTGTAGCAGAGGCGTTCTCTCTCCCTCTCCTTCATTCAAATTTTGGATCTCCCCTCCGCTCTTAGATTTTGCTCCTCCGGTCCTCTGCTCTGGCGTTCGTTACTGCTCGGGGGCTCTTCGCTGCTTCTGCACTCTTTTGACGGCGGACGTTTGTTTCGACGAATCTAAGTTGTTTCAACATTGAAGAGGCTACGAGAAGTCGAGGACGGTGACATAACAAATGTCAGGGTATGGCTGCTAGTGCTACCGGCGAAGGAGGGTGAAGACCGCGAAGACGAAGGTCGTGGCGAAGGAGAGGTCGAAGTTGGTGTTGCTGTTGAGAATGCGGAATGGAGCCTTGTAGCAGGCGTTGCTCCTGTTTTGTTTTTTATATTTTGGTGAAAAGGGATTGCTTTGTTGAGTTGTTGAGTTTTGTTGAAGAGGTTTTGCTTTTGTTTTATTTTTGGCGTGGAGCACTGGAACCACGTTCCTTATTTTTTCTTCCTCGATTTTTACTTTGTACAATTTGAATAAGATTTCAGTTTTGCAAGTATATTTCTGACATGGAATTGTTCTTCGTTTCATGTTCTATTGTATACTTGAGTTTTTATGGGCGAGATTCGTTTGAAAGGTAATTAGGGAAAGCAAAATGTGCTATGGCTTTCTCCAACATCAGGGAGAGCTTATATTAATGCATTATAATTTATCATCGTTATGTCGTCAAAACTCAACGAGCATTCACAACATCACCCAACTTAGTATGCATATTTACCAGGGTGTGAGAACCAAAACATCGTCACCCATCTCCAAGCAAGTACAAACCCACGAACTGATTTGCTTGGATCTAAATTCCCAACTCCCTCACAGGCTTGATCACGGGAGTAGGCCGCCTAAGGCCATATTTACACGTCTCGAAGAATAAAATAAAAACATCACATACCCGCCAACTCACAACATCTCTCTGGGGACACCATAAAAAACCATTCTTGCTTCTTTAACCTTCCCAAACTTCATCAGAAAGAAAACGCGAAAAATGCAAGGGCCTCATCCGAGTGAGACGAAGGATTTGGACGGACTTGATTCCATAATGTCCTTTGAGAACTTTCGCAGAAGAGACAAAAAATGACTTGTGAGAGATCTGGGAATGAAAGAGAATGGGATAAGAACGTAGAAAACAAGGAAATTCTGGAGGGTTCTTCCAAGTGAGATGAAGGATTTGGAACGCCCGAGCAGCAACGAACGCCAGAGAGAGGGCCGGAGGAGCAAAATCTAAGAACGACGGGGAGATCCAAAATTCGAATGACGGAGCGGGAGAGAGAACGCCTTTGCTGGAGAGAGAAGGACGTCCCTTTTCTTCTTCAGAGATGGAAGGAGAGAAGATATGTGAGAGAGAGAGAGAGGGAGTGAGTGAAATAAATGTCTGCAGGTCTAGCAGGTCTAGCAATAGGGGAAAGAAAAAAAAAATTGTTTTGGGCGAGAAAAATTCCCTCTGCTCTGCTCTAGCGGCCCCCACAAATCCACATGGCGTTTCGTAAGTGGTCGGAGACCACGCTGATGTGGCGGTCCCGGACCACCCAATATTTTCTCGCTTTTTTTACATGTAAAATGCATCTGCTTATACTTCACCAAAAGAGCACGAGCACATATCTCTCGAGATTTTCCCAATCCGCCGATTCCCAAAGCCACCCATAATGGAGAAGCAGGCGGTGGTTCTGTTTTCTCCACCGGCCATCGGCCACCTCACGCCCATGGTGGAGCTGGGCAAGCTCCTCCTCACCCACCAACCTTCCCTCTCCATCCACGTCCTCCTCCCCAGCCAAGCCTACGAAGGCGGCTCCATCTCCTCCTACATCGCCGCCGTCTCCGCCGCCCACCCTTCCATCACCTTCCACCACCTGCCTCCCACCTCCCTCCCTCCCGACTACTCCACCACCTCCCCGCACCTCGAGACCCTCGCCCTCGAGCTCCTCCGCCTCAACGACCCCAACGTCCACCGCGCCCTCGTCTCCATCTCCGAGACCCACCTCGTCCGGGCCCTCGTCATCGACTTCTTCTGCACCAACACCCTGTCGGTCGCGCGCGGCCTCGGCATCCCCTGCTACTACTTCTTCAGCACGTCGGGAGGCGGCTTGACCCTCTTCCTCGGCATGCCCGTCCTCCACAGGACCACCACCACAAGCTTGAAGGACCTCGACACCGACACCGTCCTCCGCTTCCCCGGCGCGCCGCCGTTGCTGCCTTCCGACGTGGCCGAACTGGTGCAAGACCGCAACGACCGGGCCTACGAGCTCTTGCTGGGGAGCGCGACGAACATGCTGATGGCGTCCGGGATTATAGTGAACACGTTGGAGAAGCTGGAGGAGGAAGCCGTGAAAGCCATCCGGGACGGCAAATGCGTGCCCGACGGGCCGACCCCTCCGCTTTACTGCATCGGGCCCCTAGTCTCGAGCGGGGATGGCGGAAAAGCCGGGAGCGGCGGCGGCCCAGGTAACGACAAGCCGGAGTGCTTGACGTGGTTGGACTCGCAGCCGAGAGGAAGCGTCGTGTACCTGAGCTTCGGGAGCCTCGGGGTGTTCTCCGCCGAGCAGCTGAAGGAGATAGCGACGGGGCTCGAGAGGAGCGGCCACCGGTTCCTATGGGTGGTCCGGAGCCCGGCCACCGGCGAGGGCCACAAGGCCGTCTCCACGGCGGAGCCGGACCTGGGGGAGCTGCTCCCGGAGGGATTTCTAGAGCGGACCGCGGGGAGGGGGTTCGTCGTGAAGTCGTGGGCCCCGCAGGTGGCGGTGCTGAGCCACGGCGCGACGGGCGGGTTCGTGACCCACTGCGGGTGGAACTCGGTGCTAGAGGCCGTGTGCGCGGGGGTGCCGATGATCGCGTGGCCGCTCTACGCGGAGCAGCGGCAGAACCGGGTGTTCATGGTGGAGGCGATGAGGGTCGCGCTGCCGATGGAGGAGGCGGCGGGGAAGGAGCGGTCGGTGAGCGCGGCGGAGGTGGAGCGGCGGGTCCGAGGGCTGATGGGGCCGGAGGGCGAGGCCATCAGGGAGCGGATGCAGCATCTCAAGCAAGAAGCGCAGGCAGCACTGAGTCCCGGCGGGTCGGCTCAGGTCGCGTTGGCTGAGTTAGTACAGTCATGGAACATCGCTTGAGCTTTTGCCTTTTTCCATCGTTTCTTTTCTTTTTTTTGGTCTTTTTCTCTTCTTTGTGTGGTTTTCTTTTTTTTAAATCCCTTCTTTGTGTGGTGTTTTTATTTAAAAAAATGTGCTTCGTGTGGTCAAAGGCTAAGCTGCAATAGGTCCATGAATATATCTATGGAGGGCACGCTCGAAACCCTAGAAAAAATTCTAGTAACTAGAAAAAAAAAAAATGGGATTTGATCCTTTGCATCTACCCCATTTTTCACTTAATTCTTAAACTACCGGTCACGCGGCACCTGTTCTGGTTTGGTTGGTGGGATTCAGTTCGCGTATGAAATGTAAGCCCGGGATATGACCAAAAAAAAAAAGCATTTTGAGTATATTACTAAATCCGATGTATTATTGGGGACCGCAGTTACAATAATCTTGTTCTTATGCTATCGCGGTAATTCTCTGATATTTTTAGGAAAGGCCCTTATTTCGCCACGTTCAGAAGCCGTCAAATGATGTCACGTGGATAATTTATGGTATGTTGTTTTTTAGTGAACGAAGGCATCATTTATGCCAAGGTTATGACAAAGTGCATAGGGATCCATCAAGAGAGTGAAAAAGTCGATGATGCTCTAAAATCTAAATGACCGAAATCATTCGAATGTCATAATAACTTTTCTTTAATCGTATAAGTGTTATATAACTTTTCAATCGATCATCTAAATATCATAATTATTTAAAAATAATCACAATAAGTGATATGTTATGTCGGATTTTCAGCATTTGGATTAACATCTTTAAAATTTATTACACTTAAATGACTGATTAACAATTATGGCACTCGGTAAAATATTCTTTTGAAATTACAACATTTGAGTGGTAAAAAAATGGTTATAATACTTAAGTGAGGATATGAAAGTTAGTATTTGTGATGTTCTTATTCCAATATTTGTATTACCTAAGCATGTCGCGACCTAACGTTGGGTGCACTACTTAGGGTTTGGTTAATGGATTACTAAACACAAACTTAGCTTGGGCTCTCCTAAATCTATATCAATTCATGACTTATGACTTAGATTTAAGTTCTTAACATGCAAATGATTTTTCAATTAAGAGTCGCCACTAATCTATTTTTGGTAGGTCGATTAGAAACCCAAATAAAGTAATGGGAGATTTACTTTACTATTGTAAGTTCGTGGACTTGATTACGCTAAATTTTTTTAACGCATTTTTGGTACCTCTCTCTTTTATTTAAAAATAAATATATTTTGTAAGTAGCTTGGATCAATTTTAATTTACTTCCCTAATATGTGATGTGATCATGCGGGTGCGCAAACCACCAGTTTAACACCCAAATAAAACAATAAATAAATTACGAGACTTACCTCATAACAACAAAAGCATGTACAATGTTATATCAGAATTCACATCAACAACTCTAGATATGATTTCTAATTAACACGCAATCGCTCAATCTTTTTCAAGATTTTTCTTTATTTAAATGAAGCTTAGAAATTAAGTGCAATGCAATGCAATGACGTACAAAATTATTTTAACTAAAATAACATATGACATGCGACATGCGACATAACATGCGAACTATATGTCACGCGACATTTATTAAATAACCTAATCTAGTGATAGGACAAGATTAATGCAACTATTCTAACATTTACACATTTAGATGACGTGTAATGGATGACCTAATTCTACATGACATGTGCATGATGATTTTTATGTTATTTTATTTTTTTAATTAAATTTCGAAATTAATATTACTCAATAATTAAACATGCAATTTAAATTAATGAAAAGAGAATCTAACATCCTAAATTAATGTTTTTTTTTTGGGATTTTTTTATTTTAATAATTTGAAATAAATAAATTTCCTATTCTAAACATGCAAAATAACCCTAAGACAAGCAATATTCTAACATGAACATACTCTATCTCAAATATATTTTTTTGGGTTTTCTTTTACGGAAATAAAATCGATTTAAACAACACGACAGCAAATCAGGTAATATATAATTGATATCCGTCTAATAAATTGACGAATGGTATCTCGCGCATGAGATTGGATTAGCCAATTTTTAGCAAAATTGTGAATCGTATTTCGAGCATGAGATCGAATTGGTGATTTTTCTGTGCGACTGCGAGTAATATCTTGGGCGTGAAATCGAACTGTCAATCAATCGTATGCACATTGTAAAATTAGAAAGATTTCCCAATTTATAAGACTACTCGAGATTACGAATATCATAGATAAGCGGGAATTTCAATCATGTGTATCAACGAATATTTCAAATAAAAAAATAAAGTATTTAAAAACCAAAGAAGACAAGATTTTTACCTAATTCGAACTTTGGCTTCCAAATTTGGATCCTCGCTACTCGACGTGGTGGTGCTAAGCCCGGTGGCTCGTGGGTAACTTGCAGCTGCCCGTCGCAAGTCGCGGACCACGTGATGAGGAGCTCAAGAGTAGCTCACGGTTCGCGGGCGAATCGTCACGGGACTTGGGTTCTCAATGATGGACCGCCGCTTGCTCCTGGTGATATCTTTGCTGAACGTTGTCGGTGGGGTCTCGGAATAAGTGAGCTTGATGGCAAATGGTACGAGGAAAAACCATGATGTGAAGACCACGTGCAATTGTCGGCGGAACTTCACGATTTTCCATCACTAACTCACAGTGGGACCATCTAAGAAGACAAAACCGCTGTCTCCCTTTTCTCTCTTCTGGCGTGTATCGCTCAATGTGCTTTTAGAATAGAATTGCTGAGTTTCTTTCCTCTCTCCAATATTGCACAAGCATACTACATCTCCTTTCTTATATTTTGTTTCCCTCGTAGACCAATTGCATGTGGATTTCTTACGCATTTATTTCCCTGTGTTGATACCTTTTGAGTATCACCAAATATATTCCTCTCACGCGCAATATTCCCTTCGATATTTCTTTCGAAATCTTCCATTCTGCCGCGAAATATATCTCTAAGTGTGTATATTGCATGAATTTATGAAAAAATTATTGAATATATTGAATCGTCATTCTTCATAAGTCAATTTTCGGTCATCAAAGAATAGCAGGCTTTGGCCAATTTCCTCTCGCTACAGGCTTAATCCAACTCGTTTAATTAAAGTTTAGAACCATCAAGTCAAACCCATCTATCACTAGTCCAATGCAAATGCAATAAAAAATGCTCCTAAAACTATATGTTATGCAATTTAATTCTAATATGTTTTTTAGAGCTTAAAAATTAATCCCTAATTTTATGTAATAAATAAATAATTAAGTCGCCAAAATTTATGTGTCAACAAAGTAATAATTTGTACGGGGTTCCCGGGTCATCAAAAAAAAAACAAAATAATAATTTTAATTAGCCATAATTAGAATGACTATTTCAATTGACTGAAATAAACTAGGCATCCAAACTTAGCCAAAACATCGGAAAATCGTGAACTTAATGGTAGGTGATGTACTTCAATCGAAAACTTCCTCATGGTTTTTATCAAGCTTTCTGCTAGTCCCTGTCTTGCCCTTGTTGACGGCGCTGGGCAAACTTCCGTGGACACTTTCGGCATGACCAAGCGCTCCCCCAATCATCGGGAACCCCCTGGGATTATAGGGCACATGATTTTGATGCCTTGTTCGAAAGATATGCTTTTGCAAAGTTGAAGTCACGGACCAATGAGTAAGCATACTTGTCACCAAAAAATTTTGGAAAACCGACCTGGTCCATAGGGCCGTCCAGTTCGTCTCGTCGTCGGATTGCAACACCGTTAATTAGTGGTGAAAGTTATGGGGTAGTAGATTGTGGCATTGGTAGTAGATTGTGGCATTCTTGCTGTAATTAATGAGCGCTTCCCATGGACATCAAAGTTAGATAATTTGATGCTCTCTAAAAAGGCGTATGAGTGCTTGAAGAAGGCAACCTAGGAACTAGAATTTTGGAAAACCGACTTGGTCCACAGGCTCGTCCAGTTCGTCTCGTCGTCGGATTGCAACATCATTAATTAGTGGTGAGCACACTATGTTATGCAAGTTTTCTTAATTTGAAAAGATATTCGAATTGTCTGTTGATTTCCAGAAATTATGGAAGTTATGGGAAAATCTAAGAAATCATGTTGTGGAATTGTGAAAATGGCATAAACTGTTTAAATTATTGATATAGAAATTTGGGTAGTAGAAAACAATTTTAATTGTAACCTCTGAATGCTTTGGTGCCATGTTTAAAGTACTTGCAATATTAGATTAAAATATATATATATATACATATAGGGCCCGTTTGGTTCAGCTTTCTGAAAATGTCCTTGGGAGAATGCAAATACCTTTGAGGTAAAGGGGTTTTCCAAAATACTGAACTGTTTGGTAAACTATAACTGAAAAATGCTTTAAGAAAATGCAAGACTATTTGGTAAACATATATTTGAAAAGCCCTTTGGTGTGACCAAATTAAATTTTTTAGTTTTAGTATTTTTAAAATTGCAAAAAAGAAACAATGGCTATATAACCTTTTACATTTTCATGTTGAGAGTAATGTAAAAGATACATATTAGTAAATTTATTTAAAAATTATATTAAAAAAATTTGATTATATATTAGATGCAAAACTCAACTTTTGGCCTAGAGTTCTTTTAGGTTTGTTTTCAACTTTGAATAATTTTTTTTAATTGTTATAGTATTAATCATCTTCGTTAATTAATGATCATTAGTACAACTGGAAATCCCTTTTTTCTGGAGTGTTACTTTTATCATGAGACCAAGACTGAGCATACAATTGTTCCTTTCTTTTACTTCCTTTTGCGTGTCTCCTTGCGGTATGTGCTTGCCGATGAGGGAATGTTCGGAGTCTACATCAGTAATGTCAATCCTATAAGATATTCTGTATCAATTTTTCTCTCCAATGTGTACTCTTGATATATTTGCTGTTTCGTGCTCTGAATGTGAGATGCCGGTGACCATGCCGGTGACCGACAGTGACAAAAGATGTCAATTTTGGGGCGGATAATAACTGGCAAAAGTCTTGGGTGATTGATGTGATGGTGGTTCCATTCGGTGATGGTGGCTGACGAAAGTGGTCAATGGCTGGAGATGGTGTTGGGTTATATAATTTCTAGAAATATGCATTTTGTTCATATCCTAATCATTTCCTTGAGATTGTGGCTGTAATTAGTGAATGGAGATGGTCGGCGATGGTGTTGTGCGGTGGCGGTGTTGGTTTGTAACGATGTTGATCGGTGACTTTGGTCGTTAGTCTCCACACTGCCGCCTTCACTGCCGCGCGGCCTCTGCCGGCGTGTTTGCCGACAACCCCTCACTCCAACCCAGGAGGACCTGGTCCTGTCACGTGCCTCCCACCTTAAGGCCTGTCTTGCCATCTCAAGCAGCTCTCGAGTTGCTACCATATTTCAAGTTTGAGGTGGTCCATAGATAATCTATTACAATAAATCTGAATTGATATAGTGGGTTGTGATTTTGACAGATTTACCTCCTATTAAAACTTATCCTCAATTGATATGACCAGACCCTATTTGATGTTTAAATTCAAACAAGTTATCAATCATCAAAAGCTTGAACACCCTACTAGTTTCTAAAAAAATCAAGATTTATCAGAGAAACACTGCAAAGAAATTTCCAGAAGAAGTTTTAGTGCCTCTAGCGAGCACTGCTCCTTGGTAAAACAGTCGCCCAATAGATTATCCATCTATCAAATTACCTCAGAAAAGACCTGCTAAGTAAAATAAGACACTTCAACTTCCATGACAAATCACTAGATCTAACTATATGCGAGTGTTTTCCCTTGCTGCCCTGCAGCTTTATTCAGATAATTTCTGGAGGTACATCCAGTGGAAATAATCAGATGGTGTCAACGGCGCCTCATTCTCTGGTCAAGACAAATTACTATCCGTCATTTCTCAGCAAAGCAAGAGAGATTAACCAACAGCTGAGGTCAATATAACTAGAACCACGTTTCAAGATCAGGTACAAAATACCGAAAATGAAACTTTATCCTCCCTGCTGAATTTGAAGCATGCAAACTCGGAAGGCTTTCAAGTATAATGCTGGCAACTTTGAAATAAGGCAGCTTGATAATTAGACAATGATGAGCCGTTATTAACTCAAAAGCATCGTACCTACCTTAATCTGTCATAATACTATCCTATGGCATTATTCAAACAATTTAACTTCTCCACCCTCCAAAAATGGATACGTCAAATGGTGTCCAGAAAATTGAATATCGAATGTGTAAGGATAACAATGCTGGACACGTTCTGAACCGATTTGCAGAATTCACATTTTTCCAACCCAAAACCAACTCCGATTGAGAATTTCAAACAGACAAGACATCGATTCCGGCATTCCCGACAGTTTCCAATCTCGAAACGAAAATCGATCAAGGTCGTCTTAAGTCTTCCGCCACATAGCCCAGTAAGCAAACCTACATCGTTGCTCAATCGATTGCAAAAGCTCTAGCAACCAAACAGCTCACCAAACAAATTGATCTCAGCAAATGAAAAGGAGGAGACCAAGTCGCCGCCGGTAGGACAGCCCATCACGCAAAAGAAAGGGTCCAACGCCAATTCAACTCCCAAAACCACCAATGTGATCTCGACATTGACTCGATAATGCTCAGCAAAACAGAGGGGTCGAGTTCATCGGCAAGAAGCAATTTTTTTAACTCTACAAGCCTGACATTAAAAACACCTCACTGCCAAACATAACTGCCCGGTAGGGAATTATACCCATCGAGCTTTTCCGAATTTCCAATGCCTTACAAAATATAACCATCCCATGCTTCCGGCCACCCATTACCAGAAAGTACCCATCACCAAAACATCGATCATCCATCATATAAACAGCAACAAATACAGCATGCTCTGACTGACTTCCACAAACAAGAAATCCAATGTGCCGAAAACCCAATTTAACCACCATAACCAAAGCTCATGGTCATCCTAAACCCAACATTACCATCTACCAAAAACATAAAAAAGCTCCAATGTAGACCATCGAAATCGCGAAAATCAAGTAAGAACACCGACGTACATCTTGGAGAGCTTGTTCGGGGCGCCACCGATGACCTTGGCGACGCAGAGGAGGGTGAGCTCGGCCTTGAGTTCCTTCAGCTGGGTCAGAAGGTCAGTCTTCGACTTCTGCCTCAGCTCGTGCACCTTGATCCTCGCTGCCACCGATTCAAATCAAAAGGGCAAGTTCAAGTCAGCAACACAAGACAAGATAACCCCCCATTTCGTCCCTAGGGTTTCACTGTCGCGGGAGTAGGAAGCAGAGCCGTCGCCGATCCGCGAGAGGAAGCAAACGATCAAAAAGAAACAAAACCAACCTCAAATCTCGGATTCGCTCGCTCGTCAAGAGGGTAGAAGATCCAGATCTCGGATTTGCTCGCTCGTCGCGACAAACTTCGGCCTTGATGGAGTGGTGCTCGGATTCAAATCGTGATGGAGTGGTGCGAGTTGTAGGGAGAGAGAGACGAAGAAGAAGAGAGCCGTCGTCGCTGCAGAACAGAGGAGAAAGCGTTGGAAGAGTATTAAAAGAGTTAGGGTTTTGTTTAGTTTGGGTAAAATTGGACTTTTAATAAAATTTTGAGAGTAAAATAGGCAATCAGCAAAATTTCATTAATAAAGGGACTAGCATGTTGAAAATGCTGAAATGCCCAAAGCAGGTGGGACCTGCTTTGGGCTTTCAGCATTCCAAAGGTCAGCATTTGGGGAATGGAGGCTCCAAATGCTAAACCAAACACTAATTCTTTTTCCCAAGGGGCTTTCGGGGCTGAAAGCCCCTTGGGAAAGCTGAACCAAACAGCCCCATAATTCAGTAAATGCAAGCATCTTTACAGCCTTAATTGTGTTTTGGGCCATTAGGGTTATCGGGACCATGGACCCAAAATCCGGCCCCAGAGGACATTTTCAAAAAAAATTACCCTATAGGTTTTAGGCCCAAGTGAATTGATGCGGTGAATAGTTCTGAGTTGTTTTTTTTTTTGGTAGAAAGGGTAATAATTATGTTGAGGACAGGCAAATGTACAGAAAATCTCGGCACCGAAACTTATACTCAAGAAGAAAAACAACCTGAGTGGAAGGATACCAGGACGTAAAAGGACCAACCGCGGCAAAAAAAAAAACAAAGCCACACAACCAACAAAACAAGCACGGCAAACAGAAAGCCAGTACACAGCTAGGGCGGCAGAAAGCCACACCATAAAAACAAGCAAAAAACAACCTCTAGCCAGGTAGGAAGGTCGAGGAAAACTAACACCAAACGTGACGGAGCAGCGCCTGCAACCACCACGCCCAAAAATCAACTAGCTAGAAAGAGGTCCCCAGAAGAGAAAACGATGGGGTCGATATCCCAAGAACGTTGTAGCCTCCTATTTCTAATGGAAACCTCCACACCCCTGAAGGAAAGGGCCTTATCTTTCACGGCTCTAAGTAGTTGCTTCTTCATGGCCAAAACAGAAATCGGCTCTCCCCTGAATAGGATATTGTTCATGTTCTTCCAAATGATGTGACAAACCGCACCGAAGGAGAAACGGCCAATACACTTATAAAAATCTTTGCCCGAGAGTAAGGAAATGGCCCAACTCAGGTTCTCCTCCCAAGATCCATTACGCCACGGAAGATTACATCTAGTCACCCAAAAGAAAGCAAGCCTAGAAGTAATACGACATCCAAAAAAGAGATGATCAACTGAGTCAGGCATATCATTGCAAAAAGGGCAGGAAGCAGCGTCAATTCTACCATAAGATAAAAGGAGAACTTGGGTAGGGAGCCTACGCCTAGTAATGAGCCAAAGGTTAAATTGATATCGAGGCACGATAGCATTGTTCTAGATGAAGGCATGCCAACTGACGCGGGGTTTCCTCCACCGAATAGCCTCCCATGCCGAAGCAACCGAGAACAAGCCCGATGACTCCCCTCTCCAATAAAAACAGTCATGGCATTGAGACAGGGAGGGAAGAGGTGACCCCCATGACTCAATCTCCGTCCTAAGAGCATGGCCATCGTCGGAAAAAAGGTCAGCCACCGTAGCCAGTCTGGAGAACCCGGAACTATAAATGAGCACGTCTGAGAAAAATAAGTTTAAAGGCCCCCAAGGGTGCTAGTTGTCAAACCATAGCGACACAAATGAACCATCTCCTATCTTCCATGCAAAGCTTAGCCTGACTTCCTCCCTCATCTGCAAGATCTTCTTCCAAGCCCAAGAGCAAGAGGTCGGCTGCTTTACCACCCAAAAGTTTTTGATCTTTAAGAACATCGAATAAATCCATTTGCACCACATTGACTCATTATTTGAGAACAAGTTCCAAATGTGTTTGAGCATAGCTGCCTTATTGTACTCAAGGAGTCTACGAATACCCAAACCTCCCTTAGCTTTTGGGAGGCACACTTCATCCTAGGAAACCTTAGCTCCTCCTCTCCCTAACTCAGGACCTCTCCAAAGGAATTGTCTCAGAACAGGCTCAATCCGGTCAAGCACCGAGGCAGGCAATATAAACACACTGGCCCAATAGGCCTGAATGGCATGAAGAACTAACCTGATCAATTGGAGATGCCCAGCAAAGGAGAGAAACCGATGAGTCCATAATTGCACCCTCGTCGTAATGCGTCTCACAAGTTCAGCACAATCGGCCTTACCTAGCCTGCTCGTGATAATCGGAACTCCCAGGTATCGGACCGGCAAAACCCCTTCTTGAAAGCCAAGCTCCAAAAGTATTTGGCTTTTAAGGGAGGGCGATCCACCCGAGAGGAAAACCTCACTTTTCCTCGAATTCGGAAGCAAGCCACTCCAGGATGAGAAAGTTTGAAGGCCTTCCTTGAGGAGCGAGACATAAGGCAAGTGGCCTTCACAGAAGAGGAACACATCATCTGCAAAAAACAGGTGCGAAAGGGAAGTAGGCTTACACCTCCTAAAGAATCTAAACCCCAGTTGCCGTGAGCTTCTATCAAGAATACCCGAAAGCACCTCCATCACCAATGTGAATAAATAAGGAGACATGGGATCACCCTGCCGTAGGCCACGTCCACTAGGAAAAAACCCATGAAGCTCCCCATTCAACGCAATTGAGAACCGAGGCATGCAAACACAAGTCATGATGAGCTGCACCAAGCGGGTAGGAAAGCGAAACGCGAGTACACTCTCAAGGAACTGCCAATCCACGGTATCATAGGCCTTCCTGAAATCCACTTTAATTGCACACTTAGGAGTATACGACTAAAGATGGAAATCGGAAAAGAGACCTTGGGCCAAAAGGATATTATCCCTAATACGCCGTCCTTTAACAAAAGCACTCTGAGGCAGGCTAATAAGGTCCTTCAACACTGCAGCAATCATATTCGCCAGCACCTTAGTAATGAGCTTGTAAATAGTATTGCAACAAGTAATAGGTCTGTAGTCATCTACGGAAGATGCATTGGGAACCTTGGGCACCAATACCAAAATAGTGCTGTTTACCTCCTTCAAAAGTCTTCCGGAGGCAAATAAGTCCCCTACGGCTGCTGTAACCAGCTGCCCTACCGAGTCCTAGTTTTCCATGAAGAATTCTGCTGTGAAACCATCCGGGCCCGGAACTTTACCCTGAGCTAGAGAAAATAATGTATCTCTAATCTCAAGGTCAGAGACAGGCCGATCAAGGGAGGAGATCTGATCATCATTTAGTTGACAACGAATTACGCTCTGAATCTGGCTAACCTCAGGAATCTCTCCACCCACCCGAGGTGAGAGGAGATCCTGGAAGTACTCCACAAAGTGTCGCTGGACAAGCTGTGGATCATTGATTTGGTTACCCGTTGCATCCATAACAAAAAGAATCATGTTTCTCAGCTGTCTCTTCTTGACATAATGGTGGAAGAACTTCGTATTACGGTCTCCCTCCTTAAGCCATCTGATTCTCACTTTCTGTTTAAAGAATGACTCCTCTTGGGTGCGAAGCTCCAAGAAGGTACGTCGTTGAGACTTCTTTAACACCGCAAGCTCATCATTGGTAGGATCTTGAAGTAGGCCATGCTGAGTCTGATTCAAAGCATTCCTCGCCTCAGAAGTCCTAATGGAAATACTCCCAAAAGAATCCCTGTTTAAGCGCTTGAGACGACTTTCCAGGCTTTTCAACTTACAAACCAATCTAAACATAAGAACCCCAATAGCTGGAGCCTCCCAGACATCCTTTACAATTGTCCCAAAATCCGAGTGCTTCATCCAGAAATCAAAAAATTTGAAAGGCCTCCTTCAGAGAACCGAGTTCTCCACTTTGACCACCATAGGAGAGTGGTCCGAGATACCAGGAGCAAGAAATGAAGCCTCCGAGAAGGAAAATGAAAGCATCCAAGCAGGGGTGACCAAAACCCTATCGATCTTCCTCGCCTTCCGAGAAGCCCCCGAAGAAGTAGACCAAGTGTAACGAAAGCCCACATACCTGAGGTCCTTCAGCTCCGCTTGATCCATACACTGACTGAACTCATCAAAGCATGGCAACCAAAGGTTCGAGCCTCCTGACCTATTAGAAGGGTCCTTGATAGCATTGAAGTCACCCATCACTAACCAAGGAACACTCTGAATGGTAAAACTCCTACTCACAAGGTCCTCCCAAAGAGGTCTTCGAGAAGTGAAAGAGTGTTCAGCATAAACAATAGTAATGTAGCAAAAAGCTCTGAAATCTAAGGACGTAAGGTTCCCATGGATTGCCTGATCTTAAACCGACAACACATCAAAGGAAACAACAAAGGGATTCCACCCAATCCAGATCCTTCCCCGGTGCGAATAATCATAATTAGCCATCCAGATCCAGCTCGGCATTAAATTCCCGAAAATAGAAGAAAACACATCTTGAGGAACTTTCGTCTCAACTATCCCAAGCAAAGCTAACCGATTGGATAAAATGAGGTTCCGAACCTCCGCTTGCCTTAGAGGGCCAACGAGGCCTCTAATATTCCAGCAGCCTATATACATATTTACAAAGAGAAGGGAAGAGGAGGTTACCTCTTTTTGGAAGAGCTACGCTTGGTGGAAGGCGGAGCCGCACGGACCGTTGGAGGTGGGGGATCAGGAGCCAAGGCTAGCACCTTGTCTTGCATATTCTCAGGTCTCCTATTATCGGGAGGAACCTTTGGAGGGGAACATGGTGATAGAAGATCATCATCAGAGGAGAAATCCAGGTTATTCGCACCTTCATGGTCCTCAACCGGGCTAGACAAACCAAGATCATTTGCCACCGAAGGCCTGCCAATGTCATCCGAAGAGACAGGGGGTTCAACCGATTGCCTAAGGGAATTTCTGAGACCTTTAGTAGCTTTTCAGGTATATGTTGAGGCAAGAGGCAATCCCTCATCAACAGCTGCAGCCTTGAACTTCAACGAACGCCCTTCATCACTAGAGTTGACCTGGACGGTCGAGTTTGGGTCTACCGGGGCAGGGGTCTTCTTTTTCTTGCCAACCACCAGCTTCCAAGGTTGTTCCTGAGCAACAGCACCATCCGCAATAGAATCCGAGGGCTAGGCAAGGTCTATAGAAACGTGGGCAGCTAGGTTTCCCCCCCTTCACCACCCCCTGAGAAGGGGTGGGGTTGTCCTGACACTTATGGCCAAAGACTCCGCACTTTGGGCACTCAACCGGCCTCCATTCATAAACCACCGCAATATTCCGTGTGATCCCATCCACATTAACATCAACCGAGGAGACTCTTGGCTGATTTACAGGGATCTCCACACAGACCCTAGCAAATGAAATCATTCTCATACTCTCCGTCCGTTGGTCCACATAGAGAGGTTTACCAACATAGCTGGCAATGGCACTGATAGCCGGAGCCGACCACAAGTCAAGAGGGAGGTTCTTAAGTCTTATCCAAACCAGGACAGAGACTTGGTTATTCTTCTTCAATTCCATGAGCGGCTTCCACTACTGTAAAACAAGGGGCACTTGAGCCATGGTGAGCGGTCCCTCTTCCAATAGCTTCCTACGGAATGTAGGATCTGGGATATGAAAAAAGAAAAATCCTTGGTCGTCGGCCAGCATGTCAAGAAGCTTAGCCCCCCAAGTATTCTTCAGAGCTTGCTCAACAAGCTGAAACGAAAGTCGCTTTCCTACAAAATAACCCACCAGGTATTCACTCCATTTCGGATCTGCAGCTTGCAGCACTTCTCCGGGCAAGTTTACTACCGGTCTTTCCTCCACAGAAGAAGGAGGGATGAACGTAAAGTCATAGCCCTTAGCAGCCAATCGCGCCGCATTGGCCCACGAACGAGCTTGAGGGGGCCTGGACGAACTAGCCGGCTTATTCATGGGCCTCTTATCAGGGGCCCGTGCATGGCTTCGGCCCCTAGACCTTCCTTCACGAGCCGGCTTGAGTTGTTTAATGAGCGCAACATCAGTCCCAAGCAGAGCAGATCCCTCACCGGGTCGAGGGGGCAATCCAATATTCCCAGCAGGCCGGGAAACTTCAGCCCAAGGTGGAGGGCTACGTCCCTTCCCACCAGAAGCATTAACGGTGGCCTCAGCTGAGGAGGAAGCCATCAAAACAACCTACCTCACTAGCAGCCCAACAACACCCGCTACAATGCAACCAACGAATCCATACCAGGCCAATCGAAGGGAGGGGAGGTACTTACACGAGCCCCCAGCCACCACAAGGCCCTACGAACCACCCTCCAATCCAACACGAGCAGAGCGAAGCAAATCTCGCGAGACTGGAGAAGCAGCGAATCGGGTCTGGAATAGGGCAGCTTCGAACTCCACTTCGAGGCCAAGACAGGGCAAACTGATTGGTGAAAAAATGGAGGGTAGACCAACGAAGAACCCCTCCAAAAATTGGAGCAAATGGTCAGCTGTAGCACCCGGAGCAAGCACCGAACCAAACGGGGTGAACAGGACCAGTTTCACCCCTTTTAGAGAGGAGGATGAATAGTAATAGTTCTGAGCCGTTGAATAGTAGTTTTTAAGATAATTTATCTTTTCAATGTAAAAATTGCATTACACGATTTATGGGAAAATTCCGTCCTTTTCAAGAACGTTACATGACAATTTGTTCCAAGTTGCACTGCTTGGTAAAAAGAATTTGAGTTTAGTAGACACTTAAATGCCAAGTCGAACAAGCCGAGCGCACACATCATGTTCCGATTTCTTTGATGTGAATTCTTGGCCCCAAAGTGTTCGAAAAGAAAGTTCAAGCATGCCAGACTAAGAGAGGAGACAGAGAGAGGAGCACTTTATCAGGTGCTCCGAACATATACCAGCCCATTGCACCTTGTTCACGTGGATCTTATGCGAAACGTACCAAAACCTAAGTCCAGACCAAGATAAAATAAACTAGGAGGTGCCGATCCTCGCCGAAGGCTGGAACAAGGGTCATGGTCGAATCATGCTGCCAAAGGCCGAACAAGTGTTGAATAATTTGCTCATGACAAAGTTTCTTGTTTTTGGCATAGTTAAGCTTCCACAGAGAAAGCAACAAGCCACTTCAGAGAGCAGAATACTCACCACCCTCGATTCATATGAATTCACAGAATTTAAGAATAAGCAGCAGCAAAGTCTTACGAAGTGAAAGCATCCATACCACCGAGGCAAACGAAGCTGACGCCTACCGAGGTTTCTACCACATTTTTTACACTTGGGAACAGCCTAAAATTTTCTGCACTGAACAGGTATGAAGAATTTCCTAGGATATAGAGTGCCGCCTGCGTCTCATGGACGATGCGGAAGACTTAGTATCTGCAGGAACCACAGACGTCGGGCTCTGAGAACTCCCGGATGTCTCCGAGCTCTTGTGCTCCCCGTGCCCCTTGCCGATGGGCCACAGTTTATCGAATATCCTCCTCGATCTCGAGGGAAGCAACTGGGCCCCACTTTGGCTGTTCCTGCTAGATTTCTTGGCCAGCTTCCGGTTCTTCTTTGCTTCGCCATTATCAATCTTCATGTGGCTCATCTGTTTCTCGAGCTTCCTGCAGCTTTCCATGGTCATCTTCTCTGATTCCTCGTCGGTGTTCGTCGTGGAGCACGAAGTGTCTCGCTGAGCGCTGTTGAGGGCTTGAGCCCCTCTGACCTGCTCGAAATAAAGAACTTGGACAACAACACGAAGCGGGAGACGCTCATTCTGCGCAGCGTGGATGGATGCCTCCATGGTCAGTTTCTTGACGTCCATCAACCCACATATCCTTTTTCTCTCAGATTTTGTCAAGCTCGGATGTTCCTGTGGCCAAAGAAACATTATTAGAGGTATGCCCTTTCTTTCTTATGAATTGGAGTAGGTGCTCCACCAATTTCACATGCTAAACCAGCGACGACAAGTGCCCTCTCCATGCAAAAAGATCATGTGGTATACCAAACCTTAAGCATGCAAAGAATGAGCGCTTCAGGTTAATAGTCAAAATCAAAAAACATAAGGTCATTATGAAAAACAAGTGAGAACAACAGCCTGCAGCAGGATTAATAGAGCACAAGATCACAGAGAGAGAGAGAGAGAGAGAGAGAGAGTATAGCATCTAAAAATGAACCGGGTATGATGAATGCAGGAAGTGTTACCTTCAGATATATGTCAATTGATCTGTACAAGGTATCATGAATCGGTCTCGCTGAATCAGGAATTGACTGTGATAACTCGATGAAACTTGATAGTGGCAGATTCGGATCATGTGCTATTTCCATGAGATACCCATCTACCAGTTTACCAACATTTATCAAAGAATCATGCTCCAAAAGGATCATGCCATTTCCAACTTCGTTATTCTTGATGCCATAGTCCCTGCCGTAATTTCCATGCGATAGATATTGCTTCAGAAGGCACTTCACCAATTCTACATCGTATTTTGTGCTTTGTGGAGCCCGACAAGGAATTAACAAATCCATCACTGATGCCTCATGCAACATCAGACTAACTCTTTTCACCAATTGTTCTCTTACCAAACCATCTGTTGCCACCAAGGTAGCCATTTTTAGTAGTTTTAGCAAAAAACTACAAGAACCAGAATTAAATTCAGATGGCAACAAAGCAATGAGAGTTTCAAGAAGAGATTTGTTTCTGAATTGGTTGGCATCTGAAACCAAAGCATCAACAGAATCCGGCAACCATCTGACAGCATAAGTTCTGAGAGCCTCTCCAATCACACTCGCATCCATCCGTCCTTTTGACTTCACTGTGATGATCACTCGCTTGAACAGATCAATATCCAGCTCACATAGATCTTCAATCCACCAATCTTTGGGTACAGATTCCATTCTCTCCTGAAACTTTATCCCCTCCTCAACAATTCTATCTGCCGAAGCTAATTTGCGATTGTGTGTGTATGACCAATTGACATTTGTAGGATCGATAGAAGTCTTTGAGGCAATAGAATCTATACATCTCCCAACTATCTTGAGGTCATTGGACCATGGAAGTAGAGACCTTGTAGTTTGAAGAACAATGATGGAATCCTTCCAGCTCCGAAAGATACTGGAATTGAGAAATACCTCGATTTTGAAAACCAAGTTACCCCTATCAACATCCTCAGTCATCTCAAGGTATTCGGCTGCACAACGAGCAGCCACAACGTCGTAAGCATTAAGAGTAACTGTCATCCCATAACAGAATTTTGCACAAATCTCAAAAGCCTTTGGTCCTCCAGGGAAATCAACCAAATTAATTTCATCAGAATTCTCCTCATGAGCCTCCTGCACTAACTTCTGCATGCGATAGCTCTTGGACAAGAGAGGGAACTGCGGATGCATTTGAAGAAAATCGATCAGATCAGCTAGAAAAGGAATGTACATGGTTTGTGCATGACAATGGTCACAAAACAAACTTGGGAAAAAAAAAAATCAGATGAGTTTCAAAAGTTATGTAAAAATAATTGATGCCTTCAACTGCTGTACGACATCATGCCTTTGTCCTGTTACAGCAGAAGTCAGAAAAATGACAGGCTAAGATCTGTCAATATATTTGAATTGGATAGTTGGTACTTAGTCTGGTATTGATGCCTTTCTTGGGGAAGGGTGTGCATATAATATACTAAGTTAGCTGCAGTGACTAAAAATGAATGAACTAAGATAATAAGATAGACAAATTCACACACTTAAAATCCCATCGGTAATTGCGGATGTCTATGGTAGCTTTCACAATTTCATGTTTTTTTTTTTTTTTGGGTGACCTGGGAACCGTCATACAGCCGGCAGCCGGCGACGCAAACTCAAGGCGGCGCCACAGGGACCCACCTCCCACAACATCGCAGGTAAGTCACGCAATGGAGGCAAGAAGTTTCGAACCTCTACCCTTCTGGCTGAGGGGTCAAGGCACGAATCAACTCGTCCACCGCAGGGTGGGTTTCACAATTTCATGTTCTTACACATCAAATGCAAAAATAAGCATCAAGTTGTGATGAGGCAGAGTAATGTCAAAATAAACTAGTCCTACATACAGGGGAGAAAAATAAATGCTGAGACAACATTCTCCAGCACACTAGAGGCAGCATCGAAAGATGCGTTTCCTTACCTTATGAAGGTAGAACTTAACCTCACCAACACATATGGCAATGTCCGTCGCCAGTTCCGCAGATATATACCTAAATCAGTACATTTACAATGCTTAGCCAACAAAGAATGTTAATGAATTAAATTGCGATGGAAATCAGCTTCATAGTAACAAAAACAGCAATTAAAAGTCCAACAATCAGCTAGAAGGTTGACTACAACATTCATGCCATTAGGATGAAGGAAGAAACATATCTTTCTAATGAGCACTGTCCAATATATACATAGGAAAAGGCAATTGACGAAGAAAATATCTACTTATTTCACATTTACAACTTGTATAAGATGAGTGTTTATTGGTAATATCTGGATCTCTATTAGTGATCACATACTGAGGCTTGATTCAGATATTTAGTCGATGGATCTTGCTAGTCACAAAACAATATAAGTGAACAGGTAGGTTTTTATCTTAGTGTGAGATTGGATCACCCATTACACATTTTGTTGCGTTCTTATTTCTCATGGCCCGTCCAAGCATAGACAGTACTCGTGTTTCAGTTGACCTTTGCAACTCTGCGCCTCTGGGTAATGTGTTGCGTCTCATTTCCAAATCATTCCAATTCGAATAGTCACACACTTTATTGCCATAATTCGAGAGAAACCGCCACCAAACTGAGGTACCTCTGGGTCACAATTCCTCTTGCAAGTGGAACCACGTGTTTACTTACTATCAAGTATTTCCCTTTCAACACAGTCAAATGAAGCAGGACAGCAAAACAACCCCATTAAATATCTTCCCCTTTCCGCTCTAAACATATGTGAGATTCAAAGCAAATAGCGGTTCCTACTAAAGCTCATCCATAATGATTGAGAGCAAAAGGCCTCGACCTCGTGTTAGAATCATAGCTCATTATTCTCCAGAGATAAAAGAATTACTCTTTCTGATGATTAAAGGGCTTGGCCACCCCATGTGACTTTTTCCCCCGTTTGGACCACTAACTCATAAAAAGGGAAGTCCAAAAGCTGGACCACAACCTCAAGGGCACCAGATCCCCCACATTGTCCAGGAAAGAAAAGCAACCTTTTCTTCTCTCTTCTATATATATATAATACAACACAATACTTAATTATAAATTTGCACAGCTTCTGTCCAATTATTACCTCGACTTCGTAGTTTACAGCCAAATTCTTCCTTACGGAGGCATTTCAGGCCCATAAAAATCAGCAGACAGAGAATCACTGCCAGGCTGATACAGGAAATTGAATACTTGCTCCCAAAAAGAGATGCGCTGTCCCAAGTACTGAAATACCCCCCCAAGAACGAAGATGCAAAATGAGCCCATAAGAACCCACAAGCCCCCCACAGAAAGTGCATGGGCAATTTGTTATTACAAAAACCGAGGGCGATCAAGGGTTATATTAAGACAAGAAAACAACACAAAAAGTACACACGCACAGCTCATATCATGCTCGCAGAGACAGGAACGTAAACAGGGCTGGCACAGAACAGAATAAACAATGGACCCTTCTCATCTCACCTGATAGATTTTCCATCTGCAAGGAACGCATCTGGCTTCGATCCCAACTTCATGAACTTCATTTTTCGTAATCTTTCGCAGAGGAACAGAGCAACCCTTTTTTTCCTGTCGGAAAATGGCCACGAGAAAAAAGAAATTTCTTTCGTCACACAGAAATGGCGGGCTTCGAGCCTAGAGAAGAACTGACACTAAGCCAGAGGAAAGTAGTGGAATCTGAAAACAGTGGACACGCTATGTGCCACGAACTATCTTGCTCGTTGGAAAGAGAGAGAAAAATTCTCACTTGAACGAGCTAACCCGTCACGGAGACAGTCCCACCAGGCTCGAGACCTTCATGATGCTCTAACGGACGCCATTCCAAGTAGAGAACGCGAGAGAAGGAACATTCGTTCGCTAGAAAGAAGATACAGGAGAAGGAAAATGCTATGAGGAAGAACGGGCAGAGCAAGAAGCCGCCTTATCTTTTTTTTTTCCAGAGAGGAGAAGGAAACAAGTTGGAAGCAGAGGGGAGGAGTGAAGGACAAGCAAAGAAGGGCGGTTGAGCCAAGTTTCTCAAGACATCAATGGCTTAGCTAGCGAGCGAGAGAGAGAGAGAGAGAGAGAGTTCGTACATGCACAGCAGGGAGCACTGATGAATAGAAATATGTGGAAAAAGAAGTATACCCTCTGAGGAGAAAATGGGAAAGGAAACAACCCCAAGGGCAAATTCGCTAGAGAAAAGTTGGTGAGAAACTATGGCGTCATATAGAAGAGAGAGAGAGAGGTCTCAATCGGATGAAGTGAAATCATAAATTCTCGCCGCCTTTGCTTTAAATCATCCTGATCCGCCCCGAAGATTTCCCCCCTTCCTCCTCACTCCCCCCCAACCGGGCTCGAATCTCGATGCCTCCTCCCCACTCACCACCCCCTCTCTCTCTCTAAATCCCACCACCCAGTTCTCTCTCTCTCTCTCTCTCTCTCTCTCTCTCTCTTTCCCCTCCCTGGGTTGCGAACCGTGATGACACCTGCCACTCCTGTCCCCTCCTCTCCGTGGCCCTCTCTCTCTATCTCTCTCTCTCCTCTTCCCGCTGGCCCCGAATTCTGCAGGAAACAGAGAAAAACAGAGAGGGAGAGAAGCAGAGGGAGAAGGGGAGGGGGGGGCGTTGTTGGGACGTGTTTGTTGCGAGTGCGTGAAGTGTAGTAGTGGGACTGGAGCGTGTGTAATGGCGATGCGTGTAGGGGTGGACTAAAAGTAAAGCAGAGTAGAGGTTACAGCTGCAGAGAGAGTAGTACAGGGTGGCTCAGAGACAGGGGACGACGACTTTTTCTTTCTCCCTCCCCTCCCCTCCTCGCTTTTGCGCTAAAAAATTGCCGTTAATGCACGCCAACCCCCCCGGCGGACCCTTTTGCCCTCCCCTCTCCCCCCGAATTTCGGATCCCTGCCCTTGGCCGTGTCCCGTGGTGCGACGCGACGCGACGCGTAGCTCAGCCCTGTCTTTTGACTTTTTTGAAGTTGTGCTGGTAGGCTTAATTCGGGCAGGGAAAGGGCAATTTGACTCCGATTGTGAAACGAGTCAACCCTTTCATGTGGAGAGGGGGAAAAAGAAATTGGTCAATTTCATTTCTTGGGCAAAAATTAATCCTTCGTTGTCTTAAGGGTTCTCACCCATTTTACTTGAGGTATAGGGGAGAGTAAGAACTCCGATGCACTCTCATTTAAAAGTAACTTACTCCTCATAATTACAAATGACCTTGTGAAGAAATGGTTCATTCCAATTGATGATCCGAGACATGCTATAGAATTGTTAAAGTATCAATGCTCTGAAGGAAAAAGATCGAGAAATATCATAATTCAAAGGAAGACGATTGTTTTACACATCATTAGAATGGACATCAAGATTTCCATTTTCCAAAGGATCCTTAGCTCCCTGTGCTTTGGTGGATCTTTGAGATCCTTTTGACAACCTGTGTTGAGTTGAAGGAATATCCATATGGATTCGATCGATTGCGTGAGGAACCGGGGAAAAGAAAATGGAAAAGTTAATTTTTTTTTTCATTGGAGCATCGATTTTAAAATGTAATAAATGTCGGAAAAACTTTTGTTAACAGTTACTCAACATGATGTGCCTTTTGTAGGTTGTGATAATCCAAACTATGTTGTTCAATGATGTGATAAGCTCTTTCCATGATCCTCTTGGTTGGAGACAAAATTCTTTTGTTTAATTTTTCTTTTCTTGAAACAGATCTATTAAGCAAGTGAAATTGCCAATGCAAGTAAGGATAGACAATGTGCCGATTACAATCGATCGCAAAAGAGGAGGCTCCTATTCCCATATGGCTAGACAAGCTTTAATACCGATTTTGTCAGCTCGGTCCAACTTATCATTTTATTCACATACAAATAATTCGGAGATAATTACATAATTGATTTCTGAATTTTGATCAAACATAAATGTGGTCTTTGAACTTTTAATTTGTTTAATGCAAATCTTGAAATTTAGTAAATTTTCAATCTAGTTCCTAAACTATATAAAAAGTCTAATGTTATCATTCCATTAGCTCAAGTTTATGAACAATATTGAATATTTTTATATAGTTTAGTGACCAAATTGAACATGTACTAAAATTTTAGGAATTATATTCAACAAATTAAAAATCCATTAATCATTTATATCATTTATATCATTTTTTTCAATGATTTAATAAGTATGACTATGGAAACACGGTTGGTATTATTATCAAAGTGTCATTTACATATTGCATAGATATAAAGTGAGTTCTTGAAGAAGTTGAACTGGTATTCGAATTTAGGAGGGTTGGACCTAGAGATTCCAATTTGAAACGCAATGTCATTTTGTCAAATAAAACATATGGTTGATGCTCCAATTCTTTTGTATGTAGTGCTAATTATTATATTATGTCATAATTAATGTTATTTAATTATGATGAGATGGCAAATAATAAGTTGTTGTGCTTACGGTAAAAGGCATTAAGTTTTATCCCGTCATATATCATGCATAATAGAATGAATTACATGCGAAATTATAGATATAATTAAACTATCATATTCGTAGAGTTATTTTACTATTTACTTCTTTAGATATTGCTTATTATACCTACCTAACCTACTAACACCTACAACCATGTTAATGTTTAAAAATTTTATTTCTTTTAATTTTTCAAAAATGTTTTCTCATTCTCATAAGTCAATTTTAATACTTATCGTTAAGAAATTTTCCTCTAATATTTCACTTTTCCTTCATAAAAATCTTAAATTTCTTTTGAAAAAGAAAAAAAAAAACTCCCTCAATTATAATCTAGTGCATGTAATGTGTAAAAGTCTCTGACCAAAGATAAAAGTGTAAAAATCACTTTCAGTATAGTACTAATGTAGTTGCCAATGCTTCACATGGGCTTCACATTTCAAAATTTGTATTTCACTAAACCTCCTTCTTTACTTTTTCACATTCACCTTATAAGGAAATTTAGTGGATTCTAGAGTTACAGCAATAAGAATAACCACAAAAATTAAATAATCTTAGAAAAAATATCATGAAACATTAATGTTATATGATCGAATCATGTAGGTTTGTTTGTCTGGTATAAAAAATCACTTTACGCTTCTAAACATCTTATATTTTTTTTAACTATAATTGTATTAATGTAGACGCATTTTTGTTTTTAAATTTGACATTATTAGTTTGTCATTTTTAAGCATAATCACCATTATTTAATTACTCAAAATTAACTCCAATATTGTATTCCGCTACATTTTATATTGAATTGAACCAAACTATTTTATACTCCATGTTATTTGATCGATTAATATATATCTATATTTCCTCTACCACATAACAGATTGTGGAAAGTATAATCAAATTATACTGTTGTAGATTTCTAGTATGAATTCTATTTTTTGTTGCTATATTTTCACGCATTTTCTAATCACTTTTGTACTTTTAATTGTCTAATTGTATCATTTACTTTCATAAATTTTCTTAATAAGTCCCTTCGAGATCTAATCATGCTAAATTCAATTGACATAACACTCAGCGAAAAGACATGGATAACCATTTTTCCCACATGGACATCCACAATTGTGGTCACATTGGTTAAATTTATACGCAATCTTATTCCAACATTGTTTACATTGGCTAAATTTTACGATGGTGGTGTCCAAATAGGCCTCCATATTGACTAAATTTTATCCACTCATAATCTGACACAATTATGCTAATAAGATTTGAAATCGAGAGACTTGACTACAAAATTTGTAAAAGTAAAATGACTTAATTAGACAAATCAAAAGCACATGCACTTAGTCTAACAAAAGCCGAAATGTCAATGGACGAAAGGTAGTATTTTCCTCTTTTTTTTTCTTTCTATTCCCTATAAATTGTTTCGTATTTGTCAGTTTGTTGTGCTGAAAGTTCTATTCCAAATTACAAAGTCAATCTCTCCATTGTATATCTTTTTCTTTTTCTATTCATCACATAACATACCGTGCCTAACGTAGTCGATTCCACTTAAACTTATGATCATAATATCTTCTCATTCTAATGAAATTAATCAGATTATTTACTTTGATGAAATTACTTTGATGAAATTAATGAAATTACTTAGATATATATGTTCTGAAATATTCTTCCCTTAAAAGTTTCTTACGAGAATTTAAAGAATTCTCTTGATCATATAGTTGTCATACATAGTCCATTTCACTACATTTATAAATTCTCCCAACATATTTACTCGTTCATATTTACATCGCTATTTTAAGAGTTTTTCCTTTAAATATGTACTTTTCTTGAAAGAACCTAAGAATTTTTTGGAAAAGAGAAGAACAATTCCATTATATGTATATAATATTCATTTATTTATAATATATTTGATTCGATATTAGATGTGCCTTCAAATTATCTGCTAAAAGCTATTGATGAGAACATATACTTGCAAACCTTAAAAAAACGTACATAGTACACGGGCTTTTAATTTCTGTATTGTTGAGAAGATGTCACGTGGTCTATCCATCTGAAAATATGTGAAGATGCAAAAGAAATTACAGAGTTTGTCGAGCAGTAATTCACTGATTGGTGTGGATGGACTGGCAGAAGGCAAATGACGCCAGATTTCTGGCTAGCAAGTAGCAAGTAACGTGCAAATTAAGTTCTGGCCAGGAACAATTTATTGAGGGACACCTTATTTTCAGGGTAGATGCGACCTCAAACATTGAAGGATCGTACCTTTGGCATTGACTAGACCTGTACGTACCTGCCTTGGATCCGATCTCTTCGCCTTCGTGATCGAAGAAATGAAAAGCAGAAACACTTTGGATCTCACAGCTCATTTGAAAAAGGAATAGCCGATCGGCGATCATTAAGGAGCCAGCCTTTACTCATGAATTATCGAAGAGGTCATTGACTTCAATTTTTCAGCATTCAATATGAGCCTCGAGGTGTTATAAACTCTCTTGATTTCGAGCATTGACAACCTCCAGTCTTTGCTCCTGTTGCCTACTGACACTTCCCTCATATCGGATGTGTCAATCAGTTCAATCAGGCTTCCTTATCCCATAGTTTGCCACGAGCCGTATTTTGTCTGAGTGCTCTTCCCATGGCAATCGCACGGTCGCTCTATATCCTAGCAGATAGAGTTGGCTGGGCTCATCTAACAACCACGTGCCTATGGGAGGGGATTTTGGCTCTAACATCGACTATAACGACCGGTCCCCCTCAGCATGCTAAACTTTAAAAGAACTATTAAAGTTGTGACCATAAGATGGATCTTTACTAATGAATCACTTAGCAAATCTTCTCCCATCCATGGTGAGCCCCAACTCCCACCCATGGTGAACTTTGCGGCATTGTTCATTCCAAACAAGCCAATATAGTATCGAACCGAAGGTCACTTGAATAGATGTGTTTTATTTGAAAACGGACCAGATAAGGGCAAGAGTCAATTATTAGGGACAAATAAGGTGTGGCTTTTCCTTGAAATCTCAAATATGATGAATGGTCATAATTAAGGAATGACCCAAATCACATATCAAATTGAGTGTATCCTAAGGTTTTCTTGGTTGACATTAACAAGGACATTAATGCTGTAAGTGGAGAGTTTATAACACTCCAAATCCTACTTTGGATGAAAGAGAGATTTGAGATGTCATACTTAAGTAAATTACTCACACAAAAGACTACAACTTAAGTATTCCTTTGGTGGCTTAACTCATATAATAAGAGTAATGGCTGGTGCCATAACAGATGGTATCAAAGTTAGATCCCCTCCAATTGCTCTGAGATTTGTTTACATTCTTAATTAGCTGATTTTGAGGATAGGGAGTGCTTGACAAGTTGAGAGGGCTTAGATCAAATGCAGGTCCGTGCTGGCCTTTATGATGGCAAAAAATGTGGAATGCACCAGGTGAATAGTGGATTGACTAGGTTATGTGGGCATGCATTAATTAATAAGGATGTTAGCACTGTATTAGGGGCGGTTTGTAACATCTTAAAACTAAGCGTGGAAATATTTAATTATAGAGGCAAATAGAGGCTTGGAAATATTTGAACTTTGATCTCATGTTCTAATATTTTGTGAAATTTTGTAAGATCATTGTTAACAGTTATAAAAGCTTAAATTATTAGATAAAGATATGGTTTAATATTTAGATATTCTATAAAGGTTAGATCCATGTGGATTGAAGAGTGCTTATTGAGTGGTTCCCAAGTGAAAATTCATCCTCAAAAAATTGAGAAATTGACTTCTTATTTGTGGGAACTTGGCTTATGGCCGAACAAGTCGTTAGATAAGAGATCTCAAGAATAAGCAAATATCAACTACACTAGAGATCACATTGAGATTAATTGGATCAACATGTAAAATGCACGCCCATTTATCTGTTTAATTAACAATGTGGTCACCTTCCATATTAACATGGCTACAAGTATTCCTAAAAGTGCGATTGATATGGTCACGTGGGCTTCCCGATACCAATCGATAATGTTTAAATCAATCGCTTTCTTAATCTAAACCGAAAGGGTTTCCCTAAAATCGTCACCGATTGGTAACCATTGGGAGTTGGGGGACCGAAAATGAATATTATCAGATGCTTGATTTTCCTGATAACTTTTCCTTTATTTTACCCCGCGACAAGGCTGAAAAGGCCATCCGACGGCCATGGCGGCATATTAAGGCGAGAATATATAGACTAGGACATGCCAAATGGTCCCTTTTTGAGTTCTTGTGGGAACCTTCCATCAATTCAACGATAACAGCTGATTGATAGGCCTAACTTTGTCCCCATCTCTCCATGATGGTCCATCATCTATCTATCAAACGCATTGAATCATAAGCATGAAATCCATCTATCCATCATTGTAACAGAAACGGGCGCTAAATGAAGTTTTTCACGGCTTCAAAAGCTTTTATGCAAAAAAAATTTCATTTAGCTGAGCAGTAGCAAATGACTTTTTCTTCTTTTTTTTGCCAAAGAATGAGAGGGAATGACTCAAAACACCTACGGAGGGTGTGAGTTTTAGTTTCGTCAGAGCTGCATCTTGTGCGTGTGGGGAAGTATTTCTCAAGATCATATGAGATTCGAATTAGCAGTCGGAGTAATTTTCTATTTCACCGTTTTCTCATCTTTTCGTGTTTTGCATCGCCAAGTGTCTCTGGGACATCTATTAAGCATACTTAAGGAGATACCCAATTTTAAAATCATTGATTGTGCATATCATGAGAACAATAAGTGATTAGAATTTATGATATTTCCTCATTTGATTTCTTAACAAGTGCTTCGGATGTGCTCCTCAACAAAATCTTTTTCAGTAAGTCTCTAAATGTTTATTCAATTAACGTCATTTGATGCAATTTAAAGCCATAAGCCATTGAGACCATTTTCCTTGTTGGAAATTCTCCTATACTGATATTACATGCATCAATTGTGAAAGTTCAAACATTCCAAATCCTTCATTATTACTCACATTTTCTTAATTAATATGGTGGCTACGGAGGTTAGACTACATAAGACCACAAGGAGGCATCTCCAAAGGGAGACCAAGAAAACAAGATTTTTATGGCTCTCGAGGTTTGATTAGCCTCCATCAGTGAGTATCATTGTCCACATCATTATAGTCCCTTAGTCCAGAACGACTTTAAATGTGGCAAGTTGACGTTATTTGTGAGCGAGTTTTACGTTCTCCTCGGACATTAATCTTATCCATTATGTATTTAGTTTTTCGTGGATCGATGATCAATCAGTCAAGTTTCAAGTAATAAATGTCTCGGAGGTGACTATGAAATTAGTCATGTTTCATATCTGATAGTACATGAAGAGATGCTTAGCCCAGTAATAAATGAGTAATCTGTCCTCTATGAAATCACAGCTTCGATTTACTTCGGAGCGAACCTCTAACGGCTATTGCCATATTGCCTAATTGCGGCATGTCTCGTGTGGAGGGATTTGCAAGCCCATTACATCACGGTGAGACTCTGGTGACGGATTTACCGACCTCGGATCTTCGAATCATAAAAAAGTACGGAATAGTATTGCTCATCCAACATTTTGTAATGGTTGTTAGAACCTCATAGTAATGTCCAAAGAGAGTCACTAGCATTAGATCCCCACTCATCAACCTTATCCCAATAAGGTAAAAGAGAAGAAGAAAGTGATAGGATACATAATTAGTTTTCTATTTGTTCAAGTTCAATGAAAGTCTTCCACTAAGATGTAGCAAAAGATTATAGGATTTGGAAAATCTCCAAATCATCTCTTCCTTCCTCATCACTAGGCCGAGAGATAAGTTCGCCTAAACATGTAAATTATAGAAAAAATATTGTATGGTCTATAACTAATGTGGACCAAGGCCATCTTCATCATTGATCATTAGATTTACAATGTGACTAACCTAATTAATTGTTGAGATGATATTAATCTACATGGTCCAGCATAAAGGCACGAAGAATGTAATAGAGTCCGTTCCCAGTCATTGCTAGACAGTCTTTGTCGAGCTCGAGTTCTTCGCCTTCATTCCCCTGGTCCCTAGCCTATTCCCCCTAGAAAATCCATATCTTATTTTGGTCCATCCCGTTACCCAATTGAGCCTCCCCCAGTTTAAAACCCCAGGAAAGGGATTGCCCGCAATCACAGCCAAAAGCCGAACCCCATGTGTGGTTCTAAATCGCAATCATTATCGAGACTCAGGCGTGGGGGGGTTAAACCATCATAAATAAATGATGACGACGACGAAAAAACGGGTGGCCCCCTCCCCAAGCTCATGATGCCCACCATCTTATGTGGACGATCCGGCTCTTTTGCTTCGGCCATAATGTCGTGCCGGGGACCATCATGTCAGTTCCCATCACGCCCGAAACCCTAATTTCCTAAAAAAAGAATGTTTTTTCTTTAAGCCGATACGTGTATGTCTTGGGACGACGGCAGCTGGATGCTCTCTCCAGGTCCTATGCTCTTAAAAGGGTCGACATGATTGCACTAACCACTCGCCACCAACATCCGTTTTCTCCGATTCCGCAGACAGATCGCACTGTAGCAGCAAAGAGAAACGAGAGAGATCGTGTGTTAGATGGTGGTGGTCACATGGAGTTGCACTGTTCAGCAAAGTATCCTGTTGGCCAACTACGGGGGGAAGAAGATTCGTTTCTTTTCCGCGAAGTTGCTTCGTCGATTTCCTCGAACGTTTCCAACGCGGATGCGGTAAGAGAGTTTCCCGAACGGTCTGATAGGTATAGAGCGCAAGAGATTGAGCATCATCGACTGATTTGCCGGGGTTTTGGGCAAGAAATATTTGCCCATCTAGACCGGCCAAAAATGGAAGTTGAAAAGGATTTAAATAGGATGGGGTGTATAAATGACTCAGTCCTCAAGGGCTGAGTACAAGAGGTCGATGTTTTGTATTTGTATATATGAGAGATCTTTCAACCGAATGAGCGAATTTAGATGCAGCGCTTTATGCTTCACAAGTCCAATCATTGTCATCTTTGTGAGATTTGATGGGATTATCATCAACGGTTCTAAAAGTTTAACATTTTATATAAATACGTGATTTAGTATTTAAATATTTTAATACTTTCCTTTGAGGAGGCAAATAGGAATCCGAAATATTCGAACTCAAGCGTTTTAATCCTGACACCATACGAGACTTAATGAGATTATTGTCAACTATTTAAAAATTTTAAATTATTAGATAAATGTGTAATTTATTGTTAAAAAATTCTAACAATCATTAATAAACAATAGTTATAAATACTCTCTCGCATGTTCATTCCAGGTCCCACAACATTTAACTTTTCCTTGATTTCAAATTTAGAACTCACAAATACTAATTTTCCAAACGGTTAAGCGCCAACATCAACGTTGGAACATGACATTTGAAGTCCTATTATGAGACACTTTCCCAGATTAAGGACTCCTTTTTTGTTTTGTTTTTTTTTCTTTTTTTTTTTTCATGTTGCCTTGTCCAAATACATATAAACATCGTATATTGAACTTACTACATAACCAAATTATCATCCTCGGTACAAAGTACAAGTCCTAACACTATCATTTTGCAGCTTTAGGTGAAATCCAAGTGGGCGTTTGGCTCCAGCTCCACTCTTAGTTCAGATCAAACTGCTGCCCAAACCCTAAAGATTATCTGCTAAACCTCTCCTAATCAATTCTCATTCCTAATTCAGGTCACAAGACGTGCGACCGTGAGTATACATTCGACCATCTGCAACGTTGGATGCCCTCGTCTTCTGCAGCAATTTCGCACGCTCGGCGATCCTCTACGCTGGCGGAGATCATGACCACTCCTCTTTTTCAGTTCCTTCTTTTGTCCTGGAGGGCAGCGCCTCTGTTTACCTGCATCGTCAGGTCAACCCTTCAGACATTTTTCGACACTTATAAGTTAACAAAAGCACAAGCGCCATGCATGCACGCATGCACGCATGCATGCAGAGGAATATGTGAGCTGTGAGGGGCCTTTCATCTGAAAGCAACTAAGCAGCTTAACTTCGAAGTTCACAATTCGGAGCACATGCAAACGTCTCGTCCAGTGTCGTCTCTGCGGGGGGATTGGGATTGAGAGAGAGAGAGAGAGAGAGAGAGAGAGAGAGAGAGAGAGGAGAGCCTCTTTTGCTTTTCCCAGAGAATGTTGAAGTACAGGGGCATGGCTGCTTTATCTGATATCCTAGCTGGGCCACCAAGCAGATAAATTGTTACCATAAAATGTAGGACAAAAATTATTGAGCAATGTTCTCCGAATGCGACGATAGATGGAGCCAACCAAATCGAAAGAATGTCCTGGAATAATTGTCCTTTTCGTGAAATTTTCACAATATTTTTATGTGTGATTGATTTAGCAAAATCAGAGTTCTTGGGTACCGGTGTATTGCTAACTATGGATTCGATGTTCTTCCGCATAGCATCAAAGTCATTGACAAAGATGCAATTCCTTCTTATGACCCAGAGTTAAAAGGGTATTTCTACAAATTCCCGATAATAGGTCTTGATGCAGGGTACATTGGGATTGGATTTACATCTTTTAGTTAATAGAATTTGATGTTTTTTGGGTTTGACGTTTTATTTCTTTATTGGTTTGACTTGAGGGATTAAATTAAAATACTTGATAATTTTGTTTGATTTTTAGGGAATATCAAATTAGATTATATCAGACTAGATTATAGATAGTAGTTTCAGATTTTCCTAAGTTATCTCTACGTAGTTGTCTCCTAGTTTGGTTTTTTTATGGAAGGGCTTTTGGTTATAGATATTTCATTCCTGGCACTTGTAAATTCAGTTTATCAAAAATCAGAAATTATCATTGAGAGTTCATCTCTGTGCGCTCCAAGGGCACGTGATTATGAGTTGAAACTCGATGACAACAACCATCTCGCTAACGAAGGTTAGGGGGCTTAGGCTCTGTGGATTGCTGTTCGTCTTTTCAAAGCAGAACCTGGAGTAGCAACTTGGTGGGATGCATCAGACTAAGGACGCGATTGCAAATCGACTTGGTGTCCTGGAGCTAGAGAGAAAACCGAGTGGGGACAACAAATTAAAAATGATGAAAATGTATAGGACTGAATTGATATGAATGCAATAAATTTAAGACTTTTTTGATACTTTTCGCTTGATTTAGTGTCATAGATCTAGAGAGAAGCTCGAGTGGGGACAGCAAAGTGGAAATTTCAAAAAATTTAGGACTAAATTGGTATTAATGCAATAGATTTATGACTTTTTTTTGGGTACTTTTCCCTCGACTTGGTGTCCTAGAGCTAAAGAGAAGCAAGTGGGGACAACAAAGTGACGCCGCGGTGGAATCGAGCCTGAGGCCAACAATTGGTAGACCTCTTACAGTGGATCATGATCACAAATGAACTTTTGAATTCTTAGATTACGGTGAAGATTGCCGTCACAACAGTCATCTCAAAGAATTGGATAAATTTACCTCAAAGTTCCTTATTGAAATCGTTAGTTGAATATTAAGAATTTTGTTTTTGCTATAGATGAATTCTTTTATTACATGTATATGCTGGAAATCAGCAAAGCAAACTTAATTTGTAGCAGATCAAAAGTAGATGTTTTCTATGGTAGGATTTGTTGCATATAAGTATACACTATTATGGAAGTAAGTTTGTCTCTTTTTAGAGATAACATAAAATCGAGACATTTCTCTCTACACGCCTTGTATGTTCACGCTTCAATCACGCATTTGCGAGTTTTACTTGTATCTATCCGTTTCTACTATGTCGAGAATTGGTGACCATAGGTTTGCAAGACAATAAAATTCAGTCATTCATCGAAAACATTTGAAATGTTTGTGGGATTTGATATTTTGTGTAGAAAATACTACAAAATGCGTTTGAATACGATTGGTCGAAATGAGACTTCATGGCGTAGAGACGATCCTACATGTAGACCGGCGTTGCTGAGCGGTGAACAGACTAGATGTTTGGGTAAGAGGGGAGGCGGATGGTCCGCCGGACGGTCATTGCTGGCCGACGGTCGGTGACGGGACGGGACGGCAAGCGGAGTTCCCGGAACATGTTGCAACATCTGCTGGATCATGGGCCGAAGGATCCGATTTGGGTTGGGCCTGCAAGAGGGGAGGGCCCATGGGAGAGTGAAGGCAGGGGCTCTGCCAGTTGGACATCACCGATTTTGTGGTTGAATATCTTCCTTTCTTTATCCTCTCCTCCTTTCTCATTTTGTTACTCCATCTTTATGCAGTTGCCCCAACAATACAGAACGTATATGTGTGTTTATGTGTATGTATATACCTACTTCATAATACACTCACAAAATTCGACCTGACACAACACGACGCAATGATACAATTTCATCTCGTTACTGAATTATAAAGTTCGAATTTGTTTTAATCCTATTTAAATGACATGATATATAAAATTAATACAACGAAAAACCCCAAAATTAGTACACGTGATAAATTTATCCCAAATTAATTTTTTGATTACTGAAAATCTTAAATTGATACACCTATCTCAAATTTATCTAAAATTAATTTTTCGACCACTAAAAACCTCAAATTGGTATATTTATAATAATATAGCTTTTGTTAATTTCTATTAAATTAGATTAATACCACAAAAAATCATAAATCGGTACACCTATACCAAACGGAGGATAAATTGGTACACCAATTAATTATCATATGTCATTCAACTCAATAATTTGATAGTAAAATTTAATAAAAACAAACGGGGGATAAATTTGTCACAAATTTACTCCAAATTATTTGGAGTAAATTTATGACAGAATATATCAATTTGGGACTTTCGTAATATTAACTCTAATATATATGTACGACACGACGTGAAATTACAATTTCATCCCGAATTATAGCATTCGAGTTTGTCCTAATCCTATTCAGATAACATAATATGTATGTGGTGGACCGACAGCTAGGCGCATGGTAATTGCTACGTGTTCCTCAACGCCAGTCCTCTCACCTCCCCACTCCATCAACGTGGCCGCTCCTCTAGGCATTCGCCGATCGCATCGGACTTCATAAATTCACTTTCCGGCGAAGAAGAGTTCGCAAATTTGAGAAGAGAGAGAGAGAGAGAGAGAGAGAGAGAGAGATGGCTGGAGAGACCTACTGGAGGAGAGCGGCGGACACCCACAAGGTGAGGGTGGGCGGCACAGCCGACGCGTGGAGGCGGCCGAGCGGCAAGAGCTTCCCGTACAACACGACCACCATGCTCGTCGGCGGCTTGCTCCTGGTCTCCGCCGCTGGACTCTACACGGTCTATGCCGACCGGAGGCACAAGGCTCGCGAAGTGGCGAGGGTGGCTGATCACGTCGCCGAGAGGCCGCCGCCTCCGCCACCACCGACGCCGGCTGATGCTCACCCACGAAAGTGAAAGAAATTGTAGCGAATACAAGCTTGTATTGACGGAGCCGAACTTTATATTTGCGCGTCTAGAAGGATATATATACTCGAAGAAATAAGATTTTAATATAACTTCGCTTTGTTGATTTCCTGAAATTCATGTAGACATGTGCTATTCATTAAACTCAAAACTTATTGCTCGAGTACGAGCCTAAGTTTCTTCGTGACAAACAAAGAAAGCATAAGACATGGAGAAATGTCGTGCAGCAGACACAGGAGCGAACTTTTTCATTTGTATCCAAATAACTCGAATTTGTGTCATAATCTGAAAAACAGTTCTTTTCCTTAAAAAATAAAAGAATTAGTATCACAAAAAATTTTAAATTGATATATTAGTTAAAAGTTACCTCAAATTAATTCTTTTATCACAACAAAATATAAAATTGTGACAAATTTATAAATTAATTTTTTTATTATTAAAAATTTCAAATTGATGCATTTACGATAAAATTATTTCAAATTATTTTTTTTATAATTAAAAACTTCAAAGCAGTACATTTATAATAAATTTACCCTAAATTTGATTAATATTATGAAAAATCACAAATTGATACATACGATAAATAAATGATAAAATTTCAAATTAATACACTTGATAACTATGGGTCATCTAACTCAGTAATTTGACCGTAAAATTTAACAAAAATTAATGAATGATGAATTTATCTTCAAATATATCAATTTGGGTTTTATTTGAGAAAATTTGTTACATCTCAAAAATTTGTTACTTATGATAGTTTGGGGTTTTTCATGAAATTAGATTAAAATAAAATAAAATAAATTACTTATGTAGACGTAATCAAACTGCCTCCAAGCAGGCGCCTTCATCTCGTTGACTGAACTACAGACCATAAAAAAAAAAAAAAAAAAAAAATTCTCATTGACTGAACTTGAATAGCATTTCCTCAACAAATACCCCTCACGGGAGAAGCACGTGCCATCATGGCTCACGTCCATGATGCAGAAGTCTCAATTGTTTTGGCCTCCTCCGCCAGGATTTATGCTTCTTATTTTAGGAGATAGTCCAGGAATACCTTGCCCTCGGCATTGCAATGGTGTATCCGTAATGTTATGCTGCTCCCTTCTTACCAAAACAATTAAAAACATTGCTTTCACTTCACAGGATATTTTGCAATAAAATAACGACACGAATGAGATTTTAGTTACGTTAAGGTTCAGCATTTACATGCAACTTTGGGCCTACTTTTTGGGCCTCCAAAAGTAGGGGTGTGCAGTCCAGTCCAATTTGAGAGCTGGACCGGACAATTTTGGATGGTTTCTTGAGTAATTTGTTCAATTCTTGATAATAACTGATCCAGCTCTCAATTCTATGTAAGGAACCGTTCGCCCAATTTCTTAATTTTTCTTTTTTAAGCAAACCCTATATTGGTAATGTATATTTCAATTTTCATTGAAATAGAGTAATGACTTTCATATGTAATATACATGAGTAAACCCTATGCTTTCCTCCATAAATTTGTTTGTCCATGTATATTTATTATTTAACATATGTTGATATGATGGCATGTAATAAAGTAATGACTACAAAATCCAGTGAAAGATTAGTTTATCATCAATTAGCATCAAAGCCTTGTAAAATAAACGAAACATAATGCTCTTATTTTTCTTTCAATGTTGGAAGACTCCACTTGTAAGGAATAGAAGAAACAAAACCAAAAGAGGACTCCTTAGTTTCAGGATTGACTTGGATCGAGTGGGTTGGTTTCCAATTCTACAAATGAGGGACGGATTTGATTCCAGATTGCAAGGTAGAACCAATCACCCCTACTCCAAAGACCATTTAGCGTTTATTAACTTAGTCTCAAGAGCTTTTGATGTGGATTTTTGATTTCCAAACCTCAAAGCCCACGCAAATTCTCCCTTGCGTTGAGCTTTTATCATTTTCTGAAAATGCAATTTCGAGCTAATAATTTTTTTTTCTTTTAATTTTATCCTCATTAAACTATGTAAATTCCAATTTTACTCTCACAGGTAGAGCAATATGGAGTCGTGCTCTCTAAGGCTGGTATGACCCAAGTAGATGGGATTGCGTGACCTCGTCTGCCTATTGCCTAGAGTCATGACAAGTCGACATTGCCCAACTTTTTTTTTCATCTTATTTTTTTTTTTAAAATTTAAAAATTACTTTGCAATAAGCATTTATAACAAAAAGTTTATCAAACAAAGCTTTTCATGTTTTTTTTTTTAACATTGTTTTTTTTTTGTCGGTCCTACTCTAATCCTACTCTATCGCTCACTCTCAGACTTTTGTCTTACTTCCTTGCAGGGCGTGGGTGTCGAAACCCACTCCTAATATGAAATCGTCCCCATCCCAATCTCCCCTGAGAAGGTGGGGATTTGAACCCCTCATCTCCCCCTTCTAAGTTGGAAGGGTGGCCACTGGGGCGAATTTTTTTTTTTTTTAACATTGTCTTAAAGTTTAATTTGTCCCAAATGCACTCGATGACCCTGATGCTTCATTCATGGACAAGGATAGGAAAATGAAATAAGCCTCCAAGCCCCACCAGTGGACCATATCGAAGCTCCAAAATTCGAAAATATCCACCACCCCCTCTAATCTCTTCATCTCTCATGGACGAATCCACGAGGTGAGGACGACGAAAGAAGGAAATACTTCTGGTCGAGCATCCATAAGTCTGCGTTCCATTCCAGATAAGCAAGCTCTCTCTCTCTCTCTCTGAATGGAATGTCGTGACTTCGCGTGCCATGCGTGTTCTCGCGGTGCCTTCTTTCGTGGCGAGCGGTTCGACCCACTTGTGTTGTCGCGTGGAAACGCGCCTCGGCTCTGATTTCACCTGCTGTGCGTAGCCACCGGGTCTTGTTATCTTCCCTCCTCGCCCCATGGCTGTTTTGACAATCTGCCCTTTTGCTTCTTGCTGCGTGAGTATTGGGTTCGGCCCAGCTGCGTCCGACTGTAGTTTACTTCCTGTGAGGAGTATCCATGGGTCAGCGGAAGCGTCGGTCTCTGGGGATTTGAGAGCTCCCAAGCGCTGGTCTATTGGAAAATCGAATGGGAACGGTAAAAAACGAGGTGGGTTCGGTTCGGTTGTTGTTAATTGTTCGAAAGATGGGATCTTTGCGAAGGGGCAGCAAAGAGGGTCCTTGTGTCGTGAAGAAGTTCTTGATGTACTGAAGATGAGCTCGAGCCCCGAGCAGGCTTTTGCGTACTTCAATTCATTTGCCGACTTGCCCCAGCGGGTCGTTCATACCACTGAGACTTGCAATTGCATGCTTGAAATCCTCAGGGTCCACAGGAAAGTGGAAGACATGGTGTTTGTGTTCGATATGATGCAAAAGCGAATAATCAACCGGAATTTGGGCACTTACTTGACTATCTTTAAGAGTTTGTACGTAAGAGGCGGCATTCGGCAAGCGCCGTATGCGCTTGAAAAGATGAGAAAAGCTGGTTTTGTTTTGAATGCTTATTCGTACAATGGCTTGATACACCTGCTGCTTCAGTCTGGTTTTTGTAATGAAGCTTTGGAGGTGTATCGAAGGATGGTTTCAGAAGGGCTGAAGCCTAGCATGAAGACTTATTCGGCAATCATGGTAGCTCTGGGAAAGCGAAGGAACACTGAAATGGTCATGAGTCTTCTGAAGGAGATGGATAATCTGGGACTGAAGCCAAACATATACACCTTTACTATATGCATCAGAGTATTGGGAAGGGCCGGTAAAATAGACGAGGCACATGAAATACTGAAGCGAATGGACAGTGAGGGATGTGGGCCTGATGTGGTTACTTACACTGTGCTTATTGATGCTCTATGTAATGCAGGAAAACTCAATGATGCCAAAGAGTTATTCTTCAAAATGAAAAATAGCAGCCACAAGCCTGATAGAGTAGCTTATATTACTTTGCTAGACAAATTTAGTGACCGGGGTGATGTAGAATCAGTGAGGCAATTCTGGAATGAAATGGAAAATGATGGTTATGATCCTGATGTTGTTATTTACACGATTCTTGTTAATGCATTTTGTAAGGCTGGCAATGTGGACGAAGCATTTGCCACTTTGGATGTCATGAAGAAGCATAGAATCTTGCCTAATCTGCATACATATAACACATTGATATGTGGCCTCCTCAGTGTAAATAGACTGAATGATGCTTTAGGAATTTTTGGCAGTATGGAGTCTTTGGGTGTAAAGCCAACTGCTTATACATACATCCTTTTCATCGACTACTATGGAAAAAAAGGAGATTGTAAAAGTGCTCTTGAGACATTTAATAATATGAAAGAAAGGGGCATCATTCCCAATCTTGTTGCGGTTAATGTGTCTTTGTATAGTCTTGCAGAAGTTGGAAAAATTGGTGAAGCAAAAGAAATCTTTTATGGTCTCAGAAATAGTGGACTCGCCCCAGATTCTATAACCTATAACATGATGATGAAGTGCTATATTAAGGTGGGGCAAGTAGATGAAGCCATTAAGTTGCTTTCAGAGATGATCGAGAGTGGTTGTGAACCAGATGTGGTCAACATCAACTGTTTAATTGACGCACTTTTCAAGGACAGTCGGCGGGATGAGGCATGGAAAATGTTTCATAGGATGACCATCATGAGGCTTGTCCCTACCACTGTGACATACAACACATTGCTTGCTGGGTTGGGGAAAGATGGTCAAGTGCAGAAGGTCCTCGAACTTTTTGAAAGTATGACCAGGAAAGGGTGCTCACCAAACACAATAACCTTTAACACAGTGTTTGATTGCCTTTGCAAGAACGATGAGGTGGATCTGGCCATTACTATGATGTACAATATGGCAGAGCTGGGATGTTGTCCTGATGCTTTGACTTACAACACTATCATCTTTGGTTTAATTAAGATTAACAGTGTCCATCGTGCATTCTGGTTCTTTTCTCAGATGAAGAAATCACTCTATCCTGACCATGTAACTATATGCACCCTCCTTCCTGGCATTGTGAAAGATGGTAGGGTTGAGGATGCTGTTAAGATTGCAGACAATTTTGTCAATCAGGACAGGGTCTGTGTTGATGGGGCCTTTTGGCAAGATTTAATGTCTGGTGTTTTAAGTGCAGCAGGCATATCCAAAGCAGTTGTATTTGCTGAAGAGTTGGTGTGTAACAGGATATGCCGAGATGACTCTGTGTTGATACCTCTGGTCAGAATGTTATGTAAGCATAAGAAAGCCCTTAATGCATATGCCATATTTGAAAAATTTACCAAGGACCTAGGGGTAATTTTAACAGTAGAAACATACAATTCTTTGATTAATGGGCTTATTGACATCCATCAGATGGAAAAGGCATGGGATGTTTTCAATGATATGAAGACTGCAGGTTGTGCACCAGATATTTTTACATACAACCTTCTACTCAACACCCTTGGAAAGTCTCGGAAACTCAAGGAACTTTTTTTATTGTATGAGGAGATGCACCGGAAGGGCTGCAAGCCTAACACCGTGACTCACAATATATTCATCTCCAGTCTTGTGAAGTCAAATGACTTGGATAAAGCCGTGGACTTGTACTACCATCTGGTAAGTGGAGATTTTAGACCCACTCCCTGTACATATGGCCCTCTCATAGATGGTCTCTTTAAGTCAGGAAGACTGGAGGAAGCAAAGAAAATCTTTGAAGAGATGGGGGACTATGGCTGCAGGCCTAATTGTGCAATATACAACATACTGATTAACGGGTATGGGAAGATGGGAGATGTGGAAAATGCATCCCTTCTATTTAGAAGGATGGTCAAGGAGGGAATAAGGCCTGATTTGAGGTCATACACCATTATTGTAGATTGCCTCTGTATGGTGGGCAGAGTGGATGATGCTCTGCACTATTTTAATGAGCTGAAACTAACTGGCCTTGATCCTGACTTAATTGCATATAATCTTATAATTGATGGACTCGGCAGATCACGTAGAATAAATGAAGCTCTCTTTTTTTTTGAAGAGATGCAGAATAAAGGTTTATGTCCTGACCTCTACACGTACAATTCCTTGATACTCAATCTAGGGATTGCTGGAATGGTAGAAAAAGCTGGGAAAATGTATGATGAAATACGCCTTAATGGCCTTGAACCAAATGTCTTCACGTATAATGCTCTTATTCGGGGATACAGTTTGTCAGGAAAACCAGATTCTGCATATGCAGTCTACAAAACGATGAGGGTCGGTGGCTGCAGCCCCAACCAGGGAACATTTGCGCAGCTCCCTAATTAATCACTGTTGGCTTTTGACCGTGCTTTACAATCTGTTTCTCCTTATGGCGAGTCCATAATGAAGACAAGTTAGGTACTCTCCTTTCTTGAACCTGTAGTGATGTTTTTGTCTTATGTACACTACAATTTTCGTTAAATTGTTTGTAAAATGTGTATTACTCTCATATTTTGGTTGAGCAGATTTTCCGTCATGCACTTTAACTTGTTTATCTTGGTAAAAGTATTTTTTTTTTTTTCAAAAAGCCCATGTGGGGATTCTTACAGAATACTGTTGATTATTTAGGTTGAATTGCGAAAGATTTGGACCGATTGACATGGCTGTTGTTTATGCTTTGCATGCTGCACAAGATGCTTCTCTGAAGTTAGAATTCGGATTCTTCCTCTTTGCAAAACATTGCCTCTGGTAAGGATTTTTACCAGGACAATAAATAGTGGAGCATTTAAATAGATATGTTCTGACTGAGGTCACCTCTTAGAGCTAAGACAGACTAGATGTTCGCCTACTTTTGAATTCTGTGTAAGTAGAATTTATTAATGGTGTGCTATGATGGTCCAGGTACGTTTCCGCGTCCGTGTAGGTTGTCATTAATCTGTTGTACATACTCCAGAGTCAACTGTAATGGAGATCAGAACGTGGAGAGCAAGCTGCTGTTGTTGAGGATATCACTGTGGAATTCCTGGATGGTGGGTTCATCCATAAAGCAAATTATATATACCATAGTTCTTGGTGGCTACATTTATTTTTGAAGCTTCTATCAACATCAAATGTTTTCCTTCTGTAGCCATTTTGCAATTAAATCACTTGATTGATCCCTTCATCTAGGAAGAGCTTTGGTAATTAACTCTTCTCTAGGTAGCATCTAACCTGGTTGACTCTTGGTGATCTGTTCTTTAGGATGACACCTTGTAATTAACATTTGTACAGCAATTACAAATGTATTATAGGAATTTGTAATTTCGGATAGGAAGTATTTATCTCCTGTCTTGCTGGGAGGATAGCTTACAGAGGAAGTGTCTATATGGGATTACTGGTGATGGGGGAGTGGAGCCTAACCTCGTGTTTGGTGCATCTGGCGTTATTGATTTCTCTAAATTCTTAACAAAAAAAAAAGAAAAATTATGTAATGTATATTTCTAACTATGCTATTGGACCGTATGCTTTACATTATGGTAGAGCATTTCGAGTGGCTGTGGCTCCTATAACTTCTGCTTTCTGTTCGAAGCTTTCAGATCAGTTTTGTACTTGAGCACCCACAGTTGAGTGAGGACCGGTTGAGTTCCGTTCAAATGAATTGGAGTGATGAGCTGCTCATCGTAACTGAGAAAGCTTTGCCTGATCGTTCCAACTTCGGCCTGTTGGGTTGATCCATGTCCAACATGCAAAGCTGATTCCGAAACGGGCTCTGTTGGAGAAAGATAACTTAGACTGGTTTTGCAATTCTATTTCATTCGTAACTGGGGCTCTGTAAGTGTTCTCTTATCTGCCCTCATTCGTCTTCACTCATCCAAAAAAATGGATTGTGGTTTTCCCGTTATCGAACGTAAATTTGTTACCAGATTTCGTCGTTTGGGCCTTTCGAAAACCTGACAAGCCACCGGCCAGTTGAACCCTATTTATATCAGCTCAAGTTTTGCTCCTTTACATAAACGTGACATGCTACCTCAGCAGAAACTCTGTTCACGTACACCACCGCCGGAGAGACCGAGAGAGGAGAGACGGAAAAGTCGAAGCAGGAACTGTTGGTCTTCCATCGGGAAACTTTATCGCTGCTCTGTGAAGTATTCATCAAAAGTTTCAAATTCGGTACTTGAAGTAACTTTGCATTCTCTCCAAGCCGGCAAATTCTTGACGATTTTGCCGAAACCGAGGACGTAGAACCACTCTTCTCACCAGACGAAACTCTGCAATTTGTCAATGCTCGAATCTGATGAACGGTCCAAGGGAATTGACCCTCTAGATTACATGTTCGAGCTGGTGAACAGGTATTTTCCTTGTTGATTTTGGACCTGTTCGAGTCATGTTTATGATCTAAACTTGTCGCATGGTTGTGATGGGTTGCGCTATCTTTCCTTCGACACCGCGATCACCTGATTTTGTCGCATTTAGTAGGAGAGCCAAGTCAGTGAATTGGGTACTGTGAAATATTTCAAAAGTCGCCTGGAAGCTTTCAACGTTCAATTCAAGTTGGACAATTAAAATAACTCTTGACTAAACTTCTTTCCGATTAGTCAAATTGAAGAGGAATCCTATTTTATTCAAAGGGAGGAATCCCCTTGGTCTTCTTTTTCCAATTAGGTAAAGAAAAGCTCGTCTAAATCGAGTCAATGTTCATAAAAGAAAGGTGGAATCCAGATTTTGCCATTATTTTATAGTGTGCCGATAACTTCTAATGGATTGTACCGTTCACTCCACTGGACTTTGATGCCGTTTCACCATTGGACACGACATCTTGGATTCTACATTTCATTAAATTTTTGTAATTTTCGAACGCACTTGATATTTTTCTTTTAGTAAATTTCCAGAAATTGCGGTTTTACTGGTAAAATGAAGTTTCCACAAATAGGAAAATAATTCAGGAGTGAGTCCCAAGCAGAGCATTCTCATAGTGTCATTCAATGTTCGAACTTGGTGAAAGCTGTTGGCACAATTTGGCATGAATAAGTGTAAGGCAAAACTCAATTTTCCAAAGAATCTGAACTTCTTCAATTGTGGCAATGAGACGGGAGAATTACTCAAAAAAGTCTTAAACTTTGGTTATATCAATTCAGTCATAAATTTATTTTTTTGGCTAATTAAATTCCAAACCTTTTATAATTGTGCCAATTCAATCATTCTGGCCAAAATTGGCCGGCTGGCACTGATGTGGCCGTTGGTCGACGCCGACAACAAATTTTTTTAATAATATTTTATTTTTAAAATTATTTTTTGAATTTTTAATTATTTTTTTTACCTCTCTTCCTCCCTACTCCTTCCTCCTCCCCCCTCCTCCCTTCTTCTTCCTTTGGCTTCGGCGACCAGCTAGCCCTCGTCAATCGCTGGGTGAGGGCGAGCTCGCCCAGCCATCGACGAGGCGAGCCTCCATTGGATTTGGCGAGGGCTTGCTGCTGGGGGAGGGGTAGCTCCCTCCTCCTCCCTTCTTCTTCCTTTGGCTTCGGCGACCAGCCAGCCCTCGTCAATCGCTGGGTGAGGGCGAGCTCGCCTAGCCACTGGCGAAGCGAGCCTCCATCGGATTTGGCGAGGGCTTGCCTTGCTATTGCTGGGGGAGGGTAGCTCCCTTAGCCACTGGCAGGGCGAGCCCTCGCCAGATTCAGCTAGGGCTTGCCCCCTAGTGGCTGGGGGAGCTACCCCTCGCCTAGCGACAGTGAGGGAGTCCTCGCCTCTCGCCCAACAATGGTGAGGCAAGCCCTTGCCAGATCCGGCGGGGGCTTGCCCCCCGCCAATGGCTAGGCGAGCTCGCCCTAGCCTAGCGACAGCAAGGTGAGCTCGCCCGGCTACCTTAGTCCTGCGACCGGTGAGGGGTGGCTGATCGTTGGAGCCAAAGGAAGGAGGGAGAAGGGGGAGGAAAAAAAACAGAGAGATAAAAAAAAAGGTCAAAATGATTAAAAATTAATAAAATAATTCGAAAAAACAATTTTAATATGCACACAACGATACCAACCATGCCTCAATCGGAGCTCCCACGTGCCTACATTTGCAAGTGCTGAAAACTTGTTTTTTAGTTAATGAGTCGGGGTCAGTCAACGATTCAGGTGAACAGGTCGGGTCGACTCGACTAGATGACCAGGGCATGGCTGCCGCGCCTTATGACCGCATGTAGGGGCGTGTGTGGCCTCCCTCGGTAGCATGCCACTCCTTGTTCTTTTCATCTTGACAAAAACTACTTGCCTATTTAATCAAAAATGATTTTCATTGGATGGAACTTTGAGAAGTAGCCCCAAACAGTACGGTCGAGTGTTGATTTCCATACCTGAGCAGCCATTGGTACTAGTTCGCCCATTTAAATGTTGTTGATTTATGAGTTAATATCAGGAAAAACCTCCAATTGATACAAATGCGACCCGAATCGATTCGTGTTTTTGGGCCGATACTTGTTTGTATATCATTTCAAAATTGGAAGACAATAAATTCTTGACTATATTAACATTAACAAACTTCATATCGCACCCGACAATTAGTATATCATCTACATAAAATGATAGGATCATAAATTAATATTTGGTATAGATATTGCGAATAGGTACCGACGGCCACTCAAGTATGGAAATCGACACTTGACTGTACTGTTTGGGGCTGCTTCTTGGAGTCCCGTCCAACGAAAATCGTTTTTGATTAAATGGGTTGATAGTTCTCGTTAAGACGAGAAGAATGAGAGGTGGCACGCTGTCGAGGAGGCCGCATGCACCACCACACGCTAGAACAGTCCAATGCATGTGCGTCATGTGCCCGCCAACCGATGGAGGCATGATTGATATCATTGGTGACGTTAGCCACACCCAAGTCATCTAGTCGAACCTACCCGACCCGTTGACTAAAAAAATAAAATTTCACTGACGTGTGAGAGCTCCGATTGGGGTATGGATGGTGTCTTTGTGCTCATATTGAAAGTATCTTCACTGTGATATACTTTATTAATTTGATTGACCTCGGTGAGGGTATAACCCAAGACTTTTTCCTATCAATGTCTTCGATGTACCCAATATTTTGTTGTATAATGAATTATGGGTAATCCTTTTATTTTGTATTCATTATAGAAACTAAAGTAACAATCATACACCGTCCTAGAAAATCAAGGACGTGGGAACAAAGATTGAATCTTCTTAAATTAAAAAAAGAATTGGACAATTATCAATGGGATGATAATGTTAACATGTTAGAGCATGTTATCAAGTTCAATGAAATGATCCAACATATAATTTGGGAGGATTTTCTTATGAAATATGTGACAGGGTTGATGCCTTAAAAAATACCTTTCCCAAAGTTCGGCAAATCATTGTAGATGAACTTTGGGAAGTCGACTTTTGCGATGAATATTACCTGGTGCAAATATGAGAGATTTGCAAGTCTTCCCTTGGTTACCAAACTCCACTGTTATACTTCCAGAGGAATTTTATGAGTCTATTCCTGTTTTTATGAAGATTAAGAAATAATTATGTTATTTGTTTTAGATTTGTTGCCTTTAGTACCCTTTTCACTATTGATATCTCCTCTTTTATAAGACTTATGTATTGTTTATGGATTATTTAGTTATGAATATTCAATGGCATTTTTTTTTATATTGATATTTCCTTATGCATATTATATAATAAGTGGGAAGTTCTAGAAAGTTTTGGGTAACCTAAAAGAACTTAATTTTGTAGAAATAATTATATTAATGATAATTTCAAATTAAGATTTTCAGATTGTAATGGGTTTTTTTATAAAAGGTGTTGGGCCATCAATGTTGGGCCAAACTTGGCCCGTAACTCAAAAAAGGGCCCATAAGAGAAGGTGGTTATTTTTGTGTAAAATAAACTGCAATATAAAAAAAAAAGTTAGAAAAAGGAAGACAATAGATAATGTTCTGCGAGTTTTCGTTTTTTGTGGATTCTCTCTCTTAAATAAAATAACTCAAAGGCTTCAATCCATGATCGAAGGATCAATCCCTCTCGAGATTGCAGCATCATTCAATTTGTGGAAAATAAAGTACGTCCATCTTGGTGATGTACTTTACAATTGGTGTTACAAGGATCCTCGGCCACGATTCCACATTTGTGTTTTAGTATTACTTGATAGTTTGAGTATCTATTTTATTATGAATCCGTTTCCATCATTTGTATTAGAGTGTAGTGTTGTTGTTTATAAATGGATTAATGGTAGGAATTCATGAAATGATTGCAACGAATGCTTAGGGGTAAAAACTCAACACCTGACTGTTCTATTCGATGCCATTTCTTGAAGTTCCATCTGACAAAATTTATTTTGAAAGTGTAGGATTGTAGTTCTCGTCAAGACGAGAAAAACGAGTGGCGGCATTCTATCGAAGGTGGCTGAACGCGCCTCCACGCGTGGCTAGAAGGCACTAGGGCATCAATGCATGCACGGTGTGCGTGCAGCAACCATTGGCTCATGCACGGCAAGCGCTTGCAGGAGCAATTACCTTTTTGCCCTCGCCACTTTCCGTAAAATTGCAATTTTGCCCCCAATAGCGTTTTTGCGATTATGTCCTTCATTTTCTGTCGATGTTACAGTTTTGCCCCTCAACTGACCCGACCTAGCTGACTCGTTGACATGACCCGGTTGACTCGTTGACTCAACCCGGTCATCCTTTGACCTTCATTGACCGTTGACCGTTGAAAAAATAGAATGAAATACTGATGAAATGCATTATGAATTACGTGTAATCCCCTTTTCTTTGTCCTGCATTAGTTGTAGGAACAATGATGTGTTTTGTGCACACCCCTTTATTTGTTAGTACGAATGAACAGAAGGCGAGACTTGAAGGGCTAAGAGCTATCGATGGAATGATGGTGATATAGTGACGCATGTGAACATGGTCAACAAGATGATACAAGAAATCATTTGGAATGGTTACCCTATGATTGATTTTGAAAATGTGCTGGCCTTAATGAACACTCTTCCATCTAAATGGCAATCGGTGTTAGATAGCTTATGGGAGGTTAACATAGTTCTAGTTTATAAAAAACTTGCAATAGAGTTTTTGGGAGAATACCATAGGATTGAGGTAACGAAGACTTCAATCCTCGGATTTAATGTAACTTAGTGCAAAATGAATGTGCCTTGAAGGAGTCATAATGGATCTCCGAGAGTCTTTTTGTGGTTGCCCAACGTGACCTTAGAATTTTCAAAAGAATTTTCTAAGAAATTTGAAAAGTCTTTATCTGTTTATGAGATAGTTGAATATCTTTGAATTTATTTATTAATCATTTTTCTTAAGTTGGTTTAAGATATCTTAGGTGTAAATATCTCTTTCCATGTTGATGTTGATATCTTTCTATTGGACATATTATTTCGTGTTAATGACATGTTTAGTTAATGAAAGTTCAATGTTATTTGTTGTTGTCTATTATTATTTTAATTTACAATTATTTGTAGAAAGTTCAAGAAAGTTTTAGTGACTTTGGAGAACTTATTTTTGCATAAATGATTATATTAATGATAATTTTACGTTAGGAATTTTTGATGATGATTGGAAATAAAGTGACATTTCGACTCTAAAACTTATATGATCTTATTCATTAATATGATTAGTTTATGCAAAATAGATGCATGAATGATAGGCATTAATATTTCGTGCATGTGTGTCTAATATGTTCGGATTCAATGGTTTCGGTAACTAAGAGCATAATCGTTGAATTGAACAAAGGAAAGAATTAAATGGTAAAAAGTATGAGATATTGAATATGAAAATTCAATATGTGCTAGAAAAGTAGAAGTACTAGAAGCTCTTAATCAAGTTATGGAAGAACTTGAGGATGCCATGCGCCACCTTGAGCTGGCAGAGGACCGCCTCCTAACAGCTAAGTCAGAAACATATATTTATTATGCTGATTCTAGCTCACAAGGGGCTTCGAATTTCAAGCGCAAGCATCTTGATTTGTTTAAAAGGTGGAAAGGCAATGAAGCGAGCCCTTCAAGCAAGAAACTAAGACTTGACCAACATAAAAGAGGAAAACGTCCTCATGTGAAGAAAATGTTAATGATGAAATGTTACAATTGTAGTAAGATGGGTTACTTCGCTCGCGATTGTGGCGAGCTAAAGAAGGTAGACATCCTTTATGTTATTAAGTGCGCTACTTTTGTATTAAGTTTGATTTTTCTAAATGAATCTAATCCTTTATAGATTGTAGATTTGGAAGCAACATATCATGTAATGAAATATAGAAATGCCTTCATGGAGTTTCAACGACATCTAACTGGAACAAAATGGATCTATATAGAGAACAAATCCAAAGCTAAAGTAAAAGGGATTGACACTTGCTAATTAAATATGCGTGATGGACGCACTTTGTTCCTACATGATGCATTATATGCTCCGAAAATTCATTGGAATTTAGTATTTGTGTTAGTGTTGGTTAAAATTGATTTCAGTTTGAACTTCCATAATAGTTGTGTGAATTTGTAGTTGGGTACAAATTACTATGGTTGTGGATACTTTCTAGATGGTTTTATTGTGTTGGATGTTGACTATAGTAATGTCAATGTTTGTTATTTCCTTTTCGCATCTTCTAATTCATATGACAATGATGTGAATGTATGGCATCCTAGACTTGGTCATATTGGTCAATAACAAATGAATATATTTGCCAAAGAGACTTCTTGGACAATATTAAAAAAGTCGATTTGCCTATATGCGAGTATTGCCTAGCAAGGAAAACAATAAGGAAACCATTTGAAAGAGGAACAAGAGCTAAATTTCCTTTGTATTTAATCCATTCTGACATTTGTAGTCCAATAAATGTGAGAGCAAAGCATGGGATGTATATTTCATCACGTTTATAGATGATTATATTCGATTCAAACATGTCTATTTGATTTCTCATAAATTTGAGGCATTAAGTTGTTTTAAGAAGTTTATGAGCTTTGTAGAAAATCAACTAGATAAGAAAATAAAAGTATTAAAGTCTAATCGAGGTCGAGAATATCCATGTGATGAGTTTAGAAATTTATGTAATGAAAAATGAATAGAAAGATAGTTTTCAATTCTCTATACTTCTCAACAAAATAGTGTTGTGAAAAGGAGAAACAGAATTCTACTGGAAATGTTTAGGTCCATGATAGTGCATGCTAACTTGCCTATAACTTTTTTGGTGATGCTTTGTTAACTACTATATATATACTTAACTGTGGACCTTTCAAATCAATTACTTCTATTTCATATGAGTTATGAACAGATAGAAAAACCGACTTAATTTTGCTTAAACCAAGGGATTGTGCTGCCAATCCTTACGAACCCTCTCACAAGTATGAGAAATTGGGTACTAGATGCAAGAAAAGTATTTTCATAAGGTACTGAGAGCACTCAAAGAGTATGTATTTATAGGAGAGCAAGAAAGTGAGAGTATAACTGAATTGAATTCACGAGATGCTACATTCTTAGAAAATGAATTTCCTAAGAAGGGTGAAATAGGTGAGGATTACTCCATATTTCAAATCTTGGATCAAGATAATAAACTTAATGGAGTTTGTCCAAGTGGGAGCAATGTGAGAAGTGATGAATTAAATTTGACTTAATCTCAATTACAACTACCTAATAAGACGATATTTTCATTATCTAATCCGAGTGGAAGTGTAATAGAGAATAATGTGTAAAGTGTACAATATTTTGTATGGCGAACAAGTCGTAAAAGTATTATTCGTTAACATTTTAACATTGAAAATGAAACTTTCATGGTCACTTCACAAGATGAATATGAGTCAATAAATGTAAATGAGACTCCAAATTACCCTAATAAGGAAAAATGGATGCGTGTAATGAAGAGGGAATTGAGTGAATGAGGTCAAACCATATTTGGGAACTAGTTGATCTTTTAAAAGGACGCAAAGCCATTGAGAACAAGTGGGTTCTCAAAATAAAGCGTAAAACTAATGGCTTAATAGAGAAATATAAGGCTCACCTTGTAGCGAAATGGTGTAATCAATAGGAAGGAATTGATTGTGAGAAAATCTTTTCTCCTGTAGTGAGATTTATCTTAATTCACTTTATTTTGGTAATAGTAACTTGTATGGATCTTGAACTACATTAAATTGATATAAAGATTACTTTTCTCAATGGAAAATTAGAATAAGAGATTTATATGAAACTGTGAAAGAGATAATTATTTTCTATTATTAAAAAGTGAAAAGAGGTATAAATATATATGCTCATATGTGCTTAACCCTACTCATAACTAAGTTACTATTTTACCCTTATTACTCATAATATTTATCAACACTCCCCCTCAAGTTGGGATATAATTATCAAATAAACCCAACTTGTTACATAAGACGCTCACTCTATTCCCCCGTAGAGATTTCGTAAAAATTTCCGTGAGTTGATCCTCCGATTTTGTATGTTGTAGAATAACCTCGCCTTTCTGAACTTTTTCTTGCACAAAATGACAATCAACCTCAATATGCTTAGTTCGCTCATGGAAGATTGGATTAGATGCAATATGAATAGCGGATTGATTATCACAATATAGCACTGATGAATTTGATGGTGACATTCCAATCTTTGATAGTAACATTCTCAACCATAGTAATTCACTTGTCACATGTGCCATAACATGATATTCAGCTTCAGCACTTGATTGGGAAACTACATGCTGTTTCTTGCTTTTCCATGCAACTAAATTATCCCTAAGAAACACACAATAGCCTGAAGTAGATCTCCTATCCACAGGACATCCAGCCCAGTTGGCATCAAAAAAGCCTGCAGTGTTTAGATGGCCATAATTCTTGAACTGTAGTCCTTTACCTGGCGCTCCTTTCAAATATTTGATGATTCGAAGTACAACATCCCAATGAGTGGTATGAGGAGAACTCATGAATTCACTTACTACACTAACCGCGAAGGACATATCAGGTCTTGTGATAGTAAGATAGTTTAACTTACCAACTAACCTTCGATACTTTGTTGGATCATGTAGTAATTCTCCATGTTCTACATCAAATTTCATATTGGGATCCATAGGGGTATTGACTGGCTTTACTCCAAGAAATCCAACCTCACCAAGGATGTCCAGTACATACTTTCGTTGTGATAAAAACGATGAGACAACGATGAGACAAAGGCAGAGAAGGTAGGAGATAATTGATCATATGACAAAAACTTTGAAATAGGATGACACGTATGAACACAATCAGAAAGACCAGAATAGGGAGAATAACGATCAATAGGACGACCAACACAAGAATGTGTACCTTTTCGAGATGCAATGGGTGGATTAGGATCAGAGGCTGGCATTGCAACTAATGAGGGAACAGATGAATTAGGTGCTGATGAAGGCTGTATTGTCATAGTTGGAATGGTAGTTCGTTGATGATAGGTGCGGTCAGCAAACTGAAATTTGTTGGAGGTAGCTGGAGAGATGGAAGGCAGTGGAAGCATTGGTAGGACACAATCATCACTATCACCATGTGTCTGTGGAACATTCTAAGAAGGAAAATATGACTGATCTTCAAAGAACGTCAAATCTGTAGACACAAACATATGACTACGACTAGGACAGTAACATTTGTATCCCTTTTAAGTTCGAGAGTATCCCACAAAGACACATTTTTCAGCACGAGGATCCAGTTTATCAAGACCTGGAGTAAGATTATATACAAAACAAACACACCCAAAAACCCGAAGAGGTAAGGAAAAAAGAGGACGATTTGGATGTAAAATTGAGAATGATGTCTTCCTTTGAAGAACAAAAGTGGGAAGCCTATTAATTAAATAACACACTATAAGAATAACATGGCCCCAAAAGTATTTAGGTAGATGCATATGAAACATGAGGCAACGGGCGACATCAAGAAGATGGCGATTTTTACGTTCAGCTACACCATTTTGTTGTGGAGTGTATGATTAGGACGTTTAATGAATAATACCATGAGATTCCAGAAAGGGCTGGAAACTAGAAGTTGTAGCAAGGTATTCTCTAGCATTATCTGACTGTAAATGTTTAACATGGATATTAGATTGATTCAACACTTCAAAATAGAATAATTGAAAGCAATGAAAAATCTCTGTACGATCTTTTATTAAGAATAACCAAGTCATTCGGGAAAAATCATCCACGAATGTAACAAAATATTTGAATCCAAAGACATCAGACACACGACATGGACCCAATACATTTGAGTGAACCAACTCAAATGGACTAGACACACGATTCTGTATACGGGAAGGAAAAGAAGCTCTATGATGTTTACCAAATTGACAAGCTTCACACTGAAAGAAACTCACAGACTTAGACTTAGGAAATAGATGTCGAAGTAGGTTTGGTGGTGGATGACCAGCACGACAATGCATCCAATATACATCAGTGGATGTCTGTTTCACAGTTGCGGCGGCTAACACCTTCTTATCAAGATAGTACAGGCCATTTGATTCATGTCCCCCACCAATCATCTGTCCAGTCCTCAGATCCTAAAAAACACAATGAGAAGAGGAAAAGGTCACGGAACAATTTAGTTCTTTGATCAATGAGCTAATAGAAATCAAATTATAAGGAGATTTTGATATGTGAAGGACAAATGATAAAGAAAGAGAGGGACTCAAATGAGCAACTCCCATACCAGTAACCTGAGACTGTGAACCATTTGCTAATGTAACTGAATTTGATAATGAATGAGATGTAGAGTGAAAAGACGACAGTAGGTTAGAGTTACCAGTCATCTGATTGGTAGCACTAGAGTCTATAACCCAAGAATCAAGCGATGTAGACAACAAACACGATGAACTACCTTTAGAGGTTTGTGCCAGAGTTGCAGTAGGAGCTGAAGATCCTATCACTTGTTGGGAGCGAACCAATCTATCATATTCAGTCATCGAGACAATGGTATATAGGTTTTCATAATATCATAATGACATATGACTTTACAATTAATGATAATAATCATTGCGTATATATCAAAAGATCCAAATATCAATTTGTAATCACATCATTATATGTTGATGATATACTAATTGCCAGAAGCAATATGGAGTTTATTAATACTATTAAGGGTTGGTTATCTTTCAATATTGAAATGAAAGACATGGTTGAGGCTACATATATTCTTGGAGTTAAGATTTCAAAAGATCGTTCAAAAAGATCATTGTCTCTTTCACAAGAAACATATATAATAAAGGTTCTTGAATGATTTCGTATGCAAGACTACAAACCCATAGATATTCAAGTTGCAAAAGATGAAAGATTAAGCCATAGACTGTGTCTAAAAACTCCACAAGATAAATAACAAATGTAACATGTTCTTTATGCTAGTGCTATTAATATATGTTATGATGTGTACAAGACCTAACATATGTTTTGCAGTTAAAATGGTAAGTATGTACCAATCTAATCTAGGTCAAGTACATTGGACAACTGTAAAAAGAATACTGAGATATCTGAAGGGTATTGCTAATTATTCATTGAATTATCAAGGAAACGATTTGTAGCTTGAATGCTACTTAGATGCTTATTGGGGAGGAGATTTAGATGAAATGATATTTATCTCTGGATTTATTTTCTTTTTGATTAATGACGCCATATCTTGGAGCAATAAAAAGTAAATGTGAATAGCCTTATCCATGATGGAAAACAAGTTCATGGCATTATCAGCAACAGTACAAGAGGGTGTTTAACTTAAGAGATTTTTGAATTATTTAGGTGTTGTTAAGAATACTGCAAACTTATTGTTAGTTAACTGTAATAGCCAAGCAGTGATAGAAGACACCAAGGATCTGAAATATCATGGCAAGACAGATACCGAGTAAACTTTGTCAGGGATATGGTTTCACGAAAATATATGAACTTGCAATACATATTTATACAAAGAATTATAGCAGATCCTATGACGAATTCAATATCTAGAGATGTTTTATGTAGTCATGTAAAATCTCTAGGATTGCGTAGAGATTGATGTACCAAATATTATAATTTCTCTAAGTATTCACATTTAATGAAGTTATTTCAATTATTAATGTCTATGAGTTTTATTTGATGTTTATATGTAGCACCCCCTCGGCACACTCTCCCATCCGATAGGGACGCCACAGGTACTTAACTTTTATCCTACTACATACTAGTCCTTTAACTTTCCAATTAAAAGGAAACTATAGTTCATTGGGGTTGATCAATAAAATTCTTCATCCCTTTTTTTTTTTTTTTTGTAAAGGTCCCGGCGCAGCTCATCACGGAAGCATAAACGAGTCTCACTATCCCTTACTCCAATAACAATAATGCAATGCACACCAAGTATTCACCATATAAAATGATAAAGCCGAGTCGCTTTTATTATATTTTCACGATGGACATCTCGGGTCGGTAAAGCAAAAGGCCAAGATTTTTAACTATACTTGGCTATAACTCAAAAGAGAACTCGACCCTACATCAAACATGTACACCTCTCCATCAACAAGCGTCGGCCATCCCCAAAAAGTGTCAGCTCCCTCCAGTCACATGCGCCATCACACCCAACCCGGTGCATCGGGTGGCGGTGGTGGTAGCATCCCTAGCATCACTTCACCACGCCGGACATGAACAGACAAAAACTCCTGGACAACCGGGCCATCAACCAGACCCACATCGTACATCACCAAGACGCGAACTCGAACAAACACCAGACCAGGTACACTAACACAGGAATGCTCCGTGCACTCCACCTCAGCATCAGAGGGCAATCCATAATAAGTACCACGCGCAGCTGGGAGCAAAGGCATCTTTCTAATCTGAAATGTTAATCCCCAAAAGGGGTGAGTACAACCACTCAGCAGTAAAGATCCACCAAACTACACAATGCGTCAAACAGAACAATCAAGGTATCATGAACAAAACACATATCATTCATGCATTCAAACATACCTCACCTTACAGCCATACATATGTCACCATGCAATGTGCATATACCACAATGCACTTATACATATATCATCAAGCAGCCATTCATATATCACCATACAACGTGCATATACCACCATGCACTTGTACATGTATCATTAAGCAGCCATTCATATATCACCATACAACATGCATATACCACCATGCACTTGTACATGTATAATCAAGCAGCCATGCATATATCACCATACAACGTGCATATACCACCATGCACTTGTACATGTATCATTAAACGGCCATGCAATATCACCATACAACGTGCATATACCACCATGCACTTGTACATCAAGCAATCATGCATATATCACCATGCCATATGCACACATCCATGCGCATGATTCAATTCTCAATCTTTATCTTTCAATTAGATCATATCATTTTTCTTCCCAGGGATCAATGTTTGCATCCCACAATTTATCGCTCGCATCCAACCTGGTATCACGAGGAGCCTCCAGCACACACCTCCGGGCATCTGGCACACACACTCTAGGCATCTCGCACCTCAACTAGCATCACGAGGAATTTCCCCGGCACACACCTCCGGGCATCTCGAAAACTCTCGAGGACGTCCGGCACACACACTCCGAGCATCCGGCACACACACACACACACTCCGGGCATCCCGACACTGCTGGGGCATCGTCGGCTCACACCTCCGACGGTCTCGTTATTATCACAATTCATATTCACATATGCATCTCGATTTCAACATGGCATTTGATGCAACAATACCAAGGATTCAACTAGATTTCATGTCATATAACATGCCAAATGTCACCACATATGCAGCACAATCAATCACACAAGGTATTATATCACATGGAGCACTTCATTTATTTTTGAAAAGAATGCAGCAATTTTCGGATAAAACAGAATGTACTCCTTTAGTTAAAAACTCTAGAAAATTAGTAAATGGTATTAATAAATTCTGAAAATTTGACACATTATAGAAAAGACCTAAAGGAAAATATTTCATGAAGAACACCATCCCAAAACAATCTCACACAATTCAGTACGGTCCATGCATCACAGCTTCCAAAATTTCAACATTTCAGTTTGCACAGTTTCGGAAATAATTTCCATTAAATACCCAAATGAACTCCAAAAATTATGAAATTTTGATATGTTATATAAAAGTCCTAAATTTAAATATCTCGTAAAGAAATCGAAATCCAACTCGTTCTATATTAATAGTTATAGACGATTAATTCCTCCTGTACTCGGTGTCGTTTTTCCAGATTATCTTCTTTTAAAGGAAACTCGTTTTACCGACCTACATATGTCCGTTTCTTCTAAATTTCCAGTATGTTATTCCTCAGAATATTATCTACAACTTTAATTAAGGACACACGATCAAATTTTAACTGGATGATTTTATAAAAATCACAGAATCATACTAGGTCAAGGTAGCATTTTCCCAGATCCAGTTTCTTCAAAGGACAACGATTTCACCGACCTATAATTATTCATTTCCTCTAAATTTTTGCTATATTTTACCTCAAGAAGTCCTCTACAACTTTCATTAAGGAATCAAAGTGAGATTTTTGCAAGAAAGCTACTTTACAGTCCACGAAATCACTAAAGGTCAGCACAACAAATTCCAGATCTAGTTTCTCCAAAGAAAAATCATTTCACTAACCAATACTTGTCCGTTTTACCTCAAATTTTAGTATGTTATTCCTCAAGATGTCCTCTACAACTTTCATTAATAGATCGAAGCGAGATTCCAACTAAAAGGTCACATGCAGCTCACAAACTCATGAATGGTCGGACTGATTTTTCCAGAAAACAGCATGCTAGGCCAACAATTTTCTCCCCAAAGCTTCGAAATTTCATCACTTCCACCACAACCGAAATTCACCATTTTCTACACACACATCACAGCAAGCAAAGGGTAGGTTTTCAGACTCTACTTGCCTCTAGCTCAAGCGAAAGCAACGAACGGAGGGGCAAGGCGGCTCGACGGACGCACGGTGGCCGGTCTCCTCGTCCTCCTCTCTTGCACGCACGCTCGGTCTCCCCCTTCTCTCTTCCTTTCTTCCTTTCCTTTCTCTCTTTCTCTTCTCTCTCTCTCTTCGGTCGAAATCCCCCTCCTCAATCCGGTTTCCCCTTCATCATTAGCTAGTAATCATTGGTTTACATGCAAGATGACACTTGTTTAGTCCCTTTAGCCACTTGTGGATTTGCTATGCAAGAGGATGGCCTCTCTTGGGCCGGCTCCTCCCTCCGAACTCTCCTTGGTCGATGGCCCAATGGGGCTTCATCCGGCTGGGCTTGGGCCAGCCTTGGTCGATGGCAGCTCCTCCTCTTTTGAGCTTTGCGAGCCAGGCCTAAATGGCCGAAGGGTGGGTGACCGTGGGCTGGGTTTTTGGGCCGGCTTGGCCTAAGAATTTCGGCCCACTTCCCCTTTAATAATCTACTAATATCTTCCACTTAAATAAATACCTAACTTGCAACAATAATATGGCCAAAACTTGCAGCATTGATCCGTGAAAAAAAATCAAATCCATAAAGTGTATAGCCAAAAATATTCTCATTATCAAATTACCCTATGGCACCAACTTTGATAATCCTAAGAACATAAGATACAATTCCATTGAGATACTCGGCCTTGGTCTCTCTCATGGTTCAAACAAAACACTTCCATTACCCTTTTTATAGGTCGGGTAGTATCTATAGGCTGCCAAAAATTTTAGGATGCCACATTATATATCTTAATGCTTAGTGCATCATATAATTGAGAATGTATGTCGAACAGATAAGAGATTAGCCTACTCGCACGAGTAATCGTCTCTATTTATTGTGTGATAAATAGAGATGAGACAATTTTTAAACTTATTATCTAAGTGATAATCGAGAGCTTAAACTTTGAATATAGGCGTTACCTTAACTGAGTGCTAAATGAAGACATAATATTTTTTATGTTTGAAAGTAAAATAGTATATATATTTTACTTTATCTATATTTATTGCTAGATGTGAGTTCTGGTAGATTCTTTGAAAAAGTAAATACGTGAACGCAAGCTAGATATTAGGTTTATCTGAATTATTATCTGTACAGTATTAAAAGTGAAGACATACGCTTCATGGGAAAAAAGGTAAATATCATACTACGTATGTTTGAGATGACCAATAAGAGTGACAAAAATTTTGATTTCAATTTTTATATCATGTAAGACTCTTGAAAAAAAGAATTCCTCAATTAATTGCCCTTATAACTCTTATTTGTTCTCAAATTTCTATTCAATGTTTGTTACCTTGAAATGTTGCCAATGATCATGAATTGATTCAATCCAATAAGATATTTTTAGAAAAGCAAGTTGAATTGAAATTGAGAGTTTCAAGAAAAGAGAAAGATCAAGTTTGGAATATCACATTCTAGTTTTTGTATTCACTGCTTGACCAATTATGGTTAGTTTGGGATAATCATAATTGTGAATATAATATATTATAATTAAAAAGAGATCGAGAGAGATATAAATGTGATTGATGATCTAGGATACTGCATACTATATCCACTTAAAAACGTTATGCCCATTTTGAACTACTATATATTCCTAATAGGTGTATAGTAACAAGCTCTCGAAGTATGTAGGTCGCATGGATTATTTACTAGTATGAACATTGCACAGAGGATATGAGAGAGTTATATTTAGCCCACCATGTGCGAGTGAGAGATGATGGGTTAAAAGTTGTTGGGCTGCCCATGTTGGGCCAAACTCGGCTTGTAACTCAAAAAAGGGTCCATAAGAGAAGGCGGTTATTTTTGTGTAAAATAAAATGCAATATAAAAGAACATTAAAAAAAGGAAGGCAATAGATTACGTTTTGTGAGTTTTGGTTTTTGGTGGATTCTCTCTCTCAAGTAAGGGAACTCAAAGGCTTCAATAAACAATCGAAGGATCGATCCCTCTTGAGATTGCAACAACATTTAATCCATGAAAAACATGGTACGTCCGTCTTGGTGATGTACGATAGCACCTGGGCCATGTTTCCGCATTTATATTTTAGTATTACTTGATAGTTTGAGTATTCGTTTTATTAGGAATCTGTTTCCATCATATTGTGATTGGGAACATAGTGACCTTTCGAATTTGAAACCTTATAACTTTATATAAGATAGTATCTAAATAAATGCAGGTGATTTGTTATCTCTGTGCTTAATTTCTCCTTCTTAGTTGGTTGTTATGACTTTTGATATTACAAAAAGGGGGGAAGTATATACTTAGGGGGGTACTTAGAGAGAAGAAAATAGGCTTGCAAAATAAGACGAGATGTGCGCACCCTTTGGAAACCACAATAATTTGGAGAGTGTGTCCGATTTCCTATGTGTGTAGGGTGTTAAAAATACTCTTGGGACAACCAAATGGTGACTGGCTAGCTTTTATAGTGGGTAGCTATAGGAGTCCCGGTCATATAAGATTCTACTACACTTGTAGCAAGACAGTGTTTAATATTGTTGATTCATGAGTTAATACCACAAAAAATCCCCAACACAAATGTGACAAATTTACTAAAATTAATTTTTTTTACTATAAAAACTCCAAACTAATACATTTGTGATAAATCTAACTTGTATTAGTTTTGAATAATATCACAAAAAATCATAAACCGGTACATCACAGGGTAAAATCCCAAACTGATACATCTATCAAATTATCACACGTTATCCAACTTAGCAATTTGGCGATAATATTTAATGGAAACTAGTGGAGGGTAAATTTGTCGCAAGTGCACTGGTTTAAGAGTTTTGGTAGTCCAAAAAATTAATTTGGAGCAAATTTGTCAAAAGTACACCCAAACCTTGATTTAACTAGCCGGAATAGATGATGTAAACAATACTAGCAAACCTCCATAGGCTGGGATTAATCTTCTTTTTTTTTTTTTTTCTCATTTTACAGTCTGTTTGTTTGAAGGAAATCTGTTTTCAAGAAATTGTTTTCGGACTTTTCGGAGTTTGAATGACAGAAAACTAATCGATGTATAGATAACATTTTTTCATGGACTGAACATAACAAACTTAGGAAAACAATGTCCCTTTTGACAAGGAAGAAATTACTCTGCCTAAACCACCGAACAAATTAAAATGAACCCTTCCCTTGAACTCTCTTTTGTTGCACTTTACGTTGTCTGTTGATGCACGTGCGCAAGCATATTTCTACAAAATTCAATTGTTTATACGAAAACCAAGTGAATATATATCTCCAAAACGTAGACATGAAAGGAGATAGAAACAGAATAGGATGAGTCGCTGAAGGACGTAATCACAAGGTACCAAAGACAAGATCAAAGCAGAAAGATCAATGCACTGAAAGCTTGCCAGATAAAAGAAGTTCTGCGGGCAAGGCTTACCGTGCAAGTGCATTCAATCGAAAATATACATATCAAAAAGCGAAAAAGCAGCACAAGTCCAGAAGGCAGAAGTTAACGAGTGGCGACGTGATTCCTCATAAAAAACGAAGTAATCCGTAAAAGCGACCACAGAGCGAAAAGTATAGAGGGAATAGCTTTTTACCTTGGTGCTGATGTTGACGACGCAGTGAGTTCCTTGAAGTCTCTGTATCTCTCCTAGGGTTTGTGCTTTTGACGACCCTTTTGAAGAACGTGGAGATTGCAACTAGGAAACCTTTGAACGTGAATTTTATCTGGTTGAGCATTAAGGTGAAATTTCCCATTATTTAATTAAATTGAATCTTTTTTGGGCAGGATAAAAAATATCGCATCAATTAAGGAGGTAGTTTATTATCTTGAAACATAGAATATACGGTGCTCTCAAATCACCCTTTTAACGAATCTTGAATTTTCCAAAGGCGCGTTCAAGTTCAAGATAAGATAACCAAGTGAAAATAAATAAATAAATATGACGTGCGGCACTTGTAACATATATGAAGTCAAAGCAATGCTGCATGCACATGTAGAGAAACTTATCAAGTTTCACAGGCATTTAAAAATACAAATATATTTTAAATGGATTCATGAAAAATTTCAAACTAATATACTCATAACAAATTTATCTTAAACTATTTTTTTGACAAAAATCCAAAATTATTACACCCGTAACAAAATTACCAAACTAATTTTTTGATCATAAAAAATCCAATTTATACATTTATAATAAATTTATCTTTGGTTAGTTTTCATTGAATTAGACTAATACTACAAAAAACTCCAAACCGGTACACATGTAATAAATGGGGGGTAAAATTCCAAACTTGTATATTCATCAATTGTCACCATATCATTCAACTTAGCAATTTGATGGTAAAATTTAACGAAAACTAACAGAGGGTAAATTTATCATAAGTGTACTAATTTTGGTTTTTTTGTGGTAAAATAATTAGTTTTTGATAAATTTGTTACATAGGTATCATTTTGGGGATTATAGTGGTAAAAAAAATTAATTTGCGGTAAATTTATCACATGTATATTAACTTGGGTTTTTTTTTTTTTTTTTTTTTAACCCTTTTAAATTTCTCCATGTAACCATCTCATAAGATTCAAATCAACCGTTGGATTATCTTGGCATCCATGCCGAATAAGCATATAGTGGACACATTCATATGGTAGGATTTGAAGATTGTAGCATTTATTTTACAAACTTATCATAATTTCCAAAGAGATTATAACCTTGATATCGATCTTGCAAATGTCACACCCCTTTGTCTCCAAACGTTTTCCAAATTGATCCACAGGGTAAACAAATTAAGCCGGTGAATATATGTCCCACATGCATTCGTCTCCAAATATTTCCAAATTGACCTGTAAAACAAATCAATGAAAGGAAATTACTTCTGTTATTATTTATTCAAGCTAAATCAAATCAGGATAGTATCTTTGAAAGCCTAAATTCTCTAAGTGTGCACAGGAAATCCGTGTCCGACAGGCCATGTGTACTAATCCACGCCGTTTATATATTTTAAGTAAACTGTATTATGTTTAATCAATCTACTTTAAACATATAATAACAAATAACATGTTAAAATGTAGATTACTATTGAATACAACCCATTTTAATGAGCATTGCATTGGATCTACAGTAGTCGATTTTAACTCACGCCTCACCTTTTCTTCTGTAATCAAAACCTTCTTTTTATAATTTTGCACACCTCACATATGTGCCAATTTTGGTATTGGAAAGTAAATGATCCTAAATTGATCAATGAGAAGGGAGTACGAGGACTGAGGACCCTTTTACTTCGTCTTTAGAAGTAGGAAATTCTCTCCTGCAAAAGAAGTTTCAACTCTTGATGGAAGAAAAGATCATTGGAATTTGTTTCACCAAAAAGATGAAATGCATTTTCAAATATGAATGCATCAATATAAATCAATAAAAATTGTGAAGAATTTTTGTGTTAATTTTGGACAAGAACTCTGATAATGAATTTAAATGTATGAACACTGAGAATGATCGTTGCAAACAATGTAAAAACTGTCGGAAAATTAAATTTTCTGAAAGATAAATTTTAGAGAATGTGAAGTTCTTTTATTGATTGTCGGAGGGTTAAAAAAAGAATACATATTTATAGCCCACACTAGGTGGTTATTTACACTATCTCCACGATCTTCTATTATCTACTAATGATTATTGATAAGAAGTTATACATTCGGAAATATAGAGTTAACTACTCGGCAATTACATGCGGGTGTAGATGACCTCGTTGACAGGGGAAGGCTCTTGTAAATAACTTGTAAAGTCTATCATCAATGAGTCTATTGGCAAGTTGTCAATTATTCTGGTCATTGATGACTTTTGTTTTTACAAACTTTGTTCTCATTGACTAAGTCCATTACTTATAGATGGTAACAAAACGTTTGTCATTTTTTTTTATGTCAACAGAATCATTAGTTTTCAAGAACAAGAAGAACACAAAGCTCTACCAAATTTAAGTTACACCTTGAGGATCTGCCGAGTTTCCAAATTGGTGTTGCTCTTTTCATGATCGCATCATTAAGCCTCTTTGATAATATTTCATGGAAAAAAGAATAAAAGAAATTTCTTTAAATGGCAAGTGTAATTGATTGGAAATTATAATCCATATATGGAATCAATATGAATTTACTTGCTTTTCCCACGTTAATTTGCGAACATAAATTTTGTTTATGAAGTGTGAGATTTGTGCGACCACTGCTAACTATTCTAAAAGCTTAAGTCATTATATGAAAGCGCAATTTAATATTTAAATATTTTAAAACTCCCCTTCATGCATAGATTGAATTTTGACCTACGCCTAAAGCGTGAAAATTTATAATTGGGGAAGATCTTTATAGGACCTCCTACTCCAATATATGTAAGATTTTATGAAATTATTATCAACTATTTTAAAAGCTTAAGCCATTAAACGAATGAGTGATTTTATTTAAATTTTCTACAGTGAATAGTTATAAAAAAAAATTAGCGTCAAAATTCTACAAAAATTAAGTTATAGCTAGGTTCAATAAATAGGTGAAAACAAATATAGATAGTACCAAAGTAGGACCCCATTTGGTGTGTGGTTCACGGACAAACTAGGCCCACAATTGATTTGAAAAGGGGGGGCTCATCGTAGGGACAAAATGGCTTGCACACTATTTGGGTCTTGAAAAGCTTCTAAAATGACGAAGGAAGCAAGAATGAATTAAATACATATCAGACGGGGGAGTGTTGCTGCAAGATAAGACTTAGGCTATGTTTGGCGGTCAGAATAAAATTCAAGATATGATAAAATTTATCTTATCCTACGTTTGGTGCATTTCTCAAGAAATGATAAAGTTGGATATAAAGGAAAGATGGATTGGATAAAAATATCCCTTGGGGGATATGATAAAGGTGAATAAGATTTCTAACATCTATCATAGGAAAGTTATTTTTCTCGAATAACAAACTTCTTAAATTAATAAAATTACAATTATATTTCAATTCAAATAATATTTGAAATCTAATATATAAACACAAAAGAAAAAAATCTAGTTATTTTAATTTGAAGTTATTTTAATTTATATATTCGAATTTAATTCTATTTTATAATATAAATTCAATATATAAATATAAATATATATTTATATTTATTATATATTTTAAGTATTTTTGTATTTTAGGTATATTAGTATATTTTACTATTTAATAAAATTTTAGGATTAATACCACAAAAAACTCCAAATTAGTTACCCCAAACGAATTTTTTCATCGTAAAAAACCTTAAATTAGTACATTTGTGACATATATACCCTTCATTGAATTGAAATAATACCACAAAAAACTAAAAGAATTAGTGCAACTGTGACAAATGAAGAGTAAAATCCCAATTAGTACACCAATTAACTATCACGTGTCATCCAACTCAGCGATTTGACAATAAAATTTAATGAAAATTAACAAATAATAAATTTATCACAAGTGTAGTAGTTTATGGTAAATTTGTCAAAAATATACCAGTTTGGGGTCTTTTATAGTTAAAAAAATTAGTTTGAGGTAAATGTGTCACATGTGTATAACTTTGAGGTTTTTTGTGATATCAATGCAAAATTTTATTAGAGAATGTTGGAAAGAGAAGAAACAAATAAAAAAGAAACAAATTAAAAAGAGAGGTAAAAAAACCAAATAAAAATAAAATAAGTAAGAGTGTTGCAAAAGATTTTTACCATCTCTGTTTGTAAAAATTTTGGTTCATTTATACTAATAAGCTTTTTATACCAAATAATGTACATTATACGATGTGAATATACCCAACTCTATTAATGCAATCACCAAACAATGGATATGATATAGCAAAACTCATAAATTTCATATCTTATTCTATCCAATTTTATCTAGTTAGAAATCCATATAATCAACGTAGTCATTTGCAGAGATAATTTGGTGGTCTATTCTACACAAATCCGGTGGACTCCAGACTCTTCCTTGTAGCACAAGCACTAGATACTTTGTGAGATTTTTCTACACTTTTCCAGCAAATGCATATACTAGAAAACTCTAGAAATCGGATCAACATTTTAATACTCCTCCTTGATCCAATTTCGTGATACTTCAAGCATGCTTAGTAACATCTTGAACTTGCTAGCAGTAGTGCTGTAGTGAATATGTCTGCTACTTGATCCTCAATCTTTCAACATTTGAGCTTAATCTCTCTGTTGTTTTGCATGATATTTGATGTCGACATGTTTAGTTCGTTCGTGAAAGACTGTATTGTTTTTAAGATAGTAATCACAGACTTGTTGTCACAAAATATTAGAGTAGGATTTGTCTGAGCTTCTCCGATGTCTTCTGTAATTCTTTGAAGCCATATTGCTTGACTAGTGGTCATAGAAGTCATGACGTATTCTGCTTTTGCAGTGAATTGTGCCACTAAATCTAGTTTTTTTGACACCCAAGAGAATATTCTGAAACCTACTGTGAATGCATAGTTAGCTGTGCTTTTTCCTATCATCAATTGATCCTGCCCAATCACTATCAGTGTAGCCAATGAGCGATGCTTTAGTGAATATGTAAATGTCATAGTCCGTACATCCTTGTAATCACCTAAGAATTCTTTTGACAGTTCCTAGGTGAATTTGGCTTAGACTTTGCATGAACCATGATAGTAGACTTGTCGTGTACATAATGTCCGGATGTGTCGTGGTAAGATATAGTAGACTGCCAATCAGAGTTCTATAGGAGGTATCAATTTTTTCTGCTCCATCTTCCTTTAGTAGCTTCTCATTTGTCATGAGTGGTGTTGCAACTACTTTGCAATAGTTCATCTTGAATATCTCTAGGAGATTCTCAGTATATTTCTTTTGTGAGATAAAGACTCCTTCATTTTGGTCGATCTCAATGCCAAGGAAGTAGTGCATCAAGTCCAAGTCCATCATCTCAAATGTCTTCATCATTTCTTCTCTAAATTCTTGGATCATCGTTTCATTGTTCCCTATATATATAAGATCAATTACATACAAAGAGACAATGAACGTGTCGGACTTACCTTGGGTCTTGATGTAGAGCATTGGCTTGCTTATACTCCTCCTGAATCCTCGCTCAGTAAAGGATTCATCTATTCTACTGCCCAAAAACTTCATCCAGGGAATTCTAGATTGTTGTTTAGTAAATATAGGAAATTCTAGAAAATGGATCTCAATTTCTAACAGGGTTCAACTCCTTTCTATTTTGTTTGTTGTGACGAGATACAGTCAGAATTTTCGCCTTCATGAGTTCTCAGCTTCCCTCCGAATTCTTCTGTCTAAATTTCCTCCCCTTTCTTGCTATCTGTTTTCCTTCCCTTTCCACAGTTGCTATCTTCTTTCCTGCTCAACGGAGCAAAAGTCCTGACAATTGCAACAAATTCGGCTGTCTGATTTAGAGCTTTAAAAAACAAAAATCAGACGGAGAACTGGGACTCGGAATATGAAAATTGGGGAAGCGAAGTCCGCGGCCCTTGTTCCAGGCGAACTAGTTTTTGATCAGCGAGTGGCCCGATTCGCAGCCTACCATTTTCTCACTCCGACTTGCAAATGGTTACTTCCTTGTGAGGTTACTTCAAGTACTTCTTTTGGGGGCTTAATCCATGTGGAACGGACTGGATCGTTGCAGATGATATTAGAGCACAATCCCATTTGGTAGACGCGTGGTTCACGGACAGACTAGACTGGACGAGAATGAATCAAACCATACGTCCATACGTCAAATAATGGAAGTCTTGCAGGGAGATAGAACTAATACTAATCAGGATGTCAGCTCTTTATTAGAGAGCCTGTGAGAATTCAAATTCCCCCTTGATTTGGAGAGACCTTATTGAGTAATTTAGAAACCAACATCCATCCACAAATAATCTCTACCGTGTGTGTTTACTTCTAATGCTCTTTTTGGAGGATGGGCCCTTGTTTTTACATTAGAGATGTCCAAAATGCAATCTTCTTCGACGAGGTGGTTGGTCTAGTAATCATCCTAATAGTACCAGATTCTGATTTTTTGTTCCCAAGAGTAGTTTTGGAATAGAATTGTGTTTGGTAAAATTTTTGCTCCCGGAAGTAAATTTGCAACAGAATCAATAATAAAAAAAAGATTGATTCTTGTTCCCGAGAACAAATCTAAGAATCAAGCCATTTTCTTTTTCTTCATCTACTGCCACTACTGCAGTTGCCGTCTGCCGCTGTCCGCCGCCCACCGCCATTGGTCGCCGGCAACCGGCGAGCTCGCCAGGCTAGGGTGAGGTCCGGTGAGCTCGCCGAAGGCAAGCCCAGCCACCAGCGAGGCCGAGCGCTGCCAGTGGCTAGGCAAGCCTCGCCCAGCCCCACCGATGGCCAGGCAGGCTTCACCCAGCCCCGGCGAGGCCCGCCTAGCCACTGGCGAGGCTAGGCAAGCCTCATGATCTAGCGAGGCCAAGCCTCAGCGGTGCTGGGTGAGCCTCGCCGATGGCCAAGCAGGCCTCGCCCAGCCCCAGCGAGGCCTGCTTGGCCACCGACGAGGCTCGGCCGATAAGGGCCGGCCTCACCAATGGCCGATGACGCTTCGGTGAGGTTGCCGGCCCTCGTTTGGCCGGTTGTTGGATCGGCGACCGGCCACTTGAAGAAGAAGAAGAAGAATAGGAGAGAAAAAGAAAAAAAAAAAGAAGAAAAAATGAAAAAAAGTAATAAAATTATTTTAAAATTAAAAGAAAATTATTTAGAGTAGAAATTTTGAGTACGGTACCAAACGCAATTCTATTCCAGAATCAGAAATTTTGGACAATTATCAAACGGCTTAAAAAGCTTATAAATTGTTCTTAAGAACAGAATAAAAAAGAATCATTTCGATCGAGATATTGTTCTCGGGAACAAAATCGTTACTGAATGAGCTATAAAAGTATAATTTTTTCGTTTTTTCCCTATAAGTAAAGCACTTTTCGCCTTTTGTTCTTTGGATATTTACGCGGCTTGTCGTCTCCTATTAGGACTCTAATTTTCATCATCAATTTGGGAATGCATCTCTTTTATTCTCATCATTTCTCTCTCGGAAAGTTTGGATCCTTTCACTTTTTATCTCTCTCTTTAGCGGAATTCTTTCATGAACTGAGAAAATATGAAGAGGGTATTAGAGAATTCTCGCGAAACCATCACTGCTGGGGCCGAAGTTATGGCTAAGCTTAGACATGAGTATTTCTCACAAGATTATCAGGATTTGCAAAAGGTTAGTCAATTCCCGCCATTTACATTCGATTTATGTGCCTGCTTTATTTTCTTATTTTATACTGTAATAATATCGTGATTTGAGTCTGAAGCTCTAAAAAATAGTGTGAGTATAACAAGTTGGCAATTACGATTCGCTTAGAATTGCAATCTATATTACAATGATGCTGTCCCTAGATTCATGAAATACAAAGATTTCATGTTCCTGCATTGTAGCTAGTAAGCAATATTTCACTTGAAATTTTAGTCTTATATGCTATTGCATCTTGTTTTTTGATACTTCGATATGTTCAAACACTTGCTTGAGGAGAGTTCTATTGGATTGTAATCAAGTAGTGGATTGTAGAGACCCTTTTCAAATCTGTTAATATTACTGTTGCATTTCCTAGCGATATCTGGTTATCCTGTAAAATCTACGTGGTTTTCTGGTCAATTGGCCTTTCTCTTAACCTATCAATAGGAATTTGTTTCCAAGATGGAGATGTGGCAAGAAGCAAAGGAGAGGAAGCAAACCTTTTGGACGAAGTTTAGTGAGTTCCTTTTTCCTTCCCCTCCAGTCAATTTGTGTAGTGTGCATTATATTCGCCTGAAATCAAATATCATAAATCACCTTACCTTTTTGCCAGTTGATGTTTTCCTGAGAGGAAGGTATCAGTGCTTGATGGAGCTATAGTCTCGTGGTACTCGAACTAGGAAAGTTCTTGGTGTGGGAAATACAGGCATTGAGGAGTGGAACAATATGCCGGGAAAGTTGTTTCTGTGAGGTATTTTAAAAAATAAAGGAGGGTAAGTCGGAATGGGGCGAAAAATGAGGATTGTTATGTTATGTTTTCTAAAATAAATATTTTGAGCTTTACAAGTGATTTAAAAAACAATATACAAAAGACTAGATTCCAACAATAAGGAAGCGCTAAAGAAATTTCTTACAGAACATTGGCGATCACTGTTAAACCCCTATCAATAAGGAAACTCCCGGATCACATGCCCAACGCCATATTCAAATACAAAACCCTCTCTCTCCTGGCTGGTCCGAACGTGAATCTGTGTCGATCAGAAGTTGTAGCCTCAACTGGAGAACAAAGTAGGAAACATGGAGAGCCACCGAAGAGAACCTCTTCATCCGAGTCGCCCTCGCCTTTTCGTCCCTTGTTTTTCCGTCTACGATGTCGGCGCGTCTTATTTCCTCGTGGGATTTTTTCGGCTTCTTAACTTCTGCTTACCTAGACGAACAAGACACAGACACACACTATCTCATTCCCTCCTTTTAATTATATTCTTTCTTTCTGATCTCTTCGTCTCTATTCTCTGTTCAATCTTAATTCCCTTTTTATACGTTTTTCCTCTTTTTCTCGTTTTTTCCCTATAAGCGAAGCGCCTTTTCGCCCTTTTTTCTCTTTATATTTACGCAGCTCGTCGTCTCCTACTAGGACCCTGATTTTCGTCATTGGTTCAGGATTGCAATCCTTTTACTCTCGCCGTCTCTCTCTCTCTCGGAAAGTTTGGATCTTTTTCTCTTTTTAATCTCTTTCGTTCGAGGAATTCTTCATGAGCCGAGGATATATGAAAAGGGTTTTCAAGAGTTCTCGCGAATCCATCCCGGCTAGCGCCGAAGGTAGGGCTAAGCTCAGACATGAGCATCTGTGGCAAGACTATCAGGATTTGCAAAAGGTTAGTCGATTCCTGCCATTTACTTTTGATTTATGTGTCTACTTTATTTTATTTTATTTTTATGTTATAATAATTTCACCATTCGAAGTTGAAGTTCAGAATAAAAGTGTGAGTATGATGAGTTCGCAATTACGATTCTCCTGAATTATGATCTATAGTACAATGATGCTATCCCTAGATTCATGAAAAACGAAGATTTCGAGTTCTTGCTTCGTAGCTGGTAAGCGATATGTCACTAGAAATTTTAGTCTAGTATGCTATTGTGTTTTCTAGCTTGATACTTGGAGTGTGGCTTTAGAATTCTATTGGATTGTAACCAATTTGCGGAGTGTGAGAGACCCTTTTCGAGTCTGTTAATATTACTGTTGCATTGCTCGGTGGTATCCTATCATCATGTAAAACGTGAGCATTCTTTTGGTCAATTGACCTTTTTTAACCTATCGATAGGAATTTGCTTCCGATACGAAGAGGTTGCGAGAAGCAAAGGAGAGGAAGCAAAACCTTTTGGCCGAAGTTCAGTGAGTCCTTTTTCTTTCCCCTCTATTCCATTTGTGGAGGAGTATCGATGTGTATTCTATTCCCCTGAAATCAAATAACACGGATCGCCTGCTCTTTTTGCCTGTTGACAGTTTCCTGAGAGAAAGGTATCAGTACTTGATGGAGCTACAATCTCGTGATACTCGAACTAAGGAAGTCCTTGGTGTGGAAGACACAGGCATGGAGGAGTGGAACAACAGCGCCTCGAAAGCTGTTTCTCAGCATTCACTTCCCGTGCTGGAACGGGAAATTGAAGAAGACAAGGCTGCAGAAGGCATGGAAGAGGCCAATCCGCTGCGACCGGGAGAACAAGTTACGTATATGAAGAGCTCCTTAAAGAGTAACACAAGGGTCAAGAAGGTTGCGTGGCAAGATCTGGAGGGTAAAGCATTTTAGTATTCTTTTCCCCCCTCCAGAAGATGATTCTTTTGGCTTTGCGTACAAGAACGAGCTTTCGATTGAGGTTCCTGTATGGGCGATCTTTAGTTAGCTCCATCAAATTCTTCTGGCCATTCTTTTGATCTTCTTCAAACTGTCAAACGTATACTTTCATGCGTTATTTCAAAAGCAAACTGTTATGGCACTTATAATACAAACTGATACATTTTCAAATCTTTTGAATAGTGAAGCATATTTCATGTATGGCATGCATTTATTGGCACTGTGAGATCACTTTCAGACTCGCAAGGTCATTTATCAGCCTCTCCGTTTTTGGCTTTAGTCTTTCTCACGGCAGGTAGTCCCCACCCCGATGGCCTATTTCAGATGCACGTATATGTTGCTGAACATCTATCATGAGTAAATGCTTACTAAAGCTATCACCTCATCAAGATTGATATGATATGAGTGGTGTATATATTGATAACTTGTAAGTACCAAGAGTACTGCAGGGTTGAACAAGGATGTACTGTTGAGGACACAATATTCAGGAGTTTTCTGCCTGAAGGAAAGGGACAGAAAATCAGATTGTTCCTGAGGTGACGTGGGAAAGGATTAAATTATTTAATTTGAATTTTTATTTGTTTATTTCCTATTTGTTTGGGGATTTCTTTCTAATTTTTGGTTTATTTAGTAAACTATTTCTATTTAGTTTTTGTATGATTAAATACATTCATATTGAATTTTCTGGCTCACGCTCACGAGTCACAACGTTCAGTTGCTCACTCTCATGCCTCTTGCAGCCTCTTTCGACGCTCACTCTCAGCCACCCTCTCGATTGACACCTTCCTCTCGCCTTAGTCGAGTACCTCTCACTCAACACCTCCCTCTTGCGGCCTCATCTCAAGTCTCAACTCTTGCCTACCTGTCTTGCTTTTTTGCTTTTGGCACAAGGATGCCGGATATTGAGTTCAAACTGGTCTGGGCGGTGTTTCAAGCTCGGGCTCGTTTTCATTCGACAATCATGAAATAGGCAAAACCAGCGCCTGGGATGAAGGAGACACAACAAACCAAGAAAAATTGGTGCTCTTGGACGTGAGATAGAGCTTGCATGTTGATGGAGCAAGGAATGATAGAGCCAACATATCTAGAAAAATGATTTTCGAAGTTCTTCGAACTAGCTAAAGAGAGGAAAAGGGCTGTTTCCTCGAAAATCTGGACCAGCTTCATCCGAATAAGAGAAGGTGGAACAGTTCCTTTGACTCACATAGGCCGATCCGGTTTGATTCTAGGACAGGCGGGAATTGAAAATTGGCTCGTCTAGTCAAGTTCCTGGTTCCAGGGTAGGAATAGGCCCACCCTGGAACCGTTTACCCCTAGTTTCTTACCCCTGTTACTCTCTCTCTCTCTCTCTCTCCACCTTTTATTTCTTCTTCTACTTTCAACTAGTAGAACCTACATACTTACCTTCACTTGAGCAAAATGTGGTCAATGGATACCATAACAGCAACAGGTGCTGAAGATCCGAAACCCAAGAGGGGACTTTGTCCAGAAGAGTTGCAAAGTAGTTGATGCTTTCGAAGGCTCTGACCAAAATCGGGGGTTTCTTTGCCCGGAGAAGTTTGTAGAAGAAGCCAAGACAGAAGAGGTTCTCAATTTCCTGTAATTGATAAAGTTGAAGAGCGAGTGGTCCCTCGGACGAAGTGGCTTCTGGATAGGGCTTCTGGCATTGAAGGTGAAGGAAGTAAACAATGGTGTAAATAGAACGCTCACAGTTCTCCATATGCCGCAATGGCAAGGGTGATCGTTTGAGAGCGAGATCTATTGAACACAGGTGAGGGTGATTAAGTGTAGAAGGAAGAAGAAAAAGATGGCCAAAAGAGACCTTGATGTAACGATCCGATCCGATCTAACAAGACTAGGGAGTGGTCGTCGAGACCAGAGGATCTGGACAAGGATCAACTCTTGGCAGACTTCTAGAATGGCAAATGGGGTATAAATGAACCGTTTTGTGCATCAAACGGAGAGAGAGCGATTCTAAAATACATATGTGAAAACCGGACTTGACTTACGGATGTGCCTTATGACGTAACGGCAATACCTCAGTGAGTTAATTTAGAGATGTCATATTTAATACATGTCTCAAGCATAGCACTACCTTAATGACGTAGACGCTGGTTAGAATGGGCAAACAACCTGTGTCAAGAATAAACACCCAAGGCACGTAAGCTTCTCGTCCTAGACGAGCACCTACAATCACCTCTCAACCGAGCCAGGGTCCAAGAGTTTTGGGTGTTCTTCAAGGAGAAATGTTGTTAAGGAAGTCCGTATCACGTGAATCTAACACTAGGAATGGACATGAATTATATATGGTGGTTGATAAAGGTGAGCAGGAGGATGAACGAGCCGAGTTTCTTAGACGAGAGTCCTCAGGGTAAGAATGTCGGGCGTGTAGAATTCGACCGAGAGAGGAATGAGAGAGGAGCATGTGCAGTTGTTCACAGAGATAGAGGACCAGGTACCGGTCGGATCTTGATGGGGGTATAACCAAGAAGGTCTAAGATTCAGAAAGGCAGTTTTGACGGTGGAGCTGAACCGCATGCATTCCTTGATCGGTTCGCTGGTCTTAGAGTATTTCTCTTATAGCCATAGGATTCGTTATGCGAAGTTGAAACTTACAGCCTCCGCCAAGCATCATCGACAGTCCACTCAAATGAACCTAAAAAGGGATGAACTCATATCTGCTGGGGCCGAGATAAAACAGAAACTGAAAGACAAATGCTTTCCTCCCTACTGTAGAAGACAGTTAATGGATTGAACTTAGAATCTCAAACAAATGTCACCTATTGTCGCTGATTCGATGAATGACGATAATACATTGTAATTTGCAAGAGGTTCCTATGGCCACTCTGACAAGGTTTATTGAGGGTCTCAACGCTGACATTACACACGAAATTAAGCGGCATTCACCGAAGACTTCAGAGGAAGGTTTCTGGACGGCGGTACGAGTCTTACAATAGGACTGCATCCAACAGGCGTCAGACGTCCCCAAATAGCAATATACTACAGTGCAAGCCCGTTTCCTTATTCAGAAATTACATGGAATACTCAATCTGATGCTCCTGGGAAGATTAAACAAGCAACCATGGATTCATCAATCGATTGATCATATACAATGGTACGTTATATACAATGGCAGATTAAACTGAACATTTCCTGGAAATCATGTCCTTATGATCAGTGGAATCCAGAATTTTACACGTAAGTACTATTTCGATTCAACTTCCTCAGGTTTTAGTTCGTTATCACCCAGATTCAGGGCACCGCCGGCAGACTCAGAAGGCAAAGATAGCTTTTCAATCGGTACTGTAATCGTTCGGGTTGGTTTCTTGAATTGCACCAATATCATAGTCATGTTGTCACATCCCTCACCAGTGGTGGTAGATGGTGCTAAACAACGATCAAGAACTCTCTCGCACACAGCAGACAGCTTCGTTTCCTGCACAGTGCACAATGTTAACCATCAATTTTCTTTCAAGTGTTTCGGGTTATACAAAAGTCAAAATCTGAGTTCCACACTAATTGCTAATCCAAGGTTAAAAGTAGAAGTCACTCTACACAAGGCCCCAAATTAAGAAACCAGAATTCCACAAGGTCTAGTCCACTTACAGAGATTAACTGCTCATGCACGAAATCCACTACCTGCTGGCTGGACATGCAATCCCTAAAAAGCACAGATGGCAAATAGAACGTCATTCGGACGACCCCCCAAGTAAGGAAAACAAGAAGACAAATTGACATGGCAACATTGTCCAGGAAAAATTTTCTATAGATTACTGTACAATATTTACTAATGTTGAAAAAATCAAGAAGGAAAGTCTGTAAATAGAGAATAAAATAATAGTTGCCACACACAAAACAATCTCCATGCATGACATAGGATTAGACTCAATTATTTAAAACGGAAGAATAAACACTGCTTATTTATAAGATGTGCGAGACAAGGTAAAACAAAACTCTAAAAGAGAGCGATGGGTTATATATCCTTTCAAACAGTTCTATTAAGAGTTGATTATGGTCATGTCAAGTAAACTACAACTACAAACATTGTCGGAGGACTATTTTAGAACTGCAGGCTAACATGTCATCTTTCTGGTACATCTCGAAATGAGGTGCAATAAGATCTTTCAAAAGAACGCTTGCGGGTGCACACAAGGGTGCACACACAGCAAATGCTCGCATTGGCTCTAATTTGTACTCCACTGTGAGTGGTGGGGCACAACCTTTCTTTCAGCATCAAACTCAAGTTAATTCTTATTTGGCATATCGAAATTGGTAAGCGTCATATTGTCATAAGATGCATACCAGACGCCATCACATGCTAGCACGATAAAATCATCATCCTCACAAAGGTCAACCTATCATAGAACAGTCAAAAGGGATAATTAGACAAATAGAAAAATAGCAAGGAAAGTTTTTAAGTCAAATGCATATATATATATATGATACACAGACAAGCATGCCCAGAGAAAAGCAAGAACATCGACAAAAATGCGCTAGCAGATGTGACTCAGATTATTTAAATCAGCATCCTACATCTAAAATCTCTCTGAAATAGCCATACATCATGCAAGAGGAGAAAAAAGATGAGAAATTGCCAGTTGGAAGGCAGTTTACATAACATCGTGTAAAATTTGAAGCCAAAAGAGAGTAGCTGCTTAAAAGATGCACATACAGTTTTTATATCTGGATTTGCAGTTACAATTTGCTTTTCAGCTGGCAGAAATTTATTTTGCTTAAATTCCACATCACCTGCAGCAAGTGAAAACAATTATCCATTGAAACTATAGAGATACGAAAGAAACATGTGCTTAGAGATGCTATATAAAATAAGGGGAAAAGCCACTAAGAAACCTAAACTATGCTTACCATAACACATATACCCCAAAGTGACACAAAAAACCCCAAACTTATATTCAAGTGACACATTTAACCCCGAACTCTTTTTTGTGACCCAAAAACCCTAAACTTCATTTGACACATTTACCCCACAATTTGAGGTAAATGTGTCACACGGATACAAGTTTAGGGTTTTGGATGTCACAAAAAAAGTTTGAGATAAATGTGTCACACCAGTACAAGTTTGGAGCAAATGTGTCCCATGGGTACAAGTTTGGGGTTTTTTGTGTCATAAGAAAAAATTTAGGATAAATGTGTCACAGTAAGCATAGTTTAAGATTTTTGGTGGCTTTTTTCCATAAAATAAAGAAGGCCTTCTGTGAAGCATTGTTTACAAAACTGGATGGGAGAATCAATCAAAAGACCTATTGGTTCAGGCGTTTAAACTGGTTGACCTGTTAGCTTTTCATTGGGACAAGTATAATTATTGTTGGCCAAGCGGTTGGAGGCTTGAGGCCTTCCAATGCACAGTTAGGAGTCAAAGGTAACAATCCACACAATGCCTGGAGCATGAAATAGCAATAAATTTATTGCTCTGGTAGCTAGAAATCAGTCCCTGGGTCAACTCTTTACCACCGCATTTTATAAATCTTTCCCTAATTACCAGTTTGGACCAAATCCGGCCCTATTCAATTCAACCAGCTAAACCGGATCAACAAAGGTTTAGTCCAGTTTTTCCTACCGCATTTGATGGTCCAAACTGGACCGGAACATGAAATCATACCAAGACCAACTGCTTGATCTGGCTGGTCAGGCCTGGTTTTAGAAACATTGGCACCGAGGCAATTAAGTTCCGAAATTCCTTTCCAATATCAAGCAGAAGTATGCAAAGACAATTGGATACAGGTTGAAATCCCAAACCTAGTCATGAAAGATCAGATACCTATAGCTCTTGCAAGATTTAAGCTTCCATTTACTCGTCCAGCATGGATAAAACCTCCAGCTTTTAGAATCCTCTCCTTTTCAGCATCCAACTCGGGTTTGTGGTCTCTAGACAGATTGTATGCCTGTTACATGCAAGACGGAGACCAACTAGGAATGAATAATTTGGTCTCAGACTACTCTCTACATTTTACATATGTTCCACATGTATAAAGCTGGACAATGACCTATACAATCATAATATCTGAGGACATAATAATCCTCAAATAAGGAAAATATATTGCAGTTATAAGTGTCCAATGAGATTGAATTATTATATATTACCTGACCCTTTCTAGACAGGACACATCGAGAATCACCAGCATTGGCAACAACTAGCTTGTTATTTTGGATAACTGCAACGCAGGCAGTGCTCCCCGCAGTAGGTCCAGCAAAGTCAGAATGAGGGCCCTATAGAGTTACTCAAGGACAAAACATAAATCAGAAAACAAAAATGACAGGTAAAATCAACCACATCATAAAAAGAAGAAATTTTTGTATCTTCTGTTCTTTTTTGCTGAATAGTGAATACAACAAGAAATTATACTGAGAAACAACATTTAGTGCAAATGGCAAATACAGGAAAAGAATAAAACCGATCCCATTGCTTCTGAATACCTCCTCAAAAGCCCAATCATCATTTTTGTCATTGCTATCTGCACCCCTTGGAGACCATATAAGTCCCTCTATCATTCCCGTAAATCTGTTGATTTTATCTCCCAAAGCAGCTAATTCTCTCCAACCCCTTTGACCTCGCATCATTTCATCCATTCTGCAACAGCATAACACCATTTGCAAGAGAGAAGAAAGGACAGCATGTCAGTAGCTGCTACATATTAAGTTCCAAAAATTCTCACCCTTAGAATAAGAAATTAATGAGTTTTAGATCTCAAAAGAGATACTCCAGTTTTATAGTACTTATCTAACAAGCTACGAACCTAAATGAAGTTTGAGTTTCAGCAGCCAGGTTCTACATATGATATCTTACTTGCAGAGAGCAACAACACCTGCTGAGATAGGCACATACTGCATGCACTTTGGTTCTATTCCACTTCATGATTACAGGCAACCATCACTGACAAGTAATCATTACACAAATAGAAACAGAGTGGCTACCAAAACTTCTTCAAAGCTAATTTATCATTGTAAAAAACATTTTAAGGCAAATGTTTTTCCCAAAGAGAAAAGGCAAGAGGAACAGAAGATTTATGACTGAAGGGGAATCACCGGAGAAAAGCTTTCTGAAGGGACGTTCCTATTTCTCCGGCTGCATATGCTTCATTCTTGAGGACCTGCCGGTGAAGATAATTGGCACAGAACTTTGCTACCACTTTCCCTGCAAGAAAGAGTACTTCTCACAAAAACTATCTGACATCTAGCAGCAAAATTAGTCTTAAGCATTTCGCTTTAGACCATATACACCAAAAATTTAGCATATCAGACAAAAATGGCAGAAAGACAAGACCAGTAATGTTAGATATGAAGATTGGGCCCTTTCAAAGTGCACCAAATCAAACACAAAACTTTACCTGGATCATACCCTTCCCCGAAAAGGACAAACATATTACACAAAATCTAAACTCCACTATAGCTAACAGTTTGTTGGGATATGAAGGCCATTTTCTTGAATCTCCATTTTCTAAATCCAGTCCAATCAGTATATTTGTTGGAATTTAGCATAGACGTGTCCAAAATAGAGGACAGACAGCAAATGCATAAGAAAAACCATGGAGTTGACCTCACTTAGTAGGAAACGGCTCGAAGGTGTGGTTTGGATTAGCTGTTCACTTTAGAGTTTATTTACGACTCAACCAACAACTATTGTTCAAAAATTTGCAAACAATCTGATATATTGGGTCCCTTTTTTATTCAGTTTGGTTTTCAGTTATTAAAGCTGAGCCAGGAATTTCATACAAACAATAACATTGGTTAGTGACTTTTTATCTCTGACATCAGGTACAAAACATCAAAGACTTGTGACTCTCTTCATAGATAATGAAAAGAAAGAGATTAAAATTTATGAATTGTCAGGGCACTGAAACTTTGAATGGAAGTATACAGTACACAAGCAAAAAGACCTTATAACCACAATAACCTCCCGTCAAGTGTAAGAGCCCGAACATTCCTATTATATGATGACTAATAAAAATAGTCATTAGTTTACATTTATCTAGGCTGATTGGGTTTATAAATTATTTCAAATGGATAAGCTAAATATGAAACAATCACCCTGTAAGAACTCATCCAAACCGAAACAAACAAACAAATTGACAGACTAAAACTGCCAACTTAGTTTAGTTTGGTTAGGACAAATTTGATTTAATAGGTTTCTTTTTCTCCCAAAAGCCCTCATGTAGATGTAAAATAATTAGTGACCAAAGATCTTCTACAAATTGAATGCAAAAAAGGATCAACATAATAAACTGAACCTGTGAACAAGTGTTTGAATCTGATAGACTGAGCTGGTGATACAAGCATTTCATGCATTCAGTTTCATCTTCAGAAATCCGATAAATTTATAACTACACAAAGTTGTCAGCGAGAAGCTGAAGCTGACCAGCTAAGCTTCACAAGAGCTGACTTTAATAAGTCCAGAATTTGATTGACCAATACTTTGTCGCATGTGATAACACTGCTACATTTTAAACGATGTACTGTATCATAAAATTCACAGGGGTTTCCCTTCTGTAATTTCTGGCAACAAACTGATAACGGTATAATCAAAGGCAGTAGTTCATCATTCATGTAAGTCAGCATCATTATGAAAACCATATCAATTGCACAAAGATTTCAAATTGTGAAATAGAGTATATCTTTCGTTCTACACTATAGGAACCTCAATCGACTTATTTTAAAGCCATACGCATTTCGCATTAGCCATATGATGATTTGATAATTCGACACATCATGTAAGTTAAGATGGGTATGCTCATGTCCTACATAGGATCTTTTATGACCTGTTTTCAGGCCAAGTAGTACAAGTAAAACTTCTGATTAGATTGACAGTTGCAAAAAGCATAAACAACTAAAAGTGGCCATGGAACGGTAAGTAGAGTTGTAATTAACATCAGAAGAAAGCAACTGCAGTGCTATTGATAATTGATTACAAGTCTCTGAGAGATCTGCCATGGGATCAACATTCTCACAACTCACTAGCTTATCAATGTTCCACACTCTCCGATGCAGCAAAAAGCACTTGCATTAATCCATCAGGTGGCACATCGATAGCAATTTATAATAGACAAAGAGTCACTAAACATCTATATGCAGATGGACCTCTGACTTGACTATGGAACAGAGAAGCAGGTCTGGCTAGGCTAACTTTGGTTCTTTAAGATAAAAGATATTCGGCATCAAAATATTATTGGCGATACCTCCATGGCCATCATAAACACCAAAGAATGAGGTGGAAACATCCAGGTCAGTATAGGCAGCATGCTGCAAAAAAAAAAAAAAAAAGGACTTATAAGCCATACTAGCACCGAGTCACAGCAGCAAAGCTTCCATCAAGTTACTCACAGCATCCTCCATTGTCGCACGCCAGCCTTGCATAGATGATAGGCCATATCTAACTCGATCATGCTCGCCATCTTCTGAGAACTTTTCAGTTTTCGGAGTGCTCAGATATATCCCCATTTCTGTCTGTAAGTTACATGTGAGATATTATTTCACTCAAACAATCAAATGGAAGAAAAAGAACATGACACAGAACTCCCCGGCTAAAAATCAAATGAATGTCAAACTCAGAATAAGTAAACACCATAAGAAATTCCCAGACCGGCGAATCCAGTTTCAACACTCGAGTTGCCCTCAGCTATAATCTTGAAATGGTGCAAGAAAAGTCAATTGTGGTTTCAACAAAACCCAAAATCACACGTCGACCATGTCGAAATCGACCATGTCGAAATCAGATAGAGACACACGCATACGCCAGAGTTCCATCCATCAGAGATTCCCTATACCAAGTCCTTCATGATCGGATTTATTAACCTTTATATCTAATTAACATCTCCATCAACACTAACAACCTCCAAGATTCCCATATAGAAATCCGACCACAAGTATTTTAAAAGGTTTAGCAACTGCCAGTCAACAGTCAAAGACGTTAACCCGGACGAATAGATCGACGAACTCTAGACAATTCCGATCGAGCACGGAACACCAACACATCAGAAACTACAGAACAAACCAAGGACAGTGACCAATGCAGTACCCTGACGGCGCCTCAAGAAGCTGGCACCGAATTACCACAGCAAACACGCGAGTAAGCAAAGGTCACAGCACGACCCACGTCTCCCCAGTCCAAGTAAGACGAAGCCCGATTCGAAAGACTTCAAATTTAGCACAAGAAGAGGGTGAGACGAACACTCCAGATCAGGTGGGAGACGACCCAACACGACACTGAGGCATACTCACGCGGCTGAAGTGACTCGGGGGCGAAGAATTAGTTAAAGACGCATTTGGGCTCCCATGGAAGGATTGAGGAAAAGGGGTTGCTTCAATTTGGATGGAATCTTGGAGGTTGATCCACCAGGAGACGAGGGGTCAAGGTGTGGTGTGCTTCCGCTCTCAAGAAATTCTCTTCCCCCTGCGTCTCGTCTCGTTCTTGCTCTCGCAAGTGGCCAACCAGACCAGAGGGAGTGACGCCATTTTTATGCTATTGTTTTAGGCCTTGTCTACCGTCGACCTTTGTCTGATGTCGGTGCAAAACGGGTCCTCAAATTTTCTGGTTGAATAATTTGTCCGGAATCATCGGCTGGACCGTATAGGTCCCTCACTGGAATAGATAGTTTATTTTTTAGAACTTAAAACTTATTTTATTTATCTTGAAATTAATAATTTATCATCGCATGTATAATCATATTTAATGACTATTACTTGTTGTTATAATTTACTAACCATGATTTTATATGGCACACAAAAAATATGAAATATTATTAAAGTAAAAATCTCTTATACAAAATGGAAACTTAGACTAGTGGTTATAAATTCTACACTTATTATCGAATATCATGGAATATCTCAAAATCACACAAAAATATAGATAAAAAAAGCAAACACTTGTTCCAAATTCTACCAATTTAGAATTTGAAACATTCCCGTCAAAATAAGCTCCTTAATTTTTCGAACTTCAAACCTATTGTGCATATATTAGAACTTGGAACTAGATAGATTTCCACCAATTTGATTCTTAGATTTCAAATTTTAAACTGGAAGCATATTCACCCTTAATTAATACGTTATGATTAAACCCACCATTGTGAATAAACTACTGTACATGCTTTACCTTAAAAATTCACATATTTACATGTTTACATGATTTTCATAACAAAAATACACTTCATATATTGTTCCTATTCTTTTAAAATTTTAAGTGACGTGAATGTTGAAGAAACTCGTGACTTGCTACTTACAACCGATTGAAAAATACTACCTCATCGGAGAAATCCGAAATCTCTAGGCACTGTTGTGAGTGGACGGTCAAGACCAAAGAGATATGATATCTTGAAATTTGGTTGTTTTAAAATAAGCGACTTGAGTATGGGTTAAAAGCTTTTAACAAGTCCAACGCAATTATGGGTTTGATTGAAATTTTTGGAGAAGTGTTGGTTCAAGTCAAGCCTATTCTGAAAAGCTAGCTAAAAATTGAGGTGACTCCAGCTACAGTCACCGCCACCGCTGCCAATAATAACTTGACAACAAACATAGCAAGTTAACAACCATTGCTACAAATGAGTGATAAAGAAGCTAGAAAGTCTTTCCCTCTCTCTTCTCTCTCCTCTCTCCATCGCCTTCTTCAATCTTTTCTTGTTTTTTTTTTTCCTTTTCTCCCGATTAAAATCTGGGAACACTATTTTTTTTCCCTTTTCTCTCAGTTTAATTATTGATCTAGAAATTATCCATTCTCAATTTATATCTGGGAGTTCAATTAATATATTTTTAAAAATTTAATACCCCTATGCTATTTTCATACATAGATCCCCTACCTTCAGTTTCAATAATGATCGCAAAAGCTTTTTATCTCGTTAATTCACGAAAATTTGCTCTTCTAAATGTTAGATCAGTACTTATTTAACCGATTGTCTCCTTATGGCGATGGTATAGAGGAAGGCGAATCTAGATGCGCACCACCAAACCATTGTTATTGGCAGAGAGAGTTTTTGACGTGCCAATTACTAACAAAGATAAGAGATTTAATTATCAGATACTGAATATTTTGCTTGACAAATAAGTTCTTATGAAACAAGTATATGCCAAACCTACCACAACTTCTTCACCACTATTAGTACTAATCTCTTCGGGAAACTCATACTGAAGTCTTAAACTTCTCGTACAGAATGTAATCGAGTCTTGAACCTTTTAACCGATACAATTGAAATGAGAATCTTTACTTAAAATGCGAAATTGAAAGCTAAACCTTTTTTTTCTCAATGGCCGTAATTAAAATATATTTATTGAAAAATATGGTCTAGCTCTTTAGAAGAAAAGTGCAAGTTAAGCTTCTAATTACAGCTTGAGTGTCGCATGAGTAAATGCATTGTAAAACGAACCAAAGTACTCGTAGTTTTGCGTTTTAGACTGGTCCATAGACGGACGAGGGCTCGATCTAAATCTTAGTAAATTTACTCTCTTTTTCATAAGCTCCAAAAGGTTATTTCTCATATACTTTTTGAGTGTCGCATGATTAGCCGCCCGACCAATGAAAGAAGTACCGAATCTTACCAAAATATCTTCCTTTGATTGGGTTGTTCAAAGTCAATACAAAAATGGAACCCCGATGGCACCTAAAATCCTTTTATATTTAGCTAGATTCAGAATTCACATTAACTTCAATAGCACCGGTGGACAACTTAGACTAACTCAATTTTCGTATGGTTAGATGCAACATATTAGGATTATTTTCTCAAAAGTTAACTTAATAATATATTTTTCAATTGTGTCAATTCAATCATAAACTTTTGGACGATTTGCCGATTTAATTATAAACCCTTTGAAAATTTGTCCATTCATTCCTAATCCTATTATTTGGATGATTGACTGGAAGGACTAAATTGACACATCGTCAAAAAAGTTTAAGAGTGAATTGACACAATTGAAATAATTAAGACTGAATTAACTGTCATACAATATGTTTATGACTTTTTGGACAATTTTCCCGCAACCTATCTATCCCAATATGTGTGACATTGAATCATGGATTCACATAATTGATGCTTTTTCTTTTCTAGCACGTGCATTACCAATTAGTGGTTAGGTCTATCAAGTTCGTTACTTATTTATAGTTCTATCTTGAGACAAAATGTCTTTAGTTCTAATCGGTAATGTCGGGCATTAAGACCTGTTTGTGAAATCAGCTCACGAAATGACCCGATGTATTGTACTTAGAATTTGAAGTAATTAGAAGTTCTTAAAACCAATGGTTGGATCTGTAATCCATGTAACCTTATCAAGAGAAGAAAAAACAAAGCTGATGCCGAATGATTGGGTCTTTGTGTCCGCGCATCCGACACGGAAGTCCCTATCCGGCCCTATCGTTTCGTCCTGTCTTGGGTAATCTATGCATTTTGAAAGTCGATTCATTCTTAACCTTGAAAAACGTGTGCATGACTCATTTGGATCAGCAGATGCAAAGAAAATTCGTGGGTCCAATTCGAGCTTTTGGGGAAGGAAAACGTTTTAAATGGAAAAAGGTTAGCTTTGGGATACGAATCGAAACCCATCAAATGGGGCGCTTCAAGAGTATAGTATACTCATTTATATTGTTGATGCTCTTTTTGTGTGGATAATTCCAACTATAAAGCATATGAAAAATGATGTCACTGAGTGGGTTTGAGTTTTTGGGTCATATTTAGGATGAAATAGTTTGATTTTCGAATTACTTGATCACACATAACATGGAAAATGTCGATATTTACCATCTAGCTGCAAAGCGGTCGACAATATTCATGAGAAAAATTATAATTTCTAGTTTCCTTTACTTGTGTTTTTATGTAGAAACCTGTTTTTCTCAATATATACTTGTTAATAATAATATAACAATGTTCTTAGTTAATGCATTTGATTGGAGTATCAAGGATTTTCGACTAAGGAACTAAAAGTCATAAACTCAAATTCCATCAATTATATACACACTGCTCCAAATTAGGCTACTTACATAAATCAAATACTTGAACTTAATCGATTCATGAAGCTCGTGGAGTGTTCTGCGGTTTCTAAATTGTAAGGCCTCTGCATTCGTGCTCTTAAAGCTCTCAAAAGAAAACATCTATAGAGTGATGAGAAATTGTTCTTTTTTAACCAATTATTTCAAAGCCTGTGATGATTCCTTTTCCGTCTTTTCATTCTCTCCCCCTCGTTGTGGGACAACACTGATTGAGGAATCTGGAAAATTTGACAAATCGTGCCGGAGGCGGGACCTGTTGATACGCAGATAATGATGTGACTTGATCATGGAAACCCTAATTTCAAGCAAGTTCAAATAATTTAATTCAGGAGATGGACGTGGAACCTTCTGAGTGATGAGATAATCCGAATTAACTGGGGGCCATTAAATTATAATATCAGAGTTTCGAAATCTTATTGGAGGATAGGAAACATCAGTCAATTTTGTATTGGTTAGAATATCTATTACAGCTCGTCAAAAAAAAAAAAAAAAAAAAGAATATCTATTACAGGGTATCCAACGATTGTTTCCAGGGCACCGCTTGCTTTTCCATTTATTTCCTCTTTTATTTTTCTTCGCTCTCCTAATCTAATTTTAAATCTGAAAACTTTGCTCTCCCATTCTTATTTTTGGAAGCTTTTCTCTCCGATATACTTCTAAATTTAGGAGTTTTAATGAATAAGTATTTTTCCTCCAGTTTCAATGGTATTTACAACAGTTTTAATATTAAATCTGAAGGACTCGCTTTTGTAGGTGTTAGATTTGAATTTGTTCAACATATTTACGTTGTCCCTTATGGTGATGGTGTTGGGGACACACCAGCAAAAGACAAAGTTGCAACTACAATTATAGATCTTGGCGTGTGCGACGTGTGAATCGATAGTCGGCCACGTTGATCATTTTGCTTAAATACAATCATAGATCTATTTATGAAGGACAAGAATATGATTATCTCAATCAACCATACTCTGATGATATATCTTGATTTCTGGTTTTTAATTTGTTTTGTAACTTTACTGGCTTGCCTTGTTATGGTAACTTTTGAAATTTCCTATTGATCCTTTTGTGTATTATTTTGGTAATCAATAGAAATTTCTTTTGGCAAAAAGATTAAAAAAAATTACAGTTTTAAATGCATACCTACTGACTAATACTTTAAAAACGGTTATAATCCAAATTTAAAAAATGTTATATATTTCGGAAGTGCTCATTAATAAGATTCTAAAATAATAATGGCTTTGACATTGGAATATGCAATCAATAGCTAAAATTGAAAATTCTTTGGTGCATTCCTTAAAATTGATCTGATTCAATCTTTGAAAATTTCATAGTTATGCTGCTTTGGTCCATAAAGGGTCTATTTTTAATTAGCCAAATAGTGTCGAACTCTATTATTTTATTCACGGGAACAAAAACATAAAACATAAAACAAAAATTCATTTGGTAAATTTTTTTCCCAATAATAGATATGGAACATAATCAAAAAGTAAAAAACAATTACTTCTTCGTTCCCAAAAATACTTTAGAATCAAACCTATCCGTTTTTCTTTTTTTTCTCCTTTTTTTTTTTCTTTTCTCTTCTTCTTCCTCCCAGTCGGTCACCAACCATTGTTGCTTGCTAGCTATTGCGGCCGCTATCGACTCTGGCTAGGTGAGGTCCGGCAAGCTCGCCTAGCCACTATGAGGCTCTCCTCACTAGATCTGGCAAGCAAGCCTTCCTTGGCCACCGGCGAGGCTCTTGCGAGGAGAGCCTCAGCCTCGCCGTGGCCAAGTAAACCTCCAGCGAGTACGTCGGACCTCGCCTTGTCGGTCGCTAGTCACAAGGAAGGAGGGTGAAGAAGGAGGAAGGAAGGAGAGGGAGATAAAATAAAAAGAGAAAAGAGAAAAGAGAAAAGAGAAAAGAGAAAAAAAGAAAAATATAATTAAAGTATTAAAAATCAAAAGAAATAAAAAAATTAAGAATCTTACCAAACGCATTCCTATTTTGGGAATAAAAATTTTGATTAGTTATCAAACGCCTTCAAATGCTTAGAATCTTGTTTAGGGAACTGAATAAAAAAATATCATTTATGAACAAAATTATTTTTGGGAATAGAATGGCTACCAAACACACTCAAATTTAATCTTGACTGTTGCATCTCAGACAATCGAGGGAAGCTACCATTCGTAGATAGCTCCGTTGTTTGCTTATGACTTTGACATTAGCTCTTATGCAGGAACCTGAATTTTGAGATAATCTTGGGTCATTTTTGGACTATTTTCTCTGATAAATAGATTAGACTCAAACAATATTATTAATCCTTTTTGAGTTTAAGTGGTAGACGGTGTGTAAAAAATATTTACTCAAGCTATAGAACAATCATGAGTATGCACAAACAGTTATATTCTATTGATAGAATAGAAATGAGTTTAAGAGATGGAAGAAAATGCAAAGTATATTTATAGTGGTTCCGCCTATCCACTTAGCCTACCCTAGTCTCACAGTTGACACGATCCAAGTTGAGGTTGGATTTGTATGTTATCCTTGAGATGATAGTGCCATAAGATGATTCTTGTTTTTATTATGGCTATACTTCTATATATTCAAACGATTCTTATCACACATAACATTCTCTTATTAAACTTCACACACTCACACTTCTGCTTTTGAGACGGTATGTCATCCTTTATTGCACACTCAAATATGGTAATTAGTCTTGTCTTCTCCGGTATGCTTTTCGTGTATTCCATCACCTGAAACTGGTTGTAAAATACCAATTTTATTTCGAATCAAATTGATAAAGAGCCTACGTCTTGTCTCCAAGACTGTAGAGGTCCGCCGTAGAACCACTTCTTCGTCAGTTGCGAGAACACCCTCTCCCGTAGGTCCCTCCAAACTTACACATAACCAAGCTAGTTCTTCTTCTACACATACGAACTTCCGAGCATGGCACCCTTATATTTTGTAGATTGTTCACAACTTACTATGTCCATTTGAACTCTTCGATGATCACATGTTCTCTAGCTTGTTCCCATTGGCAAGGTCCATCCAAGCTTTGTTGATGCCTTCATATCCTCATAGCTCGTTCACCTTCTACTGGTCCATTTGACCTCTTTGATGATCATACGTACTTCATTTATTCACCATACAAGAAAGGAAAAAGAGGAAGACTAGTTTTTTTTTTTGGTCTGAAAACGAGGAAGACTAGTTCAATAGCCAGTTCATTTGAGTCTATAAGAGGCAGAAGACATGGACTTGCGCAACGCCAAGTCCTAGACCTCATCCAATAACTTGTCCACTATTTGCAAGGTACATCCGGTCATCGGCATATTTCAAATTTAATAGCTTGTTCGCCTTATGTAGAGCAAAGGCCTTTCACACTAATAGACATCCTATTACTAATACCATCTACATATGAATCTATTTATGTAGAGAATGCATTCTGCACATTCAAGCGCTCACGTTAGTTCACTTATGATATTTTGTCATCATAAAAACATATGAATTTTCCGCAACATTTTCTATTATGCATTTTTTGCAATCTTATTTGATTATGCATAAGAGTTTTAATTTAGATGGATGAAAAAATGAGGGTTAATGGTCGGTATTACACGAAATAATAAAAACTTGAAAACTATAATACTTCAATTTTTAGGAATTATGGATTGTATGGAATATTTTTATTAATAACATAAAGTACAAGAAAATTTGTCCTAAAAATCCTAGACCTATTATATGGTGGCCAATTTAGTTTTAAATATTTCAATTGTGTTTATTTATTCTTAAACATTTTGACAATTTGCCAACATAGTTGGATTTAGCGATCGTCTCAATGAGACTCGGATTTTTCGACCATTTTTGGCTGAAAATCATTAATATAGACGTTGACCGTCCTAATATGGTACAACAAACGTTGACGTGAATGATTTTTGAATTTTTTTTATTATTTTTTTCCTTTCCTTTTCTTCATCTATTATTTACCTTTTTCCCTGTGGCTAGTGGTCGGCCATAGGAGAGATTTGTGATCGTTGGCCACAGGCAAGTGTGGGCGAGGGGCCACTCCTCACCCATATTTAGCAAGGGCGACAGTCACTCAGGTGAGGACAGCCCTCCTTAACCCTCACTTGTGGCCAGCTATCAGCCATAGAGGAAAAGGAAAAGAAAGGGAAAAAATAAATAAAGAAAAGGAAAGGAAATTCAAAAAATTCAAAAATTCAAAAAATTTGAAAAAAAAGTGCTAAAAATTGTCAACATCAAAGCTGGTTGCTACATAAGACGATCAGCGTTTACGTTAGTAATTTCCGATTAAAATTAACTGGAATGATTACATTAGCAAATCGTTAAAAGATTTATGAGTAAATTGACATAATTGAAAAATTAAAGATTAAATTTGTAGGATTTTTTTGAATAAATATCCTCAGAGGTGGACAACCTGCCATATGTGATTCTTATTGGACTGTAAGGTCTTGTCGGGTTGGAATTATTGTTGGCTCACCAAACAGCCATGACTCTCACCTTGGCGTCTTCGTATTGTTGGCGGGTTGACGTTTGTTTTCCTTTGCGTATTAAATATCTTCTACAGAGAGAGCATTATGTCATTGATAATTAAGGGGTCACCAATCATAATTTCATGGTTTAAATAATATATAAAATTATTCAATATGTTATTATAAAATGATTGACTTACTTATTTACGTGATTATTTTATAGAGCACTTCTCTCTTACACTTGCATGCGCAAGTAGAGAGACCTCTCGCCCTTAAGGGCCAATAGGTCGTATTTCATAGGAGATAAAATTTAATCTTTTACTCAAATTCATGCATTTTTCAATAAACAAAAATTAGGAAAAATTCCATTTATCTACCTAAGAATTTAGGGGCAATTTTCGTTTAACCTCGAACCCTTAAAATATACATCTAACATTTGGAAAATTTGTGTTTTGTTGACCTTGGCGATGCTCGTTGAGTTTTTAAGTTAGATTAGTGAAAGGGCCAAATTTTCCTCCATCTTGGTTTATAGGTATTTCTCCGATCAATATTCTGATTTGTAGGCTACAAACATAGGCATTACCCGGATTTAAATTAAGCAAAGTTTGCCTAGGAGTGATGTCAATAATTTATAACTCATTAATTAGAAGCATCGTTAGAGAAACTGGTGGAAGAAAATATGGCCCATCCTATAATTGTGCATCAAATAATGTTTTCCCTCCCGTCTCAAATCAATGAGCAATAAAATAAGACAAGGCACACCCAACATTTAAAGTATTGAGTTAATAGGACAATTGAGAAGGATTGATGAACAATACAAACACCAGTTTGGTCATATGGTAGGAAATCAACTGAATTGAGGGGTTGTTCTCAGCTGTCTGTCCGATGACATGGTCAACTACTCGCACCGTAATCGAACCATTCCTCATCCACCTGATCCGAAAGATCGACAGAATCTTCATTCTTGCACATCACCGGTCAGGACCCGCTTGACCTGAAAAATGAGCCGTAGCCATTGAAATACCAGAAGCCATGTCCAGTCCGAGGGGACAAATCCTGCCTTCTTCATGCACAAGCTACGATGGAACAGGAGTCCGAACGACAGAAATTCAAGAGACACAACTATTGTCTCTTCCGAACCAACACGTTATTTTGATGAACCGGGTTGTTTCTCAGTTTCAGCAAATACGAATGTAGACGAGCAAGATCAAAATGTACCTCAGTGGAAGGGATGATGTACTCAAAAATCAGCTAAGATGAAGAAGTCCCCTCTGTCTGGCCTCTAAATCGCCTTTGGAGTTGCTCTAGATTATGCAGAGTGAGGTGTAACTACTGGTTTGCCCGCAATGTTATCTACTTTCAGCGCTATTAACAAGTGAAACCAACTCAATGTGCTGTGGCTCCGCCGTCTCAGTTCCCGCTTTTGAAGCTAACAGTTCTTCTGGAAGAAGGGAAGCATTTGGATCCCCACCGGGAACCAAGAACAGCAAACAAAGTGGAGAAATCCTCAGAATGTTACGGATCAAGATAGCCAACCATAAATTACCGAATTGAGTTCTAGTGACCCCAAGTGTGTGAAGTAGTAAGCCGCCTCCCCATGATGCCAAAAGGACCCCCATATTGTCAATGGACATGAGCAGCGCAAAGAAAGTGCCCTCTATACCAGAGGGACAAAGCTTCGAGCTTAACACGTACAGAGGCATCCGTTGGAGTGTCCCTATCATTCGGGAGACCCCTTCATCAGTCACGGCGAAGAAATAATCCGGCACGCCAAGTTTCAAGTTTAACCGCAGTACGAGAACCAGGTCAAGCGTTCCCGACAGACCAAAGAGTAATTGAGTCCACAGTAGCAGATTCCCGAAAGGGCGATCCTTAAGGCCATGTTGGAATAGTATTGCCCCAAGAAAGGAACCAACTGATCCAATTGAGAGCAAATAACCAACAGTCTCCTGCAAAGAGTGGATTGGATAGTTAGCAGACTGCATTGTAAAGTTCCTTCTGCTCATGACTAATCTTTTTGAGTCTAAAGTCTTTGTATTGGACAAAACTCAGGTCACTATAAAAGCTTTTACCATAACAATGCATCTCAATCTTCAAGGATTTCGTCATCAAGGAAGCAATTGGGACAATAAGGAAACAAAAGCAGCCTCTCAAATGACTTTAGCCGCATGAGTTCATATTTCAAAACTTTTATAATGATCATCTGTCTTAAAGCCAACAGATAGTCGATTTGTCTTGTCTAACTATGTGGTTTGGAGACGTAACACTCTGATCATGGAGATGTCCGTTGATCTCAACCACATAGAGAATGTATACGTGTTAATTTGTATAAGATTCTTCCACTTGAGCACATCTATAAAAAAGAAATTCTAGCATTTTCTACCACGTTCCAATCTTTGGGCGTGCTGCCATTGCTTTGGGGTTCCCAGAGCTCAGCCCACAGGCATTCAGCGTTTACACTCTGAGCTGAAGCAAACTACTAGCTCGGTAATTTCTACTCTCGGAGACCAGAATGACTAAAATCTTGATAATCATCAGAAAATTTTTACAGAAACTTCTAGGTTCAATATTGCATTTCCTAGTTCTTGCCCTTCAAAATAAGTAGTCTGGCATGAGAAGCGAACTTAACTCGTCCATACCTCAGAGAAAGATGGACCTCCGTCGGCATCTGTATACCAATAGAACATTCCATCGCGAATATTCCAACTTAGTGCGATGGATGAATACATGTATATACACGGTCTCCACACAGCTGGGATTTTCAAAGTGGTCCACATGGACTTTCCAGCATCAAGAAACTTCTGACTGACCTGGGCACGACTTCACAATTTTAGTTCAATAGTCTCCAGGAACATAAACACAGAGATGCTGACAAGTGGCACCTGTCTGTAATCAAAATTTGGTGTATGAGGCTCATCGAGAATACTTCCTAGTAATAGCACAAGCCCAGCTGGTATTGTCAGCAGAGCAAACACTCCCTAGCCAACAAAAAGGAGAGAAGGATTATGAACTGTGGAATTTCAGAGAAAAAATATAAAAGTTTGGGCTTGAAATGGTATCGAGAGGACACAAACCATTGGACCCATTCTGTGGACAAAGATACCACTGATGACGAATCCCACAAGTCCTCCAGTTGACTCGCTCAGAGCACACAAGCTTTGCATATCAGCTGCCAGAGAAGGATGGCTGATGCTGTTCTGCGCCACACAAGCATCGATTACAACATCTGCTATTGCAACGCCAGCAGTTCCTGCTGTCAACAGCACTAGCGCAAGAACAAGGTGCACCTTGTAGAATGATAACACGAGAATGGAGAATACTCCTAGAAAACCTATAACAATTAAAAAAAATAAAATTCGGTCACACAATCACATCCGAAATTCTTCCAGATGTTTCTGCTTTTCATCCTCACACATTAGATCGTATGAGGGCATTTTCTTACATTCCCTCTGTATTTACTTTCTCCAAAGATGCCTCAAAAGCCAAAAGTGAAGCATGTTATCTCATAAGTAGAAGTGCCCATCTGACTAAACTCGCTCCAGAGTTCTTTATGCAACGAGGACTAAATGCACTAAAGTGAAGAAATCAAACCTAATCTAAAAGACAATAACTGTAGCCCCCAAGTGTGCTTTCCAACGCGTGCTTTCAGACCAATATTTACTCCAAATCAAAGCGCAAAGTGATGCATGTTGGATGACAACCACTAGTAGTAGCTTTTGAGTGATGCTAATCTTTAAGCCTATATGAAGATGCAGGGATGCCAAAACTATTAGCCTAAACCACAATGTGAAAGATGAAATTCAGAAGATACAAATAACAGAAAAAGGGAAACTGGAGAATCATAACCGACTCTTCTATACCTGCTAAAATAAGATAGGGCCGCCTCCGGTACCCTGCGACCGGGAGGACATCGGTCAGCAGTCCCCAAATTGGTTTGACAATCCAAGGAAGCTTTATTATTCCTGTATAGACCTGAGACTCGGAAGGCTGAACCTTCTGAAGATCCTTCATATAGTACTTGGTTGCAACATCAGACAGTGCGCCCCCAAGCCCTTGGCTTATTCCATACACAATCGCCACCCCAAGAACAAAGCTCCAGTGCATTTCCACCGCCAGCATTCTCAGCCATTGGACTGGAGCCAGGAAGCAACTGCGCGCCCTCGATCTGGGCACATTCTTATCCGCAGCAGCCTCCGCCACCTCCTCCTCAGAGGCCACAAGATTAGCCGTCTCCTCCATATGACACACCTGTTGCAGTCAAACTTGCTAAGGAAGATGGTCTATTTCTTCCAGCAATGGTTGACTCGCATCAAGACGGGTTTTTCCTCCCTGGAGATTGGGATTCTTTGAGAGAATCACTGCTGTTGATCTTGGAAGCCGTCAGATACGGAGGACCCAGTTCATTAATGAGCGTTTCCTGGAGCTGGGTGCTTCTGAGCTAATTAGAGAGTTGACCCTAAAAAAGGATGAAACAAAAAGAGCAACGATGTGACTTGAAGTATCTTCTATATCCAAGTCCGCAGCTTACACTATTTGCTCCAAGAATGACTAGGAGTAGGAGGAACCCAGTTCACAGTCACACCAACGTTCCCGAACTGATGCGAGCTTTTCATGAAAATGATGTCTGATCTGTTTGTGTTTTCTTGCTTTTTCTTTTTCTTTTTTATAAGAAGAACATTTTGACTTGAATCTCCAAGTTAGCTGACGTTAACAAGAACAAGAGACGTTCATTACTAGGCACGCAAAACAGAGCCTTTCCCTTCTTCTTTTTCCCTTTTTCTCTCTTGAACGAGAAGAGTTTAAGTGTCATTTTTTTATGATACAACTTGTGTAATGCATACAAATGAATCCTTGAAGTTTTAATTCTCCACATCGAGACTGCTCTTGGTTGATTTTATTCTCTTTGGATCTCAAACGACACGTTTGAAATTCAAACTCCACGACTAGCATATGGTTTCGCCGTCTGTAGTTGCAAAAACTCACCTTGTAATTTTATAGACAATTTTTCAAAATAGTTGATTTTGTTTCTATATTAGTGTATCGTCCTTTAGTATTAACCCAAATATGGCAAACTAATCTTATGTTCTCCGGTCTGCTTTTTCTGTATTTGAACATTGGAAAATGGTTGTAAAATACCAATTTGTTGGAATACAAGAAATTGAAAAATGGTCTAGGCCTTGTCTTGGGATTGTAGAAGGTTGCAGTAGAACCACCACTCCATCCGTGTCAAGAACAACTTCGGTACTTGGTCCATCCAAGCTTCTACATAACCAGTTTTGTTCTCCTTCTATAAATAGGTACCTCCAAGTATATTGACGCCCTTATATTAATAATGTTCATCATTTAATTGGTCCATTCAAACTTTTTGATGATCACACGTCCACTAATTTATTCATCGCCATTGGCAAGGCTTATTTTATCTTCTCGATGCCTTCATGTCCTCAAGTTCCTTCATCTTTTATTGGTCCATCCAAATCTTTGACAATCACAAGTCCTCCGGTTTGTTCACCATTGGCAAGGTTCATCCGATCTTATTGATGCCTTCATGACCTCAAGTCCATCATTCACCTTCTATTGGTCCATCCAATAATTTTTTTTTTCTTTTTGGTCTAAAATAGGTCATTCATTCATTCATAAAGCAAGGATTACAAGTAGACGATAGATTGGATTCAGAACATAAAATATTCCAAAGAGATTGGGGTGGTGTGGATAACCAATTTGGGAAAAGGGATTTGAGGCGATGCAATCTCGCTACCCAATCATCGGCTTGGTTGGCTTCTCTTGGGCAATAGGATAACTTCACGAAGGTTAGACTTTGTAGAATACCTTTGCTTTCATTTAGCAAACTGCTCACAGCCCATGAGACTTCAGCCCGGCCCAATATTGCTTCCACAAATAATTGACTTACTTCTTTGCATACACTTCTCAGTCCGTACCCAGAAAGATGAAGATACACAAATAGAGAGCCCTTCCCCTTATAAAGTGGGACAAACTAGGTCGGCATGTATAGGTCGTATATCATATGAGTTGGATTTAACATCCTTGTTTAACTCAAATTCATCTGTTTTTTAACAAATCCATCTAATGATTGATTTACTTCTGTCAATACACTTCTCAATCCATACCCAGAAAGACGAAGACATGCAAATAGAGAGCCCTCCCCCTTATAAAGTTGGACAAACTAGGTCGGCATGGATAGGTTGTATATCATATGAGTTGGATTTAACATGCTTGTTTAACTCAAATTCATCTATTCTTCAACAAATAAAAAATTAGGAAAAATTCCATCCATCAACCTAAACTTTAGAAATTGTCACGTTTAACCTCGACCTCTTAGATATGCATCGCACATCCAAAGAAACTTGCATTTTGTTACCACTATTAATGCTTGTGAACTTTTTCCATAAACATGTACAGTACACATTTTATTGTTCTCAATTAGCGAAAGGGCTATGTTTTCCTCCGTCTCTAATTGGAGAGATTTCTCTAATCACTCTTCTAATTGGTTAGCTGTAAAAATGGTTAATACACGGATTTGTATTTAATAAAGTTTCCATAAGGATGATGTCGATACTCTTGTGACCCACTAATCAGAGCACTGATGGGGGAAATGATCGAAGAAAGAGCGGCCCGTTCGTTCCAATCATTCGAATAATAAAATCGAAAATGTAGAAGAGAGAAATTTAAAAGTTTTGGATTAACAGGACAATTGAGAAGAAGATTGATGGACGATACAAACACCACTGTGGTCGTAAGAGGAAATCAACAGAGTTGATATGTTGTCTTGTTGTCACTTCTCAGTGATCTTTTGATGACTGTTCTTTGTCGACTTTCCCTTTTCTGCCAGAACGGTCAACGAAAGGGGATTAACGTCTTGGCATCAATGCAAAAATACTTCCTTGTGCCATCCTAATAAAGAATGAATGAAGAAATCAGCTGGGTTCATCGGACTAGTCGCGAGGAAGTTTAGATCTGTTTCAACATTGCGAAGCGTTGCTGCTTCTGATTCAAAAGTACAAGCAGACAGGCGAAAATGCAGCAAACTGATGTTCTTATCAGTATACACAACTCTTTCCGTCAATGTCAGTCTTCCCAGTTTCCGTGGAAAATGTTCAAGCATCCAGCTCCTCTGGATCTTTGATTATGTACATTTTGTTTGGAAAAGAAAAGCATACCATACCAGCAAATTGAGCGTCTGCTAATTCTGACATTTATGTGTTTTTTTTAAAAAGAGTAGCACCGTCAATACCATACATTGTCATTAAATCACAGGGAGAGAATGTAGGGAGTCAAATGCGCAAGGTCAGTCAGTCGCAAGTGGAAACCCTTAATCAAACCATTCCTCATCCACCTGATCTGGACAATCTGCAAAATTTTCATTACTGCACATCACGAGTCAAGACATGCTTGATCTTCTTCATGTCCCTTCCATGGGGACAAATCCTGTCTTCTTCATGCACAAGTTACATGGGAATGGGAGTCCGAGCTACAGAAATTAAAGAAAGACGACCATTGTCTCTTCTGAACCACCCCGTTCTATTGATGAACGGGTTGCTTCTCAGTTTCTGTAAATATGAAGCTAGACAAGCAAAATCAAAGTGCACCTCGGTGGAAGGGAAGATGCACTTAAGAATCAGATACAGAACGAGAAGTAACCCCCTACCTGGCCTCCATTTGCCCTTTGGAGTATTTTCCTCTAAAATATGCAAGCGAATTGTGTAGCTACTGGTTTGCCCCGAAGTTATTTAGCTTCAGCGCTGTTAACAAGCGAAAGCAATTCAACGTGCTGTGGCTCCATCTCAGTCCCTTCTCTTGAAGCTAACACTTCGTCGGGAAGTAGGGAAGCATTCGGATCCCCTCCAGGAACCAAGAACAGTAGACAAAGCGGAGAGATTCTTAAAATGTTACGGATCAAAATAGCCAACCACAAGTTACTGAATTGAGTTCTAGTGACCCCAAGTAAGTGAAGTAATAAGCCCCCACCCCAAGATGCCGAGAGATACCCGATATTCTCGATGGACATGAGCAGAGCAAAGAAAGTGCCCTCTATACCAGAGGGACAAAGCTTCGAGCTTAACACATAAAGAGGCATCAGTTTGAGTGTTCCAATCATTCGGGAGACCCCTTCATCAATCACAGCAAAGAAATAATCTGGCACGCCAAGTTTCAAGTTTAACCGAAGTACGAGAACCAGGTCAAGCATTCCTGACAGACCAAAGAACAACTGAGTCCACAATAGCATATCCCGAAAAGGGTGATCCTTAAGGCCATGTTGGAATAGTATTGCCCCAAGAAAGTAACCAACTGAACCAACTGAGAACAAATAACCAACAGTCTCCTGCAATAATGATTTGAATAATTAGCAGACTGTATGGTAAAGATTTTTTTGTTCGTAAGTAATTATTTGGAGTATAAATCTTTTATATCAGACGAAAGTTGTCATTGAGAAAGCTTTCCGCATAACAATGCATATCAATCTTCAAGGATTTCATCACCCAGGAAGCAATTGGACAACAATTAAACAATAAACAGCCTTTCAAATAACTTTAGCCCTATGAGTTCAAGTTTCAGAACTTTTTACCGTAATCATATTTCTTCAAGCTAACAAATACTCAATTTGTCTTGTACAGCAAGTTAGCTTATTTGTCAACACAGAGACATTTCCCTGATTTTCATGGTTAAGAAATCTTCAAGTATGAGCTAGAGTACAGCCACAAATTTGTGAAGACGTTACGCTCTGATCACATAGGTGTTTGTTGATATCAACCACAGAGAGAATTTCAACACGTTCTTATGTAGCTAATCACACAAACTTGTATGAGATTCTTCCACTTGAGCATACAAAACTGAAACTCTAGCATTTTCTTCTCTCTGTCTCCATTATGTTGACATTGCTTTGGGTTTCCTAGAGCTCAAAGTGTAGCCCACAGGCATTCAGCATTTACACTTTGAACTGCAAGAAACTTCTAGCTTGCTATACTTCTAATCTTAGAGACCAGATTATGAATAAAATCTTGACAATCATCAAACCAGAAAATTCAACAGAAATTTCTAGGATCCATAATTCATTTCTCAGTTCTTGCCCTTTAAAATAAGAAAATGGAATGACGAGAAAAATTATCTAGTCCATACCTCAGAGAAAGAGGGACCTCCATCTGCATCTGTATACCAATAGAACATTCCGTCACGAATATTCAAACTTAGTGCAATGGATGTGTATATGTATACACATGGTCTCCACACAGCTGGGCTCTTCAAAGTGGTCCACATGGCCTTCCCAGCATCAAGAAACTTCTGACTGACCTGGGTACAAGTTTACGATGTTAATTCACCAGTCTCCAGGAATTAAAACATGAAGATGCTGAGAACTTGCACCTGTCTGTAAGCAAAATTTGGTGTGTGAAGCTCATCAAGAATATTTCCTAGTAATAGCACAAGCCCAGCTGGTATCGTCAGCAGAGCAAACACTCCCTGGCCCCAAAAAAGGGAGAAGGATTATGAAATGTGGAATTTTATAGAAGAATATATAAGTTTGGTAAGAAAATAATATCGAGAGGACACAAACCACTGGACCCATTCTGTGGACAAGGATCCCGCTTATGACAAATCCTAAGAGTCCTCCAGTTGACTCGCTCAGGGCACACAAGCTTTGCATATCAGCTGCCAGAGAAGGATGGCTGATGCTGTTCTGCGCCACACAGGCGTCTATTACAACATCTCCTATTACAACACCAGCAGTTCCTGCTGTCAACAGCACTAGGGCAAGAACAAGGTGCACCTTACAGAATGATAACACGAGCATGGAAAATACTCCAAGAATACCTATAACAATAAAAAAGTCCAATCACACATTCTCATCTGAGATTCTTTAGAATGCTCAAAGAGATTACTTCAGGAGCAACTTGAAGTAACAAATCTAGACACCAATCAATAGAAAAAACACAAGTCCTGCTTTTCATCCTCATACATGAGATCATATGAGGACATTTTCCTACATTCTCTCTGTATTTCCATTTCCCCAATAGATGCCTCGAAAGCCAAAATCTTCAGTTGGTAATCACACAAAACCCTTCATCCTCAGAGTAAGCTCTTCATGTAGAGAGCCTACAGCCCACCATTGCGAACCGTGCTTTCTGTAATTGACCGTGAGTTTGTACATCCAGTATTGTGTTTGTGCTTAGTGGGAAAGCAACAACTAACTCATTACATGATTCAGGGGGAAAAACACATTTGAGTGCTCCTCAAGTGCCTCTGTCAATTTAAGAGTTGGTCTTTGTCTGAACAAATGGGGATGGGCTTTAGAATATTTTCACATCTTGCACCTTTCATGTTAAGAAAATTGAGCCTCTGCACATCGAAATACTATGATTTGATAAAAAAAACAAGGAAAGAAGAGACTCCTTATTTCGATGTATTTGTTAACAGTGGCTCATGTATCATATCATCTGCATCTTTTTATTGTATTACTTTAGACTATGCAATGATGCCTAGTGAAGGTTTGTCCATGAGAAGTTGTCAATGGGATTTTCTGTGGCATATGACAGTTGCCAAATAAATCGTGCCCTTTAATTTATTTACTGGAGGAGCTTTATGTACCGAAATTATGTATCGCTGGGGCAAAAACAATACTTCAGTTACCTGTCCATACAACAATATAAAAAATTTCTTAGACAATTGTCTCAGATTGTCCATCTATAGTAGTATTTTTGTAAAGTGCAAATTCTGTCCTTCAAAAACCAATTAACTGCCATCTCCACAACAAACAACAAAAAAAATATAGCATAGATCCATTACCCTAAACAAACATATAATCAAATATGACATTTGGTTCATTACCATTTCATTAGGAAAACAAAAGACTAATAGGCACAGGTTACATTGATAATATAAACCCCATTATAGACTGGTTTATGCAGTAATTCTTACCATATATGGGAAGCATCTACCAAAGTGGAAAGAAAGTTCAGCACATGGCCCAGAGATGATTAATAGCTCAACCAATTGCTACATGCATTGTCAATTTTTACAACCAGATTACCATTCTCAGCTCAGGCAAGACCCCCTAATTAATAGCCGTCTGATAAGACCTCAAATAAAACCAATAGTTGTCGAGAATTTGTGTGGTCGGATCCTGCTGTGTCTTACTCATCACCACTGTTATCCAGTTCTCAGCTTCTAGAGCACAAGAGATCGGAACAAATAGCTAAACATTTCCAACTCCACAGAAAAAAAAAATGCACACTAGCGGATGCTAACCATCCAGTCTGGGGATTTGCCTTGGTCCTCTATTGATTACATCATGCTTGATATCTGTGTCATCTAATAGATTGTTTAATCATATGGTGAATGTGATGCCAGTCCTCATCTTCTAATGCTAGATGCCTCCTGTTGATGACCAAGAAATGCCCATCGGGCCATCCCAGCTATTGCCATGAGTCTTTAACATCTCAATTTCACTACTTTCCTTTCTTTTCTTTGTTCATACTGCACTCACCTAATCTTTCAATAAAAACAACCTGAATTCAGTGTAAGCCTGACTTCAAGAAGGTGAATATTCTGTCAATATTATTCCCATCATGTGTCAGAGTCATATTCACATCAGCCCATTGATCGTCTAGTTACAGAAGATTTAGATATTTCCTTTCAAATATGAACGACAATTCATAAGAAGAAGTGCCCACTCACTAAACGAGCTTCAAATTTCTTCAGGCACTGAGGACTAAATGCACAGAAGTGAAGAAATCAAGCATTTTTCTAAAAGACGATTTTAACAGCCCTAAGTGTACTTTTCTGACGCGTGCTTTCATAGCGACATCCACTCCAAATCAAAGCGCAAAGTGATGCAAGTTAGATAACATCCACCAGTAGCTTTTGGGTGATGCTACTCTTTTAGCCTATATTGAAATGTAAGGATTCCAAAAATATTAGCCTAACCCACAATGTAAAAACTGGAATCCAGAATATACAAATAACAGAAGGAAAAAACCAGAAATGGAGAACTTTAACCGACTTTTCATATACCTGCTAAAACAAGATAGGGCCGTCTCCGGTACCCAGCGACCGGGAGGACATCAGTCAGAATTCCCCAAATTGGTTTGACAATCCATGGTATATATATGATTCCTGAATAGACCTGAGACTCAGAAGGCTGAACCTTCTGAACATCCTTCATGTAGTACTTGGTTGCAACATCAGTCAGTGCATTCCCTACCCCTTGGCTTATTCCATACACAATCACCACCCCAAGAACGAAGCTCCAATGCATTTCCGCCGCGAGCATTCTCACCCATTGGATTGGACCACAGAAGCAACCGCAACCCCTCGATCTGGGCACAGTCTCCTCCCCAACAGCCTCCTCCATCTCCTCAGATACCACAAGATTAGTTGTCTCCTCCATCCGACACACTTGCTGGAGTCTCAAGACTCGCCAAAAGAGACGGTCTATGTCTTTGAGAAACGGTTGGCTCGCATCAAGATCTCTTGCTGATCATTCTTTGTGAACAGGAAGTCGTCGGACATGGAGGACCCAGTTCAAGAATCGGCCTTTCCTTGAGTTCGGTTGCTCCAGAGCTGATCCGAGCGTTGACCCAGAAAGGTTAACACGACTGGAAGGAACTTCTGAATCCAAATCTTGCAGCTGACGCTTGTTTGCTCCAAGAATGACTAGGACTATGGAGGATCCAGGGTCAAAGTCACACCAACGTTCGCGAACTGATGTGCGCTGTCTCGAAAGTGACGTCTGAATTCTGATATGGGCCTGCTTTTTTCTTTTCTTTTAAGCAAGACCACCTTGACTTGGACATCCAAATAAGATGACATTAACAAGAACAAAAGAGAGCTTTTTTCTTTTCTGTTCTTTTTCTTATCTTGAATGAGATGAGTTGGAACTTACAAGGGTGTTTTGTTGGTGATGAAACTTGCGTAAGGCGTACAAATGGATCTTTAAATTTTTAATGTGCGAAATTGAGTATTTTATCTTGTTGGGGGTAGGAAACTCGCATAATTTTGTTAGTAGTGCATATCCCGAAAATCGAATATTCTATTAAATGGCGAGATTATGCAAAAAATCATTTATCCCACACATACTATTGAATGTGTAATTCTATCTATTTATCAGAGGAAAATTATTCAAAAAGTTTTAAGTTCATTGCTTTTTTATCAATTCAATTTTTAATTTTTTAATTTTGCCAATTGAGTCTTAAAATTTTTCACTTTTTATCATTTAAGTTCATTCCACTAATTTTGACCTGAAATTATTAACATAAATGCTAGTGATGTTGTGTAAGATAGCCAATATTAACGTCAATAATTTTTAATAATATCTTGCTATTATTTCAGATTTTTTATTCTTTTTTCTTTCGTTTATTCTTTTTTCCTTCTTTCTTTTGCTGGTGGCCAGCCAGTTGCTTGTTTTTCCCATTATTTCACTCTCTTTCGCTTGTTTTCCTTTGAACTTGGACTTCACATACTTCTTTCAAAGAAATGCCACCTATGTAAACAAAGAAAGAAAAGCTATACCTTCTAGAGCGAGAAAGAAAAGCCATACCTTCCAAAGATTGTTGCTGATTTTGCAGCGTGTGACGTGGATAACCTATAAATTCACTATCAAGCATCCACATGCAAAACTCACAAAATAATGATTCAGCATCCATCGAACAAATTCAATGACATATTCTATGACATATTCTAAAAAACTGGTCGGTCAATTTGATTTGAACGGTTCTCGATTCGGTTAGTCTACGTCCCTCACCCCTAAGAAAACCCCCTAACATATTTATAGTCAAATCTGGCTCTCTACTTAAGAACTTATAGTTTTAAACTCTCTTTGTTTCGTTAAAACTAAAAGATTTAAAAAATATTTTTATAAAAACGATCACATGTATCACTTGAAATAATTACTCAATGGAATGTGTTTAATAAATTATGCCTAAACATTTTCATGGACGATGAAAATAGTTTTCATTTATTTATTTTTGTAAATGATAACAGCAATCGCTTTTAGAAAAAAGTTTTCTAAACCACTCACTTTTCACGAATCCATTGAATTGTTGGTCCTGTAAGTACAAATGACAATGAGAAAAAAGAATCGTATATCCAAATGTGACCTGTTGTAATGTAAAGTACAGTCAAGAATTAATACACAAAAACTTCCTAGTCCAGTCTCTTTGTATTTTTTGAGATGTTATAACTCAGTTTCTCTTCTGGTGTCCTCTTCTAAGTGATTGACTCCCATGCCACCTAAAATCATCTTCCATTATCAGTGCGTTTAACGAGGGAAACCAGTTCGATTTTCTCGGGTTCCAGAGCTTCAGTGTCCTCTTCAGAAGCCAATTCTTCGCTCGGAAGAATAGAAGACTTTGGATCGCCTCTCGGAACCAAGAACAGCAGACAGAGAGGAGAAATGCGTAGTATGTTTCGTATCAAGATGGCCAACCACAAACTTTTGAATTGGGTCCGGGTCACCCCAAGCACGTGAAGTAGAAACCCCCCTCCCCAGGATGACGAAAAAAGTCCAACATTGTCGATTGACATGAGCAGGGCAAAAAAAGTGCCTTCTATGCCGGAGGGGCACAGCTTCGAACTGAGTACAAGTAGAGGCATCCACTTGAGTCTCGAGATCATCTGGGACACCCACTCGTCGATCACGGCAAAGACATAGTCCGGAATGCCAAACTTCAAGTTCAGTCGCAGAACCAGGACTAGGTCTAGCATTCCAGATAGACCAAAGGACAACTGGGTCCACAGGAGCAAGTCCCGGAATGGGTGATCCCTAAGACTGTGCTGATACAGTAGCGCTCCTAGGAGTGAGCCAACTGCGCCAATTGAGAACAAATAACCAACAGTCTCCTGCTCGAACAAAATGATAATTAACACATTTGCAGGTGACGAGGTCAAAAATTTCTGTCGTAAATAAGGTCACAAAGCAGTTTGCGCACGGTTGGCAGACTTTGAACAAGTGAATTTTAGTTCCTAAGTTGGAAATCTCTTGGAAACAACTATGCCAAACACATTATTTTTTCCAAGCCAATTAAACACAGTATGTTCATGCACAGTAAGTCCATCAATAATTTTCAAATAAGAAGTCCTGAATGAATCAAAATTCACATACCTTAGAGAACAATGGACCTCCTTTTGCATCAGTGTACCAATAGAACATCCCATCGGAAATATTCAAGCTCAATGCAAGCGATGTATACATGTACAAGCATGGTCTCCAAACAGCTGGAATTTTCAAAGTCGTCCACATGGCCTTCCCAGCATCAAGAAACCTCCGGTTGACCTGACCAGGACTGAAAAATATTAACTTGTGAATCTAAAGGAACCCAAAATGTGAGGATGCCACAATTCCACACCTGTCTGTAATCAAAATTTGGTGTGTGAGGCTCATCGAGTATGATTCCCAGTAAAAGCATAAGGCCGGCCGGAACTGTCAGAAGACCATACACCCCCTAACCAAAAATGGAAACAAGTTCTCTGATAAGGGATTGCTATGTCTGGTGAACCCAAAATAGAAATGCTACACTGAATAATAGGGTTTAAAGTTGATATACCATCGGACCAATTAGGTGAACAAGGATACCGCTAATGATGAAACCCACAAGTGCTCCAATTGAAGCACTCAAAGCACACAGGCTTTGCATGTCAGCTGCCAGATAGGGATGACTGATACTGTTTTGTGCCACACAAGCATCAATGGTGACGTCTGCTATCGCAACACCAGCACTTCCTGCTGTCAATAGCACTAGGGCAAGAACAAGGTGCACCTTGTAGAATGACAACATGAGCATGGAAAATACACTGAGAAGACCTACAATGTGACAGAATAATGGATCAGGTCAGCACACCTGAGCTATACATGTCACTATATCTGAACTTGTCCAACAAACTACTCTTGGATGGAGGGATATCCGAATAGGAAAAAAAAAACACAAGAAGAAGAACACACTAGACGAACTAAACACAGATTCCTGCCTTGCCAGAGACTTTAGACTTCAGAGTTATGCTTGTCATATCAAGATCCATATGTACTGTTCTGTGCATTAACTTTTGTCAACTCTATAGGGAAAAAGGCAGCGTGACACAAAATCCTTCATAACCTGTTTAAGAGCCAGAACATCTAAGCAGCGACATTACATTGTGTTGGGGATATTTTGGACACTGTATTTTCCACAATCTTATCATCGCGTGTTGTATTAAGTCTTGTCCATGCTAGTAAGGACTACGCCAAAGACAAGTACTCAAGTACCATTGTTGTAAATTGAGACCTTTTAGGGAGCCATGATTAGATACATACTCTGTCTGTTGCTTTCAACTATTAAAATCTAGGCTCTCTGTATGAAAGCATCATGCGTGTGTTAGCCTAAAAATGTTTCAACAGTTTTATGTGGTTGCTGACCTTATGGTTTACCTGATGGGGTGCAGGGTTGGTATATCAGGTCTCTACCATGGTCAGAATGCATTACATACAAAGTGCACTATAAACACGGAAAATTTATGCATGGAGCATCTTTATTTAGGATTCATGCATCATGCATCAACTTGTTTCACCAAGTTGCCAACAATGTTTCTAGCTCAAGTTCCAAACCTCTCGAGTAGCATAACCTAAAGACAAAGGCATATAGCACTTTTCCACACACCAGTGCGTGCACCACTGACAACCACTGACCGGTTGACATAAAAATTAACCATCAAATTTGGAGATGAGTAAAGAAGAAATTTCTAGGCTGGAAGCACATGAGGCAGAAACATACTAAAATGGAACAAAAGTCAGAACATAACCTGATGATAAGTTGCTTATGACAACATACCCTATCAGTCTCTTCATAAAGCGGACTTCCTTTCTAAAAAGCATCAAAATGTGATATAAATCTATTTATCAAACGAAGAAGCATAATATTTTGTCTTTTTTTCTTCATGTCTGTCAGCTCGTAGTTCAGGGAATCATACGTGATGTGGGTTGTCAACTCACTAGAAAAAGAACATTTTTCCCTGTCCATCAGATTGACAGAAGTGACATTCTTGTGGTCCAAACTTGTATTAAAAAATGGGTAGTTTCTCATCAAGGGATATGCAGAAGATCCTCTTCAATCACTAAGGACATACTCCTTTATATAGCTTCTCCTGCCAAATCTTCTATTTCTAATACACAGAAGATTTTCAAGAGGAAGGAAAAAAGTGCATTGGCAGCACCTTCTTTGGTTATCCACAATTGACCCTCTGTATCTAGCAATAACATGACTTTCAGTATCCGTAAGCTGCCTAATTTTGTAAGAATGTCATCACCGCAGCCTACTGTCTATACGCTGTATGTGTGGTCAAGTTAGAACAAGAGATCGCCTTTTTCTTTGTTTGTCATTTCTGCAAGAGTAGTCAGGTGCAAAGGCGACCCAGGAGATGTGTAAATCACAGAGAAGAGACTATGGCCAAGTATGATGACTTGCATTTGGAAATTTGGAAAAGAACTCTAAAAGGGAAAATCTTTATAAGATTACCTAATCAAAGATACTCTATGACATTTATAGAACGAGGAATCCAATTCCGTTGGAAGCAAAGTGGAGGATGCCGATTCTGCCTCAAGTAAATATCAGTTTTTTTACTGTCATATTTAGAGTTATGAGCATACAGAATTCACCGGAACATTCCCCCACAGAGATTGATTCTTTCATAAGGGGCATTTAGCAAGAGTTGTCCACCTCTGAACGAAATGGTCCACGAGATACCTTTCCTGGTCAAGTGCCATAGCCAGCCAAATGAGCGCAGATCCATTGCCAGATGAACATAAACAGTCTTTATAAAGAAACGCACATCTTCAAAATAGTTAACCACGAGGTAGACATGTAAAAGTGCCTCCAATTAAAGCAAAAAGGGCAACAAGACACACTGAAACAACACCTAAATAACATCAAACGGTAGCTGTTCCTTGTGGGGATGGTGCTTTCAGACGTCATATTTTTCGTAAAAGGATTCTAAAGCAGTGAGAGAATCATACTTCACAAACCACATCCATAAGCTACCATCTACTCAGACACATGATCCAACCTTAAGTAGTGAAGTACAAAAGAGAGACAGACAATCACATATACCTGCGAAGACAAAATAGGGGCGCCGCCGGTACCCGCCGACCGGGACTACGTCGGTCAGAAGCCCCCAAATTGGCTTGATGAGCCATGGAATATTAGTGATCGCAGAATAAATCTGGGCCTCCGACGGCTGAACTTCCTGGACATCCTTCATGTAGTACTCCGTCGCGACCCGCGACAGCGCGCCGCCGAGCCCCTGGCTTATGCCGTACACGAGCACCACCCCCAGCACGAAGCTCCAATGCATCTCCGCCGACAGCATTCTCAGCCACCGGATCGGGGCACCGAAGCAGCCGCGCGCCCTCGGTCCGGCCACTCCTCCTCCTCCCTCCTCCATACCCTCCACCTCCTCCTCCTCTGGAGAGGCCAAAACATCACCTCGCTCCACCATGACCACCAAAACACTCCACGTCTCTGAACCACGTAGGAATCACCTCAGTTGACCAGTTGACCCGAACCCAGATGAAACCCAGATGGATACTTTCCCGGAAAAGAAGGGTTCCCCACTTTTCCGGGAAAATCTTTGCTTATGCTGTTCTGGGTATCTTCTTCGCAGCACGGTTGATGAGCCGGCGCACCGAAGAATGGGAAAATCTTTGCTTATGCTGTTCTTGGTATCTTCTTCGCAGCACGGTTGATGAGCCTTGGCTCCGAGGAATGGTTGGCGAAAGCCGATGACAAGACAGGGCTGTCGGGGGACCACTTTCTTGTTCTTGATCTGAATCAAGACGCTGTAACTGTAAACGCAGTACCACGAATCCCCCTGTTCACCAATCAAAATGCGAGTTATCAGGATTGAGGAAATGCGAGCTTTCTTGATCCGGGAAGTTTCTGTCTTTACAGCCCGGTCCGAATGCTGACTGATCCCTCACCAAACGAAACGAGCCTAACACCCTATAAAAACCAGGCTTTAACTTGAGTTTCGATTGCATATTATTATTTTTTTTCCCGTCTCATAAAGAATCTTAACTCTTGATTCGGTCCTAATTTTATCCTAAACTTCTTTTTATTGCTTAAAGAACCTCGAATTTTAAGTCAAGTTCCAATTCCATCCTAAAATTTTTATATCTAATAAAAAATCATCAACTTAGGTTTCATGATTTGTTGACCTTTTGTCGAAAATCGCCCTTAGTGATGCGGCATTTTCACATGGTTGGTCTAGTTTTTCCTCAATTTTTATATCCTTGAAGGCATTTATTGAAGATAAATTTCCACGTCAACCCAAACGACGTTTTCTGGAATTTGAAATTTGGGTAAAATCTAAAGTAATTGGGGTTGTTTTTTTTTTTTTTTTCAATTGCTATGACTCTCCGTAAATTCTTCCTTTCATCTCGTTTGGAACCTTCGGTTTTGTGCTCAATCTTCAATCTCTCGTGCCCGAAAGTCTTCCACCTCTTGCGGTCAAATAGACACTCAAATGGCCCACCCGCACTCGGGAGTTTCCTATCTCTCGGTTGTCAAGAAAAATCCTAGACTGATAATTAACAAGGACAGATTTGGGACTCAAGTAATACTTGATGGTTTTATATGAAACAGAAAAAAAGTTTAGGTTAAAATAGGATTAGATCTAAAATTGAGGTTTTTATGGGATAAAAAAATTGAGTACAGAGTCGAGATTTGACCTAAAACTGAGGACTTTTTAGGGTATTAGGCCACCTAAATAACCAATAAAGACGTCCCTACGCCGCTTTGCGACTTCGATTCTCTTTTCCATCGTTAATGACAACAGCAGATCCGATCAGGATAAGGGCCCGAGGGTTTAGTCGCTAAACGTGGGCCCACCAAAAGGTCAAAAATCTTTCTTATAGAGAAATCAACTTGCTGATTTCTTTATCAAAGGGTACAAGAACGGGAATTTTTAAGTTTGCTTGTAAATACTTCACTTCTGTACTTTGTCTTGGTTTGATTATTAGGTTGGGGAAAATTGTCTTTATTGTACTCAATTCAGTCATAAATCTTTCAATTTTGTCAATTCATTTATAAACCTTTAAATTATTTACCAAGCTAGTTGTAAACCTTCTAACGAATCGTTAGTTCTTCCAATTAATTTTGATTGGATATTGCTAAAATGACAGCCCAATTAGTGCGGAGCATCCTATTTGGCGTGGCCAACACTGACATCCAACGGGGCTGCTGGCGATCTCCACTAGCCCGCTGTTAAAAAAGAAAAAAGAAAGAAAAGAAAACTAAAAATAAAAAAAGCAAACAAGGTAATTGCAGGTTAATTGTTCTGAGTCTAAAAACGATCGTGCCTATGTAGCGGACGTGTATACAAGTAATCATGAATAATGAATCAAACTAGTATGTTTGAGGGGCGTTCGTCATTTTCGTCGTTCATGGATACAGAGAAATCTGAAGATGGGCACGTGTGTGTTCATTGCAGATCGAGGTGATTGGGCAAATTATGGCGATGGTTATTAATGGCGGGACCATGGCTGTTGTCTTTTCCTTTCCCTTTGCACGAAATTACGAATATCGCACGATTACGTATGGGAATGTTTCTAGAGCAGGTTCACTTGGAAGAGAGTAATATCAGATTAGCTCAAGCATGGTCGATCAAATAGATCAGGATTATCACTCCGAAAAGGTTCATGCCAACTCCATCGATCTAAATCAAATGAGGTGGGGTCTGACGATCCATGTTAGTCAAAATTCGTACCGGTTGATATAATAATTAGAGGATAAGCAGACCCAAAGCTTCACCAATGGCGAGCTTCAATTCCGGCAAGTCAAACAAAGATTAACATGACGGCACGTGATGGCAATTTGTCGGGAAGAAATAAGAATTCCCGATTTTATTTATTGAAGGAGATGAGGGAAATTGGTGATCACGGTCTGTGGAGAAAAATCAAATATGAACGGTTGAAGAGGATGACTTTTGGGGAACGCATTTCAAAATGGATGCATCATACACCTAAGCAATTACGTACTTCCTGCCCTACCGTGACTAAAATGTTGGTTTTTCCCTATTGTTTGAGTCGTACCTGATGATTCATCCTTCTAGCGATGCGGAGCATGATTTTTAAATTGGAATATCTTGGCCGCAAATTAACATGATCATCTGAGCATGATTTTTTAAGTGGAATATCTTGGCCACATATTAATTCGATCATCGTACTTGAGAAACGGGTTGATCGAATCAAACGTCATGTTGAAAGTCCACATGTCCGGCGGCGTTTTAGGACACAGTTTTGGGACACGTTTGTCAACTAACCAAATAGTATTTGATTATGTTTTTTTTTGTTTTTTTTTTATTTCTGGGAATACATTTAGAATAAAAATCCGTTTGATAAATTTTTTGTATCTGAGAATAAATTTATTCTCGAGAATAGATTTGAAATAAATCGAGAAATGAAAAAAAATTGATTTTTTATTTCTGAAAACAATTCCAAAATCAAGCCAATTAAATTTTTTTCTTTTCTTCTCTTCTTCTTTCCTTCTTGTTTTCTTTTCTTTTCTATTCTTTTTCCACCGCCTCTGCCATTGGCCACCGCCATCACCACTAGCCACCGCCGTCGCCACTGTTGATTGCTGGTGACCGGTTGGGCAAGCTACAGTGAGCTCACCGAAAGCTCGCTAGGCTAGGGTGAGGTCCACCAAGCCTCACCCGAGCATCCTCTGCCCACCAGTGAGCCTCGCCTTGCTAAGTGAGGCTCAGCTGATGAGGCGTGACCTCACCTAGGGCCAGCGACCCTTCGGCGAGGTCATCAGTCCTCGTCTGGCCGGTTGCCAGTCATCCCAAAGTCGTTGGTGATCGGCTGAGGAAGAAGATAAAGAAAAGAAAAAGAAAAGAAAAAGAAAAAGAAAAAAAATTATTAAAAAATTAGAAGAAAATGATTTGAATAAAAATTTTGAGCAGTTACCAAATACCTTCAAATGCTTATAATTTGTTTTTGAGAACAAAATAATTACCAAACACATCCTTAATATTTTACAATAACACAAGCCATCAGTTACAGCTAAATCCGTATAATTCCTTTTCTCCTTCATCTTCCTTCAAGACTAGCAAACTTTCATAGTAAAATGCGTTCCCTGCCGACCGCAAAACCATATCTGGGTTTTGTTCTCCATCGGAAGAGCTTGTCATCAGGACCGCTAGACAGATCCTAGTCGCATCACTTAACATCTGATCCCGACATTGTCTTTGTCAAAGCAGCATCGACAAATAGGCATCTACCGAGCTTCTCACATCTTTCTTGTTCATGTCGCCAGATCTTTATGCAGGCACACGAAAGCAACAAACCACAAATGCCCAACCATGAGATATATGGAAAGAATCATCGTTCATGATCCCAACAATTGCTACGAGTCCAAAATGCTGGTCAAGTGTTACAGATATAAGCATCATCATCAGTTCACAAATCAGCGTGCCTTTTATTTCCAGAAGAATGGAATGGCTATTTTCTTTTACAATGGATTACACGATGGCTCCATGTTTTTATTGCTAGGAATAGTAATCAAAGAATGAAGTGTTTCTCAGAAGATGACTACATCACTGGTAAGCGGCTTGATGATCAGAAAATAGTGCGAATTGGAGGACTACTGTTTTACCATGAAAGAACTTTTGCAGCTACACCCTCCCACTGCACTTGGGTTTGCAGTCACCTGCACATAACACCAGAAATTAGCTGTTGCAATTTAACTAAGAGTAGACATACATAAATCAATAAGGAGAAAGTAACAAGAAATTCCCTCAGCTTAGCATGTCACTTCAGAATTACAGAGAAGGAAACTGCTATCATCGATAGTTTCCATTATCAATGATATGTCAAAAAAATAATAGTAATATCCGGATCATTCTATATCAATAGACTTAGCACATTGAAAAGAACACTGATAATCAGGGGGGCAAATTAGAGCATCTGAGTTACCTGGAAAGCAGCACGGATGAGCTCTTCGACATAATCAACAGTTGCCCCTTTCACAAAATCATATGAAATATTGTCTATAACAAGTTTAACTCCATCTTTCTCGAAAACCCTGAGAAAAAGTACAAGCTATTGAATGTGTTAGCACATTCTCATCAAATTTGAGGAACCCATAGGAAAAAGAAGCTGTCTTCCTGACTACCTGTCATCTGAATTGGCTTTTTCATCCAAATCAAAAACATATTGAAATCCTGAACATCCACCAGTTTCTACACTCAAGCGAAGCATTTTTTCTTTAAGCAAACCTTCAGCAGCCTGCAGTTCTTTCATTCTCTGAAAAACAGTCCCAATGTCAATCAGTGTTCGAATGACTCGACAAAACAAGGAAAATTACTATCACTAGGTTAGTGAAATTAACGTTCTATGCATGCTACAGACCCTACATGAAGAAAGTTATATCTCAGTCAGCTCTTATTGCATAGTGTTCATCATGACTATCTATGCCAGGTACATATAGAAGCCGCATCTTATGATGACAATGAAAGCTCAATCATGTGTCAACCTGTACAACATCGAAACCTAAAGCCACTTCAAGACCTTTGCTGGATCGGGAAGCAATATTCCACCTTTATTTCTTGAATGCATCTCATATGGGGTTACATGGGATATTTCCTAGGCTTAGCCTTATATTCCTTATAAGCATAGCTTCTCTAAGAAGGATGTCATTGACAAGGTACTGTACTGCGGGTGCCTGCCACCCCTATGTAAAATCATTGACAAGATGAAAGTTTCACAAATTCTGACAAGAAGGAAGTGTTATAAAACAATATTGCTACCATATTTGCTGCGGAGAACTTAGCTCAAGTACTAGAAGAAAAGTAAGGTTGCATGGTCCATCTCTCTTATATCCATTTGCACAAAATCAGGAACATCACACTAATGTTGACATTACGACCTTAAATTGCTACAACACAGAGATCGCAAGTGTTTTTATTCTTTCAGGCACATCTGGAAGTCAATCAGACGAACGCCCTGCTTTAAGTGTGAGTCTGCTTCTTATCCTTATACATCTACCAAGTCAATCTTTATGAAATTAAGGGAAAAAATACCTGGATGCAAGCATCTGTCATATGTACATCATCCACAGATGGTGATGGAGAGGAAGAAACTTCATGAAGTGCAGAAGCAGAGGAAGAGCTCAAAAGCCTATGGTTCTCTCGAATTCGGCCAGCAAAAAACGGACTCATACGCTTCATCAACGACATTGATGATGACCAAGACATGTCTTGCTTCGCTTGGTGAATCTGAAGAAAATAAAAATAAAAAAAGTAGTAATTGTTCATCAGCTATCGTGCCATGCTGTATATTTCCAGGGTAGTGAACATCGGTCTTCTTCTACATAATTTGAGAATCCAAAATAAATATTTTGTCAATTGACAATAGAAGTCACCACTATTATGGGTAGGACTGAGTTGCTTCAATATGAGCTAGACATTCTTTTTGATAAGTATATATGAGCTAGACCTTTTCTTCTATAGGCATATATGAGCTAGACCTAATCAAACCATTTCAATGCATAGTCTCTGCTATGGTGAGCATACATTAAAAATTCCCAATATCCAGTCTGTATTTCAGCATCAAAACCTTACAAGGAATTCTCATAACCCTATATTAAAGTAAGACTGGTGCAATTGGGAAATTTATCTCGTTACCAAAGGGATGGAAGGGTATTTTCAACCACTGGGAGAAAAAGATAAGGTCCCCAAAAGAAAAATGACACCAGCAAGTTCAATTACTAATAACAATTACATCTGCCCACATATAGGTTCATCTTAGTAAATCATAGATTCCACGTACTAATGCTTCTCATCAATTAGACACATAACAAAGTTAATCCCTCTGTTCCCCGTAACTTGATATATCTTCCCCTCATTCATGCGTGCTGTTTCTACCACTATTCTTCCATCTGCTGCAGCCTTTTCAGTGACTGCCATAACTCAAAATATCCCAAGTACTAAGCATCAAGCATGCTCACAGAAACCCTTCTCATCTAATAACATAACTGGGATGTTTTGAAAGAGATTTCACCAGCTATCGGCAACTCCAAATGGCAGTAACGACAACAAGGATTTCACCAAAATTGAAAAATGGAGGATTTAACAGAAATCTTACTCCCCCCTTACCCAATCATGCCTTGGCTATGCTTTATTGCGATCAATTGAAGACACCGTCGAGTAAATTAACAATATATTTCCTAGGTATAAGATAATTTCTACTTGCCCTTCAATTGTTGAGCCACTTTTCTTTCCGCTAGATAGTGCATAAGAATTTAAGTAACTTTGGAATCAATACAACTCAATTTTACGGCCCAAAGAGGAGCTCAAGTTAGCATCTCAGATGGGATAAAATGCTTGGCTGAAATCACTGAATGCTTCAACGAACCAGCTCAACCACAAGATGGGATGAAACAAAGATGAAAAACTTGCAATCCAAGAGCCAAGCAGAAGCCAGGGACAAGAACTTCATGCAAAACCCAGAATCCTCTGAACTCCGGCAAACAAGCAGACAAAGAGAACCAAAATCAATCAACATGGAAATGGAGATTTGTAAGAGAAACCCTTATCATCAAATGACATGCCTCGGATGTTTTGTGAGAGACTTCACCGGCTACTGGCGACTTAAAATGGCAATAACAACAATAAGGATTTCACCAAAATTGAAAAATGGAGGATTAAACAGAGACCATTTTCTCCCTTTACACAATCATGCCCTAACTACGCTTTATGCTACACTGTCGGGTAAATTGACAATGTGCTTCTTAGATGTAAGATAATTCTTTATGGGACGAAAAACCAACCTAAGGCCTAAGGGTCAATATAAAGCTCTACAAATAGTTAAATAAATGTCTACTCGCCCTTCAATTATTGAGCTACTTTAACTTAACTTGGGAATCAACACCTCTCATTTTTAGAGCCCAAAAAGGAGCTCAAGCTAGCATATCCTTCAACAAACTAGCTCTAGCTCAACCATAAGGTGGGGAATAAATGCTCTGCGCTATAAGCTTTCTTCCATCGTCTTCATGTCCTAACTTTTCGCTCAAAACAAAGATGAAAAACTTGCAATCCAAGAGCCAAGCAGAAGCCAGGGACGAGAATCTCATGCGAAACCCAGAATCCTCCGAACTCCAGGCAAACAAAGGGAGACAAAAAGAGAACCCGAAAACCGATCGACCCGGAAAAATACCCATCACTCACCCGTTCCCCGAGGAAAGCTCCGCCGACGTTGGAGCTCGCGTGGACCGAGCCCCGGCGCGTGATTACCCTACAGAGGCCTCGGAGAAGGCCCCCTCCGCTTCCGCGGGCGGCGGATCCCATGGCGAACGTGGGCTCCCCGGTTGCCGATTCGAAGCGGTCGGCCTCGCCGGTTGGGGGCGGCGGAGATGCAGATTCCGGGCAGATGGAACGACGGGCGGAGGTCGGAGCAGAGCACGTAATGTTCAGGCGAAGAGATAGAGAGAGAGAGAGAGAGAGAGAGAGAGAGATGGTTCTGAGCCTCCAATCGAACCGGTCGTTAAATGCTGCCCACTTGGTTTTTCAACTATTTTTTGACCGGATGGTTTTTATCTTTATGATAGTTCCATAAATGATGCCTGAACTATTGCTAAATGTATAATGTGGTCCTAATTTAGTCTTTGACTATATAAAAAGATTCAATGATATCCTTTAATCAATTCAAATTCGTAGATAACATTGAATATTTTCATATAGTTTATGAACTAGATTGAACAAATATAAAAAATTCAAAGATCACATTAAACAAATCAAAAGTTTAGAAATCACATTATACTTTGAGCTAAAGTTTAGAGATATCATTAAATAAATTAAAAGTTTAGAGATCGCATTACACACTTAATCAAAATTCAATAGTCATTTATGTCATTTTCCCTTTATATTTCTATTCTCTATGTTTTCTTTGGCATATGTCTCTCCCTATTTAAAAAGAAGACACCCATTAAAAGAATTACAATCTATTTCAGTCAAATTTTTCTATAAATAAAAGATTTTATAAAGTATAATATTTTGGCAAATTTTTAGGAAGGAGAATAAACTATATACATTTAAAGTTTAATTTTTTTATCCATTTTGTTGGAAAATGTTTTGTATTTTGCAAGAATATGCCACTTAGATGTACTTTTTCTCTGTATGCACGGTAATATACTAAGCACGACCTTATCTTCTTTTCCTTTTTAAATTTGTGAAGGAAATTTTTTTTATTATGGTAGGCATCTTAGAAATTTGAGATAGCACTTGTTCATATCGATAACTTACATATCAAATAGCCAGTAACCTACTTTTCAATAAAATAAGTCTGTCCTCTCACTTGATGAGTTTGAAAATGTATAGATCAGTTGAAAGCCATCAATTAACATAAGATTGTTCTTGCATAACTGATTCAAATAGTCAATAACATACTTTTGCATTTTCAACGGCGTGAAGTTATTCTTGCAAATATCACAAATTGCTTGGGGGCCAAATATCGTCCACTAATAAAAAATTTCCTGTTTATGTCATAAACTAAGTAGCAAAGATATTTATATTCTTCATACATTTTTTACTAACTTATTTGTTTTGAATAGGACATTGACATTTTCCCTCGCATTATTAGTTCTCAACTTTATAAGACTATTTATTCATTAAAATTACCTTTGCTAAAGAATCTCTCATAACAAGTTTCAATAGCATGTAAGTTTCAATCAATAGCTAGTGGTACTAGAAACAGAGAGAGACTTGATAGCAAAAGTTCAATCCTCCCATCTATACCATTCATCATATTGCACAATTTGAAGTATAGTTGTTGTATAGATGTTAAATTTGGAAACTTTGTTTTTTTGTTTGTTAAAATTTTTAATGATATTTCGCAAACTTTGGAAAAATTGGGAAATTTTGCCAATAGCTTCCAATTGCCCAACGGCTACTACTATTAGCCATTGGGCTAAAAAAATAGATAATTGAAGAATTCTTTTGCAGGGCTGTGACTAGGCTCAAGAGTGTCGCTCTTTTGCCATCTCTTGCAACACTAAAATTGGTCTTCACTTAGAATTGAACTTGATCGTGGCTATAAGCTAAACCTATCAAAACAGTTATAAACTCATTTATTAACTCATATTATATGGGTGTAGAAACTCTCTATAAATGAATTTGGAATGGTAAATGAATTATAAATAGGTTTGGAATGGTAAATTCTAAGATAATTTGCATGTTATATGGGTTCACAACTGTTAGACCCAACCTATCTCTATAACACTTTATATTCTCTTGCGCTTGCTTACTTCCGCGCCTTCACCTTAGTTTCAATTTGAGTATGGTTTTCTTAAATTAGGTTAAACATGAAATTTTGTAATAATATAAATCGAATTGGGTATGAATAGCTTGGAAATGAGTTAAAACTGATTAGATATGTCAATTTGGGTCGGATCATTTTTTGACCCGACTCAATCCACTAATTTGATGTATCTATAACAAGGTCAACGGTCGAATCAGTTCAAATCGATTTCCAAATTGGAGCTAGCTTTACCCCCATTGATTTCTAAGTGAGTTCATGAATGAGCAGTACTGTCAGAAGTGCATTTGCGATTAGTCTTCCTGCCAAAATAGTCGCAAATGATTTAAAGCTACCAACAGAAGTAAGCGCAATGAGAAATAATCAGTCCTGCTAAACATTTGATTGCCCATTTCTGTTCGAAAACCAGTTAACATTTGAAGGTATGGTCAGCAAAAATAAATGATTATAAATTGGAGAAGGGAAAGCCAAAATTGTCCGAATCAATTTGCCCTGTTAAGTTGCTTCCCAGAAAGAAAGAGCAATAAAACCAAGTCACGTGACAAAATTAAGCAGGTTACGTACTCAGATCACTTGCTCCACTGCATTCAGAAACATGGCAAAGAATTCTGGAGAATGTTTTGATTCTTCCTCGCGTGACATGTATAAAAAATTTGCCAGCACGTAATCTTTATATTGACTTTCATTTCTTTAACAGTGGAGGAGGTGAACAATGGACATTAGGAGGACGGAGAGCCGCTGCGCCCATTGCTGGGATGTATTATGGTGGGTTTGGTTTGGCCACCCCATGATGTGGATTTTGATCCTATCCATCGCGTCGGTGGCTGCGGTGAGGACTTCTCTTATGTTGCTGTGCTCGCAGCAGTGTATTAGCCCTTCAGAGCACGCATTTGAAGGCATTTGGCTTTTCCCTTCTAATCTCGAGACCACAAGCAGGTGCCCAGCTGCATTGGCCTCCTTATGGATGCGTCCAAGCCCGGCGCGATCGGCTGCAGATCCTTTCGTCACGGAGAAGATATTAATTTCTGCAGGAATATCAGCTAACAAAATGTTGTTCTATGATTGTGATGATCACCTCTTCAGTTCACTTAATGTCCATTCTGAACCGTATTTCTCTGGGTTCTGGGACTAGTTCCGACTAAAACCTCAGCAATTCCCGGTAAAAACCATAATCTTATCCCATAAGCCATTTGGACAGTAAATGTCTGGTTATGTTGCTTCCCCAGACTAATTTCTTTTCCTGAGGGGATATTCTCGCCCTTAGTGAAAAGAAGACAGGAAGTAATTACTCACAATGCCAAGAATTAGAAGATATATCGACTTGAAGGTGCTATAATCATAAACAGATCTCAAGAGCTAGTCGAAGAATCTCAACAGAAGAGAGAGTTTACTGACGTGATGATCTGTTCGGTTTGAATGTTGACAAAGATAAGAGGAATTCCTGAGGACACTGATGCAGAGAACCAGGCCATGGACCGGGTTGTAGTGGCCCCGACGGTGTGTTCACCTGGCAAAAGCATAAACAGAATGGAGCTAACTACCGGAGACCATTGATCAGGCAAGTAGGTCCCGACTTTCGCCTTCCAGTCATATCTCATTCCTTTCTTCTTGAATCCTGCCGTGTCCACGTTCACCCCCCCGCCTGCTCATTTCTGCATTGCCAGATGGAAAGTCCTCATCTTTTCCCTTTGCACGATATACACCCATGCTCGTCCAAACGAATGTTCTATGAGATAGTATATATATCTACTAGCCATGACCCTAGCGGGCACTGCCCACATCTTTCGTGATGTCTGCTAAACCCTTGACATGAAGTGAAGGTAGATTTAGGGCAAAAAAACAGAAGGCAATGTTACCTTGCAATTCAGTACATTGTTCCAGGTTTAAATCCCCTAAAACCACCACATGTCTATCGTCCGTAGCTGCTTGGAATGTGAACTTCCTCTGGAGCATCGAGCCCTTAAGAGGCACGAGGTGCGCCCAGAGCTTAATCACGCGGTCGCCCCTCCTCACCTTCACCCACAGAGTCTCAGCTTGCTGGCTAATTTTGCCGAGCTGCGAGTTGAATTCGCACCGGGCCTTGGTTGGCACGAAATCGTCCGCGTCATCCTCAGCAAACCCTTCAGTGATGCCCCCAGGCAGCGGCATGCTCTCGTTCCAGTCCTCCGGCAACTCCTGCTTCATCCTTTTCATGCACAAAATTAATTTAATCTGAAGGTATGATGAGCAAAAACAAAACGATCATAAATTGGCGAAGGAAAAGCCAAAAGAGTCCGAATCAATTTGACCTGTTAAGTTTCTTCCCAGAAAGAAAGAGAAAGAAAGAGCAAGAAAACCAAGTCATGCAACGAAATTAAGTATGTTACATACTCAGATCACTTGCTCCACTGCATTCAGAGAACATGGCAAAGAATTCTCGTGAAAGTTTCGATTCTTCCTCGCTCAACTGATATAGAAAAATTGTTGGTACATATTCTTTTTTATTTGGACATTCAATCTTTAACTTTGTATTTTGTGAAAGCGAATCTTAAGTTGTTTGAAAGTCCTTACCCTAAAGTGCCCTCATTCACAAAGCGTCTACTTCAATGAGTCTACGTTCTAGGATCCTCTACTTTGTTCTTACGCTTATTGGGGGCGATTCTAGGGTCCCGTATGAGACAAAGGACCTCCATCCCGTGTGTAAAAGTGACTGGCTATAGCCAGTTATTTGTAGTTTACTTTGGTTGTAGACAATTTTGAGAATTCAAAAGGGAATTTATTAACTGTAAGATAATTTTTGCATTTGCAAATATCTACAAACACAAAGGAATTAACGAAGTTGAAACTAATTCTATGAACGCAACTTATAATTTACAAACATCATTTGGCATTTATTAAACAATAAGGTAGGCTACTATGATATGGCTCTGTTAACAATTTACTAAGAAATTTGACCCAAAAAAAAAACAATTCAATTAGAATGAGTATAATTAAGATCATCAAGGATTAGCACTCACTCAATTTACTAATTATACTTACTACTTGAAAGGTGCATTGTTTCTTATAGGGTAACTTACTATTTTGAATTACTTCCCATAAAGTAGATTTTTACTTGGTAGTTGACCTAAGGCTATGGTGAGTCGGCTTAACTCCTCACAATCTGATTGCACCTATGGTTCGTAAAATTTTATTAAAAATAGGCACATTCCTTTACACTTCGTAAGCTAAGGATGTTTCAACTAGAATCATCTAGTAATATTGTAATTTTCTTTAATTAGCCATTATTGGTAGTTCATTATTGTTAGTATTTTTCCAGTATTGACAGTAAATTCCCTTTATATTTCATAACTCGACATTGGAATTACTAAGTAATTGTCCTACAATGGTGTAATTTTCCTCAACATGTCATAACTTGTAGCTCTTGTCCTTAATAATTATATGTCCAACGATTGTAATTTGCTTGAAATCATTATGATCTCAATTGTACCATAGTAAATACATTTCTTTTTTGTGTAGTAATACAGCTATACAGTTCGTAACAAGAATGGTTTGATGGTAACTTACCGTTTTAAAAGTTGTTACTACTTTGATGGTGAGTTATTTATTTTGTAAGATGAGATTGCTTACACCTAGAAATTTCCTGACCTCAAACCATGGCTTGTGATATAGTACTTGGTAATTGATCTAAAACTATGGTAAATTGGTTATATCCTCATAATCTGATTGCACTTGTTGTTCATAAAATTGTATTGAAATAGTGACATTCACATACACCACTTAAATTAGGGATGTTGTCCCTAGTTATCTGATAATATTATAATTTTCTTCAATTAGTCAAAATTGTTAGTTCATTGTTTTTTTTAATATTTTTCAATTATTAGCAATAACTTCCTTTTATACTTCGTAACTTGACAGGTCATATACTTACCTTTCACCAAAAAAATAAAATAAAAACTTGACAGGTCATAACTTCTAGTTCCTATCTCATATAATTATACCTCCAACTATTATGATTTACCTGAAATCATCACGATCTCAATTGCACGTCTAGTTAGTACTTTCCTTTTCTGTGTGGTAATTGAGCCGTACAGTTCGAAACAAGGAATTCCTATCTCTTAGCAATTAACTAATGGGATAGTAGGGTACTTGAAATTGTCATAAGAGACACAACTTATAATTAATAATTGATCACAATAATCGTAAATCATTCGTAAGTCCATGTAAATGGAAGTTATTATTGTGCATTTATAGAAGTAAATTACCTCGAGTTATCGCAAACTCAAAATTCTTAATGATCATAATTTGTATTGAGAAATCTAAGCAACCTAAAGTTTCTTTCAATTTCCCCATTCTTCGTAAATCTACATAAATAATCCTTCAAGTTCATAATCAATGGATCCTATACACAAGTAATAGTTGTCGTAATTTTCCTTAATTAATCGTAAAACTTACAATTCCACCAGAACAAACTTCCTTAGTTGTCAATAAATTACCACTTCAACCGATCATGGCTGACATTTTTTGGACTTTAAATGCAATAAGTCATATTCTTTTTCTTTTTTTAATCGCCAAAAACAACATCAAATAAAACAACCATCCATTATACATCTAAACTCCATCTTACACATAGATCAACACACATAAAACATTCATTGTTTCCACTGGCACATACACACATACATGCATACTCAAATGTATTGTAGCTAAGTTGTCTAATCAACACACTGAACAACACATACTATATAGTATCTCCTCTTGCATGGCCTTAGGGCTCAAGACACTTCTTCTGGGACAATCACATTTGCAGCCATGTACAGCCACTAAGGTATAAGATGCTCCGGCTTCCGCTTTGTCAAGGCTTGCCTAGGAATTTCAGGAACTTACGTACCAACTTCACTATTAAGCGAACAACATGGCACAAGAAAATAAGAGCCATTAATCCAACCCATGCCAACACCGCATATCCAATTATATAAACTGTACTTTTGAGTTCCATCTCCGGTGTGAAGACCCATACGGAGATGGCATAAGTGGCCGCCATGGAGGTTATCGCAACCCACATAGTTAGCATTACAATCCACGTGGTGATCCGAAGCCGCTTTAGAGGAAGACCACTTATGAGAACCAGAATGATGCTAAGCGATGCAACGAAGCTTATCGTGTTACATGTTATGAAAATCTTGTAAGGTGTTGAGTAATTTTCTGCCATTATGGACTCGCCCGCCTTATGGTTGTCTTTATTTTCTTGCCAAAGGCCACCAGGCGGGGTAATACTGGTTTGGAATGCCATGGTAGCTAGTAATGTTGCCACCACCATTAGTGTCTTATGCATATTGTGTTGCCACTTTCTCTTTGTTTCCCTTTTGTCCTCTTCTACCACAGGTGGATGGAAGGAGGTGGCCATGTTATTGGCGTAGCCTATTCGTCTGGATGGGTTGAGATTCCCTGAAGTTTGAGGAACAGAATCCATAATCTCTATGGCTATTTCCGTGTTCTGACCTTGTGCTAATAGGCCTTGTGCTGTGAAACCTCTGAAGTTTGTAATATTTGGGTCTACACCTTTATTAGTTAGGAACACCATAGTCTGCAGAAGAGCAACACCAGAATGTACCAATTGGGGTCAGATTTGAACTAGACAAGCTCGCGTTATATACTTTTGAGGATTAACTTCGCTACTAGTGTTTGTGACTATTATACGATGCCTTCAAAATGGAAATTCATCCCTTGTGGAATCTCTTATGATATCTCTAGTTTTTTGTTCCTTCTAATCTAGATAAAATTAGCATGATAATAAAGCGAAATGTAAAGTTGTGGTTAATTATCTGTACGAGTTACTTCTTTCCCAAATATCATGACCTGCAATGATTTATGAATGGATACCTTTTAGCTTCTAAAAATTTCTAGGACATTCAAATATCCTAGAAAGGAAAATAACACAAATAGTCACTTAACTTTGGCTCATTGTGTAATATCATCCTTCAACTTTTAATTATTCAATTTAGTCTCAAAACTTTTAATTTGTTCAATCAAGTCTCTCAATTTTCTATTAAAAAAAGTCAGATTTTTTCTTAATTACACTATTGCTTGGATTTTAGGAAAGAAAAATCATTTCAATTTATTTTATAAATCAACAAAAAATATGACTGTCTTATTTATTACTTTAAAAAAAAAACTTTTTGACCTTTATAAATATTATGATAGCCTTATTTAAAGCTATTTTAACTTATAAAATCTATAGTAGCTTATAAAATCTATAGTAGCAAAAGTTGATTGAAATGAACTTATAATATCATTTATAGCTTTATTTAAACCTATTTAGGAAATTGATTGAAATGAAAAGATATTCTAAAATATGGGTAATAGTGTGATTATAATAACTTGCATATAGTACCAAAAGACTTATTTTACTTTGTTAGGGAAAGTTGAAAGACTAGATATGACAAATTGAGAGTTTAGGGATTAGATTTAGCATTTATAAATAATTCAAGAACCATATTGAATAAATTAAAAAACCAAAAATGACCTTGCATATTGAGCCAAAGTTTATAGATTATTTGTGTCGTTTTTCCATCCCATATTCGCCTTTTTTTTTTAATGAGATCACTGAGTTTGATTAATATGAAGGCTTGATTATATGAACATACCTTAGTTTGTCTATCTGCAGCAGCCAAATGCAAAATCGTGTTGCCATATTCGTCCCTCAAGTTGATGAACTGATCATCGCCCAAGATATCCATCAAAAGTTTCAAAGCTTCTAGTTTGTTATGCTTCACACTCAAATGCAAGATCGTTTGGCCATGTTCGATGACACTACGAGCTGCAACAGGTCCCGCTCGAACCAAGAGTTCCAACACATCCACATGCCCTTTCATGGCCGCGACATGAAGAGGGTTTCTTCCGTATTTGTCACAGACGAAACATATTTCAGGGCCAACTCTTAATAAACTTGCCACTATGTTAAGATACCCTTTTGCTGCTGCGAGATGAAGAGGCGTCAAACTTCGAGAATCTTGCTCTCTTACCAGCTCGGGCTTTTGAGCTAGAACCTCTTCCACAAATTCCAAATGTCCGAGCATGGCTGCAATGTGCAGAGGAGTCTCAGTGTGATTCCCAATCATGATTCGGTCGAGAAGCAACTTATCATTTTTGAGCAACTCAAGCAAAGAAGGCACATCTCCTTTCATGGCGGCTTCGTAGAGCTCGGACTCCATGTTTGGATCTCTAAAAAGAGAGTTTCAAAATACTCACTCTCCATTGGAAGACTTGAATTATATTGTCACAACCAAGTCAACCTCCACCGTAGCTTTGACGAAGACCGAAAAACGAATGGTAGGTATCTCTTATCTGCAAGTCTCTGGCTCAAAGACCGAAAAACGAATGGTAGGTATCTCTTATCTGCAAGTCTCTGGCTCAAGTCTCGCATGTCTCAATCTGTCAGTTGACGTAGTTCGCACATGTAACATGTCCCGACTGAGCCATGACATCCATCCCTTTCCTTTTTCTTATGAATATGGACATATAAGAACACGTTGACCTTGCGGCTGCCTCCCCGTTTTTTGCGCCTTCCTCGGCGGCCTTGCCTCGAATCTTCGGGTCCTCCCGGTTGTTGTTCCTTGATTGGTGTTGTTCTCTTTGTTTCCCCGGCCCTACGTGGCTATCTTGTCTTTGTTTTCGGCTGTCCGTGTTGGCCTGCTTGCTTTGACCGCTGTGTGGTGTTCCTTTGCATTAGGCGCCCTTTCACTCCTTTTGATGCTGTGTCTCTTTGAGTGAAAGTTTTGTGGTGCCTAATCTTCTGTAATTATTGGTTATGAGCTCATTATATCATTACCTTTACCAAAAAAAAAAAAAAAAAAAAAAAAAAAAAAAAAAAAAAAAAAAAAAAAAAAAAAAAAAAGAACACGTGACCTTAACCTACATAGACCAAATGCAAGTAGTATCACCACCAAACGGTCCATGAATGTATCCCCCAATTCCCTAGACGCTGCATGTCAACTTCAAAAGCTTCTGCTATAGGCTTATTTGGGCTTGCACATTACCTAATTCTTCAGGAGAATTATTCAACTTTATGGATTGTGTTAAGAAGATGCTTGAGTGCATTTACGATTAGTCTTCCTACCAAAATAGTTGCAAAATTTTGAGCATATGAATCTACTATATCATAATTGAAGTTTTTCTTTTTTTTAGAATTATTGCTATTAGACCCTTAATAGATAGATGTAGTGTCATAGTCCCTGAGGCCTTCACACAACGTTAGACATGATTAGCTAAGATCAAAGGCCATAATTTTCCACGGTACTTCTGCTAAGCAATTAGACATATATCAACATCATGCTTTTCCTTTATTTTCGGATATGGACATCTGTGAACACTAGTCCTTGACCTACATAGACTAAATGCGAAAAAGTGTCACCACAAAATGGTCCCTAGCTGATTCTTATTTGGGCCTGCACATTACCTAATTCTTTAGGAAATATTCAACTTTATGGATTGTGTTAACAAGATGCTTGAGTGCATTTACTTTTGCTGATCAATTAGAGATATGCAAAATAGTGTCACCACAAAATGGTCCCCAGCTGATTCTTATTTGGGCCTGCACATTATCTAATTCTTCAGGAAATATTCTACTTTATGGATTGTGTGTTAAGAAGATGCTTGAGTGCATTTACTTTTACTGAGCAATTAGAGATATATCAACATCATGCTTTTCCTTTATTTTCAGATATGGCCATGTGTGAACACTAGATCTTGACCTACATAGACTAAATGTGAAACAGTGTCACCACAAAATGGCCACTCCAACCCTCTTGAGAAGGTGGGGATTCGAATTTCCCACCCCCTTCCATATTGGAAGGGTGGCTACTGGGATAAACCCCAGTGGTTAGTATGTCAACTTCAAAGACTTCTCTTATATCCTTATATGAGCCTGTGCATTCTTTGGGAGGATTATTCAACTTTATGAATTGTGTTAGGAAGAAGACACTTGAAATGAGCAATAATGTCATAAGTGCATTGTGCAATTAGTCTTCCTACCAAAGTAGTCGCAAATGATTTAGAGCCAGCAAAAAAAAATTAAGCATAATGACGATCAGCAGTATCGCTATAAATTTGATTGCCCATTTATGTTTGAAAACCAATTAATAAGTGAAGGTATGATTAGCAAAAAGAGATGATCATAAATTGGAGAAATGAAAAGCCAAAATTGTCCAAATCAATTTGACCAATAGAAAAAGTACAAAAAAAGTCCTAAACTTACGTGGCACAATCAGCGCTAACTTAGAAATTTTTAATAATATTTAAATATTTTTTGAATTTTTTGATTTATTTTTCCCGCTCGCTTGTCTTTGCCTTTTCTTTATGCTGGTGGACATCGCCAGCAGCTAGCCACCAACCACAGGCCATGGTCGGTGAGGGCTAGCCGCGCCTAAGCACTGGTTGTCTAGGTGAGGCCCCCCGCACCAGATGTAGTGAGGCCAACCCTTGCTCAAGCTAGGGCGGCCTCACCGCGCCTCACAGACATTTTTCTCAACTACTACCATGAAACGATAGCCCTTCCCACAGAAAAGCAACTCTCTCTTTCAGAAAAGTCTTTGGCACGGAGTGAGCGACCTTGAAACTAAGTTACTCATTACAATGACATGACATTACAGAGAATCAATCATCTGCGTTCTGCATCACCCTTACTCTTATCTGCAATTATGTGGCTAGTTCATCCAAATGATCTAGGATGTCACATAAGAGAACGATTGTTCAAGTTCGTGTGAGGATGCTATCTATATATGAACAGAGGTTGTTCCTTCATATGTTCAGTGGATTCAGTCACAAAGATGGCTTTTGCCCCATATGTGTCTTTCTGCGTGTTTGTACACGTGTGTTAAAACTTCAGATTGGCCAATTTCAGCAGCAAGAAAGTTGAGCATATGAATCTCCTATATCAGAATCGAAGATTTTGAAAAATTATGTACTGGTATTACTCTTCAAAGATAGACATAGTGTTATAATCCCCAAGGCCTTCACTTGATGTTAGACATGATTGGCTAATATCAATGACCATAATTTTTTATGATACTTTCGCCGAGCGATGAAAGATATGCCAGCATCATCCTTTTCCTTTTCTTTCGAATATGGACATGTGTGAACGCGTGATCTTGACCTATATAGACCAAATGCAAATAGTGTCACCACAAAATGGTCCCCAACCGTATCCCCCAATTCCCTTAAAGCAGCATGTCGCTCCAAAAAACTTCTATTATGTTCCTATTTGAGCCAGTACATTACCTGATTCTTTAGGAGGATTATTCAACTTTACAAATTGTGATAGGAAGATGTGTGAAATGAGCGATAGTGTCATAAGTGCATTTGTGATTAGTCTTCCTACCAATATAGTCTCAAATGATTTAGAGCCAGCAAAAAGATTAAGCATAATGAGCAATCAGCAGTCTTGCTATACATTTGATTGCCCACCTCTATTCACAAACCAATTAACAATTGAAGGAATGATCAGCAAAAAGAAATAATCATTAATTTGGAGAAGGGAAAGCCACAGTTGTCTGAATCAATTTGACCCGTTCCCAGAAAGAAAGAGCAAGAAAACCAAGTCATGTGACAAAATTAAGCAGGTTACGTACTCGGATCACTTGCTCCACTGCTTTCAGAAACATGACAAAGAATTCTTGAAAATGTTTTGATTCTTCCTCACGTCAAATGGTAAAAAATTTGTCGGAACTTAATCTTTATATTGACTTTCATTTTTTTCAGAGCGAAGGAGGTGAACAATGTACATTAGGAGGACAGAGAGCCGCCGCGCCCATTGCTGGGGATGTATTAGGGCGAGTTTGGTTCGGCCACCCCATGATGTGGATTTTGATCCTATCCATTGTGTCGATGGCTGCAGAGAGGACTTCTCTTATCTCGCTGTGTTCACAGCAGTGTATTAGCCCTTCAGAGCACGCATTTGAAGGCATTAGGCTTTTGCCTTCTAATTTCGAAACCACAAGCAGGTGCCCAGTTGCATTGGCCTTCTCGTGGATGCGTCCAAGCCTGGCACAATCGGCTGCAGATCCTTTGGTCACGGAGAAGATGCAGATGAAGCCCTGCGCAGGGGAACAAGTCAGATTAATTTTTGTAGGAATATCATTAATTTCTGCAGGAATATCAGCTAATAAAATGTTATTCCATGATTGTGATGATTACCTCTTCGGTTCGCTTAATGTCCATTCCGAACTGTGTTTCTCTGGGTCCGGGGGCTAGTTCTACTGAAACCTCAGCAATTCCGGGTAAAAACAATAATCTTATCCCATGAACCATTTGCACAGTCACGGTCTGGCTATGTTGCTACCCCAAACTAATTTCTTTTCCTGTGGGGATATTCTCGCCCTTAGTGAAAAAAAGACAGGAAGTAATCACTCACCATGCAAGAATTAGAAGCTATATTGACAGATCTCAAGAGCTTGGCGAATAATCATAATGGAAGAGAGAATTTACCGATGTGACGATCTGTTTGGTTTGGATGTTGACAAAGACTAGAGGAATTCCTGAGGAAACCGATGCGGGGAACCAGGCCATGGACCAGGTTGTGGTGGCCTCGACGGTGTGTTCACCTGGCAGCGGCATAAACAGAATGGAGCTAACTACCAGAGACCGTTGATCAGGAAACTTGGTCCCGACTTTCGCCTTCCAGTCGTATCTCATTCCTTTCTTCTTGAATCCTGCTGTGTCCACATTCACCACCCGCCTGCTCATTTCTGCATCGTCAGATGGAAAGTCCTCATCTTATCCCGTTGCATGATCTGTGCCCATGCTCGTCCAAATGAATGTTCAAGAGGTGGTATATATATAAATCTACCAGGCATCATCCTAGCAGGATGATTGTGTGGATGAATGTTTGCAGCACATTGGGATGGACTTCCATCTTCCTGGTTTTGTCTCCAGAGCCTCTTGCCCAGTGAAAACATTCCGTGATTTACTCTCGTGAAGTTCTAGTCTGAAGGCTTATGTTTAATCGTCTCGAGGGAAACTTTAAACAGGTAAAATCAATCAAGTTTAACTAGAAATACTAAGACTACTGTCCAAAACTTGCTCAGTAAATGATGCATCAAATTTCAATCGTTTGAACAATAATAAAATCTATTTCGTGAGATTACTCGGAAGTTGGCATGGCCCACATCTTTCATAATGTCTAAACCCTTAACATGAAGTGATGGTAGATTTTGGAAAAAAAGCAAAAGTTACCTTGCAATTCAGTACATTGTTCCAGGTTTAAATCCCCTAAAACTACCACGTCTATTGTCCATAGCGGCTTGGATCGTGAACTTTCTCCGGAGCATCGAGCCCTTAGGAGGCACTATTCGCACCTGGAACTTAATCACACGGTCGCCCCTCCTCACCTTCATCCACAAAGTCTCAGCCTGCTGGTTGATCTTGCCGAGCTGCGAGTTGAACTCTGACCAGACTTTGGTTGGCACGAACTCATCCATGTCATCCTCTGCAAACCCTTCAATGATGTCCCCAGGCAGTGGCATGCTCTCGTCCCAGTCCTCCGGCACCTCCTGCTTCACCCGTTTCACGCACAACACTGTCGTCTCTCCTTCCGAGTCAGTACCTCTCCATGGAAACACTATTCACACGCCTTATATCCTAGGATAGGTTTCACCGTTTGTTCTAGAGCAGTTTGCGACGATGTACGAACACTCCAATATATGTGTTTAGGACTTCACGTCCAGATCATATTCTCTCGACAGCTTGGAGACCCTTCCAATGCCATATGGTAACCAGTGTCACGTACTTAATTAATTAGAATAATGACAAGCGAGCCGGCTAAGTTAGGTTACTGTTGGATTTTTGCGGAAGCGTGTGAGTGCAAGTGTGTATATATGAAATATGAGTGAATATAAGTGGACTTTTACTACCAGGGAGTTTGGGTAAAAACTTTTATTATGTTAATTGGTATTATAAAGGAGGGAGCATTTCTTTTTTTTCGCTTCACTGAACAAACATCCACTAACTCCTATTTATAGGCGTGAGTCACCACCTTGCTCTACCAACTTTGAGTACAAAATTTAATATAAAATTGCAGCTTGCTTCTTTGACTCCTGCTTGTTGCGGCTTCTTCCGGATCTTCTGGTTGCTTCTCCATTATTCTCCATTTTTCTATTCTCTGCAGCTCACTGCCACTTTTGTTGACTTAATTCAGCCAACTTCCAGCTTGGCTTTTCTTCCTTCACGTACACTTGCTGCTTGCTGCCCACATAGTACTAGAAAGTTCTCCAACATACGAGTCTTCAACTTTGACTTGGACAAATTGTTGTCGCCACTTGTTCTTTCTCCATTAAGCATGAATAGTATAGTGCGTTCTAATACTTTTCAAAAATGGATCACATTTTAACAGTTACAAATTATAATAATAGACTGACCAATTTATGCTCTGCACTAAACAGCCAAATAGAGACCGTACAGAATTTCACACAAAAATATTCTATTCTCTTTCGAGGCTTAACAAGAAATTCTGATCACAGATCAAGTGTATAATGCAAGAAAGAGTATCCGCCTTTGTCCTCGCTCTGCTCACAGCACCACTGTACGCAAACGAAAATGTGCCGAAAGACGAAAGCATAAGACTCATCAAGGTCTCAAAGTCTCTGCAGCGTATGAATATATCCCACTTAGTATGTCGTACTAGTCCGTTCTAGCGACTCCGTAGCAGATCTTGTCCAAACTTCGTTGCCATTCCTCGATCTCTGCTTGGGTGCAACTACTTTTCGGTTCATCTTCTCTCTTTAGCTGCTCCCTTTAATTCCAAGATCTTTTTCTCGATACATTGAACATGCAGAAAACCGAGATTTAACTGAAGTGGAAAATTTTGGAAGGGCAAAGTTCGATTGGAGAACCGAGAGAAACGAAAGGGAGTATAACCTTTCTATAAGGCCACCGCCCCACTCTGCCTTTTCGGCAAATTTTCTTGACAACGGTAGGACACAAACGCAATCTCTCAGCAGCCTTTTCGATCGGAAGATGGAAGTAACCTCTGACATCTGCCAGCATCATCTTTCCCGCTCTCTCCCTCTGCACTAATCTCAGCACATAAATACAGCCGTTTTAGAATAATGGAAGAAAAAGATGAGTGCAATGCAAGCGACATCCGTTGAACAAGATCGTTATTGCAAAGGTCGAGTCCTAGAGGATAAAGATTGATGGAGTAATCTATATTTCAACAGACTCCATGCAGAAACCGTTTGCGACGATAATTTGGCGACAAACAGAACTCCGGATATTGCTTCCACTTATATATAACAGTTGTAAGAGATTCATTGAAAGATATGATTGTTTATCTGAGCATAAAAGGCTGTACAGGACGCACATACACAGTATATAATTCTAGAAAAGCAATAACCTGTGCTGCAAGCCCGGTTTTAGGAGACTTCGCCTGTCATTCCTTAGGTTTTGGGTTGTTGCCCGTTTGCCGGGGATTCTCTGCTTCAAACAACGAAAAATACAAAACAATAAACAAAACGCATTCTACGACTTCCAGCCATTCAAAAGATCCCTGAGAACTCAAATCCGATTCTATATGTGAGGCTGTTAATGTTGTGACTTGAAGAAGTGCGAACGGCTATGCATCACCTGAAACAGTCGGAGGTGGAGGTAGTTGAAAATAATTGGCATTCACGTTGCCATTAAAATCTATTCCTACGCACACAGCTTCATAGAACATGGCGAGCGGTCCTGTTACATGATGTAGCCAGCCAGTCTCCTTCCCTGACGGTATTGCCGCAGGATATCCTTCACGTTCTGTATGCTTTTCTTGCAAAAACTGAAATGGAAGCACGAAAGACAGGACCATATTGCTGCACGATGCATATTCAGAACTCCAATTTCCGAAAAAAATAAAAGAACTTCATTTAACTTATTAAAGGAAGAGATTAACTGAAGTTCTTACTCAAACATTTGATACCAATGCTCGCCGTTGGATGGTGTCGCACCAGGATTGTGCTGAGTGTCCAGAATCGCGTGACCGACCATACCGACTCTTCCGTGTAGCTCGAGTTTTGTGGTATGATTGGTTTCCACTAAATGAATTTCGAAGAACTTATGTTAGAAAGTGTTGCTACAAAGAGCATTAGCAAATGGCAAACACGTCTGCCCGGGATCAATCACAGAACTTGTCCACAGCGTTCAACCGTGCCTGAACTCATCACACAGACTAATTCATCAAGAAAAGTTTTCCACCCTATTGGAAGAATAATCAAACGCTTCATGAGTATCAATGATCTCTCTAAGCACGTGACAACAACTGCCCTAAGTCCAGTCATTTTACCTTTTTGTCCTTCAAAGGTGCCGCCTCTCTCTCTCTCTCTCTGTCGTTCATCATCCTGAGTTTCTCTCTCTCTCGCGTTCGGCGCCGCCTTTCCGCTCCGAGGTACTCTCTGTCCATGTGGGTTTCGTTCTCGTTTTCGATTCCTTCTTCGAATGTCTCGAATTCGGTGCTGCCGCGATTCTCTTGGGCCGTACGTAGGAGGGCGACGGATGCCGTATCGACTGTCAAGTCCTGATTTTTAAACCACAGAATCATCTATTGGCATCAAGATTGAGTGAAGTGGAAGACGGTGAGCTTGGTATTGTGGAATTGTATATCGATAATGGGAATTGGGTTTTGGTGTGCTAGATGTAGGAGCTTTTCCCAGGGTCATATGTGCTGGTTTGGTCATTAGTAAGTCAGGATTTCTCACCTTCTTCAGCAGCTTATTTTGCATGGAATTGGGGATGTTGTTTTTCTTGATGTTTAGACGTGGACGAAGGTGGTGAAATCACTCGCACTCTGCGTGTTTGATGAAATATCCAATTCAAGCCAACACTTCTGGTGTTTAAACGGTTTTGTTTGTATAAAAATTTTCTGGATAGGAGTGTTGCATTTTTGTTAAGCCCCGGCCGGAGAAGTGACTCTGAATGTTTGATGAAATGCCTCGTTGGTGTAAATATTTCGTTCCAGCCAACACTTGAGGCGTTTAAACATTTTGGTTTTGTATAATTGTTTTGTTTTTGTTAAGCCCCAGCCCTGGAAGTCACTGAGTTAAGGTTTAAAGTTTGTTCTTAAAGGCCGGTTCCGGGGTAGGCTGGTTTTTTGGTTATTGACCTCTGCCACCACCACAGGCTTACTATCCTTCTTCTAATTGTCCTTCTGCAGGTCATTCTCCACCTGGGTGTCCTTTGGTTATTTGGTTATTGACAGACTTCCGAAGGAGCTCGAATACAAGGTGCAATGAGGACACTGGATGAGAAGGAGACGACCCAGGTGTTTGAGAAGCTCTTCAAGTTCACTGGCAACAACCTCAAGAACATTGTTGAGAACCCCTCCCATGAGGGGCCCGACCCTAACCCGGGCCGCTACTGCTTCCGGCTCTGCAAGAACCGGGTCTACTATGTCAGCGAGTCACTGGTCAAGCGCGCCACCAACATCGGCCGCCACAACCTGGCATCCCTAGGAACCTGCATTGGCAAGTTCACCAAGGGCGGGAGCTTCCACCTGACAATCCAGGCGCTGAGCATTTTGGCCGCCAACGCGAAGCACAAGGTCTGGCTCAAGCCCACCTCGGAGATGTCATTCCTCTATGGGAATCACGTGTTGAAGGGTGGATTGGGGAGGATCACTGAAAACATCAATCCAGGTGATGTGTCAATTTCAGCTCAAATTCTGCAATTTTAAGTGTTGTTTGGTGAATGTTATATTTCTGCTTGAGGTGTGGTAGGATGGGGTCTGGGTTTTGGAATATGAAAGCTGTGTGGAGTGGTGGACACAGAAACTTAGATTGAAAGGAAAATCATTGGGGGCGAAATAAAGGAATTTTATTTGAAGTTTCATGGGCTATTGTATAAATTGAACTTAGGATTGTCACTTTGTGGTAATCGGGTATTAGTCAATGTTTAAATTGGAGATGTACTGTCTTCCTGGTCTTTTTTTGGGGGTGAATGATATATCTAAATAGATTCAAAATTGAGCTCAATTCACTGTCATTTACTGGTAAAATGTGGCCATGATGGAGATGAAGGAGGGAACTCCACGTTGACTATAGTTGCAATCCCTAATTGGGTTTTGCAGTCATCCTTCTCTTTTCTTTCCATGGCCCTCTTCTCTTGGCTTTGTCTCATTGTCTGTCTCCATCCTTTGATTCCCTCCAAATTAGCTCCTACTCCCACTCTTCCTTTTTTCTTACCCTCGGCCATTCTTCATATAACATTTTCTTGCTATGATTATTTTTAGCTTAATTTGTGAATGGTTGTATGCCTTATGTTTACTTATTTTGAATAAGCACCCTTAAATGAGTGAGTGACAGGTGAAGATCGAGATTTTCTTTTTGTAGAAATTAAGAATCTAGCCTGTTTAAATGATTTAACTCAGTCTTCCTGCTTTTGGTTTTGGTAAATCAAATGTCTTGGTTCTTAGGTAAAAGGTTAGATCAATCAATACACAATAGTGCAATCATATCATGATGTCGAAGATGAATAGCTGTTTATTTTAATAGAATAACGACTTGGTTGTTTTTGCCTTCTATTTAGATTTGTCAAAACTTGATTAATTAGGGACAAGATTTTAGTCCACCCCCAGACCAATATGCAAGAAGTACCATGTTCAATTTGTTTTCCTCATATTCATACTTGTGTGGGGAAAAATGGTTCATTTGAAAGAAATCTGCTGATTGAATGCTGATTGAAGACGAATGTTATGACAGGTGATGGAGTGGTGGTCTTTTCAATGTCTGACGTTCCTTTGGGATTTGGGATTTCACAAAGGTCAACACAGGATTGTAGGAAGTTGGATCCAAATGGGCTTGTCGTGCTTCATCAGGCTGATATTGGGGAGTACTTGAGGATGGAGGATGAACTTTGAATGAGGGTTTTCTTATACATTGGGTTGTTCTGTATTGTTCAGATTTTTGGAAGTGCATTGAATGACCATGATCTTGAGATACAGAGGAATTGTATTATGCAGTAATTTTTTTTCACCTCTCCAATTTCGTGGAATGGCTATTTCCTTGGTTGTTTGCCATGTCGATTTCTCTTATATGCTTAAAAGAAACATATTATTCTGATCATGTCGAATGACTTTAAGGTTGCTACAGATATTATTTTGTCATGTACATTGTTTAGGATGCCGAGATCTGCAAGTCTGGTAAATCTTATTTATCGCATCATTATGCCCGGAAACTAGGCAACTCCTGTTTTCAGCTTTTTAAGTTGAATTTCATACTTTTGGGCTGTTCAAACTTGTGGCTTTTGGTGGACTTGGCGACAGTGTTCTTACTTGTGTGTGCTTGACATGATACTTTTTTTGGTTTATACTTTCAAAAGTATAAATACACATTCTTTAAAGGAAAGTTTAACAGTTTTTTGGTTGCACTGCCATGCACGGTTCATGGTTGGTCTAAGTGGACATATGAAACCCGACTCAGCTGGTTTCACTTAGTATGTTGTGCTTTAGAAGCCTAGTCTTCTGCTTCTTTTGTTGACCATGTAAGGAAAAGGGAAATCCTAAGTAATTCTATTATTGGGTCAAGTGGCTCAAAATTATTATCCTTCTGTTGCTTCACGGCAGCAGAATACTCTGCTGAATAAAATTTGAAATTTACAGGGCTATTCTTTTTCATTCCGCTTTTCTTTCTCGATCTTTTTCACGCTAGTAACTTGTCTAGCACTTCTTCTTTTTTCCACTTTTTCCGGAGAACTTTCGGACCTGCCTGGGTTTTCTCATCAGATGGTTAGGTATGGAACTCATATTTATGACATTCGATTGATTTAGGTATCATTGATTTTGTTGAAGATAAAGTTTTATGCTCATTTTGTATCTCCAGGCATGAAAAGGATAAGGACCTCTTTTGGCTGAAGCCACTAAAAATGCATAATTAAGGGTAATCTCTTTGTCTAATGTTTTATATGTATATTAAAAAGAAAAGCAAGTTGATATGTTTTTTCACTGCAGATGCCTGGTTGTGATAGAGTTATCAATATTGTAGGTCCATCCATGTTCAAAGACAAACAATGGCAAGGAATATTCAAGATTCCCCAAGCCAACCTTCATTTGATATCTCAGAACCAACCTCCATGCACTCAAGAATCTGTGGATAGTGGTGGACCATGAAGTTGGCAACTGGAAAATGCTAGTGGATATTCAGTGCATGCTGTTAGATGAGGATGTTGTGTTGTAGACTGGAAAATGTTAGTTTTAATGTTGTTTCTAAGTGGATTTGTCTATATACTATGTGTTGAGTTATGCCTGCTGTATTGGGATGTTTGTCTTTTCCATCAAATAACGTGGATCAGTTTGCCTAATGCTATTGAGTTTGCTTTCAGTTAATGCTATTTAGTCTGCTTTTGATTAATTGGAATTTCAACTGATGCACCATCCATTCACTGCATCAGTCATCAGCAGAACTGACTTAAGCCGTTCCAGTGAATGAATGTAACTTGAACCAATGTATTTCGGCTATCTTTGGTTTGAACTATTTTTGCTTTACAAGCTACAAGCTATTCAACATTTTTTTTCCCTTTGGTTGTGAGGTATTTTTGTGACAGGTTTCTTGTGGTTTTACGTGTTTCTTGCTGCACTGCTATGCTTGGTTTCTTGCAGCTTTTATAGCATGTTCATACAGGTTCATGTAAGAATACTTGCTAGTTTATAACAGGTTCAGTGGTGTTATGGTTGGTTCAATGCTATTATCACAGGTCTAGTGTTTGGTTAAGTGCTATTATTCTTAGATTAGGCCCAGTGTTTGGTTACGTGCTATCATTCTTGGATTAGTTCTGTTTTAAGTGCTTTCATTCTTGGATTAGTTCTGTCAAGTGGTTCAGTCCTGTCATTAGAATGCTTGCTCGTTTAAGGGGTTCAGTGTTGTCACCTGATTGCAGTTGTGCATCTTGCTCTGTGGTTGTGTCTTGTTGGGCTGCTGTGACATTCTTACATGAACTTGTTATAAACAATGTTATAAATGAGTGGAGATGGTGATGCTTTGTGGTTATCTGTATGTGCTTCTCTGTCTCCTCTCTCTCACTCTGTTGTTGGTGATGATGATGTACTGGTAAGAGGGGACGCAGAGAGTGAAAAAGACATCGAATTAAATACCAATTCTCTGTTGTCGAGACTTTTGGATGGTTTGTCTATGAGACTGCGTACTGCACTTCACCTGATGTTGGTAACAGTACGTTACACCGATTAACGGTTATTATAGTTTAAAAAGATGGACGAGGCAGAGAAGCTGCTTCGTTGGAATAAATTTGCCCGCAATTTTTAATGATTATAGGTACTGTGTTTTGCAAATTTTCTTGTCGCGTGCTTGATAGTTGGCTGCCAGTCCATTGGAATTTAGATGGAGGCTGGGGCAGGGCAAACCCTTGCTGATATTCAAAGTGGTGGGAGCTTGGCTATTCCTTTATGGGTCTTAAACTTTATGTCTATGTATTTTCAACCCTTCTGGGGCAGTCATTCTGCAATGGCTATCTTACTCAAAGAGGCACTCGCCGTGGAAGATGAAAAGAGAGAGCTTGGAATGCGCCGCGTTGATGTACACGTTTGTCTTTAACCTTTTTTTTTTTTGGCGGGGGGTTGGGGTTGTTCCGTCTCTTTGCAAGCCAACACATTATTCTGATGTCATTCTGGCTGCAGTGCTTTACGACGGGTCTCCATTGCTGAGATGAAAACAGGGGAGGAAAAAAACGGCAAGTGGTCTGATGGTGGTCGTAGAATAGGATGAGGTGATCTGGCATACCTCCGGCGTGGCCGTTTGAACGTTCTGCTTTCAATCGCTTTCGGTGCAGCTCCGGTCGACTCGCCCATGGCCTCATGGCCGTTCTTCCTAAACCTCCATCGTTTTTGGTGCAAGAGATTGGGGGTGGCGATCGCTTGGTGATTGCGGCCGGTCGAAGAGAGGAAGGTGAATATCATCTTCTCCGAGAGTGACGAGGCTTGCTAATTTATTATGGCTCTTAGCTGCATGAAAGATGAAACTGCTCTCCCTTTTCCCGGAAATTGCACAAGTCCGCAGATCTCAAGCAAAGTGTTTTGTGAATTTCAGTTTCAATTCGATATCAGAAAATGTCTTCCCCCTTATCATTTCGGGTATAAACTCATAATTCACTGTGAATATGGCATTAGCAAAATTCATGGCACGGAGATTTGCCTGTGTATTACACACTTGAGGGCCATTTACAGTGAGGAAGATCTCGTGTAAGTAGTTGCACCATGAGTTGAAAGTTTTCGCCAGAACACCCTTGGAGTGTCACGATTCTGGTTTCTTTGCGAACATATTCGAGAGATTGGCCACGATGAATCCTGCGAAGACCTGAAACGAGCAAGCTGGTGAGCATGTCCGAAACAAGCTACATTGAACATGCTCGCACCAATATCATACATTTATAAAAGCGCAAGTTCAGCTTATTAACTTCCGATTGTATCGAATGTGACAAGGCAAGGAACATGTAAGCATACCTGGATGCATCCGACAATGTAAATTGCAGAGTAATGACGGCCGTGAACAAGCATGTCTGCCACCATTGCGAGGGGGATCGTCAAGGACATGCCTAGTGTCGCAACCAGCGGAGTTGTCCAAACGATCGATATGGCCCTGTTTCAACATTTTCTGACATTACTCACGAAAGAATGGGGCCTCTTGTAGAAAGATAGAAGTAGCTAATGTCGAGAACAAGAAGATGTGTAACCGTCAATTGGAATTTACTGACGTCTATTAGCACTTCTGAACCATTAGTAACAGGGTATGTATTCATCCATCTACTACACAAAAAGCATTATAAACTTTATCTAAACCATATTTTAACTGTGGTAAGTTAATGAGAATGAGCGAGACATACCAAAAGTAATCCAAAAGAACACTCCCCACAAGGCCATTTAAAACCAAGGCTCCACCAACAGATGCTGATGGCGGGAAGCTAAATTTGGGCTCAACCCCCAAAGCATGTAGTGGCCATTCTGCATGAAGCAAAACCACTTTGAGAAAGGTTTCTGTCATGGAAGCAGTACAAAAATGTGAAACATTGGGGAGACCTATCGATTAAGACACAAAACATTGAGGAAAGACATTTGAAGAATAAAAACCAGAAGGTTGGGCTTTAAATTTTTTAGCACAAAATTGAATGTTAAATCTTATCAATTACTAAGGTGAGCGAGCCAGCTCACATTCCCCCATCCGACTAGAATATTCAAAACCACAGTTTCATATCAAAATTCATGCCAATTAACTGTCAAAACTAAATCCAGCTCAATGTTTCCATTGCATAAGATAAGCAGAATAAGTTTGCTTCAGTTCTGCTTCTGCACCACTTACCGAGCCACCAAAGGCCAAGAAGAGTGAAGAGACCAATGTATCCGAAAAACTTGTGCACGACTACCTTCTCTCCTTCTGACCCCACAGACTTCTTTAGCAGCACTGCACTAAACCCAGGCAGTTAAAGAAAATGACAAGAGAATTAAAGAGGTATTATGGAAAATCATGATTTCTAGAAAGAGATTTTCACCTGTGAACAAGCCATATAATACTGCTGAGAGAAGGCCGAAGATGTCCCCCATGATTGTGTGCTTTTTGATCCTTGGCAACAAGAAAAGAAGGTATCAAGAAAAATGCACAAGATATATCACACAGACATGATGTAACAAAAGGCAAGCATTCAGTTAATTGATGCATATAAAAAGGTAACTGAATGTTTAGTGGCAATATAAATTTGGTAGAAAAAGTTACAATGGACCATCTTTAAAAGGGATGTATTGCCTCTTGTGGGGAAATGCAGACTCAATATTTCCTCTGTCTTCGACAAACTCATTAGACACCAAATTAAGATGAACAGACATCATTAAAATTGCCAGAGAAGCATAAGTTGTTTTCACATTCCAATGCGAACTCCATATCTTAGCTGGGCAAGTTCCCTATCTTACACTTCATCTGAGGATAAAATTGATGAACACTGGAGCATGCAAGCTACCAAAGTATGTTTTTCACAAAATTTTTAGGAAATTGGCATTAGGAAATTCAAATACGCTCTTCTTCTCTGACTAAATAAGAGAAAGACTTCATCTTGCAAGCAAAAGCCTACTACATGCTCATACTCACTCTGATGCGCTTAATAACTCATCAGATGCCCAAGTTTTTCCAACCGTAGTCATGGCAACACCAGCCATGCTGATAAATACAGCGACCACCTTCAGAATGCTTATGGATTCCTGGCCAAGAAGAGCTCCAAAGAAAAGTGTGAAGAGAGAAGATGTAGATGCCAGGACAGTTGTACTTGCTACGTTGGTATTTGCCAGAGCGGAATTCGACAAGTACTGCATGTGATTGAACCAGTTATTACTCATAAATATCCTCCCAAATGCAAAACTTATCAAGAGTGGAAAAAGACGTGGGTAATCCTAGATACGAGACTGTCACTAGGATGAGAAATGGACTGTTTTTTTGCTAAAAATGCAATTAAAATTGCAGTATCATCAAGGAAGAGTTTAATCCAAAGGAGTTGAAGTGGATTTCTATGTCTAGAGTTGAGTCTAACAGTGACTTCTACAAGAATTAAGCCTCTGAAATTTCATACTCAAAAGAAACGCTCTTTTATTCCAGAAAAAAGCAGTCAAATATGTATAAGTGAAGTACTTTCAGTGTTTCAGAAGAAAACCAACTCCACTGTATAATATTTCCTACCACCAACTATATCTTAACTACTTGTCCTCGAAATCCTTGCATCTCACGATCAGGTACGGGTTTAATTGATGGCACCTTTAATTCCAGAAAACATTTGTCTTATTAGTGAGTTTTCATTTCAAATAGTTTCTATAAAGCAAATATCTCACAGCGACTGAATCAATTGATACTATCCTTAACTCCTGGATGAGGATGAGAATGCTCAAAAAAGATATGTGAAATTGCAATAAGTACACGATGAAAATATTTTACCAAGAGAAGTTTCCTTTGGCCCCTACAAATTGAGTTAACAAAGGTATGGCCCTAAAATGAGCTAACCAAAACATATTTAATTGATGTATTTAATTGATGGTATGTACGCTATGTCACGAGGAACTGGAGAGAAAGCTAGAAGCACATGGATAAAGATTCTACCAGATGGTCTTAAACATCTGAACTTTATGCAGAACAAGGAACTAAATGGAGATTCAATGATTGATGCACACTCCATCCTCCTGTGGGAAACCAACATTCTTTTTTATAAAATTTGTCCAAAACAGATATTCATGAATTACAAAGGAATGGGGGGATAAAGGGTAATCTATATCTAATTCTCTCACATGCAGACAAGATACCCCTTTCACTATCATCTAATACGCAAAATCAAATTGTCTAACTGCAACTGGACAAAACTATCAAGAAATTTTAGCGTACTGGAAGCAGTTAAAATATTTACAAATACTAAACAAGCTTCCCATCTAGCTCTCTTGTGAGAATTGAAAAGCACCTTTTACTTATAGAAATAGCTATTTCATATGAAAAAATGACCTATGTTTCAAGATTGCAAAGATGTATTACCTCCGTCAGAAACCATATAGGGGTGAGATATAAGCTACATTTGACAATATCCAATGAACCAAGTCCAGGATTCTCGTCAAGTAATGGATGTTCACATTCCTCATTCAATGACCTCAACGGCCAACCCTCTTCCCTCTCACTAATATCCCTGTCCGAGTCAGGAATTAGCTTATTCTTTGAAGCAGTTTCTGCATCGTTGTACATTTCACTGGATATGAGGGGAATGTCAAGTTCACTTGAACTGCTGCTCTTGTCACTGATTTTATAGTAGAGTCTTCTGAAAGGGTCCCTTCTAAGTAAGTCACATATACAGTCCTTGAGGAATGCGATAGGAAAAAAGACGACCATGAGAGAGACCATAAGATATGTAATGGCGAAGGGCTGTTTGTATTCTTCAAAAATTTTCTGAACAGCAAGAACAAAAAAAAAAAAAAAACACAATTATGGAACTTGAATAGAGAAGATTATATATCCACAAGCAAATAAAACATGTTTTAAATGACGCCCATCAAAAGATACCGCTATCTCAACGGGCATACACCTAGTAGGAACAATATTCACCAAATTCAATGAACGGTTCAAGGCTTACGCGCGACCATAAAACAGAAATAAGAATTTGGCAGAAACATAGGCCCGAAAACATTTCTGGGGCCCTCAAACAGGCAAAATGTTTATCCTTTCTAACTTTTCTTCAAAAGTCAACTGTTCCTCTATCAAGTCAGAAACCAAAACCAGGGATGAAGCAACCCCTTGCAAGAAAAACATATAATCAACAACAGAACAATCATCATGTTCCCACAAATCAGTATCGATTCTTGGGTCATGGAGCAGCAAATACAGAGTGAATCACTAACTTCGAATCTCACGGTGCAATTTGAATTCCAAACGGTCAACCCCCTCCTTTTCTTTCCTCGCAGCAACCAAACAAGCCTCATACAAATTTCTAAGAACTACCAAAGATCAGACAACACGCGAAAGAGAACTAAAAGGAAAAAAACCTCACCTGGGTCACCTCGGCGGACGCGACCCATATTAGCACAACCGTGCCGATCAGACCCAAACCAGCTTTGTATCTCCAACCCATCACCCAAGAACGCTAGTGCACGCAAACGGAGCAGCACCGCACCGAGTCCGCTATGAAGCCTCCGCTGCTCGACACGGAGAAGGGAGAATGGCAACGTGGGTGAATATACCGTGACATCGGGGGTCCGTTTGCTGTTTCCGCAGTGATGGTTACGGTCAAGACTGGATGGCGTTTCGTGAATTGCGAGGAAGTGGGAGACGACTCGGTCGATGCATTTTAGGAAACGTTGGATATTGCCGTCAAGACCACTTCCTGGAGTGGACTTTGCTCGGAAGTTTTCGCGCAGTTTTCAAAGCGTTTTTTCTTGTTGTGTCAGCATGCATCGGAACGAGCGCGACAGGTGGGTTCCTGCATTAAACTCAGTGTTTGACTTGAATGGAGTTTGTGGGAAGAGGTGGCGTTTTTTCCTTTCCATCCATTTTTGCTGCCGCTGTAGGCCCCTCTAGAGTCTAAGGGTGCGTTTGTTTTGTTTTTGTTTAAAAATTGTTTTACGAAAGCTATTTACGTTCCTAAGCATTTTCAACAAAAGAACGCGTTTGCAGAACTATACAAAATTTTTGTTTTACGGAATAAAAAAAATGTAAACGCGTTTTGGTAGAATCGCACACAATTTATGTTTACGGAATAGAAAAAGAACAGAAACATGTTTGGTAATCTTGTAAAAAATTTCTATTCCAAATTTTTCTCAAATGCTTTTTATTTATTTATTTATTTATTAATAAATTGTAAACTTGATATTGAATTCTCGTTCTCATGAAATGCTCATCAATTTAATTTTGTTCATGGTGAGTGAAGACAAACATTCTGAACATGATCATATGTGCATACTTGGTAGAAAATTTAGTAAGTAAAGTTTGTACCAAATTTTTCTCAAGTGCTTTTTTTTTAATAAACTGTATACTTGGTATTGAATTCTCATTCTCATGAAATGCTCATCAATTTAATTTTGATCATGGTGAGTGAAGAAAACATTTTGAACATGGTCATATGTGCATACTTGAAAGAAAACAATTGCCCATCGACAATTCATACTTGCCCCAAGTAATCGTCCCCCATTTCTCTGGGTGATTCCCATCGAATAATTGTATGTATGGTAGTGATATTTGCCGCCTTATTCAGTGGGAATCACATTCATTCATAACGAGAGATTGGTTTCTTGGAATCAAACCGACGAATCGTTAGAACAGCATTCCATCAAGAGTATACTTAGATGGGGATTCTGCGAACACGAGCTTGTGCACTGAGGATTGAATAATATTAAAACATGGAATATGCAATTTTCATCTACAACCAGCTGCTCATGTCGATAGCCAAGATATCAAAGTCTTGATGTTCAACTTTCTCGCATACGTTCTTTCCCACACTCTGTATAGTCTCAATTTATTTTCTCAAGTCAGCAGGATCTAAACTTGCAGATAGCGATATCTGTCTGTGGATCAAAGCTGCACCTTAGAAACAAAACAAACTATCAAGACGGATATCAGAACTCTCAAACAAATTGAGCAGTGCCATAGTGGTTTAGATTTAGTTTTGCTACTGGACATATACATGCATAAAGTGTGCCACTCATCCTAGCAAAAGAGAACAAAAAGCACTAGCACTTCGAAACCCAAAAGACTAATAACAGGCGCCAATTTTCCTCGTTTTCAACCATTAATGACACCAGAACCATATAGGGTAATGGAGCATAGAGATGATGGATCACTTTTGGCCCTTCCTCTTCCACAAATCTCCGAACATTCTGATCCAAGAGTTCTTTCGCTTCCTGCCTCCAAAGCCATCGTCTAGATCATCAATATTTCCTGGTGAACCCACAAAATCAACATAACCTGCATGAGGCACCTCAAAAACTCCTCCGAAATGCTTATCCATGGAACCGCATCTTCCAGGAATTCTCCGATTCATTTCAACACCACCAACAAGAACAGCAGCTGCTGCATCTGCTGCTTTCCTCCACTGCTCGGTCTGCACCCTCAACTTCTTCATCTCTGCTTCTAGTTCTTCTTTACCTCCTTCCACAGCTTCTAATTTCTCCTTCAATTGGATGTTGTTTTCTTTGCTCGCTTTAAGTTCCTCTTCTAGCTGACTCAGCTTTGAGGCCATTTCTTCTTCTTTGCTCCGAGCAGAAGATATCGTCATTGTTGCCTCATCTAGTTGCTTTCTCAGGTTTTCAGTTTGCTGGCCAGCTACTTCAAGTTCCTTCTCCTTTTCTAGTAACTTACCTTTAAGCAAATTTATCTCATCCTCCTTCTCAGCCAACTAAAGCAAGTGCGGGGGTGGCTCCACAAATACAGGTGGCTCTGCTGGTAAGTCAATTGCTTTTGTTTCCTTCTCTATCTCATCGTTCAGTTGGCTGACCTCTATTTGAGTCTCCAAAGCAACCTTCTCGACTGGTACTTCAAATACATCAGTCTCCTGCTGGTTCTCATCAGGAACATCATTTAAAGGGTTGCTCTTTGGGTTGTTCGATTCTTGAACTTCTTTTGCATGATGCTTTTCAGGGACATCAACCGAGTCTGGTACAAACTTTGTCTTGGTTTTCTTCTCAAGCTTTTCTTGAGCTACTTTCTTTGCAGCCTCAGCTGAGACCAATTGCTCTTTCAGATTCTTCAGCTCTTCTTGAGCTTGGCCAAGCTAAGATTCCAGATCCGCAATGCAAGTTCCTAGTTTCTTTTGATTAACTGAATCAGATTGGGCACCTCGTGGAGAACAGTGATCTCCTACCTTAGGGCTTCGATCAGGGATGGGGCGATGGTGTGAGTTATCAGAATCAGAGCTCGAGTGAGGAGAGCGTTGCTGCTTTGCTCGCGACGCTCGCTCGAGCGAGCAGATGAATCTGCATCTCTGACCCATTTCCGTAATTTCACAACTAGGTCCTTGATATCGTTCATGGTTTTTATCGCTCGAAGCAACTTCTCTCTACTCTGTCCGGTTTCCTGAATTGAAAAGGAGGAATCAGATCAGGTTCATAACCTGCAGGAAAATTAACATCTAAAGAACTACCATGAAAAGGAAGGGCAAAGACTACGGTCATTACCATCAGAACAAATGAAGCAGAAATTTTTTTGGACAAGACATTTCTCGCTTGCTGATGTATGAAGATAACTGAATCTTCCAGATCTCCAACCAGCACTTCAAGTTGTAATGCAGTCCCTTGAATATTTATCACCATAAATTAGTCATGGCTTTTCATAGAGAGCAGACATACACCATTTCCTAGTAAAGTAACGATTAGAGACGACTAAACCTTAAGAAGTTCTACAACCCATAAAAAAAAATCTCGAGTCTAATCTCATCGATGCCAATCAGTCGCAGAACCGAAAATTGAATGAGTCTCGAAAGGTAGATTGGCAACAAAGTCATGACTCCGAGATCAACAGAAACTGCATCCCGCCGCTAGATAATGAACAACTGAACACAACGGCTCGAAGAAGGGATCAAAGCTCACCGACGTATCTGCGAATGTTCGCGATGCGTTGCACTTCTTTCACGAGCCGAGGAAGCTCCTCCCCGAAAGTTCTTCCACTCCCATTCGACCGCACACCGTCTACAATCACGAAACTGACCATAAAATTCAAAACCAAACATCGAGCTTAAGGCGGACCAGCCACAATCACATTGCAGAACCTCGCACAAAAATCAAGACGACGAAATGCAAACCTACACAAAAATCAGCGACGCTCGCTCGAGCGAGCAAAGCAGCCACGCTCGCTCAAGCGAGCAGACGCTGCCGCAGATCTGGGCGAGCAACGCTCGCTCGAACGAGCGTCTCGCAGATCTGGGCAAGCGCTGGCTCGAGCGAGCCGTCGCGCTCGAGCCCCGAGCAGCCGTCGCCCAGATCTGCGAGGGCTGGCTCTCGCCGAAGCCCTCGTGAAACGGTGAAGGAGGAGCAGCAGCCGGTGAAGTATGAAACTTACCTCGAATCAGAAGCTTCAGCCGGTGAAGGAGCAGCAGCTGTCGGCGCCGGAGAGAATGACGAGTTGGGAGGCGCCGGAGAGGGTGACGGTGGAGAACTTGTGAGAGACGCCGGAAAAGGGAGGGACTTGAGACAGAGAGGGCGCAGGTGAACGACAGAGGGCACGAAAGCAAGAAACAAGTTTTTTGTGTTTTTGTTCTTTTCGGGCCTTAAAAAAGTGTTTCTGGAACAAAAAAACAACTTTTTTTTGTTTCTTATTTCTGTTCTAATTTTGTTCCGGAAACAAAAAACTGATTTGAACAAAAACGCAAACAAACGCGTTTCTGTTCTTTTTTTGTTCCCGGGAACAAAAAAACAGAATTTTTGTTCATAAACAAAAAAAAAGAACACAACCATGCACGCCCTAAACAGCCCATGATGGGTTTGGAGCTCTTTGATCCTTGAAGTCTCTCAGATCTCTCTGTCCGACTTAAAGTCACTTGTCCAAAAATTCAATTGTTAAAATAATGCTTCAAGTCACACCACCAATCTCTCGAAAAATTTATGAGGGTGGTCAAGATTTTCTAACTGGAATTAATGAGTTTCTTCGATCCATGAAAACCGCTACTAATTTCTTGAAAATTTATGAAGGTGATTGAGATTTTCGAAATGAAATTAATAAGTTTTTTTATCATGCAATCTTTTTGGGTTAATACCCTGAAAAATCTCAAATTAATATACATGTGACAAATAATTTTTTGATCATGAAAAATCATAAATTGATACACATATGGCAAATATACCTCAAATGACCACAAAAAATCTCATCCCGGTATACTAGTGATAAATTTACTCCAAACTAATTTGTTTGACCTCAAAAAATTGTAAAATGATACATTTGTGACAAATATATCATCCGCTATATTGGATTAATATCACAAAAAATAACAATAATTATGCAGTTGTGATATAGAATAGTAAAATCCTAAATTAGTACACTAGTTAACTGTCACGTGTCATCAAACTTAGTAATTTGATAGTAAAATTTAACAGAAACTAAAATACAATAAATTTGTAAGAAGTGTACTAGTTTGGGATAAATTTGTTTGATAATCAAAAAATTAGTTCGAGATAAATTTATCACATGTGTACTAATTTGGAGTTTTTTCAGAGTATTATCCCGATCCTTTTTTACACCACTTCCTCTTTGTTACTTTACATCAACTAGAGTTTCAACATCCCGGGCCTTGGTTTTTATGCACCGACAAGCCGGTTGATTGGATCATCAAGAAAATCGACAATGCACAAAATTTCCGACGACATCGAGCTCCTCGTGAGACCGTTAGATCTGCACACTATATAGAGGGGAAGTCTGTCTGAGCTTCCCTCGAGGACTCTCCGACCTCCAAAGTAAAAAAAAAAAAAAATTCAAGGAAAATGATAAAAGGAAGAGAAAACTCGGGTCATTCCAGATTTTTTTTTTTTTTAATGTGAGAGAATCGGCTTGTGGGTTTCTGCATAGTCGATGATATTTATCTCCTACCTAAACGTAAAAACTTTAAAGACCAAACTCATATCTTAGCCTAAACAGTAAACAGTATCATATCTGGACCATATATTTATTATGAACTTGGTCTTCCTTACTTAATGAGTCATGAGGGCAACCGCTGATGACTCTGACTTTGGGACAATTAAGGTTGCTTATGGCCCAAAAGCATGCTAGTAGGTGTTTGGTGCGGTTTCCGCTTTTAGCATTTGGAATCAAATGGTCCATCTAACGATTAAACCAAGATATGAAACCATTGAAAATCAACTTAGACATCTCGCGACTATTTCACCTAACTCTTCGGCTCGGATCACCCCTTAATGACGACGCGTCTGACTAAGATCACTCATGATCGATGACCAATTTTTGGGTGGGAAAATTATCAAATCAATCCCGAACCCATTATCGTTCTAAAACTTCGCGCAAAATTTCAATGTAGTCCTCGCTGTACATTGTTGATGTGGCAATGTACCATGTAGGTCGGCATGTCTCATTGTCCTCTTAGGATTTTCAACAAGAATTTATTGGAAAGATTATAAATTAAAAATTTGGGGCAAAGATTTAAGATTAAATTGATAAAATTGAAAAATTTAAGATTGATAATTGGCATCAATATGATAGACTTAGGATTGATCGAATAATTTTCCCCTTTTGGGCTTTACACATGTATAACATTCTAAGAGATGTAATGGGATTGGGGACGTAGTGGGTCAGAGTGAAAAATTCATTAGGCTGCACAAGGAAGAATTATCTACAATTCACTTATTCTTTTGGCCCGCCAGGTATATCTTCTTCTATTCCTAATCTGGTTGAAGCTTTCCAACTTATAAATGTTCTTTACGATTGAGACAGCCTTTTCATTTTAATGTCATAGATGTTGTATATATCCGAGAAGCAATACTAGAAGGTTATTACACATATTAAGAAATATTTGGTTCGTACCATTACCAATTAATGCTATTTGTGACCTAATTGTTGAGGATTGACGAGCTTGTTATCACAGCTCTATCAAGATGTCGTGGGGGTCCAATAGGTGCATAATACTAGCGCGAGAACTAGATTACTATTTTCTTATTGAAAGTATATCCTAGAATATCGGCTAGGCTTTCAATAATGACGGGCAATAATGATATAATATTTGCCAACTCCTAACCATCTAAAGCACTATATATTAGCCTTGGGAGAGAAGAGAGCATCCATTTTATATTGATTTTTCAAAATACGAAATCATATTATTAATCGAACCTAACGTCTTTTCAAATTGAACGAATAGTAAGCACAAATTTCAACAACAGGAAAAGTGGTATTTTAAAATGTGCCCACCTAACAATGATGTAATTATATGAATCTCTCATAAATCCTAAACTTAAATAAAATGTTTCTTATCCTTAATAATTCAAATTTATTTTCTAGGATAAGTCACATCATAAACTGGAAATGAATGCAAGAAAAAACCACATTTACAAATCAATGAAGCATCACAATTTTAAATTTGACATGCATTAATCCATATCAGTATATGAAGACATCAAATCACTTCACTGCTACAAAATAATAATAATAATAATAATAATAATAATAATAATAATAATAATAATAATAATAATAATAATAATAATAATAATAATAATAATAATAATAATAATAATAATAATAATAATAATAATAATAAAGTAGAAAGCAACATTTGCACGTCATTGAAAAATTTGTGCTGTCGGTACCGTTAGTCTTATTAATTTCATATTTTTCAAAAAAAAAAAATCTCATCCTCCACCACTATGTTTTTTTTTTTTTGGGTCTGATCCGCCACCACTATGTTGAGATCGCTACATCCTCCTCTTTACTTATAATAGGATAAAAAATTAAATCAATTATTCAAAATAAAGTGAAGTGCAAATAAGAATAGTTTTAAGACAAAGTCAAGAGCATATGGATACTTGCATCTTCGACTTTCCCATTTATGACAATGAGCTTAAGATGTTGTCAAAAATTGCAGTTCAATTATGGCAGACATTGCGTATGTCATGTATACTATATTTCATTTGGATATACGTCAGTGTGTAATTTCTTTTATGGTCATTAATGCAAAATTTAACCATGTCCACCCAATAGAATCTTCTCTGGCTTTATGCTTTGTTGCAGGTTAGCTTTAATTGATCTTGTTCTTCACAAGAGCCTGGAGATGATTCAGCGGGAGTTGTCATCACCATTGGGGGATCAATCTAGCTGAGGAAGGCACAATTTCCTTTCTAATACTTTCTTATGAAGGTTGATGCGAAGAACCAGGCAATTAGATAACTCAATAATAAGTCTGTAATGACAGATCACTTAATTTCCAGAGCATCCTACATCTGAAGCTAATTCGGAATGCTAACAAACAGAGTGAGGCCACAACAATCGCACAACAATCGCAATTTGATCCAACCACAGCAATCTACATCTTTGTCTTCCTATAAATCCCACATTGCCACAAAACACTCAAAGCCATTCATTGAAAAACCAAACTCAGTAAGTGGCCACTCTATTGCATTGTTGATCGACGAGCCATCTAAATCAAATCTCGAAGAAACTACAAGGCGTCGTCGATTTGCAACACCACTGACTGCAATAGGTGAGTGTTGAGACTCTTCCCATTGAACTCGATTCCATCAAAACCAATTTTTTCCTATTATGCCTGCTTCCATAATTCTGCCATTCTAATGTTCAAACCAACCCCTCATAGTCATACTTTCCACATTCAGCTCTCCACTTGAACAATCGACCGCAGTGATAATTTGACACCATACAAAAAACCATATGAAATTTGAAGCCTCTATCTTTCTATTCATGCCACTTTGCCCCTACTGATCTATTTCAAAAGTGCCTAAATAGTTAGAGGCCAATCTCAGGCCAACTGATGAGCATCATCAAAATGCCTGACAAAAGTGCCTATATAGTGAGAGACAAATCTCAGGCCAATTGATGAGCATCACCAAAGTGCCTGACAAAATTACAAGCCAAAGACATTTGTGAGCAAAAAGATGAAATCAAAGGTATGCTAATGGTAATCTGCATAGTGAATAGCCGCTCTTACACGTGAAGCTATTTGTTGAAGCCACGCTCATGCATCTACCTGTTACATCCTCTTCAATTGTTTGAGCAACAAGTTCTAACGAGTTTTGTTTGAAATGTGTAGTCTGACGAATGGCACATGGGTTACGGATATAAACAGCTTATGCTTTTGTTCTTATTGTGGGTATTCTTGTCGCCTAATGGCTGCTAAACCTGTTGAGTTCAGACCAAGAGCTCTTCATCGAAGACCATAACAAGTGATTTGAGACCAATCTCCTCAAAGTGATTGACAAAATTACAAGCCAAAAAAAGGAAAAAAAATTGCAGACATTTGTGAGCAAGAAGATGAGAAAAGCATCTTCATACTCTCTCAGACAGAACTTATATTGCGCAGCTAACAACCGTAGTGTTTCGAGCTGCGGAAACATCAAACCCAAAAGTTAGCTCAAAGTTCTCTTCTACAGATGCACTCATGTGTCTCCATTGAAAGTGAATCAAAACACTCTAAATCGCAAACTAGCACTGAAGAAGAAAATGAGGGCGAGAGAGAAAGCAAGAGCAGAGAGGGTGAGATTTAGAGTAGAGGATCGTCTCTGATTCAACTGGGAGAAACATCTAGTGAGAGAGAAAAAAACTAACCTTGAACCCTAATCAGATACCAATTGTGGCTTTCAATTTTTTAGATTCTATTGTTTCCCAGAATCGTTTGGATAAAAATACCCCTTCTCTGGTAGCCAAAACAATCGCGTGTCAATGAAGATTTGGCCGGCCGAGCCAAGGCCCTTTTTGAGTTTGACTAGGCCAGATTAGACTCTTATTTAAAATAAAGTCAACTTTGATCCTATTTTTGAGAAAATGAATCCACTGGAGATCCTTATTCAAAATTTTCCTAAAAGTAAATTATGTTTGTAAGAACTCATTGGCCGGCCAAGTAGGACAGCGGTGCATCCCTCCCACAGCGCCCTTCGATCATCTCTCTGAGCGCTCTCGTGTCCAGTTTTCCTTTTTCAATGTTTGTTTTTTTTTTCTTTTCTTCAATTTGGGCTATTTTCTTCTTCTTTTTTAAAGTTTGGCCTTTTCTGATGTGGTGCACAATTCTCACCATGTCATTAAATACATTAAATTTGCATTTTCCATCACTCAAATTGAATATAGCTGGTGGGGGTATTAATTGCACTTTTTAATAGCTTTTAGAATTTGATTGTACTTTCCTATAAATTTAGCACTTTTGATCTTATCTCCTTCTAACTTTGATACCATACAAGTGCCATTTGGTCTTAACTATACAATGTCTCTTTTATTGTAGTGCAATATGTATCTCTCCTGCACATAATTAGTCTTATAAACAAAAGCTACCTAATGTCCAACTTGATTTATGGATGACCAGATATGCAAGTAACAGATTGACTGCAATAGTAGGAATCGAATTTGAAATTTAATTATTTCAAACTTGGTTCTCTTTATTTGATGTACGAGTGTAAACTCACATGTATCTCCTAGACAAGAAATTCTTTTCAAATTTGCAAATCCGAGTGGTGAATTATGTGTAATGCTTCTAGAATATACTTGGATTGGGAGAATGACACTAGAATGACTAAAAATTATATACGACGCTCACTTTCGTATCAAAACTTTTTGCCAACTCACTTAAATGTCAAGTCGGAGAAAAACGGTCACTTAAGTGCCTTTGGTAAAAAATTCTGGTTAAATTGATTACGTGGCATTAAAATTAAAATTTCATATGACTTGACACATTTTAAAAAAGAATCCAATCCACATAGACATCCAAAATGACGTCGCACGATGATTATTTTTTAATTGACATTAGCATTGAAGTGATCACTTTTTTACAATGTCTGACATTGAAGTTATCATTTTTTAATAACAACTAGCATTTAAGTAATCGCTTTTAACAATAATTGACATTCCAACGATCCATATGTACAATTTTTGACACTCAAGTAATCACCCGTCAACTTGTCTACGTGATGTTGTTAAGGAGTTATATGCCGATTGGGCACACCAACAAGTCATGTAGGATTGAGAAATTAATAAAATATGGCCACATCAGATTTTCGGTGGCCCAAATCGGAATTGGGATTTAAGTGGTTGTTCTTTTATAAAGCTGCATTTAAGTGATTCAAAAGAAATTTTGGTACTAAATTTAGCGCGATACACAATTCTTGACACTTCTAGTATTCTTCTCCCACTAAGATCATGTGCAACTTGGTCCATCATTCAATGATACTAAACTCTTCCATGATCCATACTTCATTTTATTTGGATTAAGAGTTATGTGCTTCTAGAGACAAATATCCGTGATTTACATACACACCTGAAACATATCAAAGGTCCCGTTGGGAGTATTAATAAGATCTCCATTAAAATGTCAACTGGCAACCTTGCCATAGTTGTCACATAGTTTTTTTAAGGTGCTCGGCAAATTCTCTTTAACGCTTCACAAATTGCTTATGATTTCTATGTAAATGGAGGTCAACTTCTTTGGACTTTAAGAAGACTTCTTTTTTCCTTGTTGATTTGTATATTTTAAAAAAAAAGTTCTTTGTAATGTCGGCTTACCTTGCTCTTATTCCATAGATTAAGAACCAAGAAGAAATAAACCAATTTAGGCCTATAAGCCTTTGCAACTTCAGCTGTAAAATAATTTCAAAAGTGATGGCTAAGAGGCTAAAACCATGGCTCCATAAATTGATTGCAATAGGACAAAGTGCCTTTGTCCAGGATCGTCAGATTTAAGACAACATCTTTATAGTGTAGGAAGTATTACATCAATTGAGGGTACGGAAGAGAAAGAAGAAGTTCCAAGCCATACTTAAATTGGACATGCAAAAGACGTAGGGCATGGTAGAATGAGACTTCCTAAGAGCATGTATGCTGAAAATGGATTATTGTGAGCAATGGGTTGATTTAATCATGCAATGCATCTCGACTATATCGTTTAGTGTGAAAGTAAATAGAGAACCCATGCAATATTTTCAACCCTCATGTGGAATCAAACAAGGCAATCCACTATCCCCTTATTTATTCATAATTATGGCAAATGTTCTATCATGGATGTTGCATAAAGCCATAGCGGATGAAATCCTTAGAGGATGAAATCCTTAGAGGAATTACTCTTAACAGGTACTGCCCTACACTGTCACACCTTTTATTTGCTAATGATACTATATTTTTCAAGGATGGAATGGTCATGGAATGCCAAGATATCTTAAACCAATACTGTTATGCAATGGGTCAAGCCATCAATTTGAACAAATCAAATGTTGCTTTAAGCAAAGATTGTCCCTTGAACTTGAAGAGGAATATGGCTCGAGAATTACGTGTTCTGATCATAGAATAGACAAGAAAAACCTTGGCATACCATTTATATTGGGTCAGTCAAAGAAAGATATGTTTGCATGGATATTAACAAGAGTAAACATAAAGATGGAGGGTTGGAAAGAAAAAAACCTGTCTAAAGAAGGTAAAGAAGTCTTGATCAAGAGCATAGTGCAAGCTATTCCTCAATATGCCATGTTGATATTCAAGATACCAAATTCTGTTTGTATTAACATTGAAGAAATAGTAGCCTCTTTCTGGTGGAAACAAAGTGATACAAGAAAAGGAATGCATTGGAAGAGATGGGAAGTGATGAAAACTAGGAAAGACGAAGGAGGTCTAGGTTTCAAAGACTTGTAGATCTTTAATATAGCTATATTATGAAAACAAGCTTGGAGACTATCTCAAAATCCTTCAACTCTTTGGAGTTGGGTTTTTAAAGGCATATATTTTCTGGATAGAGATTTTTGGAAAGCCAAAAAAAGACATCACCCATCTTGGGGTTGGCAAAGTATCCTAGTTGGAAGAGAAACCATTGAACTAGATGTTAAGTGGCTGGTGGGAGATGGAAAGTCCATAAAGATCCGTGAGGACAAATGGCTAACTTCGAGACTGATTGGGGGTCCCGCATGTGACATCCTGATTTTCAGGTTCTGTTTTCAATTGAATAAGTAGGGCTTTTCATCGACGTGCCTATAGTTCTTTTCTTTGAGTTGGCCACTCATGAGATAACTAGTCTATCAGATGAAGCCGTTAAGGAATCTAAATGCAATAGACTTAAGAATTCGACTAGGAATCGATTGCTTGATCGTGCTAATCTGCAAGGGTCATTACGGCATTGTCAAAATCGATCAAAGACCGGAGATAGGTCGATTCGATAGAGGTATGTGATTAGTGTGTGGGTGATTCCACCTAATTGCAAAATTTCTATTAAACGGCACTAGATCGATTTTTCTATCATTTTTGTACCATGTGTTCGTATTTGAAACCTTGAGATTTTCACGACAATCGAGAGTCGCCAACATGTCGAAGATGTACAATGTGGCTCGAAAATAATTGACCACGGGTCAATTGCACCAAAATTCCTAAAAGCTACCCGGTAGATTAGGTCACGCTAAAATCGCGCCAGATTGAAATTAATCGCGAATTTGAACCCGATTTCAGAAATTGAAAATTCTATCATGTCATGATTCATTTTAGGACCGTCGACTCACCTTCTGAAGATTTTTTTTGCAAACCTAGATTTTTGGCAAAAATTCAAAGTAAAGCCGTTTTTGACCGGGAAAATCAGAGGACCATTTTTGATCACATTTTTGGGATTCAAGTTGGTTCAATTGACGAGGAAAAATGTTAATTTGGATGATGGCACCTTGGTGGTATTTATGGGGGCCAAATTGAGCTCAATTGGAGAGGAATTGAAGTGAAATTGAAGAGGGAAATGTCCAAATTCGTATGCCATGGTGGTCAGCCATATTTGGACCCATTGGGAAGCTTGTTTGGGAAGCCAAGGAGCTGCAAATTGGCTGAGGATGCTAGCCAAGGTGGTAGGGCCAAGCACTCAAGCATTTTGGATATTTTGGTGGCCCCCTTCTCGACCAACAGCCTTCTTCTCCCTTCAGTAGCCACTTTCCCCATTGTTGAGTGTGTTGGGAAGCTTAGAGAACTAGGAAATCCAGCCAACTCCCTCCCCCTGGCCATCAACCACCACTGGAGCTCCCTCGTAGCCCGTCGCGTGCCCACACGCCAGCCGCGAGCCCGCGCCAGCTCGTCTGTCGTCTATGATCGCCTCTCGATCTAGAGCCGTCGTTTGCACCCCGAGCCACCGTCCTGAGCACCCCTGGTCGCCACCCTCCAAGCCGCTGGAGTTGCCACCCGAGTTGCCACTGTCGCCCGCCTGAACCGCTGCTGCCATTCGCCGCCCATCTCTTGCCGTTTCAGCCCCAATCGGCTGCTCGTTCAGCCTTTTCCAGCAGCAACCAGAAACTGAAAGCTCAGGTCTAGTTGAGGTCTTCGTGGCTTGTTTTCAAGCCCTTTCGGTCTCCGCTTGGTGTTGCCGCAGGGTTGTTTATCACCCATCTCCATGTCATCGTCCCCGTGAACTCATCGGAATGCTAAACCGGTGAGTTTACTTGCTAAACTCTGCTTAGGGAGTTAATGATACTTAAGGAATGATTAGTTTAGGCTAATTAAGGTTTAGGTGGTTAGTTAGATTATATTAGTGATTTAATTATTTAATTATGCATGTTAGGTGGTTAGATTAGATAAATTAAGGGCTAGATAAGCGGTACTATTTATTTAGATAGGTTCGGAAATTTTCTCGGCCCGTTGGGGCGGTTGATTAAGCATTTTCAGCCTAGGTTGCTATTTATTGCGTTTTATTTGAATTATTTAATTAATTTTGGTAATTATTTAATTATTTAATATTTTCTGAAAATTATACCAGGATAGCTAGTGATCGGAATTTCGTACTGATTGCAATGGTGTGGTTAATTTATGCAATTGAGTGTTAAATTGTGCAAATTGAGTGGTGATTGTAATTTTGAGTATTTAATTGGAAATTATGGTAATTATTTAGAGATTACCGGGTGTCGGGTTTTGACGCCGAAAATGGTTTTAAAGACTATATCAAATAGTGAGATTTGAAAAAGAAGAGTATCAGTTTTTCTGGTGTGAATTGACTATGTACCCACACACGACTATTTTACAGTGTATTTTTAATACGAAGAAAATAGGCTAGGATTACTATTTTAATTGAGGCATTTGAGTGCAATGCACGGTGTCCTAGGCTGAGATTGAATGGTCGTGTGTTGGTTAGGAGAACCTGTCTTGAGCTGTTGAGCTGGAGGTGCCCCTATATGGGATGCCCTACCAATGGATGCCGGTCGCAGTATAGTCTGGACCGATACTCCTTTATGGAATGCCGTCAACGTAGTGACATTGCCGTGCGTGATGGGTGAGACGATGCCTGGCTACGCCAGTAGACCGTCGAGCTTCGAGTAGGCCAAGCCCGTGTGTGGCTTTGATTAACAATTGGAACGCATGGTGAGTGAAATTGATGCGCCGGATTATGGGACCAAATTGTGTGCACAGAATGGGACGTGTCATGACGATTTGGCCCTATAATCGGGACCCCTTGTGTTGTTGAGATGAAAGTGTTGGCGTTCCAATTGTTTGAGCATAAATACTATTATGAACTGTGCTGATATGCAGGAAGGATCTGAGATGAGGTAAGTTTCTGTGATTGTATGGCTGTGTGATTAGGATGCCCTAGGCGTATTTCCTTCCTAGTTGGAGTTTAAGGGGTGAACTTGCTGAGATATTGTCTCACCCCGTCGTGGACTCATCTCTTTTAGGTCCTTAGATGGAGTAGCGTCACGTACGCTATGGGGTTCCAAGGGAGGTAGACTTCCAGCGTTCCTATTTCCCAGTTTCCGAGACCGACTTGACCCGTGAGCTTATGGAGTCCACTGTTTGGGTCGATGAGGGTCTACCCCACCTGGTACCTCATCGTTTCAAAGCGTGGTATCTTCATAAGCCCGATGGGAGTTGGGAGGGTCCCATAGGTGGTTTTGACGGGCCTCCCATCAGGATAGGGGAATGGGAGATAGGGCACCCTCTGGATATTGACACACTTGATGGTGCCGTGGAGGATCCAGAGCCAATGACTGGAGAGCCTGGAGTTTAGAGTCTTCGTAACCCCTTTTTGATCTAGAATTCTGTATATAGGTCTTTTGGTAGGCTTTTGTATATAAACTCAGTTTGTTTATAAAGGTGTTCGGTTTGTTGTGATTGTCTTGCTTTCCTATCCCATATTGTGTGATGTCAGGGGTTTTTAATTCGCTTCCGCATGTGCAATAAAATGAATGGGTCGGCGACGCGTCCTGCGACATCGCAAATTTAATCGACCACCGAGGGATGGGCACGCGCTCAAGGATCGGGGCATGACACCGCAAATAGGGATGATCCATACAAAGTAGCAGATCTTATTAACGAAGGAACAAGGGAATTGAAAGAACTAACTTTGTAAAAGATGTTTGCAGAGGATGTCGTCAAAGAAATACTAGCTATTCCTATCAGTCATAGCCCCACGGCCGATGTTCTTCGAGTTCTAACAAGCTACAACAATTAGTGTTCCAAGTCTAACAAGCTAGATCCATCCAAGGCAACAACCTCATAGCAACCTCCTCGAAAGTTATGGGCAAAAATATGGAATATCTGAGTTCCCCCAAAAGTGCAAATCTTTCTATGCAGTATATGCCAAGACACCCTCCCCACACGAGAAAAACTTTTAAAAGAGGTGTGTTACCTGATCCGCTTTGCCCGCTTTGCTCAAAACAACCAAAGACAATTGAACACATGCTTCTGATCCGCAGTTGGACAAGGCAAATATGGTTGGATCCAACTTTCAAGACTCACAACAACCCTCTAAATATCACGAGAACAGACAAATGGTTGCTGGAAATTTTTGAAGCCAAGCTCGACCCATCTGAAATAGAGGTAGTAGCAGCCACACTCTGGCTCATTTGGAAGGCGCAAAATAACGTCGTGTTTTGGGGCCAACAACCAGACCCGCTAGCCATTCTAGAAGAAGCAAGAGCACAAATCAACAGCCATCTTCGGTGGAACCCTTAGGATGGCAACTCAAAACCCAGAACAAGAAGAGAAGGGATTAAGTGGAAACCTCCACCTGGCGACAATCTGAAGCTGAATGTCGATGCTTCGTGGGTAGGGAGCGACAAACCGTGCTACATAGTTGGGATCATGCAAAACTCAAGCGGGATGGTGGAAGGTAGCTTCACAACCGACACTAGAGCAAATTCACCCCTTGAAGCCAAAGCCCTAGCATTTGTAAAAGGTCTACAATTTCTGCAACAAATCTAAGGAGAGCACGTGAGGCAAGTACAAAAGAAACTCTACATTACATGTGTGAAAGTGACAATTCAGTGGTTGTGGCAAGCATATTAGGCAATGAAGAAGCCCCATGGGTTATGAGGAACATAATTAGAGAAGGAAAACATATTTTAAACCAACTTAGTCAAGCCAAGCCGGCCCATTGTTTAAGGGAAGAAAACCGAACCATCGACTGGGTAGCTAAAGCTTGTCGAAGCAAAAATGCTCCTTTCATTTAGGTGTCTTTCCATCCCTAGCCTCTTCAGGATATTTTATGTTCGGAAGTATGTTTACCTCTATCATGCACCTAATATATGAATGAATGAAAGTAATCACCCGTTTGATGATCCAAAAAAAAAGTCGGCTTACCTAGAAAGAACAATAACGTGGGATGCATGATGTGTTTTTTGTGAATTAGCGAATGCAATCAATTTGCCAATGCATGAAGAGATACATAACATTCATGAACACTCAAAATGATTGGAAAATAAATTCATTTTACTTGGGATTAAAACTCACATAGCAATCAAGTCATCAATTGGATAGCAGATGTCACGTCCCGACTTGCTTCAAGCACGTGGCACCCCTCACTTCTATTCCTATGGCTGTTTGATTGTGACGTCTCAGGATGCGTCGTCAACCTAATTCGCGATGACGATAAAATGCACAAGCGGAAATGTAAACAAATCTCCATTCCATCATTCGGCAGGGATAATTAAAAACAAATGTACTCATATATATATATATATGCATCATAAGTCAAAGTCACGTACACGTCAAGTTCAAAAGTTAAACAAAAGCTTCGCTACATCTAATACACCTAACCGCACTTCTACAACCTTCATCAAAAAGAGGTCTGGGGTACACCTACATCTCTAATATTACAAGAGCGGTTCAAAAGTGCCAACACCCTACTACTACCTAAGCCCCTGTGGCTTATGGGATCCATGGCTTCAACTCGACAATCAACTTGGGGTTGAGCTCAAGGTCGTACACTTCCCCATTGGGAATATCCCCGTCCTTGGCATCCCAGTTGATGCCTCCCCCTAAACCTCCGATACCCAGTAGACCATCGAAGCCACGGATGGGACCATGGCTCTCATTGCCCACCCAAAAGCACCAGGCCATGAATCGATGAGGCACAAGGTTAGGTAGGCCCTTATTGATACAGATGGTCGTGACATAAAGCGTGTAGTGCACATTGGCTCCTTTTGCTACAGAATACTCTGTCACCTCCTGACTGGAGGCCAAATCATATCTGATTGAACGACTCAGTCATTCTTAGGGCCTGTAAATATTCAACAAACAAATATGAGATAAACTCAATGAGTGAACTTCCTAGACCTCGCGTAGGGAAGCCGTTCACCTCTGAAGCGCCATAAACAAACAATTATCTATTGGTGGCAAAACATGACAACGCTCTACTCGCTTTACCCTCACCATTCACATAATATCGAATCTATTATTCAAGGCCATCCATATAGACACATAGGCAATTCCATGACATATAATCCATGCTCTTGAGCCAAACATACAAATTTGTATTGTGGTTCAAATCATGCGCTCATGCCATGCAATAATCCAAACCTGAACACATACGAAACTCATGCACTCCCCATACAAATATGTCTAGATTATTACAGCCACTTAGGACCCAAGGCCAACCCAAAGGTTCGCAGTCATTAGATGTAACCGAGTATCGTCTTGCCCCATCGAGCACGGCATCATCCTGCGTAAATGCATTAGGGCGATCATTCATGTAAGGAGCTTCATTCTGAAATCCATATGCAAACGGCATCCCGTTGACTTGAGGGCATCCGAACTTAATCGGGCATCATCCCACGTAAAACACATCAGGGCGGGTTTACATCCCGTGTAATACGCATCGGGGTCTTAGTTTATCACACGGGTATACTATCACACAATTCATTTCTTATCTTTTTCATTTAACCAATGTGATGCCCATGTGATATGCAATATCCTTCGCTATATGCCATCATGTCACCCACGTGCATTACATTATGTCATACATATATGCACTATATACTTCATAAACCCATGGCATATAGACTACTTAATAAAATAGGATAAGGTCATCATGATATATAAAAATCATTCTTCCACATGTCATCATCTCCCATAAGCCATCAAATCCATCACATAATCCATCTTTTATTTATATAACAAATCACCTTATCATAACGTACTCTAATAATATGCCATATCACAACGTCACGTACAACACGTAATACGTAACTCACATAACACATTTAACTCATAATTCCTATAACATGCTCAACGTATGGTCCGTACCTCATATAAGTCTATAACACATAATAACACTTCATCATATTATGGCATAATAAAACCACATATCAATTTCACTTATCATAACCCGATAATTTAGCGCCCTAAATGTGATAACCTATTACCAAAACTCGATAACCTATCACTTTTAAATCGATAAGTGCAATGATAATCCTAATCAAGGGCTAGAAAGCCATTCACAAAGAATTTGAGCTTCGAACGTGTTAGGGGAATGAACAACAAGACTAGACAATAGCTGGTCTTATGTCCACAGCATGTGGGTGAGTTGGATAGTAGCTGAATGGCGGTTCAGCGGTGGCACAACAATGGTCTGGAGGCGGTTCCGCATCAATATGGTCTTCGGGTTTCACAAGGGAGCAAACCGAAGAAGAAAAGAGTGAGAAGGAGCACGGGGTGAGGGTTGCACAGCACCAAACAACTCTTGAGGAGGCTGGTCGGTTGGCTTTGAGTGGCGGTTTGGTGGCACGAAGGGTGGCTCGATGTCGAGGGTTCAACGAACGGTCGCGGGTGAGGTAAAAACAAGAAGAAACAAATGAAGAACAAGCTTGCAAAGAGAGTGATGGAAGTGTAGGGGTTCAATGGTGGTGAGGGAAGAGAGATAGAGAGTTTGAAACCAAACAAGTGAGGAAATGAGAGAGAATGAGGGCGAGAGAGAGAGAGAGAGAGAGAGAGAGAGAGAGAGAGAGAGAGAGAGAGAGAATCGGTAGTGAGGAGAGGGAGAGAGGAGAGAGAAAAGTCTTGTCCATTCAATGCGTTGCACTCCAAGTCTTCCAAATCCCTCAAATCTAGGGTTCAAGGAAGTGACATTTTAAAGAGAGAACAAGGTGAGAGTGAGGGGGAGAGGGTGGCCAGCGGTCTTGGGGAAAAAGGAGGAAAGAGACAAAGAGAAATATTGCTCATAAATGCACATCAACTCCACATATCCTTGGACTCACATTAATCAATCAAGGAAAACTTGTCCAAGAAGCAAAAATCTATGTAGTAATGAGGGGATTTCACACTTGACTACATAGGTTTAGGTGTGGACTAGCTAGGTGGTCTAGTTTGGCTTCAAACTCCTCTCCTTTGCCGCCCAAATGCAAGAGGTGCCCCTTCCCTAGCCAATTTCCAATCTTGCCCTTTTGTCCTTGGTCCAATGGAAGGGCATTTCGGTCTATTCACTAAGATCTCGCACTATTCATGCACTATTCACGTCCTTACAATCATTTAATACCAAAATCTTGCCAAAAGAGAGCTTGATGGGCTTGAAGGGCCCATAGGCCTCCTTTGGCCACCCACCCCTTGCACGTGTGGGCCTCGGGCCGTCCACTTGGGCTCGGACCCATTAGGTCTCCACTTGTGGCCCGTTTCCACTTTTTTACACTTGTACGTCCTTGCCATTGAAAAACTGATTTTTTGCCCCAAAGTGACCTTTTTCAATAACATAGTGGTTTATCGATCCTCAAGACGATCTCGTTTGATGACCGCTTGTTGAAACAATTCCATTTTAAAAAATTGGGTTGGAACAAGGATGTCACAACTCTTCCCTCAAAGAAATTTTGTCCTCGAAATTTGTAGGATCAACCACTTCTTCAAACAAATGAGGGTATTGGCTATGCATAATGTCCTCACTTTCCCAGGTCACTCCCTCAGCGCCGTGATGCTGCTAGACGACTTTGACCAAGAGGATGACCTTGTTGTGTAACACTTGTTCTTTTGTGTCCACAACTTGCACTAGCTGCTTGACGTACGTCACTCTATCATCTACCTCGATCTCCTCATAACTTAGTATGTGCGTCGAGTCTGGTTCACACTTTTTCAGCATGGAAACATGGAACACGCTATGAACTTGGACAAGATTTGGTGGTAGTGCCAAACGGTAAGCTAAAGCCCCAATTCTTTCCAGAATTTCAAAGGGTCCTACAAATCTAGGCTTAGCTTCCCTTTCTTGCCAAAACGGGATGTACATCTCATAAGCAACACTTTGAGGAGCACATGATCACCAACTTGATACTCCAAGGTTTCTATCGTTTATCCACATAGCTCTTTTGGCGACTTTGGGCTATATTTAACCTTTCTCGAATGATCTGAACTCCCTCCACAAATTGTTGCACTAGTTTGGGGCTCGTAATTTTTCTTTCTCCAACCTCATCTCAACAGATGAGCATTCTCTAGGCACATCCATACAATGTCTTGAACGGTGCCATTTTGATGCTCTATTGATAACTATTGTTGTACGCGAACTCGACGAGATGCAGTTGGTCTTTCCATCCTCCTTTGAAATTTATGACACAAGCTCGCAGCATATCCTCGAGAGTTTGGATTATTCTCTCAGATTGTCCATCAGTCTACAGATGATAAGCCTTGCTGAACTACAGTTTCATTCCTATGGCCATCTGTAAACTTATCCAAAATGTGGTAGTGAACTTGGAACCCCGATTAGAGGTGATCGTCACTAGAACCCCATGCAACCGAATTATCTGCCTCACGTACAACTCAGCATACCTATCCATGGCATAATCTTTTTATATCATAATGAAGTGAGCTGACTTGGTCAGATGGTCAACCACAACCCAAATAAAATCATTACCTCTCTGACTCCTTAACAATCCCATCAAGAAGTCCATTGTGATAGGCTCCCACTTCCATTCCAGGATCTCCGGTGGTCGTAACAGTCCACCAAGTTTATAGTGTTGGGCTTTTACTTGTTGGCATATCAAACACTTTGCCATGTGTTTTGCGACGTCAGTTTTCATGCCATTCGACCAATAATACTGCTGAAGGTTCCTGTTCATCTTTGTATTGCCTGGATGGATGCTATAGTTGCTTCGATGGGCATCCGCTAGAATCTCTTCTCTAAGTTCCACATTGTCAGGCACAAATAGCCGTCCTCGGAACCTTAAGATCCCATCATCCGTCACTTGGAAATTTGAGTTCATCTTCTCAGGGTTTCCTTGCACAATCTTTTGAATTTCTGGATTCGTCGATTGTAAGGTTTTAATCCTGGTTTGTACTTCGGGTTCAATTCGAAGAGTAGCCGTAAGACTAGAAAGATGGCCTACCTCAAACTTGAAATCTAAATCCCGTACACGTTCGAGAAGTATCCACTCTTGAACCATCATTTGTGCAATTGATGACTTTCGATTTAGTGCTTCCACCACCTTGTTGGCTTTCCCAGGATGGTATAAGATGTCACAGTTGTAGTCCTTGAGAAGTTCTATCTAGTGCCTCTGTCTCCTATTCAATTCATTTTCTGAGAATAGGTACTTCAGACTTTGATGATCGGTGTAGACTAGAAACTTTTCCCCACACAGGTAGTGTTTTCAAATCTTCAGAGTAAAGATAATTGTTGCCAACTCCAGGTTGTGCATCAGATAATTCTACTTATGCAGTCTTTATTGCCTAAACGCATAGGCTATAACCCTTCCATGTTGCATCAAGACGTAACCCAATCCTTCAAATGAAGCGTCGTTGTAGATCTCATATCCTCCGAGACCGAACGGTATTATCAACACTGGGGCAGTTGCCAACTTGTGCTTAAGCTCTTGAAAACTTTTCTCGCACTTATTTGTCCATTCAAACTTCACTCCTTTCCTTGGTAGTTGCGTTAGTGGCATAGCTATTCAGGAGAATCTTTCTACGAATCGCCGGTAATAGTCAGCCAGTCCTAGAAAACTCCGAACTTCAGTCACTGTTGTAGGCCTTAGCTAGTTTATGATTGATTCAATCTTGGTTGGATCCACCGAAATTCCATCGCCCGATATCACGACCCAAAAATGCTACTTAATTAAGCCAAAACTCGCACATACTAAACTTGGCATAAAGTGCGCGTTCTCGAAGGGTTAGTAATACCATCTTCAAATGTTGCACATGCTCCTCTGGGCTCCTAAAGTACACTAGTATATCGTCGATGAAGACTATGGCGAATTGGTCTAGCCATTCCTTAAAATACTTGATTCATTAGGTTCATGAAAGCAGCTGGGGCATTAGTTAACCTAAACGGCATCATCGTAAACTCATAATGGCCATATTGCGTCCGAAATGCAGTCTTTAGGATGTCCTCCTTCCTGATCCTTATCTGATGATAGCCTGTTCTCAGGTCTATCTTTGAGAACTCCGAAGCTCCTTAAAATTGATCAATGGGTACTTGTTCTTGACTGTCACCTTGATTGAGCTATCAATAATCGATGCACAGTCGCAATGATCCATCTTTCTTTTCATAAACAGGATAGGTGCTCCCCATGGCGATGCACTAGGGCAAATAAATTCCCTTATCCAATAATTCTTGCATTTGCACTTTCAGCTCCTTCAACTTGGATAGCGACATCCAATACGGTGCCTTTGAGACTGGCTCTGCCCCAAAGGCCAACTCGATTACGAACTCAATCTCTCTCTCTGGAGGCAATCTTGGCAATTCTTTTGTAAAGATATCCACAAATTCTCATACCACAATAATATCCTCTAACTTTGGCTCCTTCATAGTCAAATCCTCGTCTATTGCCAGATAGCCTTGGCAACCGTCCTCAAGTGAAGAAATTAAGGGTGTAGACGACCCACCCTTGTGTCCTACAAACTCATAACCGGAGCTACCAACCGGATTGAATTGTATAGCCTTACTAAAATAGTAAACTGCGGTTCGTTGCTTGTCAAGCCAATCCATTCCAATTGTAACATCAAAATCACGCCTAGCCAAGATAGCTAAATCTATAAACTCTTTTCGCCTATTAATAACTATCTCACACCTCTAATAGCCAAGAATAAATGGCACCTTATCGTTCATAGGGGTGGAGATGCTAAGGACCGTTTCCAATGGTTTCAATTCTAACTCAGCTAACTTAACGAATTGATTAGCTACAAACAAATGTGTCGCGTTCATATTAAACAAAACGCATGCAACATGCTGGTGTAAAGAGACCATATTTGAATCACAACCTTGGAATCCTTGGCTTCTTCTCTAGTCACCGCATACATCTTACCCTGGGCTGGGGGTCGATTCGAATTGTCTTGTAGCGTAGCTCTTGATCATTGTCTTGTGAATAGGGGTTGCGGCTATGCTCTAGCTGGTTATCACAAGCCGTTCTTGACATGGTGGCCCTCTGACGACATCCAAAGCATGCTCTCGTCTGGGTGTGGCATGGTGTAAATCCATGGAACTTGCCGTGGAATCCGTAATTGTGGCTCAGGTTGTGTGTCGGCTTCCCAATGCTGTTCTTCCTATTGGGAGGGATAGGGTACTTTCCTCCTACCATCGGCTTCTTCCCAAACCAATGATTATCCCTATTAGTAGCAAACCGTAATCCAGATGTGGCTGCTCGCTTGGCCATATGCCTCTTAATCAGCTAAGCCCTGTCGTACTTCAGGTTTAGAGGCACTAACTGGCTACGGATTTCGGGCTTCAGCCCATCTCGAAACCTCCTAGCTCGATCCATAGGATCCTCAACCATTCTTAGAACATACTTTGACAGCTCTACGAACCTGGCCTCGTACTGGTCCGCAAATAGGTAGTTCTCGTGAAGTCGTAGAAATTCATATATCTTCGCTCTCGGGCACACTCGGAAAAGTATTTTCCATTGAATGCTTCCACAAACACATCCTAAGTCGCGACGATACCTTTTGGGAAAAACTCTTCCCCCAGTGGCCTCCCACTAGTCATTAGCATTGCTTTGTAGCTGGTAGACCGCTAGGGTCACCTTTTCTTCCTTAGTACAGCTCAACAAGGCGAAGGCCTTCTCCAACTTCTTAATCCATGAAGCAGTAACCTTGGGATCATCCTTCCCTGAGAACTAGGGTGGCTTCAACTTAATGAGCTGCTCCACCAACCTCTGGTTTCTCTTTCCAGCTAATGGGTCATCGTGGTGAGCAGTGGCAAAGACAGCCTGCTACTGAGCTTGCTACCCCATCAAGTTCCCTATGGTCTCTAGGGCCTGTAGAATCCCATCAAACCTGAGATCTTCGCGGGCCCTGCCTCGGCCATTAGCTAGCCCGGGAGTTGCCCTTCCTTACTGCATGCTCAATTCTGGGCTAAACTCCTTTCATAGCTGATTCTACAACCCCAACAGTATAGTTAGGAATTCAGAATCACAATTTAGTAAGACAATTGGCAATCACATGCATATCGTAAGCATTCCTAGCTAACTATCCCAAGGTCTCAACACGCCTTATCACTCTAGGTAATGACCATGCTCTGATACCAACCAAAGTGGGAATGTCATGCCCCAACCCGCTTCGAGTGTGTGGCACCCCTCATTTCCATCCCCCTGGTTGTTCGATTGTGATGTCCCAAGAGGCATCACCGACCCAATTCACACTGATGATAAAATGCATAAGAGGAAACATAAGCAAATCTCCTTTCCATCATTCAGCAGGGATAGTTAAAAACAAACATACTCATATATATGCATCATATGTCAAAGTCAAGTACACGTCAAGTTCAAAAGTTAAACAAAAGCTTCGCCACATCCGATATGCCTGATTGCATTAGTACAACCTACATAAAAAAAGGGGCCCGAGGTACACCTACAACTTTAATACTACGAGAGTGGTTCAAAAGTGCTAACACCCGACCACTACTTAAGCCCCTATGGCCTCTGGGATCCATGGCTTCGGCTTGACGATCAACTTGGGGTCGAGCTCAAGGTTGGACACCTCCCCCTAAACCTTCGACACCTGATGGACCATCAAAGCCGCGGATGGGACTGTAGCTCTCATTGCCCACCCAAAAGTACCAGGCCACAAATCGGTGAGGCACAAGGTTAGGTAGGCCCTCATTGACCTAGATAGTCATGACGTAACACGTGTAGTTCGCGTCGGCCCCTCCCACTATATAATACTCTATCACCTCCTGACTATGCTTAACTGGGAGGCCAAATCGTATATGACGAAACGGTTCAGCCATTCTTAGGGCTTGTAAACATTCAACAAACAAATATGGGATAAACTCAATGAGTGAATTTCCTAGACCTCGTGTAGGGAAGCCGTTCACCTTTAAAGTGCCCTAAACAAGCAATTATCTGTCAGTGGCAAAACATAGCAATGCCCCTCTCGCTTTATCCTCACCATTCACATAATAGTGAATCTATTATTCAAGGCCATCCATATTGTGACGTCCTCTCGCGGTGGCGACCTCCTTAGGCGACCCTCGGCCCTTTAGGTTCGCCTATGCTGCTCATTGGTCCTTGCGCTATACCATTGTGGAAGCGAGTACATAACCCCATTCAAACTTCAAATGATGCACACGATATATGAACCATGTACTTTTATTTATTTATAGCTTTCAGACGACATTAGTCGGTACACATCTAGTTGTCTATCTACACTGTTGCCTTGGCATCACGTCCTGGCATCCAAAAATGCTGCCATCCTCCTGAGTCCTTCACTACTCCACCCCACTTGAGCCGTCGTCATCATCCTCCGGAAGCGACAGTGGCCCCATCATGCGCCTGTTGACTCAGGCGTATAGGATGATAAACCCCATGAACACGGGGCCAGTGGAGAGTCCAGTGTCTACGGTGAGGATCACCGTAATCCAGATAAATGTGACTTCCGGAAAGTCAAGGTCGGCATGCTCTGTTTGGTCCCACCTGAGGTCAATGGGGATACCATAAAACATACTGGAAGACGCGGGTTGGAGCGGCATATCTACGTCTCTGAAATATGATAGTCCCACAAGGGGTGAGTACAACCACTCAGCAGTCAAAACTCTACTAAACTATACTACGTGAGCTTATCGCCACGCGATTCCACGCAATGCAAAACAAAGTACACAATTGGAGTAATGAACATGCATTAATTCAACAGAATCTCATAATAAAATAGCATATCAAAAAACAATGAGAATTTAGAACTCAATTTATCTCAATTCACTACCACCATCTTCCAAAAGGACCAGTGTTTGCATCCCTCCAGGCATCTTGCACCTTACCTGGCATCACGAGGATCTCCAGTTTCATATTTCAGTCACCAGGCATCTAGAGCATGTTCGTCACATCTCCAGGCATCTCGCACCCTATCTGGCATCACGAGGACCTCCGGGGCTCATCATGTCCCCAGGCATCCAGAACGTGTTACGTCACACTTCCAGGCATTCTGACACCCGGGGCACTTCCGGGCTCACTAGTCCCCAGGCATCTAGAGGCATCGTCATCACGATCCTCCGGGCAACCCGACACCCAAGGCATCGTCGTCAATGACGTCATTCATTATTCACGTACCATGGTGTAGTAATCTAACAATTTAATGACAAAATATTTTCGTATTGCCAATATAGGAAATTGCTTCGATTTCAAAATCCCAAATCATGGTATAAGTCAATGTGCAAATGAAATCTTAAAGATGTACCAAATCTGTGACAACAAAACCTTTCATAAAATCTAGAGTTTAAATACCAGAATAGATCGAAATCAAATTTCATCGTTCCACCCTATCATTGTTCGAAATTCACAGGCGTGGACTTAAAGCATCCTCACGCCTAAAAACTTAAAATTTCCTCATGATAATTTTCATCAAAACCGTAAGAATTTCTTGCAATATTGAAATCGGCACATTGGCGGGTCGATAATCTCAGTCCCAACTCTAAAATTTCAAAGTAGTTCGCATGTAAAGTCTCAGAGCTTTGAAATACCAAAGTCAATACGTACATGGGTCCCTAATTCGAACTCGACCGTAAAAGATACAAAATCCTTCCTCACATAGCTTGTCGTCAATCCAACGACCTCCGAGTTCAAAAATTAACGCGAGTACTCTGAAAGAACGTTAGTTTACGGGACGCATTTCACCAAGCAAAGACTGAGTTCACGTTTATAGGTTAGTAGATATCGACTTGCCTCAAGTTCGGTGGCGTCGTCGGTGAGGTAAACCGTGAGCTGCAGGTGTGGCTGGCGGCATAGCGATGCAACGACTGATGGAGACGCGGCTGGTGCGGTGATCGGTAGTGAGCGGCAAAGTACGAGCGAGAGGGTGGGAGTGAGGCCGTGAAAGTCAGGGGACTCTCTCATTGCTGGTCGGGTTGGTGGTCGGGAGAAATTGTGAAATGAAGAAGGGATTTTAGTCTTCACCGAATGAAGAACTGGCGTCCCCTCTTTTTTGTTGACTTTGCAAGTCAATAACTCAGCTTTGTGGCAGCAAAGAACGAGGACAACTCAAGAAATTCTGTCCTGGCGTGTGACAAGTTGCGCTTCTCATGCAAGGATGTGTCTCCTTGCATGTGTGTGTCTCCGTTTGATGGCCACCGAAGGAGAGAAGGAACGTGGCAGCAGCTGATCAGCCCTTGCATGCAAGAACGTGGCTGCAAGGAGTCAACTTTTCCTCTTGGTTGACCGGCTGAACGGAGAGGGAGGCGTGGCTGTGGGTTCTTCATTCCGGCGTGAACATGCGCTGAAAAAAAAGAACTTTCGGTCCTCCTGTCTTGCACGTACGCATGAGGGACGGCAGAAGTCTGCATGAGAGACGACTTGGCGACGTGCTATGTGGAATGAACCTCGGTCTCGCGTGTGATGTTGCGTGAAGAAATTTCTGGATGAGGTGCTATCGCGAGAACGTGATGATACGTGACGTCTCAGTACGGCAAGGATGCTGATGAAATGGGGTCGTAAGTGGTGCCAACGATGTAGTCCAATGACAAACTCGTCAATCCGTCATAGACCGTTACGTATTCGAGGTCTGGCGAAATCTGGATTTCACACATATAGACGCATAGGCAATTCCATAACATATAATCCATGCTCCTGAGCCAAACATACGAATGCTCATTATGGTTCAAATCATGTGCTCATGCCATGCAATAATCTGGACCTAAACACGTATGAATCTCATGCACTCCCCATACAAATATGTCCAAATTATTACGGTCACTCAGGACCTAAGGCCAACTCAAAGGTTCGTTATCATTGGCATAACCGGCCATCATCTCGTTCCATTGAGCATGGCATCATCCCGCGTAAAACGCACCGGGGCAGTCATTCCTGTAATGAGCTTCGTTCCGAAATCCATCTGCGAACAATATCCATTTGGCTTGGGGGCATCCCAACTTAATTGGGCATTGACCTGCGTAAAACGCATTAGGACGGGTTCACACTCCACGTAATATGCATCAGAGTCTTAGGTGATCACATGGACATGCCATCACATAATTAATTTCTTATCTTTCTCATTTAACCAATGTGATGCCCATGCGATATGCAACATCCTTAGCCATATGTCATCATGTCATCCATGCGCATTACATTAAGTCATACATATATGCACCATTTACTTCATAAACCCATGGCATATAAACTACTTAACAAAATAGGATAAGGTCATCATGATATTTAAAAATCATTTTTCCACATGTCATCATCTCCCGCAATACATTCACATCATTTATTATGTGCCATCAAATCCATCACATAATCCATCTTTTATTTATATAACATATCACCCTACCATAACATACTCTAATAATATGCCATATCACAACGTCACGTACAACACGTAATATGTAACTCACATAACACATATAACTCATAATCCCTATACCATACTTAACATAGGATCCATACCCCATAAGTCTATAACACATAATAACACTTCATCATATTATGGCATAATAAAACCAAATATCAAATTCACTTACCATAACCCGATAACTTATCACCCTAAACGTGATAACCTCTCACCAAAATCCAATAACCTATTGCTTTGAAACTCGATAACCTATCTAAGCCCAATAAAAACTTATCACATATCATCCACTTATTTCAACCCCTATTTTGGCCTCGACTAATAGGCCAAAGCCTGGTATGTCAAAGGCGAGACTTGGCCATGAGCCGGCTTGAAGGCTGGTCATGAGTCAATTGGCCTTTCAGGGATCGGTAACCCATGGTCCAGTCATAGAGTATTCGACCATGGAAAGGTTATTCGATCATAAGGATCGGTCGTGGGACGATCACATACAATCATGGATCAGTGGATGGTCATGGCTTGATTCCGTCCGGTCATCGCACCGGTCGTGGGTGATTCCACCCGATTGTTATGCCAGTCATGGATGATCATGAACCAATCCCATGCGACCATGAGTTGATACGAATCGATCAATTCCACATGATTACCTAACAATCAATAATTGACCATGGATTGAATAACTCAACGTGGTTCAATTTTGGACTGACCAGGACTTGTGGTGCAGAATCTTGGACTAGTCACAGGATTGGCCACAAGATTAGTCGATTGGCCCAAGAATTGACCACAAGATTGGCCAAGTAGAACTGATCCATGGGCTAGCCCACAAATTGACCAGAAGACCGATCGACTGGGCTAGGACCTAGCTAGTAAACCCAGCCGCGACCCATTTTCTCGATAAATGGGATTTTAAACTCGGTTTGGCCAATCAAGTTGGGTTGCGTTTGGCTTTGTTTGGGCATGGCTTAGGCGTGAACCTTAGGCATGGCTTAGGCATGAACCTCGGGCCAAATAAGGTTGTCGGTCGCAATCAAACTCGATTAATCCCTGCCCAATGACAAGACGTTCAAAATTTAGATATTTTCTTAAAGTGCATTCAATGCCTTTGGCTTGTAGTTGATTAATGCACATTGACTAAGGGTGGACACTTGGCATGAAATGCTCTTGCCTTGGAAGACAAGTTTGAAACTTGGACTTTGGCTTATTAATGAGGAGACACCTAGGTCTTGGATTAGCTAAATCTTCCTAGAAATGAGTGTGATTGAGTGTGGGCAAGTGTGAATGCAATAAAGGAAGACAATGAATGTAGAGGCTTATGTGTCCCTATAGTCTAGCTCAATTATAACCTTAAACTAAGTAGGAGATCTTGGAGACCAAGAAATGGACTACACGTCTATTGGAAGAAAGAGCAAGCAAGTTGTGATATCTGGATTTTGCCGGACCTCAAATACGTAACAGTCCGTGACGGGTCGACGAGTTTGTCATCGGACTATGTTGTTGGCACCACTTGCGGACACCGTTTCATTACTACCATCACCGTACTGAGACATCATGTATCGTCACGTTCTCGCAATAGCACCTCGTCTAAACAAATTTTCTCGCTCAATGCGGCAAGCAAGACCAACATCCACTCTCAACGGTGCGTCAGCAAGTTGTCTTTTATACAAGTCGTTTTCGACTCCATGCATATGTGAAAGTTGAAGAAGAAAAGTGTCGAAGACCTCCCCCGTTCCCTCCCGCCGACTCCTAACCGTTTTCTCCCGCAAAGGACCGCTGACCAACATAGCTTCCTGCATGATTTTTTTCCTTGGATGGCCATGCGAACGACCTCATCAACGGCCACATTTTCAGCCATGCAACCACGTTAAGTTGCCCTCCTCCATGCAGCAAATGAAGCCCACGTCCACAGCCCATGCCCATACAGGAATGAAGACTTTGACCGCGCCAATTGTGGTCACGTGACTCCTTCTTTGGTGGCCAGCAAAGAGTGAACGGGGAGCAGCTACAAACCACATTCTCCTCCAGCTGGTGACACGCGCGCCCCTCTCTTGCGGCCAGCTTCATTTGTTGACTATGAGAGTCAACTAAGGGAGAGGCCAGGCGGAGAGTACAATGCCAGTAGAAGACCTCCTCTTCTTCTTCACATCACTCGGCACCCAGCTCTTCCTTTCTCTCTATTTCCAGCAACGTTGCAGCAGGACACTTCAGGAAGTCCTCACCGTCTCGCAGCAGCCACCGACGCTGTGCGTCAGCTGTCTTGCCGTCAGCCTCACCACCGTCCCTCACCCACTGCCGACCAGGAGAGCCCGCAGCTCGCCGCTTCACCGCACGCTGTCATCGCCGTTGCCTCGCCACAGCTGCGCCCGCCACTTATGCTTCGAGGACCCGAGGCAAGTGGTGGCTCTGTTGCTCTATATTGTGCAAGAATACCCTGCTCGTGTGTTCGGATTAGGATGGATGGGCGTCTGAGTCTGAATACGGTAGGCAATGTCGGAAATTATGTCCACTGATCGATCAAGAGCTTAATGCGTTGGATGATTAGGAATCTGCTGAATGGTTGTGCAATTACGGATTACCAGGGGTGTGATAGCTAGAGTCGCGTGCATGTATTTAGGAAATGTGTTGGTCGCCAGATAGATGGCACGAAATTGATACTGGTTGTTCTGTAGGCGTCCCGGTCCAAATTGTGGTTACCCTACGATTGAATGGTGTAACATCTAGACAGCACGGACTTATTCTCGGCAAGATGAGCCGATTTCGGTATCGAGTACCCCATGGTACGCGTGATGACCATTGGTAAGGTCGACATGGGTTTGAGCGTGAAACCGTGGGTTCCAATGGCCGTAGAATGGCTGCATCGATTTTTGTATAGTTAAATTTTGTTGGTCGGTCTTGTTTTGTTGGGAGTTCGGGGTAGAAGAACAGCCCAAGTGCCAAAACTTGGCATGGGGGACACTTCAGTGCCAAAACTTCGGAAATGTATACTTAAGTGCCAGTTTCGGAGTAAAGTAGAACACTTAAGTGCCACTCCGGCCAAATTGCTGACGTGGCAATTTTTCAGCGAGTTGGGTGCAAAACGGCGTTGTTTTGCTTGCCGACATGGCGAGAAAATACAAAAACGACGTCGTTTTGTGTCGATGTGTAAATAATTAATATAAAAATAATTAAATTTAATTTAAACTTAATTTTATTTAAAATATTCTAAAAAAATAAAAAACTTAAAATTAAAAAACCTAAAATTAAAAAAAAAAATTAAAAAAAGGAGGGGGAGTGAAGGGGCGGGCCGAGGGCTGACCCCTTGCCGCTACTACCTCCCCGCCGCCGCCGGGAAGGGCCGGCGACGGAGGGGGGAGGGTCGGCTAGGGTCGTTGGCCCCCAGCCGACCGGCGGTGAGGGCTCGCGACCCTCGCCCCAGATCTGGGCGAGGGCTCGCAGGCCCTCGTCGCCGGCTAATGCTCCCCCCACCGTTGCCGGCCCTTCCCGGCGACGGTGGGGAGGTGGTGAGGGCCCGCGAGCCCTCGTCGTTGGTCAGCCGGCGTCGCCAGCCCCTAGCCCGGCGACCCTAGCCGATGCTCCCCCCACTGTCGCCAACCCTTCCCGGCGACAGCGGGGTGGCGGCGAGGGCCTGCGAGCCCTCGCCCAGATCTGGGGGGAGGGTCGCGGCCCTCACTGCGATCTGGCGAGGGCTCGCAACCCTCGCCGCCAATCAGCTGGGGGCTAGCGACCCCGGCCGACACTCCCCCCTCCGTCGCCGGCCCTTCCCGGCGGCAGCGAGGGCTTAGCTCTCAGCCGCCCCCTTCGGCTTTTTTTTTTTTTTTTTTTAGTTTTAGGTATTTTAATTTTAGGTTTTTTATTTTTTAGGTTTTTTAATTTTAAGTTTTTTAATTTTAGGTTTTTTAATTTTAGGTTTTTTATTTTTTAGGTTTTTTAATTTTAAGTTTTTTAATTTTTAGGTTTTTTAATTTAAGTTTTTTTTAAGAATATTTTAAATAAAATTAAGTTTATATTAAATTTAATTAATTTTTATATTAATTATTTACACATCGGACACAAAACGACGTCGTTTTTGCATTTTCTCACCACGTCAGTGAGCAAAACAACGCCGTTTTGCACTCAACTCACCGGAAAATTGCCACGTCAGCAATTTGGCTGGATTTTGGCCTGAGTGGCACTTAAGTGTACCTTTCCAAAATTTTGACACTTAAGTGTCCCTCCGTGCCAAGTTTTGGCACTCCAGGTGTCCCAAACTCGGGAGTTTAGTTATATTTAAAGTATAGTGGACGTGTATCGCTTAGGGTTGAATGCTAGAAGACTTAGGTGAACCATCAAAAATCGAGTCGAACAAAATAAAAAGGAATACGGACCTTGGTTAGACATGCGTGATGATTTTAATACAACTTGTTAGGTGCTGCGTCATGGTTGAGACGTTTTCGATGCCGTCAAACCTTGTGACGACGATGCCCTGGGTGTCGGGTTGCTCGGAGGGTTGTGATGGCGATGCCTCTGGATGCCTGGGGACTGGTGAGCCCCGGAGGCGCCCGAGTTGTCGAGATGCCTAGAAGTGTGACGTAACACGTTCCGGATGCTTAGGGGCCCGGAGGTCCTTGTGATGCTAGGTAGCGTGCGAGATGCCTGGAGGTGTGACGTAACATGCTTTGGATGCCCGGTGACTGAAATATGGAACCGGAGGTCCTCGTGATGCCAGGTAGGGTGCGAGATGCCTGGGGGGATGCAAACACCGATCCCTCTGGAAGATGACGGTAGTTAGAATTAACGTTGAATTGACTTATAAACTGTTCAGATTGTCTAATTGCTTTCCTAATGCTTCGCTTGAATTGTTCTTGTAGCATTGCAGTGCCCTGAGTTGTGTTGTCTTACATGTTGCATGTTAGAATGTTGTAGGTAGAGTAGTAGTAGACTTGTATAATATGGTTTGACAGGCTTCCATATGCTGAGTAGTTGTACTCACTCATCGTGGGACTATCATATTTCAGAGACGTAGATATGCCACTCCAGCCCACGTCCTCTAGTGTGTTCTATGGCATCCTCATCGACCTCAGATGGGAGCAGACGGAGCACCCCGTCCCCGACTTTCCGGAAGTCACATTCATCCAGATCAGGGTGATCCTCATCGTGGACGCTGGATTCACCACAGGCCCCGTGCTTATGGGGTTTATCGTCCTGTACGCCCAAGTCAATAGGCGCATGGTAGGACCACTACCGCTTTCGGAGGATGATGACGATGGCTCAAGTGGAGTCGAGTAGGTAGAGGACCTGGGAGGATAGCAGCATTTTTGGAAGTCAGGACGTGATGCTAGGACGACGATGTGGATAGACAGCTAAATAGGAACTTTTTGGCCTATGTGTACTGACTAATGTCATCTGAAAGTTATAAATAAATAAAAGTGCCTAGTTGATATATCGTGTGCATCATTTTAAGTTTGATTGAAGTTATATACTCGCTTCCGCAACAGTATAGCGCAGGGACCAATGAACGGTGCGACAAATCTTAAGGACCGAGGGTTGCTCTAACGAAGCCGTCACCGTGGGAGGATACCATCGCAACAGAGTGGTATCAAAGCAAAGAATAGCCAGGATAGTGAAATGCCATGGCGACCCCAACAGGTTAGGGGCCGTCACACAAATCAACCCTTCTTAAACAAGATAAAAGCATATTAATTACATTTGGCTTCTAGTTATTCAATATCGAGATGAAGTGTCCAAGCAAACCTAATACCTAGTTGGAAACTTAAGAGATAAGGATACCTGACTATTAATACTTATTGACCAAGTGGGATGCCTCCTTTTTCCACCTAAGATTGCCACCTTTGATTTTCGAAATTACTGGACCTCCTTTATTTTCAAATTTTACACAGATTTTTTTGGTGCCAATTTAAAGAAACTTCCCGAATGAAAGTTCTTCTAAACACCTTTATCTATAACATACTTAAATTTTACATTTTTATAAGGTGAAATGGTAGGGACGAAGGTCCAATCATTCACTGTCTGGAACCTGTCCCGTGTAGTGAAAACGGTGACCAGGTTGCCTTCTCAAATTTTTATAAAATCTTCCCTTTCTAATTTAGATATGCTACATTCACAAAATTTTTAATTGACATCCATATCTACAACATATTAAAATTTTAAAGAGTTTTGTGAAAATTTGGATTTCGAAATGAGTCTTTCTCTCTGACTATTGAATCTGCTTGACGGACAAATATTTGGGTTGTGTTCAATGATTTTCTTCTCTTTGCACAGCACGAATTTGACTTGATTTCCTTCATGAAAAATGTTATTTAAGTCTTCTCTACATCATATTAAAATGTCATAATTTTTTGATTTCGTTTGATAACATAAAGACACTAATTTCGAAAATTGTTCAAAACTGTTTTTCTCACCCAAGAGGTGTGAGTCACGCCCAAGCTTGGATCAACTCCTTAAATTCCATGTTGAGGTGTCCCAAGCTACCAAGTTAAAGCCCTATCCTGCCTTGAGACTTGGTGACCAAGTTACGTTGCATTTAATGCTTCTTGACTTAAAGAGGAAGTCTTGACTTTTAAGGCTTGGAGAACAAGTTAAGATTGCTTGTAAATAGGGGAGGGGCATCCCTCCCTCTTTGCCCTCCCTCTTTCCCACAACACACCATTGCCTCTTCTTTCTTCACTCTCTCAACCTCACCCATATTGCCATCCTCTCCCTCTTTCTTGTGGCCGCGCCCCTCTTGCCCATTTGCTCGCCTGCACGTTGCTCAGTCACCTAGGCCATCCCTTGAAGTGTGGTAGGTAAAACTTACTAATATTTGGCTAGAACATTGTGTTACGCTATTCCAAGCGTGTGACAAGTCATTGACTGAAGTTGATTGACTTGTTGTTGCTTGAGGTTGGGTTGTGACTTTGTCCCTTGATTGAGTTCGGTTCTTGTTTGTTGAGCTTGGCTCATGCTTTGGCTTGAATTGCTTTGAAAGAAGTCCGATTTGCATACTTGTTCGATATGCTTCGATTATGCTTTGACTCAAACCAATTTGAAAAATGTTTTTGTGAAAGCTTGTTATTTCCTTACAAAACTATTTCCAACCGTTTTTCACAAATGCATGTTCTAGTTCACGCCCCAAGCTCCGAAAAAGGGTTTTGTTGGCCTTGACGTACGTGGGATCACGTCGAATCAGTCCTCTCTTAATCTTGGTACGATATCGAGGCATATTGTTCCCAAGCCAATTTTGGTACTAGGTCATTGAACATGTCACAATAGGCCAGTCCTTTTATGGTCTTGCGTGATATTGAGGCATATCGCTCCCGAGCCAAGTCTAGTACTAGGTTGGTGAACATGTCACGACGGGCCGGTCCTATCATGGTCTCGGTGTGATATCGAGATATATCGTTCTCGAGCCAAGTTGGGTATTAGATTGGTGCTCAGACGTGTCGGATCGAGTCACGATCCTTGATTTGTGCTCGGCATGCTTAACGTCTCGGTTTCGGTAAGTCATTTTACACGCTTATGGATGGCACGCCTTTAGGCCCTTGAACTAAAAGTGAAGATAAAAACCGGATTGTAATGCTTGATGCATGGACACATGATGGACTAATTTATGCCGTTGACTGATGGATTCGGCAACGATGCCCCCACGCCAACGAGATGCCTCATTAGAAGGACGAGATGTTGTAATAATTCTAGCCGTCACCCTTGGATTAGAGGACATTGCCCGATGGATTTCGGATGCCCGATGGATTCCAAAAGAGTCGATGAATTTCAACTGTTAATAAATGAACCTTGTATGCATGAGTTCCTCACGTTGTGAAAGGGATTTTGGTTATGCTTGCATATTATTGAGTGAGGCGTAAGTTCCTCATATTATGGAATGGATCTTGTTTATGCTAATATAATATTGAGTGAGGTGTGAGTTCCTTATGTTGTGGGTGAATATTGGTTTATGCTTGCATACTATTGATTGGGGATTCATCATGTTTCATCCAAGACAAAGCTTTTGTTTTGGTATTGATCCGTCATCGATTAATGTTTTGGATGAGTTATATGCTTGTTGATAGGCAAGGCATCCTCTTACCCGAAAATTAGTGGGTTTTACTTACTGAGTCCATGACTCACCCCGTTGTTTTTCAAAATTGTAGGCATTAAGATCTCCCACTAGTGCTGGAATTGCAGTCCTGCTAGAGGAGCTAAGGTTCACCCGGTCTTTGGAGCGTAGAAAATGTAGTGGTTGTAAATATGACGGCCCATGACAAAGGGACTTGTAAATATAACTGATGTAATTGTATATTTACAAGTGGTTGTTTTCCTGGCTGTTTATTGTTATCTAAACGTTGTTTGTAACGCTTCTGCATGTTTTTAATGAAAAGATAAAAAGAACGGGATGGCGATGTGCCTGGGAGGTCGCGAAAATAACGCCCACTACTCGTGACCCTGGAGACGGAGTTGGGGTCGTGACAGTCATAGTCCAAGAGATTCAGCAATGGGAAAGGATTGACCAACAGCTGTTTGATGCCCCAGCTATTGAAGATCAACATCAACTTAGTCAAGCTGGAGCAACTATCAAAGGCATTATTGCCGATGTGCATCCAACAAATGATACACGGCCAAAGGCAAACTCTTGGATGAGAGCCAACTTATGAGAATGTTGAAACAATTCAAAGTACTAAAGTTCCTACCTAACCTGAGAAAATCCTTGAGCCTAATCCAGGTACTGAACTCCCTTGAACATCAAAATGAAATATCCCTATTATAGACACAATTTTAGGGGGGACAAAAGGTGCTCAGATTAAGGAGGAGCATGAGAAGGATATCGATATTGATGTTGCTGTTGATGTTGGATTAGAATCTATTCCTCAAATAAACACATCAGATTAGAACAAATCTATTATTCTGAAAACCTTAATGGAAATCATGGAGAAATAGAATACTCTAGAAGAGAATTTAAAAGAGATGAAGCTCTTGTTTGAAACTCGGATGGAGAAACTTGCTAAGGAAATGGAAGGGAAACTGAAGACAATTGAGGATAGAGTGGCCAATCTGAACTTTTATCATCTTGTTCATGTTCCTCTTACTTTGGTTGAACCCGCTACAACAAGCTCTCCTATTCCAAATCCTACACAACCATCCTCCTCAAAGTGAACTTTTCAAAATGCTTTTTAAGTTGATTTCTTTTGAGTATGGATTGTAATACCTATTATTTTGAGAGTGATTTGGTTTGGAATTTGCACTAATACTCTAGCTTGGATTGATTCTCTAACTTTATTATGGTTTGCATTATGGATTATATTTGCAAATTCAATTGTCTATGATGCTAACAAAAAAGGGGAGATTGCATAAACATAACCTACAGGATTCATCATCAGACCTTATACATAAATGCCTTTACCATTTTATATGTTCCTTATATGCAAGGGGAGTAATACTAGAACCGGAACCTATACAAGAGTTGTTAAATTTTCTTAAACTCTTATTTTATATTTCTTTCTACAAAGCATAAATTCTTACGTAATTCTATTTACTTTGATCTGCTCGATCTTCTATGTGCTAATCTCTTACTTTTTTTCACAAACGTTTTTATAGATTTTATATTGCGCTTTATCTAAAACCATGCTTTCAAGAGAGCATCTTTTCCACTAAAATCTTATCAAAATTCTCTACTAGTTGTACTTGGAAAGTTTTGTCATAATAAAAAAGGGGGAGATTCTTGAGAAAACTTTCCATTATATTTTGAAGATTGACAAAACCTTTCTTAAGTGTTTTATGATCCTTCCGACCTTCTCGGGTACCGACCCTCGTCAGCGTCCTACCCCGAGTAATAGGTCCTATGGTACGCTTTCTAGGAGTCCTCTACTCCTGATCACTCATTTTGCAGGATTTTTAAAGAAATTTGCTCTCCAATTCCACACGGAATTAGAAGTTGAGTGATCCCAAACAAACAATTTACCAAATAGCTATCACAGACATGCACCGGCATGAAATGAAGGCCAATCCTACTAACTATCCCATAAAATTATCGCACCTTATCACTCCAACTATCGACTAGCTCTGATACCACTCGGAGCGGGGATGTCATGCCCGGATCCTTGAGCGCGTGCCCATCTCTTGGTGGTCGATTAAATTGCGACGTCCCAGGACACGTCGCCGACCCATTCATTTTAATGCACATGTGGAAGCATATAAATAAATCCCTAGACAACACAAAGATGGGATAGAAAAGCAAGGCCACGATTTTGAAAACCACAACATACTTATATACACATTAGACTAAGTCATTTACAATATTAGTCTATATTCACAAGTCTACCAAAAACAAAAGGGCTACAAGTCCCCAAAGAGTTCGAATCCTCAACCAAAGGCTCCGGGGTCTCTGGCTCCGGGGAGCTCGGGTCTACCATTGAACCACCGGGAGTGTCAGCCGTACCCTTGCCAAGAGTGATCTCTAGCATCGACATAGGAATCTCAGATTTCGATAGGGGACCTTCTCTGGGTCCATCTCGCCCGTAACGATACCACGATCTGAATTGATTGGGTACCCTCTGGGATAGACCCGCATCAACCTAGACAATGGATCTCGCGACTTCGTAGACCCAGGCTCCTTGGCTCCCCGGGAGGGGAATCTGAGAGATTTGTTCGGTGACTTTCTTCGGTTGACTGAAGTGCTCAGGAGGAATAGCCATCTAAGGACCTAAAAATGTTGGCCCACAACGAGGTGAGACAATGTCTCAACAAATTCACCCCCTAAACTCTGACTAGGAAGGAAATACACCTAAGGGCTATCTATACACACACAAGGTAAAGGACTTACCTCGCCTCAGCTTCTTCCTGCAAGTCAGTATAATTCACATACTTAACCATTCAATTCAAATCATTGATCCACTCAGTCAATCAGCTCAATTTAACACAATTGATACCATTTGTCAATTCAATGCCACATATCAATCATCTAATACCACCACTACTCACACTAGTTGCAATATATGGTTATAGCTTGCTCACGCATATATATATAGCTCGTTCAAGCTGATAAATATATAGATCGTGCTCACTCAAGTTGATAAAACGATCTTAGCTCACTCAAGCAGATATATATATATATATATTGATCGTGCTCACTCAAGCTGATAAAATGATCTTAGCTCACTCAAGCTGACGTGCAAAGGGGCTCACACAAGCTGATAAATCACGACATTGAAAATACTTGATAAAATAATCGTGTGTGGGTATACAATTGGCCTGAGCCAAAATTTCAATATGTTTCTTTTAGAAATTCTCACTAATCATAGTAGTCCATAAATAGATTTTTGGTGTTGTAAACCGACGCCCGATATTTTCTAAATAAAATACCAAAATCACATAATTTGGGATAAATACCCAAATTTACTAATTCCACTCAATTTGCACAATCTAGCATTCAATTAAATAAACTAAGCATATCATTGCAATCAGCACGAAATTCCGGTCACCAACTATCCCGGTATAATTTCCAGAAAATAATAAATAATTAAATAAATACCAAAATTAATTAAATAAATACAAATAAATGCCATAAATAGAGACTTAGGCCAGAAAAAGCCTAATTAAATACCAAAACGGGCCCGGAAAAATTCCGAACCTATCTAGATAAATAATACAACCTATCTAGTTGCTAATTAAGCCGATTTAACCACCTAACATGCCATAACGAGTAATTAAATCGCTAATCCGTTCTAATTAACCACTTAAACCATACTTAGCCTAAACTAATCAACCCTTAAGCATAATTAACTCCCTAAGCAGAGTTTAGTGAGTAAAATCACCGGTTTTGAAATCCGATGAGTCCACGGCGACGGCATCGCAGAGATGGGCGACAAACTCTGAAGCAGCGACACCCTACGAGGCCTGAAAGTAGTCCAGAATGGGCCTGGAAGGCCACGGAGGCTTGCTGGTCTTCGGTTCTGTTGGGTAGGCCGAGAGGCTAGAACAGAGATCGGTTTGGGCTGGAAATAGTGAGGATGGCTAATGGACAGCTGTAGCGGCGCTTGATGGAGGCAAACATCGATGGAATGGCGACGACGGGGCTCTGGCTGAGCTCGACGCGACCTGAGGAGGCTTAGGGGATGGACCGGGCTCGCGAGACAGTGAGCTGGAGGCGGATGGCTAGACGGCACGCGATGGGCAAGCGAAGGTGAAGGGCGGGCCTGGCGGTGGTCAAACGGGCATGTGATGGGCAATGAGAGGGGCTGCTCGGTTTTCTCTGCACTTTCAAAGCTTCAAGGGGTCTAACAATGGAGAAAGCAGCTCTGAAGAAGAAGAAAGGGGACATCAAAGGCTTGGAGGGGGCCACTTTGCTTCCATTCTATCTCTTTGTGTCTTGAAGAGGTCCCACCAAGCTTGGCTGGCTTCCTCAGCCACTTTGCAAACCAACAAGCTTTCCTAGGAAGCCATTGAAGTGGTCCAAAGGTAGTGGTGGCCATGGCATACGAATTTGGGCACAAATTCTCCCAATTTGAACCAATTTCTCTTCAATTGGACTTAAACCGTTCCCTATAAAATCCACCGAGGTGTCCTCAACCAAATTAACATTTTTCATTGCCAATAAAACCAGCTTGCATCCCAAATACGCGATCAAAAACGGTACCCTAAATTTCCGATTGAAAATGGCCCTATTTTGAATTTTTGCCAAAAATATCAGTTAGCAGAAAAATCTTCGGAGAATGAATCGACGATCCTAAAATAAATCGTGACATGATAGAACTTTCAATTTCTAAAATCGAATTCAAATTCGCTGTTAATTTCAATCTGGTGCAATTTTAGCGTGACTTAGCCCTACCGAGTTGCTTTCGGAAATTTTTAGTACAATTGACCTGTGGTCAATTATTTTCGAGCCACATTGTACATCTTCAACACATTGGCGACTCTCGATTGTTGTGAAAATCTCGAGGTTTCGAATGCTGACATAGGGTATCAAAACGATTGAAAAATCAGTCTAGTGCCGATCGACGAGAATTTTGCAATTTGGTGGAATCACCCAGACTTAGCCACTATCTTAGTCGAATCAACCTATCTTTAATCTCAAATTGATTTTTAACTGTACCGTAATGACCCTTACAGACTAGCACGATCGAGCAGTCGGTTTGTAGTCAAATTCTCAAATCTATTGCATTCAAAATCCCTTTCCGGCTTCCTCAGATATATTAGTTATCTCGTGAGTGATCAGCTCAAAGAATAGAACTATAGGCACATCGATAAAAAGCCCGACTTATTCAATTGAAAACAGGACTAGAATTTCAGGATGTCACAAAACCACTATGATTTTTGTGTGTAATTTTTACTATCCCTAAACTCTCATATATTTTGTTTGATAGTTTACTGTACACGGTAAACTTTAATCACTGTACAATGCATCTTTAGTCGCTGGTCACTTGCAATATTGAATTCGATTGTTTTAAATTTGGCTTAATCACCTTTTCAACCCCTCTAGGTGATAGCTCTAGCCCAACATCGATCACCCTAAATTGGTATTACAATGGGCAAAATTCATGATTTTTCATGATAGACAGCTGATATTTTTGCACACTAGTACAAATTTGAGCGTTTTAATAACACAAAAAAAAAAAATTTTGAAGTATTGATATTATAGTGGGCAAACTCCCACAGATTTTAGTGGTATTTTCCCAAAAAAATAAAACGTTAAAAACTTAATTGATCAACGATGAAATTGTTAATGACCGATTCTACTCTATCTCTCCACTAATATGTTCTATAATAATGCCGGCTTTTTGAAAAAAAAAAAAGTATTTTCATTATCACATACTATATTTGCAGGCCTGCCTAATTACATCACTTGATTCCGATGTGATCCTGTTAACATGAAATAAACTGAAGAGTCAGTCATGCTTAAGCAGCTTCTTCTTCTTCTTCTTCTTCTTTTTTTTATACAAATCCGTGGAAGAGGATATCAACGGAAGGAAAAATTGAGTCACCTTGTGTTACGCAATTTTTTTGGGGTCAAAGTTTTACGTAATTTAATAAAACAAGAAATTGAGCTTCCTTTTATTAAATTATGTAAGGAAAATTGAGCTTCCTTGCTCAAGACAATTGAGCTTCCTTGCTCAAGACAATTGAGCTTCCTGTGTAGAAAAGATCAGACTGAATCTTCTTTTTATTTCATGTCAACGGGATTACACCTTAATCAAGATGTAATCAGGCCGGCGTGTACATGTTATTGGGGGGATAGAGTAAACAATCAAGTTGCAAGTTCCTGGTTTTATCGCTAGTTACGTACCTGCGTGGAAAGGTCACACAAACCCATAAGTGCTAGTTTAGTACGGGTGTGACGAATAGGAAGGGCATCGTTTACGTGATAGTTGGGTATCAAAAAGCTTATGAAAGGATATGCTTGGGAACAATTACTAAAATAATCCTAAACCTATTACAATTTTTCGAATTCGGTGTTAAATATATATATATATATATATATATATATACACATATATATATTTTGTCAATTCAATCGTAAACCTTTTGCATTTGTGTTAATTCAACACATTTAGCTAATTTTAGTCGACTGGTGCTAACGTGAATGTTAGTTGGCAGCAATTGTTTGGCCGACGCTAACATGGCAATTTTTTAATTTTAATTTTTTTTAACTTTTATTGCTCTCTTTTTTTTTTCTTTCCTTCTTCCTCTAGCCGATCATCTGACCAGCCAAAGGCTAGGGCCAGCGAGGTTGATCTCCTCAACCACTAGGGAGGCTCGTCCTTGCCCAACAACGGTGAGGGCAAGCTCAACCTTGCCTGCAGCCCTAGTGAGGCATGACCTAGCTAGATATGGGCGAGGGCGAGCTCGACCTTGCTAGTGATGGCGAGGCTCGCCCTGCCATTGTCAGCGAGGTCCCCTAGCCTCTAGCTAGTTCGTCAACCGGCTAGGGAAAGAAGGAAAGGGGGAAAAAAAAAGAAAAGAAGAGAGAGAAAAAAGGACAAAAAATATTAGAAATCGACACGCCAACATTGACCAGCATCCACGTTAGCGCTGATCAACACAACATTGATTGGATGACTAAATTGGCACAATCACAGAAGGTTTAGCACTGAATTGGCCAAAAAAAATTAGGACTGAATTGGAAAAATTGTAATAGGTTAAGGACTGTTTTGGTAATTTTCCCTATGTGCTTGTACACGTGAGTTGTTATAAAGAGCCCTAGTTGTGGGAGAAAATAGACGATGAGAAAAATGGCGGCTTCTTTTTTGTCGGAGTTGATGAGGATTTTGCTGTTTGCTTTTGTGTTGAGCGTTCGTAGCTCTTTTGAGAAGAAGGTTCTTGTCCATGGAGCTCAGATTACCGCCCCTGTCATCTCTCTTTCTCCTTCTGTCAATTGCACAGCTTCAACAAACAATGGTCTCTCTCCTCCCCGCACCCCCCCCCCCCCTCCTTTCTCTCCCTCCCCGATTATGTAGATGAGCGATTGATTTTTGGGTTGTGATCTGTTGAATCTATCAGCATTTATTTAAAGTATACCGCCGACAAGTTCATCCAAACTAATTCATGTAAGTTGTAACAGCGTGTTTGTAGGGGAATGAGTTCGTTTCTTTTTGCTAATAACAGTAATTATGATATACTACACACCCTCAGAGCAGATACGTGAATATTGAACAGCCTTGAATTGAGCTGAAAGTCTTTCAAAAGTAGGCAAGATAGAGATATCAACGAGAAGCTAGGTAAAGACCTTAGAAGAGTTGAGCTAGGATAAATGCAGACCTGCATGCTTAGTGAGGATGAGTTGTTCCTAAGATAAGTTAAAAGTGTACTTGTTTATCTCCCCTACTTAACCAATTGGGTTTGAGTCTCTAAGGTTACATTTGATCGTTTGAATTTCTAGGTATAGATATGATATGATTTAAAAATCTAAGGATTTTGTTATATCTTGTCTACTATTTTGTGAATTACAATGTTTGGTATAAATGACATATCAATGTAAATAAATCTAAAAGTTGCATAAATGGAGATGGTAAAAATCTTTCCCGACATTCTTGCCTACTTCATTTTTATTTGCATTTTTCTTATTTTTTCTACTCTTTTTTAATTAATTTCTTATTTATTTATTTTTCCCTTCCATTATTCTATAATAAAATTTAATTAAATAGTAAACTATATTAATGTACCTAAAATACGACAATACTTAAACTATATTAATCTACCCAAACTACTACAATAACTTTCATATTATAGATATTATAAATTCTATCAATCTTTATCTCACTTCTCTCATGGGATAATTTTATCCAGACCATATCTCTCTTACATCTAACTTTATGCTGTCTTGAGCAAGCATCAAACACGGGACATAATAAATTTTATTTTATTTTGAATTTTACTCTAACTACCAAATGCAATTTAAGTAGACTCAACTTTTGGCTAAGTTGGGAATGATCATTCTGTATAGACCAAACATATGTACAAAGCCAATGGCTTGTTCTTTTTTGTTTATAGCAAAGCATAATTTAAAAGGAAGGATAACGATACTGAATCATAAGGTTGGTGGATGAAGAAAGCGTAAAATATAGCATGATCATTCATGAAGCGACAGATAGTTTACTTAATAAAGAGTGTTAAACTGCAACCACATTGCAATTAATTAATTAGCTACTCATAAACATAAATTTTGATTGCTTAGATACCATGAGAGCTTTGATGAGTGTTTTCAATAGTATGCTGCCAATGGTTTCTATTCCTTGCATCTAACATAGTTCTGCGCGCTAATATAATCTCTTGTTAATGCGTTTGTGACTTCCGTTATCTCTTTCTCAGTGAACTCAACCCTCAAACTAGTTCACAAGTATGGACCATGCTCTCAGCTGTTCGATGGTGGCCCCATCAATCACACGCAGGTTCTTCTCGAATACACGGCAAGGGTGAAATGGATCCAATCCAAGATCTCCAATAGCATCAGCGGCACCAGTGATTTGAAGGAGTCCAACGTTAGCCTCCCAGCAAGCAACAGCTCCCACGGTAGCGAATATGTGGTGACTATAGGCCTTGGCACGCCAAAGAAGGACCTGACCCTCGCGTTCGATACAGGAAGTGCGCTTACTTGGACCCAATGTGAGCCTTGCATCGTGTCTTGCTATAGCCAGGCCGAGCCAATCTTCGACCCCTCTAAATCATCGTCATATGCCAACATATCTTGCTTCGCGCCATCTTGCATTGGCCTTTTTTCTGGCACAGGTAATAATTGACGGTTTTTAATTGGTGGATTACAAAATGAGACATCATCAGCATGTAATAGTTAAGAATAATCATTGGTGATGTCAATGTTTGTGACTCGCCAATTGAAAGCCTTCCCCCATTCTCATAGATGGCGGAAAACATGCCCGATCAATCATGTTGGCGAGATTTTTATTTGAGAGAGTAAAGACAAAGAAGAAGACTGCTAGTTGTGAGAGGTTTCTAGGAACACGTTTAGAATCGCTTTATAAATCAGCTTTAATGATGAGCAGGTCAGCAACCTGGTTGTGGCGGATCCACATGCATCTACGGGACGGGGTACGGTGACGGCTCCATCACGGTTGGGTTGTTTGCCACGGAAACGCTCACCCTAAGCCCAACGGATGTTATTACCAACTTCGAATTCGGTTGTGGCCAGAACAACGGAGGGTTATTCGATGGGTTCGCCGGACTCCTTGGGCTTGCCCGAGACCCAATATCAATCATAGAGCAAACTGCGACCAAGTATGGCCGATACTTCTCATACTGCCTCCCTTCTTTAACTAGCGCCCCAGGATATTTGACTTTTGGTAGGGGCAAGGTCACATCCCCGTCGTTGAGCTTCACGCCGATGGTGACCATCGCACAGAATCCGCTCTTTTACGGCATCAAAATAATAGGAATCAGTGTAGATGGGAAGCCACTTTCCATACCGTCGACTGTGTTCTCCAATGCCAGCACAATCATAGACTCGGGGACCACGTGGACGCAATTGCCTCCAACTGCATACACCGCCCTCCGGTCGGCATTCCGAGAGGCAATGGCGAACTACACGAGTGCACCTCCATTTGGGCCGCTTGACACTTGCTACGATTTCAGTAGGGTTAGTATTACCACCGTCCCAGTGATCACGTTCACTTTCGATGGGCCAATTAACGTGGATTTGGATTTTAGCGGGATGTTTTACGTGGTGGATATGTCGCAAGTTTGCCTAGCGTTGATGGCCGGCATGGACGACTTCGCCATCTACGGCAACACACAGCAGAGGACATTTGAGGTGGTCTATGATGTGGCCGGAGGACGAATTGGGTTTGGCCCCAAGGCCTGTCTCTAAGATGGGTTGCAGTTGGAGTCCTCGGAAGGACAAGGAATCATTCGAGTGTCTGCTTTAGTTGTACTTGGTCGGTTTGGAGAATAATAACGAATGTCATTCTCCTTGTCACTTCAAGTCGAAACACGCTACGATCGTGATTGTGTGATATAGTGACTGTTGTGAGTGTTTTGTTCTCCATTGGAAGGAGATAAATAAATAAAAAAATTACGTGGATTTATATGAAATCCACGTAACCATGTTTAGATGAATATTTGGAAAATTCAAGTACTCTGTTGCTCTATCTTATTTGAAGTAGAACTTTCGCGATTAGGAATGCCTGATCTTCGGTATTTATTCTTCTTTGGCGTGAGGGACTGTGCTGGAAATCGTCAAAGGAGACCGGTGGGCGAAATAAATCCCTTTTGCGAGGTGGCCATTGCATTATCGTGGGCTCTCCCAATTCAACCGATTGCAACTTGCTTTTCCTATTTAATTATTAATTTAATATTAATTAAGAGCCAAGCCAGAAGCTTGCCTTAATATGAATAAGAGATTTGGCTCTGGTAACCTGGTTATACTAGATTCATCTCCATATTAGGTACCTTTTTCTCTTTTATAAAATTTTTTACAATGTGATCTTTCATTTTTATTGCCTGTTTTATTATTTAGGAAAAATGCCACTAAAAATACCAAATGTTGACACTTAAATTTTGGCAAGCCGATCATTTATTTATTGCATAAAAATTAGGAAATAATTTTTAACCCCTAAACAAAATTATTATAATTGAGTTGTACAGTATATAATTTTAAGAGCATTTATTTTTTATTATTGCATTTTCATTGGACCGACAATAGATGGTTTTGAATTGATGGTTCTGAGACTTAATTTGACGAGTTAGACTAAGCCCAAGGGAGAGCGAATTGGCCCCAAGGCCATCATTCTTTGATGGCCGAAAATTGACTTATAAGGAATGACGAGTTGGAATTTTAGTATATTTCAGAAAAAGATTGTACTATTCTTCCAATATTTCGTTCAAGAACATAGAAGGAAAATTTGGCCAACGAAAAGAAACAAAAAGAAAGAATGATAGGGCGTGGATCTTTCATATATTCATGCAATATATATGTGCCCATATACAAATATTGAGGGGCATATATCTTAGTCGAAAGGAAGGTTTCAAATGAGGAATATTGAAAAATAGAAGGGAATATTGCAGGAAGGGCCATATATTGGGGCAATATATTTTTGCCTGTTGAAGGCGCAAGCAAAAAGAAATCTTTACCCATATTTTAAGGTTAAAAAAGAAAGAGAATATAATGGTTTTATTCAAAAAGATAACAAGATTGGGTATACAAAGGGGCCCTCGGTGAATAGAATACAAAAAAAAGTGTGGTTCCTTTCTTTTGCTAGTCTGGCAACACGCAGGGGAGAGAGAGGGGGAGAGAGGGAGGGAGGGGAAAGGGGTCTTTTACAAATTAAGGTTTAGATATTACAATACTCATGGATCAATCGCTAAAAGTTGTGTCCGTTTGTGCAATCTCGATTTCTTCAATAATGAATCATAAGAGATACTTACCATTTTCATTTGTTCATTTTCAAATTCTTTTGTAGTGAATCGTGAGAAAGAGTCAACAATTGTTTGTGCATTTCCATCAATACTCATGGATTGATTTAGTGAGAATCCGTGAGATTTAATTCTAGAATTTTTAAAAATTTGTCTATTATTTTACCTTGCAGTTTGTACATAATGTTTATGTTTTTTTCCTTGTCAGATATGGATCACATACAAAGAATAATATTTTCGCATGGGTGGCATAAATCATATACAGTTCTTACCAAATAATAGACATAATAAAATATGAAAATATTCAACTTTAATACTATGGTTAATGAAACAGTGAATATGATATAGTAAAATGTCTAGATTTTATATTTATTCAGTCTTATCTTGATTAAAAATTCAAACAACCAAACACACACATTCTTGAACTTTTTCTTTCTAAATATTTTTATGTGGATGCAATCCAAATATGCTAAATATGCACGAAAACAATTATTTATCGAAACTCTAATTTTCTAGTATAACATTATCATGATGTAAATAAAAACATGAGATTCTATCTTAATGTGCAAAATATGCAAACATTAACATGATTAGTCTATTCAGAACTCAAGACGTGAACACACTTTCAAAAGTGGTCTAAAATAGTTCATAGAACAACATCAAGATTTCTTTAAAAACATCTTTTTAGAATTATTGAAATCAAAGTAAAATGAAGGCATAGTAAAACAGACAGAGGAACTGGGCCACTTCAAAATTCAAGCCAAAGCACAATAATCAAGCATCCGAACTATGCCACTTCAATTTCAAAGACCAAATACCAAACTAAGGGCCAACACCAATCCAAAACCAACTTAAGCAAGCATACATAAACCTTCATAAAAAACAACAAATCAAACATGGACTTGTTACAAGCTTGGACTAGCGTAACATAACGGCCTAATCAAATGTTAGTAAGTCTACTTACTACTTTCTAAGCTGGTGGCCTTGAATTAGCGATGATGACAAGAAATGTGGGAAGGGCAGCGGTGAGAAGAGAGGGCCAAACTATGAGAGGAAGAGAAAAGGGTGTTCGGTGATGTAGAGGAAAAAGAGGAGGATGTCTTTTGTGAGATGTGTTGGGGTGAATGGGGTCTACCCCTATATATAGAAATCCTTCTCCAAGAATGGTCCAAACAGTCTTTAATTGCGGAGGCTTAGTTGGAAAGTGCGGGATTGATGTGGCCATCTTCCAATTGGTCCACCTAGTCCCTTAATTAATGAACCATTACACTTTATCTACCCTCGTCTCAATAAGTGCTATAGGTCATCCGAGCCAAGTTTAGTGTTGAATTGGTGTATCGTATGGATCAAATCGAGCCGCAAACCTCTATTTGAGCTCGGCATGTTTAATGATTTGAAACCGGTAAGGCATTTCACACACTTACGCGTGGCATGCCTTCGGGTTTTAAACTAAAAGCAAAGATAAAAACTGGCTTGTGATGCTTGATGCCTGGACACATGAGGGACTAAATTATGTTGTCGACTAATGGATTTCGGCAACGATACCTGATGGATTTCGACATAATCAATGGATTTTTGTTATACTGTCGACCGATGGATTTCGGCGACAATGCTCGATGGATTTCGGATGCTTGGTGGATTTCGGAAGGATCAATGGATTTCGATCATTAATAAATGGACCTGTATGTACAAGTTCCTCATGTGTAATGGACCCTTGATGTATGCTTGCATTTAGTTGTTTTGAAGATCTCTTCTACTTTTACTAAGTCATGGCTTTTATTTTTGCTATTAATCTATCATCAACAACTGCTGGGATAAAGTTATTTGCTTGTTGAAGGGCGAGGCATCATCCTACTCAGATTTTAGTAGGTTTACTTACTGGGTTATACTCACTTATTGTTTTCTTTAGATTTGTAGGATGGCTGTCTCCGGAAAGGTTTGGCGTTCCTATGGATATGACGGTGTTAGAAACTGCTGTTTATTTTTTGAGTATTAATAAGACACTACAACCATTTAGGTGGATGAAGATTGGACGAACTCGTCCCTCACAAATACCGCGCTTGGTATGAGTGGGTCAAAGGTGGTTTTGTTGGTCCCCTTCGAGGCTTTGATGGTCCACTAGGGCTTGAGAGTGATACTCCAACCGATGGCGCTGTAGAAGACTAATTTGGTAATCGGCCCTTAGGGGTACCAATTTTGGTAGAATCTTGTTAGATGAGATCAAGATACCCCGATGATGGCGTGTATGTATTAGTTAGTATGAAACCTACCCTGCGTAAATGGGCTTGTAAGATAAACAAGGTATGTATGTAAAATTATCAGTAGTTGTCATGTATGTGTAAATATATGGTTGTAAGTGTGTTTTTCCTACTGACTTGTGATGTTTTGTGAGTAGGCGTTGATCGCTTCCGCATGCATATAACTCAAAGATTAATAAAAGAAAGAAATGCAGGTTGGTGACACGCCTTGGATGTCGGGAAAAATAACCCTCACTGCTCGTGACCCTGGAGATGAAGTTAGGGTCGTTACAATTCAATTATTGAAGGTAATTCCTCTATTTTTTTTTTTTATTTGTTCATATTCTAAGTCATTAGCCAATGCAGATGATTCATCAGCATCCGATAGACATACTGGAAGAACCTTCGATGCACCTCTACTCAATTCTCCCTTTTATCCAGCCGATGTCAAATAGATTGACATGGGTCATGTCTCGAGAGGCGTTGATAATTTTGGCTCGCCATCTCCATTCTTATAAAATGAGCCACTTTTACCCAAAAATTGCAGTTCTACTCAGGCTAAATGGGCACGGCTCCATGATCTATTAAAGTAATGCTATAATACCATATGTGGCGACATTGCTGTTGAAGCTAAAATTAAGTCTCACCTTGCTTTCCTGACTAATCTTCCTTATCCTATGCAATACCAAGCTCTTGATTTTGCTGTCAATGGGTTTTCTTTCTCCTTTAATTCCACTCTGGAGTCGTATAGGGCAAAGCTGAAGAGTTGGAAGGCTATTGAAAAGCTGAAGGAGAATGCTTTCTTCAAAAATGAGGAAATATCCGAACATCGCGCCATTTTTTGATATCTTGAAAGCCAATGACCACGCTCCCCTGCAATCATTATTGAATCAATCAAGGTTGATCACTGACCTAGAGGTAGCTTGTGAATCCCTAGATCTCGAATTGTCGGAGGCTGGGAGTAAGAGAGATGAATATTTTGAAGCCAATTGTGGCAGTGAAATGCAACTCCATAGCTTCGTCTTAAGGATAAGGTAGCACTTGATGTAATTTCATATTTACTTTCATCCGTACCCATGGCTTCTTTTGATCTTGTATTATGGCATCATTTTGTTCATATAAATTCTAATTTTAGTATATGCTTATTGTACCTATTCTCCTTATTGAGTAACTATTATTGCCGTAGCCATAGTATTTTTGGCGCCACTCGGCCACTTTCATGATGTCTTGAATATCCTATCACTGTATTTAGTACCCATATCTTCATACTTCATCATGAACCAAGATTCATCTAGATCACTTGCAGTCCTCCTCTATCTTCATTGCATTTAATGGCAAGCACTGCTTCGTTTATCTCAAATCTTCAATGGTCATGGCGTTTCCATAAGCGAGCATTGGAAGAATAGTCAAAATCACGTTACTTTGGTTTCCGATATAATTTTAATTACGTGCATCGTGTTTTTTTGGCAAAAGAACAGCGCATGTGCTAAAACTTGACACGAGGGGACACTAAAGTGTGAAAATTTATGAAAGCTACTCTTAAGTACCATTTTTTCTGAAAATTAAGACACATCAGTGTCAAGTCCAACGATCGTAACTAGAAATCCTATATGGCAATCTTTTATTGATTTTGCTCGCCTACGTGTCTCTTCGAAAAGCTAACTTAGTAGAGAATAGCCAAAATAACGTCATTTTACCTCGGATTTGAATTTTAATATAAATATTAATTAAATTAATTTAAAACCAAATTATTAAAAAAAAAATCTAATTGCAGAACGACAAGGGCTTTTGTTTTTCTTTTCACATCAGCATGCAAAACGACATCGTTTTACACTTGTCTCGTCGAAAAAACACTACATTAGCATTTTGGCCTAATTTTCTAGCCGTTGGCACTTAACTGATCCATTTTGCTTTGATTTTGGCATTTAAATGTACATTTCCTAACTTTTGGTACTTAAATCCCCCCCCCGTGCTAAGTTTTGGCACTCCAAGGGTGCACATGACAAACTTTCTGGAATAGAAATTGATTTCTCAATTTCTATTTCAGAAATTGAGAAGTTAAAAATTTTAGCTTCTGATTTCTTCTTCAAATCTATTTCTGGAATAGAAATCTGTTCCAAAAATAGAAAAATCAAATTGTGTTACCAAACGGATTTTTGTTCCAAACCTGTTTCAGGGAACAGAGAAATAGAGAAACAGAGAGAAGTAGAAATTTTATTATGCGCACCGGTGTCGTGTTTTTTCACTATCCCGTGATGCATGAATCCTTATCTTTTCAGCTGCCCTATAGTTATGCATGTTCACCTACCCTTTTTATCATGTCGGCTAACGAAAGGTTGTGGTTGATCGTCTTTTGAACTTAGTTCATAAATAGCATGGCTCATAGCAATTGAACTATGATCCTTAATTTCAACTTTTAGACTATTCATGTAACATCCTCAGTTCCGAGTCATGAGAATAAGGTAGTCAATTGTAGATAGACGCAAAAAACTCTCACCAATTAAAAAGAACATGTATTTCACATGTTATCTTGCAACCAAACCCAAGTGATTTTGATGAGGTCCAAACTATCCTTAGTATATTACTTACTATGATGCAAATGTTTGGACTAAAAGACTATGCAATATCCATAGTATGATTCATTGAAAAGAAGTTTGCAAATGTCCTGTTATGATAAACAGCACCAGTCAACCTAAAAGATCAGCTGTTGATGATGTTTATATCGAAGTTATAAAGATCAGGTCGATAGTGATATAACGACCAAGTACATCTTATGATGTTCTTTGGGTCAACTAAGTAGCCATTAAAAGACCTAAATTCCCACAACAGTAGAATCCAGATAAAGCATGTAGTAGAGTAGTTAGGTTGTCTAATAGGTCAATTAGAGACTGTAATTACAAGACAGCAGTTGTTGCCATTTTTGGTTAGCTTGCAGAGGTTCAAAGAAAGAAATTGCATGTGCAGTACCTTCTCTAGACAGTAGCTCAACCGAAACTCTCCAACAATTATTTGCTTCTCTAATTCATCTTCAACAGATAGATTGAGGAAGAGTAAAGAAGAGAAGATCATGGAGAACCTTGAGAGAGAGTGCAGTACACAAGATCAAGAAGCTTGCCTTCTCTTGTTCTTAGCTATAAGCTCTCTATCGTACTGTTTTGATATTTATGTTATTTGGCAATTGTGAAAGGAATGAGTGTACAAGTATAAGAGTATTAGCTAAGTCCAGATAGTAGTATTTATCATGTAAAGGATCAGTGCTAGCCATTTGTAACTTTCCAAACATATTGTTAGTAGGGTTTATCCCATTTTAAGGCTATTAGTCTGAAGAATGAACGTAGGTTCATGGATAAAGCCGAACCATTATAATTCTCTATATCCCACTATTTACATTCCATTTATATACATTGACATACAACTAGTTAGTATTTTTTTTAAACATTAGATTGATCTAATCTTTATTTAGCGATTAGCTAATTTCCATAAAAGATCATTAAAGTTCGAAAACAACTTATTTACCCCCTCTAGGTTATATTGTTAGCCGCCAACAATTGGTATCAAAGTTCTGTTACTTGATATTTGAAGTGTATTTCTTCTAGGTATAAATATATTTATTATGGCTAACCTAGGCAGCTTATCGTTCAAGCTCTCAACAAGCCACCGTATTTTGACGGAAGCAATTATGACTATTGGAAGTAAAGAATGAAGTCATACATCAAAGTCGCGTACCTAGATATGTCGGATGTAATTGCCAATGGCACAGATGTACCAATTCTTGCACAAGCTCTTGCTCAACAAGATTGTTAAGAAGTTGCAACTGTCAATAACATAGAAGAAACTCGAAAAAGAGCTGTTCTTAATGCTAAAACTAAACACCACATGCATTGTGCACTATCACCATTTGAGTTTGACAGGATTTCTGTCACGCCTCGATCCTCTGAGCACGCGCCCAGCCCTTTTTGGTCGATTAAATAGCGACGTCCTAAAACGCATCGCCGACCCATTCATTTTAATATACATGTGGAAGCATATAAATAATCCCTAGATAATAAAACAATGGGATAGGAAAGTAGGACCAATTTTTCACAAAATACCTTTTTATAAACACACAGGTCTATACACCAAGGTTTACAAAAGGGATCGGCTCCCAACAAAAGATAATTGTCCTACGACTAGCTAGCTGGACAAGATCGCCAATTCTTTGGGCTTCACCTCTTAAACTCTGGGGCTTCCGGTCCTTCACCAACACCATCTAACGACCTGAAAATGGTTATACAATAACTAGTGAGACAATGTCTCAGCGAGCTCTACCCCCTAAGACTCGATTATGAAGAATATACGCCCTAAGGACTACCTAAGCACAATTAGGCGTTAGAGGACTTACCTTGGCCTCAGTTTGTTCCTACAAGTCAGCTCAATTCATCAAATCATTGAATCACATTAAATCCACACTCAGATCGAATTATCGATCAATCGACCTAGTCGATTACATGTCATCACGACAATTTCTTGGTCGGCCCATTCAATACTATCTATAAGTCCAACCATATTAGGACTGCTCGCTCTAAGCTGATAAATAGATAGTATAGCTCGCGCTAAGCTGATAAATAGTGTACTGCTCTCACTAAGCTAACATATCGCACCATTGGGTTGATATAGCACACTAATAATGCTCCCTCTAAGCTGATAACATTGCTCTCACTAAGCTGATAAGGTATACTAGTCTCGCTAAGCTGACATATCAGAGCTTGTAGGTTGATATAGTATACCGGTATACTGCTCGCAATCTAAGCTAACATATTGCTCACAGGCCAATATAGTATACCATCTCGAACTATACAATCAATTCAATTTACCACTTTTATCATACCCGATAAAATACACGTGTGTGGGTACACAGTTTGCCTTAGCCAAAATACCAGATTTTCACTTTTGAACTTCCCACCATTTCATATGGTCCACCAAATATTTTTGGCATTGTAAACCGATGCTCGGTTAGTTTCCAATTTATTACTGAAAATAATTAATTTTTGGAATAAATTCCTAAATCACAATTACACCAATCAACACAAATTTGGGCTCAATTAAATAAACAAATCACATCATTGCAATCAGCATAAAATTCCGGTCACTGGTTATCCCAGTCTAACTTTCGGAAAATAAATAATTACGGAAATTATTTAAATAATGCCAATAAATACCAAAAAGGCATACTTAGGCCCGTAAAGCCTAATTATATGCGGAACGGGCCCGAAAAAATTTCGAGACTTGTTAAATAAATATTATAACATATTTACTTGCTAATTACACAAAACTAACCACCTAACATGCATAGGTAATTAACTAATTCGCTAAACCGTTCTAATTATCCACTAAACCAATCTTAATCTAAACTAATCAACCAATAAGTGTCATTAACCTACTAAGTGAGGATTAGTGAGTTAAACTCACTTGTTAATTGATCCACTCGGATCGATTCGACGGGGACGCGGCGAGGCTCGATCTTCTTCAAAGCGGGCTTGCCTTTCGAGGTCGGGAAAGCCCTCAAAACGAGCCAAAAAATACTGCAAACCCTATGCTGGCTTGCTCTCTATTTTGGGCTGATCTTGGGATCAAGAAAGGCTGCTCAACAATCGGGAGGGACGGAAACAGCAAGGCTGAATTGGCGGTGACTACAGCGAGCCCGAAGGACGAAAGCGGCGATGTACGGCGGCGGACGGTGATCCGACGGCTAGGGAAGAAACTCAGGGACACTGTTGGGGTACGGGGACGTCCAAGGAATGGCAGAGGACGGTGATGCGGCTGGGTGAGGCGAGACGGCGCGTGCCCGGGGCGAGGATGGTGAACGGTGACTTGCGGTGTCGACGATGTTGAAGGAAGGAGGAGGGGTGGTTGTCTTTGCTGGTTCTGGAATTTTTGAGTTGAAGACAGCAAGTAGAGGGAGAGAAGAAGGGGGGTCAACGGCCTTGAGGAGGGAAGGAGAGGACCAAAAGCTTGCGGAGGGTCCCTTTGGCCTTCAACCATATCTTCATGTCCCCTTGACCAATTCCCTCCATCACTTGCATCCCTTGGCTGAAAATCAGCCACCACCACTCTTCTAGAAGCTTACTTGAAGTGGTCCATAAGTCATGGATGGGGGCATACGAATTTGCATAGGTTTTCCCTCAATTGGACTTCAAATGGTTCTCAATTCAATCAATTTGGCCTCAATAAAGTTAATCAACACCTCATCAATCAAATTGGTATTTCCTCACCAATTGATCCCACTTGTATCCCAATTTCGCAATTAGAAACGGTCCCTAACATTTTCTGAACAAAAACAGCCCTACGGCAATTTTTTTCCAAAAAGTCTCGGTTTACAGAAAAATCTTCGGAGACTGAGTCGACATTCCTAAAATGATTTGTGACATGACAGAACTTTCAATTTCTGAAATCGGATTTAAATTCGTGGTTAATTTCACTCTGGTGCGTTTTTAGCATGACCTAGGCTACCAAGTAGCTTTTAAAAATTTTTTTAGTGCAAATGATCCGTGGTCGATTTTCTTCGAGCCTCAATGAACCTCTTCGACACATTGGCGACTCTCGGTTGTCGTGAAAATCTCGATGATTCAAATACGGACACAGGATACCAAAACGACAGAAAATTAGTCTAGTGCCGGTCGACGAGAATTTCTTAATTTGGTAAAATCACCCACGTTTAACCACACATCTTAGTCGAACCAACCTATTTCTAATTTCCAATCGACTTATATATGTGCTGTAATGATCTGTGCAGATGAGCACGATCGAGTAGTCGGTTGAACCCTCAAGTCTATTGCATTAAAATCCCTTAATGACTTCCCCAGATAGTCTAGTTATCTCGGGAGTAATTAGCTCTGAGAATAACACTATAGGTGCGTCGATGAAACGCCTGATTAATTCAATTGAAAGCAGAACTGTAAAATCCAGGATGTCACAACTCTTCCCCTCTTATAAAAATTTCATTCTCGAAATTTAAACCATTACAACTTTAAACAAAAAGATGGGGGTACAACTGTCTTATCGACTCTTCGCTCTCCTAGGTTGCTCCTTTAGTGCTATAGTGTTCCCAGACCACTTTAACCAACATGATGGTCTTTGTACACATAATTTGTACCTTTCAATCCACGATTTGAACCGGGCTTTCAATGTTCAACATACGGTCGTCCACGTCCAATTCTTCAAAATTAAGCACGTGGGTCGGGTTAGGCTCATAATTCCTCAACATCGACACATGAAAGACATCATGCACTTGCGCTAGTCTCGGCGGCAACACATGACGATATGCTAGGGTCCCAATTCTCTCAAGAATTTCAAACGAACCTACGTACCTTGGGCTCAATTTTCCCTTCTTGCCAAAGCGCGAAGTTCCTCTCATTGGTGACACCTTCAGAAAAACGTGATCACCAACTTGGAATTCCATAGATCTCTGGCGCTTATGTACGTAACTTTTCTATCGGCTCTGAGCGGTCTTTAATCTTCCTCTTATCATTACAACTGCATCCACTAACTGCCGAACCAAGTCTAGGCCTGTAATCTTTCTTTCCTCGACTTCATCCCAACACACTGGCGTTCTGCACGCTTTGCCATACAACACTTCGAAAGATGCCATTTGAATACTCTGCTGATAACTACTGTTATAGGCAAATTCCACCAAGTGAAGCTGTTCTTCCTAACTTCCCTTGAAATCCAGTATGCAAGCTCGCAACATATCCTCAAGGGTCTGAATTGTCCTCTCAGACTGGCAATCCGTTTGAGGAGGATATGCCGTACTATAATGCAACTTCGTACCTAAGGCACTCTACAAGCTTTTCCAAAAGGTAGCTGTGAATCTCGGGTCTTGATCAGAAGTTATCGTAATCGGCACTCCATGCAGTCGAACTGTTTGGCCCACGTACAACTCAACGTGCCTGTCCAAACTAAGGTCCTTTCGCACTGCAATAAAATGAGCCGACTTTGTCAACCTGTCGACTACTACCCAAATAGAATTATTACCTCTCTAACTTCTTGGTAATCGGGTCGTGAAATCCATCATCATATGCTCCCACTTCCACTCTGGGATCTCGAGAGGTTGCAGAAGTCCTCCCGGCTTACAATGCTGAGCTTTGACCTGTTGACACGTCAGACACTTGGCGACATGCTTGGCGATGTCCGCCTTCATACCAAACCACCAGTAGTGTTTACGCAAATTCTAATACATTTTGGTACTACCAGGATGAATGCTGTAACTACTACGATGAGTTTCTAATAAAATATCCTCTTTAAGCTCCACATCGTCAGGTACAACCAACTGCCCTTGGAACTTCAATGTTCCATCATCGGAAACCTGAAAATCAGCTTACCTTTTGTCGGTATCCTCTTGCAAATCTTCTGAACATCTAGGTCTGTCGGCTGAAGTAGCTTAATCCTTATCTGCACATTCGGCTCAATTCTGAGGGTGGCCATAAGATTCGAAATGTGGCCTACCTCAAACTTAAACATCAAGTCTCGATCTCTCTCGATTAAATTCCACTCTTTAATCAATATGTGAGCGACTGACGACTTCCGACTCAAAGCATCGATGACCTTATTTGCCTTTCCCGGGTGATATAGGATATCACAGTCATAGTCCTTCAGAAGTTCCATCCATCTGCGCTGCCTTATATTGATTTTTGTACATTAATATGTATAAATATGGTATATGTTGATCAAATTTATATTATATTTATGCAGGTAAATATTATTTAATAGATACTGGATATCCAAATTCGACAGGTTATTTGGGACCATACAAAGAAGTTAAATATCATTTGCCAGAATTTCAACAAGGTCCCATCCTTACAAGCTATCAAGAGGTATTCAATCGTGCTCATTCCTCGCTATGATCGGAAATTGAGCGAGCTTTTGGTGTGTTGAAGAAGAAGTGGAAGATCCTAAAGTATATGCCAAATTTCCCCTTTGAAAAGCAAGTAAAAATTATTATAGCAGCAATGACTTTGCATAATTACGTACAACGAAACGCTGCCAATGATAGACATTTTGCAAGAGCAGATTTGGATCCCAATTATGGATATTCAGTTGACCTTCATAATACAAATGAGGGGGCCGGTACTTCAAATGACAATTTATTTTCTGACATGGTGCGTTTACGTGATCAAATAGCAATGAGTTTAGTAAATACTTGAGGATGTTTGTAATTTTCAATGAAAACCTATTTCTTTCTTTGATGCATATGTAACCATGTTTATTATAATGAAATTACTATTTCTTTTTGTTAATATATCTCTTTTATATATTCATCTCAGTGCAAAATATAAAATAAATAAAAAATCATTGAATTTGTTAATATATCTCTTTTATATATACATCTTAGTGCAAAAATATATTAAAAAAAATAGTCATTGAATTTGTTAATATATCTCTTTTATATATACATCTTAGTGCAAAAATATATAAAAAAATCATTATTTTTGTTTTCAAATTTTTAAAAAATAAAAAAATAAAAGCTTAAATTAATCGCGCTAAAGGACTTCCAACAAATATGTGTTTACCAAATAGCATTTTCCCAAAGTTGCTTCTCAAGATGCTTTTCAATTATAGTTTACAAAATAGTTTTTGCATTTCACCAAATGCCTTTAGACCAAAGGCCTTTGAATTTCCTTAAAGGCTTTTTCCAAAAGCAGTTCCCAAACGCACCCTTTGTCAGTGCAGGAAAGTGAACATAGGCTTATCATAAGCGGAACCACTATAATTGTTGTGTGTAATTTTTTCTCTCCCTCAAACTCCCATTTATTTTGTTTGATAGTTTATTGTACACAGTAAAGTCTAATCACTATACAATTCATCTTCAGTCGTTGGTTAATTGCAATATTGAACTCAATTGTTTTAAATTTTGCTTAATCTCTTTTTCACACCCTCTAGGTGATAACTCTAGCCCCAACATCAATAACTCCAAAGTGGTATCACAATGGGCAAAATTCATGATTTTTCATGGTAGACAACTGAAATTTGTGCACACTAGTACAAATTCGAGGGTTTTGATAACATAAAAAAAATTTGAAGTATTGGTGTAGCGGGCGAACTCCCAAGGATTTTAGTGGTGTTTTCCCGTAATAATAAAACATTAAAAACTTAATTAATCAATGACGAAATTGTTAATGACTGATTCTACTCTATCCCTCCACTAATATGTTCTATAATAATGCCGGCTTTTTGAAAAAAAAAATATTTTCATTATCACATACTATATTTACAGGCCTGCCTAATTACATCACTTGATTCCGGTGTGATCCTTTTGACTGAAATAAACTGAAGAGTCAGTCATGCTTAAGCTTGTTCTTCTTCTTTTCTTTTTATTTTTCTTTTATTAGATTACAAGCAGTATGCTCTATACAAATCCGAGGAAGAGGATGTCAACGGAAGGGAAAATTGAGTTACCTTGTATTACGTAAATTTTTTTTGTCAAAGTATTACGTAATTTAATAAAACAAGTAATTGAGCTTCCTTCTATTAAATTATGTAAGGAAAATTGAGCTTCCTTGTTCAAGACAATTGAGCTTCCTGTGTAGAAAAGTTCAGACTGAATCTTCTTTTTGTTTCATGTCAACAGGATTACACCTTAATCAAGATGTAATCAGGCAGGCGTGTACATGTTATTGGAGGGATAGAGTAAATAATCAAGTTGCAAGTTCCTGGTTTTATTGCTAGTTACGTACCTGTGTGGAAAGGTCAACGCGAACCCATAATTGCTATTTTAGTACGGGTGTGACGTAGAGGAAGGGCATCATTTACAGGATAGCTGGGTATCTAAAAGCTTATAAATGGACATGCTTGGAAAAAATTACTAAAATAATTCTAAACTTATTGCAATTTTTCTAATTATGTCTTAATTTTTTTTTTTTTTGCCAATTCAATCATAAACATTTTGCATTTGTGTTAATTCAGCCCGTCTAGCTAATTTTGGCTAGCTGGCACCATCATGGACGCTAGTTGGCACCAACCGTTTGGTCGACACTAATGTGGCAATTTTTAATTTTTTTTTCCTTTTTTGCTTCCTCTTTTTTTGTTCTTCATTTCTTCTTTCCTTCTTTCTCTGGACAATAATCGGTTTGGCCAAAGGCTTGGGCGAGCGAGGTCGACCTCACTCATAGCCCTAGTGAAGCATGACCTTGCCAAATCTAGGCAAAAGCGAGCTTGACCTTGCTAGTGATTGTGAGGCTCGCCCTTGCCATTGCTAGCAAGGTCCCCTAGCCTCTAGCTAGTCACCATGGGCAAGGGGTAGCCTCGCTAGTGCCGGCGAGATTTCCTATTCTCTAGTCGGTCCGTCAACCGACTAGGGAAAGAAGGAAAGGAAAAAAGAAAAAAGAGAGAGAAAAAAGGAAAATATATTAAAAATATTAAAAATTGAGATGCTAGCATCGATCGGTGTCCACATTAACACCGGTCGATCAAAACTAGCTAGATGGACTGAATTGACACAAATGTAGAAGGTTTAACACTGAATTGGCAAAAAAAAAGTGTATGACTAAATTGGAAAAATTATAATAGGTTTAGGACTATTTTGGTAATTTTCCCGATGTGCTTGTACATGCAAGTTGTTATAAAGAGCCCTAGTTGTGAGATAAAATAGAAGATGAGAAAGATGGCTTCTTCTTTTTTGTCGGAGTTGATGAGGATTTTGCTGTGTGCCTTTGTGTTGAGCGTTCATAGCTCTTTTGAGAAGAAGATTCTTGTCCATGGAGCTCAGATTACCGTCCCTGTCAGCTCTCTTTCTGCTTCTGTCAATTGCACAACTTCAACAAACAATGGTCTCTCTCCTCCCCCCCCCCCCCCCCCTCTCCTTTCTCTCCCTCCCCGATTATGTATCTTTGTGCTTATGTGTGTGTAAACGTGGTATTCCGCGGGACTGCTCTGCAAACTTAAAAATGATGAGCGATTGATTTTTGGGTTGTGATCTGTTGAATCTATCAGTATTTATTTAAGGTATACCGCCCACAAGTTCATCCAAACTAATTCTTGTAAGTTGTAACAATGTGTTTGTAGGGGAATGAGTCCGTTTCTTTTTGCTAATATCATTAATTATGATATACTACACACCCTCAGAGCAGATACGTTAATATTTAACAGCCTTGAATTGAGCTGAAAGTCTTTCAAAAGTGGGCAAGACAGAGCTATCAACGAGAAACTAGGGAAAGACCTTAGAAGAGTTGAGCTACGATAAATGCAGGCCTGCATGCTCAGTGAGGGTGAGTTGTACCGAAGTTTAGATAAAAGTGTACTTGTTTATTTCCTCCACTTAACCAATTGGGTTCGAGTTTTTAAAGTTACGTTTGATCATCTGAATTTCTAGATTTAGATATGATAGCAAATGAAATATAGGGAATTTGTTATATCGTATCTACTATTTAGTGAACTACGTAATAAAATTACATATATTTACATCATATCATATGAAATGTTCAGTATAAAGGGCATATCAATATAAATAAATTTAAAAGCTGCACAAACAGATATGGTAAAAATCCTTCACGACATTCTTACCTACTTCAATTTTTTATTTTTTTTTTATGCTGGAGGAACCGCCTCAGCAGATAGTCAAAGCGTAAACCCCCAGGTGCTACGTAAGCAGGAGGACCCACCACCCCTGGCAGCACACTTAAGTCACCAAGTAACTCCGCCAGAGCCTTTGCTTCGCAAAGGCTTCGAACTCCTCACCTCTCTCGCAAAGGTTCACTGAAGCCTACCCAGCGGAGCCACCACGGCTGATGGTTACCTACTTCAATTTTATTTGCATTTTTCTCATTTTTTTCTACTCATTTTGAATTATTTTCTTTTTTATTTCTTTTTTTCCCCTTCCATCATTCTCTAATAGAATTTTATTAAATAGTAAACTATACTAATATACCTAAATACTAAAATACATAAATTATATAATTTATATATTGAATTTATATTATAAATAAAAATAAGATTAAATTAAAAACTAAATTTTTGTTAATTTTTGTTATTTTGAATTTTTATATTAGAATTCAAATATTATTTATATTGAAATATAATTTTTAATTTTAGTGATTTAAGAGGTTTGTTATTAAAAAAAAATAACTTTTCTATTATGAATATTATAAATCTTATGTACCTTAATCTCATTTCTCTCATGGGATAATTTTATTCGGACTGTATTCCTTTTATATCTAACTTTACCCTCTCTTAAGTAGTCATCAAATACGAGACATGATAAATTTTATTTATCTTCAATTTTATTTTAACTACCAAGTGCAATTTACATAGACTCAACTTTTGGCTAAGTTGGGAATGATCATATGTACAAAGCCAATGGCCTGTTCTTTTTCGCTTATAGCAAAGCATAATTTAGAAGGAAGGATAACGATACTGAATCATAAGGTTGGTGGATGAAGAGAGCGTAAAATATAGCATGACCATTCATGAAGCGACGGATAGTTTACTTAATAAAGAGTGTTACACTCCAACCACATTGCAATTAATTAATTAGCTACTCATAAACATAAAATTTGATTGCTTAGATACCATGAGAGCTTTGATGAGTATTTTCAATAGTATGCTGCCAATGATTTCTCATTTCTTGCATCTAACATAGTTCTGCGCGGTAATATAATCTCTTCTTAATGCGTTTGTGACTTCCGTTATTTCTTTCTTAGTGAACTCAACCCTTAAACTAGTTCACAAGTATGGACCATGCTCTCAGCTGTTCGATGGTGGCCCCATCAACCACACACAGCTTCTTCTCGAAGACATGGCAAGGGTGAAATGGATCCAATCCAAGATCTCCAACAGCATCAGTGGCACCAGTGATTTGAAGGAGTCCGACGTTAGCCTCCCAGCGAGTTACGGCCCCTACCGCAGCAGCTATGTGGTGACTATAGGCCTTGGCACGCCGAAGATGGACCTGACCCTCTCGTTCGATACAGGAAGTGCGCTTACTTGGACCCAATGTGAGCCTTGCATCGTGTCTTGCTATAACCAGACCGAGCCAATCTTCAACCCCTCTCAATCGTCGTCCTATGCCAACATATCTTGCTCCGCGCCATCGTGCATTCAGCTTCCTTCTGGCACAGGTAATAATTGACAGGCACGTGTTTCATGTCCAATCAGGTTTTTAATTGGTGGATTACAAAATTAGACATCATCAGCACTTAATAATTAAGAATAATGATCAGTGGTGTCGATGTTTGTAACTTGCCAATTGAAAGCCTTCCTCCATTCTCATAGATGGCGGGAAACATGCCCGGTTAACCATGTTGGCGAGATTTTTATTTAACAGAATAAAGACAAAGAAGACTGCTAGTTGTGAGAGGTTTCTAGAAACACGTTTAGAATCGCTTTGTAAATCAGCTTTAATGATGAGCAGATCAGCTAACTGGCTGCAGCGGATCCACATGCCTCTACGTGGCATCATACGGTGACAAGTCCTTCACGGCTGGGTTCTTTGCCACGGAAACGCTGACCCTAACCCCGACGGATATTATTACCAACTTCGAATTCGGTTGTGGCGAGAACAACCAAGGGACATTCGATGGTATCGCCGGACTCCTTGGGCTCGCCCGAGACCCAGTATCGATCATAGAGCAAAGCGCGACCCAGTATGGCCGATACTTCTCACACTGCATTCCTCGTTCAACTAGCGGCACCGGGTACTTGACTTTTGGAAGGGGCACAGTCACATCTGCCTCGTTGAACTTCACGCCGATGGTGACAATCGCACAGAATCCGCTCTTTTACGGCATCAACATAACAGGAATCAGCGTAGGAGGGAACCCACTTTCCATACCGTCGACTGTGTTTTCCAATGCCGGCGCAATCATAGACTCGGGGACCACGTTTACGTATTTGCCTCCAACTGCGTACACCGCCCTCCAGTCGGCATTCAAAGAGGCAATGGCAAACTACACGAGTGCGCCTCCAGCTTTGCCGTTAGACACTTGCTATGACTTCAGTGTGGTTAGTACCATCACCGTCCCAGCGATCACGTTCTCTTTCGATGGGCCAATTAACGTGGATTTGGATGTGAGCGGGATGTTTTACGTGTTGGATCCGTCGCTAGTTTGTCTAGCATTTGTGGCCAACAACGCAGATTCGGATGGAGTCATCTATGGCAACACACAGCAGAGGACATTTGAGGTGATCTATGATGTGCCCGGAGGAGAAATTGGGTTTGGTGCCCAGGGCTGTTCCTAAGATGGCCATGGTCCCCTCGAGTTGCATTTGAGTTCTCGGAAGGAGAAGGAATCATTCGAGCGTGTGCTTTAGTAGTACTTCGTAGGTTTGAAGAATAATAACGAATGTCGTTCTCCTTGTCACTTCAAGTCGAAACACGCTACGATCGTGATTGTGTGGTATAGTGACTGTTGTGAGTGATTGTTTTCCATCGGAAGGAGATAAATGAAACATCACGTGGATTTTTATGAAATCCACGTAACCCTGTTTAGATGAACATTTGGAAAATCTTAAGTATTCTGTTGCTCTATCATTTGAAGTAGAATTTTCGCGATTAGGAATGCCTGATCTTCGGGATTTTCTTCTTCTTTGGCGTGGGGGACTGTGCTGGAAATCTTCGAAGGAGACCGGTGGGCGAAATAATCCCTTTTGCGAGGTGGCGATTGCATTACCGTGGGCCCTCCTAATTCTACCGATTACAACTTGATTTTCCTACTTAATTATTAATCTTATATTAGATTTATGAATTGCCACTAACATATTCTGTCAATTAAGAGCCAAGCCAGAAGCTCGCCTTAATATGTACAAGAGATTTGGCTCTGATAACTTGGTTACACTAGATTCATTTCTGTTTTATGTACCTTTTTCTCTTTTAAAAAAACTGGCATGGACAGGAGTTTTTAGAAAATCTGCCATGTCATATTATAATTTTAATTATAAATATCACATGATCAATTTGACCAGAATTTCTCACGTTGGCACTTAACTAATCTTTTTTCTTCAATTTGACAATTAAGTGAACCTGTGAAAATTTTGACACCAACGTAAGCTCCCTACGCAACTTTTGGCACTTATAATATACTTATCCCCACTTTTACCCGTTAGGCCCATTGATTTTGACTTCATGTTGCTTAATGGAATGCAAGTCAAAAACCTCACCCTGGCAATTCGACATATTATTCCACATCAAGGTATGTGGACGATTCCTCCACCAAAGGCTTCTTTGTGATAGAAACACTGACCTTATCACCAACCAACACTATCGCCTGTTTTGAGTCTTGGTGCAATCAAAACAACAACGGGTTCGAGGAAGAAAGTATTAATAAATAAAACCATGTGAAAAATACAAAAAAAAATGAAAATTTTAAAATTAATATTAAGATGATGATAATAGGAGATCTTAATTCGGTCTTAGTCCATTTCGCATTCAGCCCACGTCAAAACACATAATTTTAGCACTAAAAACCTAAGAACTTAGCCCGACCAAAAATCAATTGAGCCCAGAAAGAAAAAGGCCCATAGCAATGAAAGCCCATTAACCCCTCTTCCCCAGCCTGTGTGGCTCAACTCCTCTCGGCTCTGGAGCAAGACAAACGATGAATGCGTGTGTTGATGCGATACAATCCTCCACTAATAACTGCCCACCAAATTTGGAGGTTCTTTTCTTATTCTTTTTTCCCTGCACTGACAGCTATTTCTAATTCAGCAAAAGGAAGATCTAAGTCTTGTTCCTCTGTTTTTCTTTTCTCCCTCCAATAATAACCACTCGTTGAAATTCAGAAAAAAGGAGGATCATGTCTTCCAAGTTAGACTATATAAGGAGGAGCGCGCTCCTCGCTTAAAGAACAATGGCTTTGGTGCTCTCTGTGATCATGGATTCCAATTGGATTTTCAGCAGTGATTGGCAAATCATAGTAATTCTTCTAATGGCATGCTTAATCCCAATATTCATCATCAAATCCCTCAAACCCTCAAGATTGTGGGTTAGCGTCAATCTTCCTATCGGACTGAGCCTCAGCCTCAGTTTTCCATTCCTCGAGAAGGCGTTCTCTAAGGGAGCCAACTAGATGGTTAGTAAATTATTTGTATTTTCTTAATTCTTTGAATTTTCAAATTGATCTTTTTTCTTGTATAGGAGGAATAGAAGAAGCAGGTGGTGCGGAAGATGGAAATTTGCCTTGGACTTTTACCTGTTAGGAGATTTTATTCATGTTGATTTTAATTTCATGTTGCTCTATGGAATGTAGGTCAACAAACTCGCCCCAGCCATTGGACATGTTAATCCACATCAACATACATGGATGAGTCCTGCACCAAAGGCTTCTTTGCAACAGAAACAGTGACCTTATCACCAACCTACGCAATCACCAATTTCAAATTCAGGTGCGGTCAGAACAACAAAGGGTCCGACGAAGAATATGCCGGAATGCTAAGGCTTGCCTAGGACTGGATTTCATTCTTAGGAAGAAGCGTGACCAGTTACGGCCATATTTCACATATTGCCTCCCCACTTCAATGAGGGTATCAAATAACAACACTATTTTCACATGTCATAGCCGGACTTCATTTATGTATGAAAGTATAAATTCAAATGAAATATCAGTCGATATGACATATCCTAAGTGAACTATGGTGCGCCCTTCTCGTGTAACTTTGTCAACACCTTTTTTTTTTTATTTTAACTTTAAATGAAATCAATAATTCGAGCAAAATTGCCATTTAGGTAGTTTTTATTAAAAATATGAATAAAGAAAACCATGTGAAAAACACGAAAAAATTAAAAATTAAAAATTAATATTAAGATGATGGTAATAGGAGGTATTAATTCAGGCTAGTCCATTTCACAGTCCTAGCGCATAATTTTGGCCCAACAGACCTAAGAAATTTAGCCCATTCGGATGAAAAATCAATTGAGCCTAGAAAGGAAAAAGCCTTTTTCAAATGAAAAGCGATGAAAGTCCACCCTCTCCCCTAACTTGTCTGTCACAAACCTCTGGGCTCTGCAGCCTGACAAATGATGAATGCTTGTGTTAATGCAGTACAATCCTCCGCTATTAACTACTCATTAAATTTGGAGGTTCTTTTGTTTTTATTTTTTCCCTTCACTAATATCTATTTCCAATTGGTTAAAGGAAGATCTAAGTCTCCTTCTTTTGTTTTCATTTTTTCCCCTCCACTAAAATTCAAACAAAAGGAGGATCATGTTTTTCAAATCAAATCTATATAAGGAGGAGAGTTATCTTTACTTAAGGAACATTTGCTTTCAAGCACTATGTGAAAATGGATTCAATGATGGATTCCAGTTGAATTTCTAGCAATGATTTGGAAAATCATAATAGTTCTTCTTTTGGTGTGCTTAATCCTAACATCAATCATCAAATGCCTCAAACCCTCAAAATTGAAGGTTTACCAAACTGAACCTCAATCTATGTTTTCCTTTCCTTGAGAAGGTCTTTTCTTAGGTGGCCAACCAAATGGTTAGTAAATTATTTTTAATTATTTTTAATTCTTTGAATTTTTAGTTAAATCTTTTTTTTTCTATTTTAGGAGTAGCAGAAGAAGAAGGTGGTGCGGAAGGTGGAAATTTGTCTTGAAGGCCAAGGCTTCAAGGCTATCATAAAGTTTTGTAATTTGTAATATTAGCATTCCTAATGTTTTAGTCATACAAATTCCACACTCTTCTCCACTATTTGTGACTTCTCAACTATTAGAACCTAAGTTGATTGGCTAGCTAACCTAATTAGAACTAAGCTATTCTAGGCAAAACTATTCTAACGGTCACTTTGGATGGTCAATGAACCACATCGACCATCAAACATCTTGGACTCTTATGTTCCACTTCGACCGGTGGAGCGAAGCCATTGGAAAACCTTCCGGAAGACGGCACTTGACATGGAGGGAATCTAGCTCCCCATAACAAATGGGATAGGGAGGTGTCCGCATTGGGAAAAGGGGATTCGTTCATCAAGGGATGTAGACAGAAAAGGCGAGAGACACCATAAAATGCGAGACCGAGAGAGAGCGTTTCGAGAGGAGGTGGCATCTTCCGTTTCATCGTGAGACTCTATTCATCATTTATAGACCTTGTTCATTGATCGAAAGGCCTTCAAAATGATCAAATACTCATTCCGTTCGCAGTGAACTCAACCTTGAAGCTAGTTCACAAGCACGGTCCAAGCCCTCCACTTTTCTAGTGCAGACCCATGAACCACACCCAATTTCTTGCTCAAAGACATTGCGAGAGTGAAGTTAATGAGATCCAGATTCTATGGGCCACCGCCCCCAATAGTTAATGACTAGCCGTCAACATCAAGGCCAAGCATGGTTTCCTTCCAGTGAGAGCTACTTGGTGACAATAGGCCTTGGCAAGCCGAAGAATAGCCTTACTGTCATGTTCGATACAGGATGTGTGCTCCCATGGATCCAATGCAAGCCATGTGCAGTGTCTTGCTATGAGTAGAACGAGCCAATTTTCGACTCCTGCCAATGTGAAGCCTCGAATTTCGCCTAGCTAATTAATTAGTTGAGACGAATTTTATTAGTATAGATGATTTGATTTAATAGATGAACTTAGGACCCAAGGCAATTAAATTATGCCTTATATGATTATTATATGTACCTAGGTCTAACTATAGTACCTAATCTAATCTCTAATATGCATGGAATGACATGGTCAGCCACCTAGGCCTTATTTCCATGATATTAGGACATATTTACTTATTAAATTTGATTTTGCTGCCCCAACCAATCCCAAGCCATGCATAATGGCTAATATTGCAAAAAAAAAAAAAAAGAAGACCTAAATAGCCTAAATTAGATGCCTTGATGGAGGCTCTCTCTCTTGTCCATTAGAATTTCATGCCACAAGAGTCTTGCACAAGTCATATCTCCCCCTCATCTTTTTCCCTAAGTCAGCAGCCCCCTCTTCCTCTTCTTCTTCTTCATTTTTCTTCTCTCTCTCTCTCTAAAGCAAGCTCCCTCTCCCTCTTTCTCATTCCTTTCTTTTCAGCAAGATTAACTAGCACACTCAAGACATCCTTAAGCTCATCGTGGACCTAGAAGGAGGAAATTGAAGTGTAGGATCATCGAGACAAGGAGAAACGGCATTTTCCTAATCCATGTGATCTTTTTTAGGCTTAGTTTTGTAGAATAGGGAGGATTGTACTGTTCTTAGTGTTTGGTTGTGCTTAAAGCTTTGCATGTGTGCTGTGATGATGAAAGATGGTTGTTGAGATGCTACAGTGGTGGGATTCAAAGAAAAGATGGACATGCATGTTGGGTTTGAAGCTCGAATTGTGTTGCATGTGAATTTGGCACTCGTGCTTAGCTTGTAGGAGCTTTTCTATGATCTATGATTGAAAATATATCTTGCATGTGGTCTAATATGTCTGTTTTTAGTGTATTCTTAGGTTGTGAACTTGTGTGGTTTGAATTTACAATCAATATAGACCTTTAATGTGGATTTCTAGAAACTGGAATTGCTAGACCTCTTTGGCTTGTTAATTTTGTGGAGTTTCTTGTGGCTTGAATTTGAGGAGACTTTCTTCATGAAATTGTACAAGACATCTTGAAGTATAACATACTTTAATTTTGGAATTTTCTGAGGTGATATGGATGGTACGATGGACTTCTCCTTTACCGTGTTTGACCTATTCAGTGCAATAGGAACAGTGACTCGATTGTCTTCCTGAATTTTTGTAAATTTTATTTTCAAATTTTGGACTTAATTCCTTCCTAAAAGTTGTGGAGGACATCATGATTTATAATATATCCAAAATTATAGATGTTCTGATATGTTTAAGGCTGCAAAATAAGCATAATTCGAGGACTGCTTACTCTATTCCAACGTACTAGATTTTTCATAAATTTGTGCAATAATTTGCTCTTTATACAAATTGTTTTGGACATAGTCTCCTCTTGAAAAATGTTTGTTAATGTCTTCTCTATAACATATTAAAATATTATATATATTTTTTAACATTTACTATGGTTTTGGCGTCTATTTCCGCGACTGTGCAATTCTGGTCTATTCGACCTTTGGTCCAAATTTTTGTTAAATTCTATAAGAAGATGATGGAATCTTGAATTATGGTCTACTGATGATAGAAATTACATTCATTAGGCTACCCACTGGTGTATATTTGGTTTTAATCTAATACCATTTGCTTGTAGAAATAAAGCTAAAAACATGAGGGCAGAATCTAGATATTTCTGTATGCTATGTTTTGAGTGTGCTCTTATGTCAATAATTGGTTGTGGCGACTTGCTACTCTTCTTGGTGTCACATGCCTCGCATAGGGTACAATTTATGATGTATGTTTGCCATATCATTGCATGTGTGTGATGTGCTTGTGTCACCCACTAAGAGTTCCTTGGTCATGGAACTACTCATGTGGCGCCTAACGAGCAAAATTCATCAGGCCAGCCCTTGTTCCACAATTGTTCCAGAGAACAAACAACAAATAGCTTCCTTATATGAGATCGCACCACATTCAGCTTAGGTCGGGCGTCTAGTCTATCGAGCGAGATAACAGATCTCTTTTAGGCTCAACCACTGATTTCGGCCTACCATGGCCTCATCAGGAGAGCGACATCAACTCCTAACCAGTTTATGCACGAGAAGCCAACCCCAACCCCGCCTTCAAAACTCATAAGTAATATAATCATTGTATTCTAGAACTCCTAGCACCAACCGTCCTAACACTACTCCCACAAACCAGTTGTGTTCGTCCCATCTGCATCCTCACTCATCACTCAATAACCTCAAGCACCACTCACAAGTGTCACAAGTACGGGAAGATTCATGGACCGTGACATTCTCCCCCACTCAATTCCATAACGCCCTCATTGCAGTCCGCTTTGTCGCTTCCTTACGCCCCTTAACCATTAATGCGCCACTTTTGGGATCTCACATCGAATGGTCACCCTCACCCAACAAAACATGTTTTGCTCCATTAGTAGCCTCTTTTGATCTCAACTGTTCAAGGCCCTTTTCGGTCGCCAACGCTTTCTTTGGCAAGTGTGGCATTTCTCGCCAATTGCATCTTTTGGCAGCACCATTTTTGTCTACTAAGCATTTTGATCCCAGCAAACCAAATGGAAGTTCTTTCCTTGTTGAAAACATAGCAGTAGACCTCTTCTTTGGATTCACCAATCAATTTAGGAACGTTATCCCCATTCAGCGAGGATTTGGTTCTTCTCCAACTCCACCCACTTAGAGAGGAACCGAATATTCTTAGTGCCTCCATTGTCATCCTAGAAGTTAGTTGAGAGCCGCGCTTTGTATGAACACATTTTGTCCCAGCGGTTCACTCTCCACCCTTGTAGGACTGGGTAGACCACTAGTACTTTCCTGTTCAACCCACACCAAAGCGAGGAGTCCGATTCTCCGACTCACCTACTTACTGGAGGGATTCCTACTTTGATACCAAATTGTCACGGGTTGAGAGTTCCTTAGCCGCGAAATGACCTATGTGGCACGTAGAAAGCAGAATTCACCAGGCTAGCCCTCATCCATAGTTGTTCCAGAGAACAAACGACGAATAGCTTCTTTATATGAGATCGCACCACACCCAACTTAACTCAAGCATCTAGTCTATCGAGCGAGATAGCAAATCTCTTTTAGGCTCAACACTTGGTTTCGGCTTGTCATAGCCTCACCAAGAGAGCAGCATCAGCTCTCGACCAGTTTATGTACAGGAGGTCAACTTCACCTTCAAAGCTCATAAGTAATATAATCATTTTATCCTAGAATTCCTAACACCAATCATCCCGACATAAATCATCCCGACATCACTCCCACAAACTAGTTGTATTTGTCCAATTTGTATCGTCACTCTTCACTTGAAAATCTTAGCACCACTCACAAGTGTCACGAGTACAGGAGGATTCACGGACCCTAACACTTGCAATGCATAAGATGGGATTGATATATGTGATGCCCAAGGCTGATGGACCTTGGATGCTCGATGATGGCATGTAGTGGATGTCAAAGGTGAATGCCTTGGCTGACAACCAAGATGCCTCAATAGTTTTTAGAGATGCCCGAGCTGGTGACTCTTGGAAGTTTGAGGCAAATGCCTTGACTAACAACCAAGATGCCAAGAGTAAGGGTGCCTACGATAGAGGAACTGTGGATGCTTAGTTAGTGAACTAGAAGTCACCACTAGAGCCGCCTACATGAACTAGTAGAGCAATTGAAATGGGGTTGAACCCCAGTGGCATTGTGCATGATAAATGGGCATTGTGACACATCCATTGCATAGTAATGTGACCCACATGATTGAACATGACATGTGTTGCATTAAATGCATGCTGGCACTACTTGTGTGATGGAAAATGGCTTGAGTCATATCGTGTGCTCATACTTGTGTGCTTGCTTGCTTGGATATTAGTTGTGTCCTAAGAATCAAGAGTCAATTAAATCGAATAGTTTATAAGTTTACTATTTCTTCTACTAAGCGTTAGCTCACTCCTTTTGTTACTTTACCATATTGTTAGCTATGTTGCCAATCACCGCGTCCCCCATTTCCCAATACAGTGCTCTCATGGTATTAGAGGGTGAACATCATGAGTTCACCGACCTGATTTTCCAAGCACCATGTTTGTACAATACACAGCTGTGTTGTTGGTAAATATCGTATAGCCCGACTTGATCTCTTACCATTTCGTGGCCGTATTCGTGATGATGAATGGCTGCTTGATAGGGCTGGTCCCATTTCCTCATGCCCCTGATGCAAGTAGCAGGAGGGATGCGGAGGACTAGATGCCAGTGTATGTTGCAACAGAAACGGTGGAGGGGTCATGCTTGTTGTTTGACACTATCAAAACTTTTTAGGGACTTAGGATTGTGTAGTCGAGTTGGATGGATGGTAGTAAGGAGTTCGTCGGGGCAGGGTTAGGGAGATAGGCACTTTTTGGAGTTCTCCCAATTAGGTTCTTTCTTTTGATGTACTTCCCATCGCTCAATGTAAATATGAATATGTAAATAATGAAAGCATGATTCCCCCTACTATTGATACTTTTGTGGTGTGTGTATAATTCATGTTAGAAATGCTAACCTTTAGGAAGGACTTCTGCTTGCGAAATAACTAAAAGTAATCTCTAGTAAGGATTAGTGAAGTGATAGAGTGGGATGTCACACTTAGTCTTTGTCTTGTGCCAACATCTCCAACTCTCCTACATCTTATTCTGAGCTTCTTTCTTGTACTAGTTATTAATCACACCTCACTTTTAATTTAAGGTACTCAATTTTATGTCTTTTACCAGTCATAAAAAAAATTTTCTATGTTGATTCTAATTTCATGTTGCTCAATGGTATCAAAAACCTCCCCTAGCAATTCAACACGGTATTCCACATCGAGGTATATGGACGAGTCCTACATCGAAGGCTTCTTTGCAATCGAAACAGTGACCTTATCACCAACCAAGGCAACGCTTGTTTTGAGTCCTCATGTGGTCAAAACAAAAAAAGGGTTCAAGGAAGAATATGCCGAAATGTTGAGGCTTGCCTAGGACCGGACTTCATTCTTAGAACAAAGCATGGCCAAATACGGCCAAATTTCACATATTGCCTCCCCTCTTCGATGAGGTTAACAACCGAATTATGATTACTAACACATTCAGTATTCAACGTAAAACACATGTTTACTCATTTTAAGGTTGCTTTATAGAGGAAATATAGTTGCGGACCTATAAAATCCAATTATAAAATTGGATCGTAAAATAGTACGAAGTCTACAAACTATTAACAATAAGTTGGAAAGATGTTACTCTTAATAATAACTTAATACACAAAACATATATTAAGTACTCATAAGACACATGGATAATGATGTTTCTGCCAAGTAAACACCATAATTTTATGACCTGAACCAATTATTTTAGAGTTCCGCATCCCATATTTTAGGTTAAAAACTGGCATATTATACCAAAAACCCAAGTGAACTTAGGAAAATTGGCACCACAAGTACATAAACTTTTGTTCATTCTACAATTGAATACCTAAACTTTTTTTTTTTTGGTTAATACCCTAAAAAACCTCAAACTGGTACACATGTGACAAATTTATCCAAACTATTTTTTTTTATTACCAAAAACCCCAAACTGATATACCTTTGACAAATTTACCCAAAATTGGTACACTTGTGACAAATTTACCCTCTGTTAGTTTTCGTTAAATTTTACTGTCAAATTATTAAATTAAATGTCACATGACAGTTGACTGGTATATCAATTTGGGATTTTACGCTTCGTTTGTCACAATTTACAATTTTTGTGATTTTTTTGTGGTATTAATCCAATTTAGCGAAGGGTATATTTGTCACAAATTTATCAGTTTAGAGTTTTTTGCGGTCGAATAAATTAGTTTGGGGTAAATTTTTCATAAATGTACCAATTTATGGTTTTTTATGGTTAGTCGGAGTAAATTTGTCACAGTTTGGGGTTTTTTATAATAAAAAAAAATAGTTTTGAGTAAATTTGTCACAGGTATACCAGTTTAGGGTTTTTTAGGCTATTAACCCTTTTTTTTAATCAAGCATCCCAGTTTTAAATTATGGCTCAATACGAGGCCACCAATAAATAAATTGCCATGTTATTTGATTTTGTTGACATGGCTTGCTCACTTGGCACGAGAAGCACAATCGATAACATGGCTCGTTTAATTAGCAAAACTTGTACCACATTTATTTATAGGTTGGTGATTTAGGGAGAGAGCACCGATTTGGAGGATCTTAGCCATTTAACATGACTTTGCTTACATGGCATCATTTTAAGAGGCCAGGTGTTAATAATGTTATATCCAAGTTAGCATTTTCCAGCTACATTTCTAATGGAAGCCTGACATAGATGCTCATTTGAAAAGTTGAGGTAGTCCATCGAAATAATAATGAAAGCATTACATTATAAAACTGACAAAATTCAAGCACTTGCAATGTCGTTGCCCTTTGAATATGATAAAAAGAAAAAAAAAAAAGGTGTAATCAACATTTTCATCAAATTCTAGCTCTATGGTTGGACCACACTCATCATGTCCACCATTGGCATAAGTCTATCACTAAGCCGTGCCCAAAAAAGTCAAGTAAGTCTATCATTTAGCTGAGCTTCGGAGGCCTTTGCTACTTAATTTGACTCAAGTATTCTCTTTTTTCGGACTAAATGTAAAATGGGGTAAAAGAATGGTAAAATCGCAATGATTTTTCAATTTGACACAATTATGTCAAACTTAAGACTATGACGTGATGAAAATCATTCGTAAGATCATGAAATTTCATTTGATTTAAATCTACATTCTACCAAGATTTTATCAATATTAGATTTCAACCTAAATTGTGATCATTCAATGGGTTTAAGATTGTAATATCTTGAGGTTTTAATCAGGGAGAATCATAAATCCATATTTAAGCGTTGACTTAAATGTTACAATTTTACAAATTACCCTACGTTGGTACCGTGCAAATATGATTTAAAGCCTAATACTCATCCTATGCTTACTGGATTCGAAATTTTAGAACTCAAAACCTACCACACGATCACTGATATCCATCTTTAAAGCTATCCTGTCATGTTGGTTCCACAAAGTCTTGTGATTCCACATGTTTTCTTGCACACACTTGCTACCATAATACTCACTAGTCTCGACCATCACCACCATCCCTAGCGTTGGGGAAACTAAACTCTCCGACTCTTCAGCTAGAAGTAAGGATTTCAGGTTGTGAAGAAGCCACAAAACTCAAAAGAGCTTCATCATCATAACAAAGCATTCTCGAATTTGACCTTATGAGTCGATAGCTTAGTTATGTCGAGCAGGCATGTGCAGTGAAAAAATTGACAATTTCACCTAGAGAGATCATCAAAAAGAAGTTTGAGTTCACCCGTTAGCATATTTATGCTTGGATCCATTTTCATTCAAAAATTTAAAGGATTAGATTATGAGTGCACTAGAATATATTAATTCTTATGTATCTATCGAAAGAAGCTTAAATCTAATTTCAAGAGCCGAGGCACCTTAAAATAGTTTGGACTATTCGTTGTTTTTACAATTTGTTGCTGTACAATTCAAATTGACTCCACAAAAGTCTAAATTAATCACACTGACCAAAAATACTTTCGACCTAATAACCCTAACATATGAAAATATCACTAAGGAAAGATATCAAAATCAGAGTAATTAATGTGATTGATAGTTGCCAAAACTGTTCTCTATTATCAAAAAACTTCAATCAAATAAAATTCAATCGTAAAATCTCTTATTTTTATTAGGGATGCATTCGTTTTACAAAAAATTCAACATTTCAAAAATAATTTTTAAAAAAATAATCATTTGTATCACTTATAAAAATGGACAAATAAAAATATTTTCACTATTCACGGAAATAATTAGGTATAAACTATCGTTTATAATCAAAAGGTTATTTCTTACTAATTTTTCGAAAAATGATCTTTAAATTCTGAGTTTTTCGTACAACCAAAGTTTTTTTTTTATTTTTCCTACAACCAAAGTTGACCGATCGTTTACCGACCCCGGCTTTGAAAAATTCACCAACGAACCGTACATTTCCCCTGGCCAATAATTAACGCCCGTGGGGTGGGGCTCACCGCCCACCTGCATGACCGCCACGTGTACTCGCCCAACCACCCGATAAGGACGACCGGCCGTTTCGAGGGCGTTTGACCGGGTCGGTCTCGGGCTGCGTGGCCTACAAACCAGCGTGACGCGTGCGCACCCCCCGTTTCCGGGCATTTACTATAAACAAACCAACCCCACCCTCCAATTTTTTCAAGCCTTAAATCCCACCTTTTTCGTTTTAATTTGAATTTAATTTAATTACCCATTAACTCTTTCCAAATCCAAAATAATTCGTCGAATTACAGAAAATCCCTGCCAAAAAGTTAATTATCTAAAAGTAATCCGCTTGTAAAAAATTATCTAAAATTGATTTTTCAATTATAAAAAACTACGGATAGGTACATATATAATAAATTTATCAAAAAATTACAAATTGATAAATTTATAATAAACGAAGAGCTTAATCTTAAATTTGTATATCGTTATCTGTGATGTATCATCAAACTTAATAATTCAACGATTAAGTCGATAAATTAACTAAAGATAAATTTATTAATATATATATATTGATTTGTGGTTTTTTTGTGATATTAATCATTAATTTTATTGTTCCGTCCAGAAAATTATTATTTCGAAATTCGAAATTTTTATTTTTGCTTGTATTTTAAAAAAATTACTCTTTTTTTCTTTTCATAAAATTAGAAGGGAATTTGTTTTTGTTTTTTTTTTTCCCCCCCCCTCTCTCTCTCTCTCTCTCTCACCTCCCCGATTGCGTCTAGTCTCAACAAACGACCCCTCGAAAACGAATTCCGCCATTGATTATTTCCATTCTCCTTCTTCTTCCTCCCCTCCTCTCTCTCTCTCTCCTCTCTTTCTCTCTCTAGACACCTTGATGATGGAGGTCTTCTTCTCCCCTCAAATCCAGCGTCGTTTTCTCCATTAACGCCTCTCCCCCCCCCCCCCCGCCTTCGCGAAGGTTCCTTCTCCTCCCCGTCGCGTTTCGCTCTCTTCTCGCACTCTCTTCTGGTAACTCCTTCTCTCTCTAGAACCTTCTCTCTCCTCCTCCTCCTTCCCCTCATCCGTCGATGCCGATCGCCTCGCCGGTCGCCGGTCGACGCGATCCGCGTGCGGGAATCGTGACGGGTTTGGGTCTTGCGCAGGTCGAAGGCCGGAAGGAATCCCCGGGGGATTTCGAGGCGATCTCATGAACGTTAGGGCCGCGGGGCTCCTCGATTGCTGTCGCGATTATCTGCAGATAAGGGATCGCTTGGCCGAGCGCGGGCTGCTTCTGCTTCTTCTGCTGCTGTTGACCTTCTGCGTCTTGATCCGTGGGAGCGCGGAGCTGTTGGATTTTGGGGATCCGAGCGACGGGATGGGTTACCTCAACTCGATTTTGGCGTCTCCGAGCCAGATTCATGCCGACGACGCCCCGGTCAGCGGCGGGGGTCTCAGGTTCGGTCCCCTTATCGCTTGATAGCTAGATCTCGAGCGCTTGGATTCGTGTGTTGTGCCGTTGTGGTGAATCGTGTGTTTGCCTGCTTGTCCTGAATATGGTAAATTCTATGATTTGGGCGGCTAATTTTCGCATGCGGTATCGAAATCGAGACCCCCCGTATCTGTGTCTTTTTGTGTCGATCTCTTCTCTATGCAAATATGAACTTGACATTGCGTATCGGAGGCTCGCGATCTCGGCGAAACGCCTCATGAACCTGTAAATACTTGCGGTTGAATTGGATTTTAAGATCCTCATGGTACGTAGTTTGGTCGTATCGGGGTCTTCTCGTTTAATCAATGGTATCCAACCATTGATTTGCAACTTGCGTAGAGCAATTGGCCGTGTCGTTTACTCTCGAATGGTCGATTTTTCAAAGATGGAAGCTATGTCAAAAGCCTCTTTACCTCATTCAACGTGTCTGTTGGTTTCGAAAGAGAGCTGCTCCACTAATTTTCGTTTATTAAATGCATGTAGCACTCCCTAGTCTTCAGGATGCATTAACGTCTATTGTCTTGTTTTTGGGTTTCGACTTACAATATGGGGAAGATTGCGAGAGTTTCTATCAGCCGAAAAATTAAGAAATCAGCACATATTTCTTGAAGTCCTTTCATTTAGTCCTCCTTGCCCTGTCTCCCAGGTTGATATGCTAACTGTGCAATGGTCACCAGTAGGAAATTGTTGGGCAAAGTGTGATAGATGGTTTATAGTGGACCTTGTAGAGCTTCTTCTCGTTTAATCCTGAGATGTTCCAGAATATCTAGAAAATCACCAAGCTTCTAGCTTGTCCATGACCAACCTGGACCTATCAAAAGCTTCTCTACCACACTCTGCAGGGTTCTGGATTGTTCTCATGATTTAATTCAGAGCTCTGACCTAAATTTTTTACAAGTGAGCCACTGCTGTTAATTTCAAGATCTATCGTGTAATTGGAGATTTTGTTTTGTCCAATTCAGAGGGTGAGGCCTGACAACAAGTTTGACAATAGGTTGTCGTATGTGATCTAGTGATTATTGTTTTGACAACATGATCTTATATTGCTGACTTTTATAAATTGTGTCTGCTGCCATAATTGAAAGCTCTTTCAAGGAAACAAGAGCTATATATTTGGTAACCTGCCATAGTAGAAGGTCTTTCAATTAAAAAAGAGCTATATAGGTTGTAACTTACTCGCAAGCCCAACAATCGTGTATTATGGCCTCTCAGTATAAGACAATGGAAGATAGCTCTCTCTCTCTCTCGTTTATGCTATTATTTTGTTGGCAGTGTTATGATTTAGAACCTCTTCTTCTAACTTCGAAAACTGTGAAATTATTACTTTCCATGAATTGAGAAGTCAACCTCTTTCATTGATGAAGAAAGTTATTGTTCAGTAGATCCATTTAGTGCCATCAGACAGCTAAATACACGCTGAAATTAGCATGAACTGTCCATTGTATGGTTGCTGATTTAAAATCACTTCTTCATATATTTTGGAGGAAAGCATCAATTATGTTTGTCAGCCAGTTTTTTCTGACATAAGGTTTTTGTCCATGGAACAGTCAGAATGGGAAATTCAGCTATGGATATGCAAGCTCTCCTGGGAAAAGGGCTTCAATGGAAGATTTCTATGAGACAAGAATAGATGGTGTAGAAGGGGAGATAGTTGGTCTTTTTGGAGTTTTTGATGGTAGCTCTCTCTCTCTCTCTCTCTCTCTCTCTCTGCGCGCACATGTTGGGAGTGTGAGAGTGTGTGGATGTTTGTTTGTGATTTTCAGTTTTAGAAATTAGGCATCCTTATAAATATATACCATGGGAACTCTAGACTCGATATTTGTCAACCATATAGAGAGGCATTCTTTTGCAGTACAGGACACAGTTGCTTAGGGTCATTAATTTCAGTGATCCAACGTAGCTGCGGTCTTCTCTTTTCAAACTGGATTTGATCAGCATTTTACATTGTTGTTAGTTTTTGCGCTATTGTCAATTTCTCTTTTCAAACTGGATTTGATCAGCATTTTACATTGTTGTTAGTTTTTGCCCTATTATCAATTTAGTTATTGTGTACATTTTTCTTCAAAAATTCCATGTAAACTTTTCACCATATGAACGTTTCCTATTAGAGTTTTGATTTGCGTATGTCCCCAGAGGGTTTCATGGGCTGCTAGTTGTCGGATGTGGCTTGATACTGGAGAAAAGCTAAAGCACTTTAGGTTGCCATCTGCTTGTTGCAATACCTGAAGTTGAAGCCCTTCGTGCATGTGCAAGGCTGTTAGGATGAAAGATTTGGTAGGGTAAACTGTGTAAATTCTGCTGAACTGAAGTATCTGATTTAGCTTGGGATGAGATGTCACCTTAAATGGGCTTGTTGTGATGATTCATTGGGTTACCACAATGACATCCCCAAATATGGAGGCAAATTGGCTTCTATAATCTTAATTTGAAAGAAAAATAGCAGGTGCTCTGACTTTTACAAGATGTCAAATTATTGATGTAGCTTGCTAAGGAGGTGGAAGAGGTGGGATGACAGTAATGGTGAGAAATTTGGATGGTGAATAGGGAAGTTGCGAAACTGCCGTTTATGGGAAGGGCTGGGAAAGAAGTTGCTTTTCCTTTTCAATCAAGTGCATTTAAGCCAGTGGCTTGGTGTTATAACAAGGGTGCTGATTATTTGTGGAGGAGAGGCAAAGCTTGATCCAAGAGATGCGGGATGGATCTTTAAAGAATTTGAGGGTGCTTATGGAGTAGGTGTGTTCAACAAATTTAACAAGGCTGGCTGGAAATGTGGAATCACATGGAAATTGAGGTGCAAATTGGCCTCAAATCAGAATATTTGTGTGATAAATAGCATGGGAACACCATTTTGATGACTCTTTACCAGGAGATATGCAATGCAGCTGGAGGGAAAACAGCAATATCTGCTTTTTTGGTACCTTTATGAATGGAAGAATGGTCTTACATGTATGTCAATTCTTTGAAAATTGTCTCGGAGATAGAATCCCTCACAAACATTTTTGATACCCTATGCGGGCAGATAGTGGTGTGGGGTAGTAGTAATGGATCTCATATGTTTGAAAAGCTATCACGGCTGCTTACAGGATGAGGCTGGCCATGCGTGAAGATGAAATTACCCATTGGAGAAGCATTGGTTAGACGAGAGTTTCTCTCTGGTGTTCGTGGCTTTTGACAATCTTGAAAAGAGAAGGAAAATGCTGGTTCGCTTGTGCTTTCTTTGTAAATGGAGAAACAAACAGTCAATAATCCATAGCCATATTGTAACTTTTCTTGTAATGTTTCCCCACCTGCTTTTCGTCTGTGCCTGGAAGACTGTTGAGGGCAGAGCTGTGGGCGTGTAACTAGAGCTTGCGAGGAAGAGAAAATAGTCATCTACATGATTTATTTCTCCAACTTTTGGCTTGTTCAGGAAGAAAAACATGAAACATATGATTTAATCATGGATGCATGGTTTAGGATGTTTTTTCTTTTTTGGCTATATGTGCTCCATTTTTTTTGGAGCATTATGAGAAACGGGACAGCATCCACCTTGGTGTGCTTCTGTGAAATTTTGAGTTCTTATATATTTGTCCTTTCAAATTTAGCAACTTTTGCATTGGGTTATGCTGCGCAATGTTGGGACTGGATTTTTATAGGCAACCCTTTTTTTTGGTCAATATGTAGCAACCCATTTAGTGGGGTAGTATCTATATATATTTTTGTATGTTTGTATGTTTCTTTCATGAAAAAATGGAATTAGGGATGACAATTTTTTTTCCTTAAATTGTTATTTCAGGTCATGGGGGTGCACGAGCTGCTGAATATGTGAAACAAAACCTCTTCAGTAATTTAATCAGGCATCCAAAATTCATCTCTGATACCAAATCTGCTATAGGTTTGTTGCTTCACTGTCAACAAATGGGCTCTTGACATTTCTATTTTATCAATCGGTAAAACAAACTTTGTATAAGAAAGGCCCATGGTGGTTGTGGCACATTTTCGGGATTAAGTTTTCATTATTGTGTATTCTCATTGATTATTGAAATTCATAAATGTTCTTCTCATACTTCTTTATCAACCTATTGCAGCTGATGCATACAACCATACGGACTCTGAGTTTTTGAAATCGGAAAATAATCAGAATAGAGATGCTGGCTCAACTGCTTCCACTGCCATCCTTGTTGGTGATCGGTTGCTTGTTGCCAATGTTGGAGATTCTAGAGCCGTGATATGCAGGGGCGGTGAAGGTAAATATTATCAGTATGGATGCTCAATTTTTGTTCCATTGGAAAGTGAAAACTTGAGGTACTTAGGCAATTTTGATTGTCCACCCATAGGATTTGGGATCTGAAATTGTCGTCCAACAATGGGCATCATCTATCTAAAAGCTTCCTGAAGGAGACTTTTTTTCTTAGGAAGTGGTTGGAGGGGGCTGACTTCAGGGAAAGTTATAGGACAATAAGTAATGTGCAAATCATATGATTTCAAATTTCTCCTACAAATAATCATATCTGGTTGAGATTAAGTTCTTTGTAAATATTCTTTCACTAATCTGATGTTGAAATCAGTGTAGGTTGTCCCTCAGAAAATATTTTAAGGATATTAGGTGAAACCATCTTTTGTGGATCATTTTCTGTAAAAACTACTGGTTGTTAAAATTTCTAAGTGTTACATTTGGCTTTAGCTTCGTGGTTGTTGTTTGATCAAATTATACCTGATATGATGACTTAAGAGAATTAATGGGATCAGATTTATTGGTAGTGAATGCAGATGAAGTGGATCAATTGGTTGCAACCTGCATGTCTTTCCCCTTTTGATCAGTTGATTTATCTATGTAAGTTTGAATGGCAAGTAGGTTTAGCGCAATGGTTGATAGTTAGCCTTTTAGATAAATGGCGTATCTGTGTATAGGTATTGGATATTATTCTTTCCTTGCTCTCTTGGCATGTCTTTTTTCAAAAAACATAAGTCAATCAAGTTGCATCTTATCCCTTTCTTCCTTTATTATTGTGATTTTCCTATCATGGTTTTACGATGACTTTTTTTCACCAATAATTTTATATTCTCTTTTTCCAGCTATTGCTGTTTCTCGAGACCATAAACCGGATCAAACAGATGAGCGTCAACGCATTGAAGAAGCTGGAGGATTTGTTATGTGGGCTGGTAAGATTCTTCATTCATATCATTCCTCAATATTGATTTCAAATGTATGTGAGCACACATTTTAATCTTGTGGGTTCTCTCTGTTTGGATGATCACTGGACTTTCTGCACATAGGTACCTGGAGAGTCGGAGGTGTTCTTGCCGTGTCACGTGCTTTTGGGGATAGGCTTTTGAAGCAGTATGTGGTGGCTGATCCTGAAATTCAGGTCTAGTATAGCTCTTCTATGTGCCTGTGCATTGTTCTTACATCACTTGTGTATTTGTAGATCACGTACAAGAATTCAAACTATGAACTTTTACCAGGGACTCTGGTAGTGTAAATAAATCACATCATAATTAAATCAAAATATTGAAGAGTTATAGTTTTAGTAAGCGCATTACAATCAATTAATGAACAATTTTTCATTTTAAGACGGCTTCTGTCTAATTTCCTTTTTACACTGAAGTGTTTTAATAAAGATTCTTTAACAAAATATCACACTTGATGTCTTATTGAGATATGTTCATACTTTGATTTACACTATTTATCTCAGAGATGATTGAATGAGTGGAACTTGATTTGCTTTTATTGTGGCGGCACTTCTTTGCCTGAGCCTTAGCCTCTTATTGTCCTTTCAAAATTGCAGGAGGAGAAGATTGACAGCTCACTTGAGTTTCTCATTCTTGCTAGTGATGGGCTGTGGGATGTTGTCACAAATGAGGTTGGCATTTCATTTAATTTTCCTTCATATTTTTGTCTCTTGAACTATCACAGCACTGTCCCATATAATTAGATTACATTTGCTTCCTGTTGTTATAGATTGACCTAAGATCTTTTCGGTTCCAGTTGTCATTGGTCACTCTGATATTCTTTATCCACATACATAGAGCCATGGCGATCACATTATAGTTTTAGATGTTTTCTTTGGAATGAACAAATGAGGTTTGCAACTGTACTTTTTACTTCTGTGCTTTAATTTGCGCAGGAAGCTGTTGCAATGATTAAGCCAATCGAAGATGCAGAGGCGGCAGCAAAAAGGCTCATGCAGGAAGCATACCAGAGAGGGAGCGCAGATAACATTACTTGCGTTGTCGTCCGTTTCTTGGCCAATCAGGGGTGTTCCTCTCAAAGCAGCTCTATGTAATCGCTATCCTATGCCGCCACTTGCTCTGCAGAATTTCTTCCCTCTTTGGTAAAAGCTCTGATGCTGAATAAAAGTATGGTCAATTAACTTGACATAGGATTTCTTCGGTAGCGTAATACTAAGGTAAAGATAGAGACCTAAATTGAAACCTTACCAGACTGCTAATGTGCATATCAGCAGCTTCCTAGAATAGAACCACTTGTGGATTTAGTACGTGTACTTTGAGTCTTCTTTAATCTTTAGATAGAAATATTCATGAGTTGGAGCTGTTTATGTCTGTAACTTGTAAATGTGGTTCCAAGTTCAGTCCCTCAATATATATGCTCTTTGTTCTTTCTCCCCATGTATTTTAGTAGAGTCTAAAATGCAAGGTGAGTCTACACCCACTTTTGGAGTTTATGAAGTGTTGGCTGGTCTAATCAGATGCAGTGGATCCTTTTTATCGGCTTTATGCAAAGTCTTTGGGATAACTCTTGTCGCTGAAGTCACTCCAGACGTGTCCAAAATGCAAGGTGTGTCTATACCCACTTTGATAAAAGATGAGTGATGGATTGGATCACTGGCGAAAGAAGTGGTCCAGTCTACTTGTTTATTGGCAAAATCCCATAAAATTATGCATAAAAAAAAAAATTAGTAGGCTATCCATTGAGCATTCGGAAGTCTGGACCGGTATTACGTTCTAATAATGTATTGTAGGTATCCTTGGGACATCCTGGTCCCTCCGTACTTGCTGACTACTAGGGCCTAGGTTTCTCGATTGGACTTCTTCCTTGTCTTGCTCGTTGCAATCGGTAGCTTGAGCCACGTCATCGTAGTGCTGCAGCCGATGACCTCCCGGATTAGCGGGATGTAAGTCAATGGCCAAGAGCTGGTGAGGTCAAAGAATCGACTCCAAAGGTTTTTTTTTTTTTTTAACAGTAAATCGACTCTAAAGTTGGGTGGTTCTGAAGCTGTTTGTTCAAAATAAAGATGTCATCCTTGTCAACTCCATCCCTTCGACTAAAAAGGAAAAAAAAAATCAATTCATCTATTGTGAAAGATTGGTCTTACTTTTCAATTATCTTAAAGAAAATGATTTAATGGCAAAAACACGAGAAGATAAATGATCATCAGAGCGCTAGAAGTTAATGATGAAAATATCAGATTTTATTATTAAATAGCCTCAGAGATATTGTCGAGTGTGGATGAGATTCAGCGTTCACACCAACATATTTTTTGTATGTTCAAAAATCAATTGATCGGTAGATGACGTGGCAAAATTCACATGATTAAAATGATTGGCGTTGTTTTTGACTTTATACATGTGTTTTTAATCGCTGACATTTTACTCTGGTACCATTAGGAGCCATAGTGTTGGAAAAAAAAATTTCAAAATGAATCTTCTGTACTACCAAGGATTCAAAAGGGAAGTCGAATCGTATTCTAAAGCGAACTGCAAAGATCCGTGGGCCATCGTGTCGAGATCTGTAGACGAAGGAAGCTTCATCCGCCAACATTTCTTTGATGAAGTTCGTGTCAAAGAGACTTTGTCGTCGACCTTGAAGAGAGAAATATGCGAGGTACTTTCTCGTTGTAATCTTTGAATTCGAGATGGTGGAGGCCAGGGATGTGAAAGGAGAATGGAATGGATTGCAAACTATATTCATCGATGAGGGGGAAATTGTTAAAGAAGTTTTAAATCTATTACATTTATTGGGATTTATTCATAAATTTTTTATTTATGTCAATTTAATCCTAAATATTTTAACATTTTGACATAATGTCAATTTAGTCTTTCCGGCTAATTTTGGCTGGATATTGCTAACACGAACGTAGGCTAATGTTAACGTAAATAATTTTTAATAATATTTTAATAATTTTTCATATTTCTTTGCAAAGGGGTGGTGGCGCAGTTGACTAGCACGTAGGTCCCATAGCTTCTTGTCCTTCTCTTTCTTTTTCTATTTTCCTTCCCCTTCCTCTAGCTAGTTGCTGGACCCTGGCGACTAGTTAGATGCGAAGGCTAGCGAGAGACCTCGCTGGCCACTATGGAGGTGCGGCATCCTAAAATTTTTGGCAACCTATAGATACTACCCGACCTATAAAAAGGGTAATGGAACTGTTTTGTTTGAACCATGAGAGACCAAGGCCGAGTATCTCAATGGAATTGTATCTTATGTTCTTAGGATTATCAAAGTTGGTGCTATAGGGTAATTTGATAATAAGAATTTTGTTCTTGGCTATGCACCTTATGGATTTAATTTTTATGGATTAATGTTGCAAGTTTTTGGCCATATTATTTTGCAAGTTAGGTATTTATTTAAGTGGAAGATATTAGTAGATTATTAAAGGGGAAGTGGGCCGAAATTCTTAGGCCAAGCCGGCCCAAAAACCCAGCCCACGATCACCCACCTTTCGGCCATTCAAGCCAGGCTCGTGAAGCCCCATTGGGCCGTCGACCAAGGAGGGTTCGGAGGGAGGAGCCGGCCCAAGAGAGGCCCATCCTCTTGCATGGCAAATCCACAAGTGGCTAAAGGGACTAAACAAGTGTCATCTTGCATGTAAACCAATGATTACTAGCTAATGATGAAGGGGAAACCGGATTGATGAGGGAGTTTCGACCGAAGAGAGAGAGGGAGGAGAGAAAGAGAGAAAGGAAAGGAAGAAAGGAAGAGAGAAAGGGGAGACCGAGCGTGCGTGCGAGAGAGGAGGAGGAGGAGACCGGCCACCGTGCGTCCGTCGAGCCGCCTTGCCCCTCCGTTCGTTGCTTGCTGTGTTCGCTTGGACTAGAGGCAAGTAGAGTCCGAAAACCTACCCTTTGCTTGCTGTGATGTGTGTGTAGAAAATGGTGGATTTTGGTTGTGGTGGAAGTGATGAAATTTCGAAGCTTTGGGGAGAAATTTGTTGGCCTAGCATGCTGTTTTCTGGAAAAATCAGTTCGACCCTTCATGAGTTTGTGAGCTGCATGCAACTTTTTAGTTGAAATCTTGTTTCGACCTCTAAATGAAGGTTGTAGAGGACTTCTTGAGGTAAAACATGTCAAAAATTTAGAGGAAATGAACAAGTATAGGTCGGTGAAATCGTTGTCCTTTGAAGAAACTGGATCTGGGAAAATGCTACCTTGACCTAGTATGATTCTGTGATTTTTATAAAATCATCCAGGTGAAATTTGATCTTGTGTCCTTAATTAAAGTTGTAGATGACATTCTGAAGAATAACATACTGAAAATTGAGAAGAAATGGACATGTGTAGGTCAGTGAAGTGAATTTTCTTTGAAAGGAATTAATCTGGAAAAATAGTACCGAGAATAGGGAGAATGAAATCGACTATAGATATTAATATAGAACGAATTTGATTTTGAATTCTTCATGAAACTTTTAATTTTATGTGTTATCTATAACATATAAAAATTTCAGAATTTTCGGAGTTTGTATGAGTATTTAATTGAAATTATTTCTGAAATTGTGCAAACTGTAGTGCTGAAATTTTAGAAGCTGTGATGCATGGACCATACTGATTTGTGTGAGATTCTTTTGGTATGGTGTTCTTCATGAGATATCTTCCTTTAGGTCTCTTCTATAACGTGTCAAATTTTCAGAATTTATTAATACCATTTACTAATTTTTTGAGAGTTTTAACTAAAGGAGTACATTCTGTTTTATCCGAAAATTGCTGCATTCTTTTAAAAAATAAATGAAGTGCTCCATGTGATATAATGCCTTGTGTGATTGATTGTGCTGCATATATGGCGACATTTGGCATGTTATATGACATGAAATCTAGTTGAACCTTTGGTATTGTTGCATCAAATGCCATATTGAAATTGAGATGCATATGTGAATATGAATTGTGATAATAATGAGACCGTTGGACGTGTGAGCTGACGATGCCCCAGGAGTGTCGGGATGCCCGGAGTGTGTGTGCCGGATGCCCGGAGTGTGTGTGCCGGATGTCCTCGGGAGTTTTTCGAGATGCCCAGAGGTGTGTGCCGGAAGCCCTGGAGGTGTGTGCCAGGGGATGCCTCGTGATGCCAGTTGGGGTACGAGATGCCCGGAGTGTGTGTGCCGGATGCCCGGAAGTGTGTGCTGGAGGCTCCTCGCGATGCCAGGTTGGATGCGAGTGATAAATTGTGGGATGCAAACATTGACCCCTAGGAAGAAAAAATGATATGATCTAATTGAAAGATAAAGATCAAAAATTGAATTTGTGCATATGGCATGGGATAAACTTCATAGAATGCAAGCCTTAATTGCATGGTGATATATGCATGGCTACTTGATGATGCATGTACAAGTGCATGGTGGTATATGCACGTTGTATGGTGATATATGAATGGCTGCTTGATGATATATGTATAAGTGCATGGTGGTATATGCACGTTGCATGGTGACATATGTATGGCTGTAAGGTGAGGTATGTTTGAATGCATGAATGATATGTGTTTTGTTCATGATACCTTGATTGTTCTGTTTGACGTATTGTGTAATTTGGTAGATCTTTACTGCTAAATGGTTGTACTCACCCCTTTTGGGGATTAACATTTCAAATTAGAAAGATGCATTTGCTCCCAGTTACGCGTGGTACTTATTACGGATTGCCCTCTGATGTCAAGGTGGAGTGCACGGAGCATTCCTGTGTTAGTGTACCTGGTCTGGTGTATGTTCGAGTTCCTGTCTTGGTGATGTACGATGTGGGGCTGGCTGATGGCCCGATTGTCCAGGAGTTTTTGTCTGTTCATGTCCGGCGTGGTAGAGTGATGCTAGGGATGCTATCGCCGCTGCCACCCGATGCACCGAGTTGGGTGTGATGGCGCGTATGACTGGAGGGAGCTGACACTTTTTGGGAGATAGCCGACGCTTGTTGATGGAGAGGTGTACATGTTTGATGTAGGGTCGAGTTCTCTTTTGAGCTAAAGCCAAGTATAGTTAAAAATATTGGCCTTTTGCTGTACCGACCCGAGATGTCCATCGTGAAAATATAAATAAAAGTGACTCGGCTTTATCGTTTTATATGGTGAATAGTCAGTGTGCATTGCATTATTGTTATTGGAGTAAGGGATGGTGAGACTCGTTTATGCTTCCGTTGATGAGCTGCGTTAGGACCTTAAAAAAAAAAAGAAGAAAGAAATATATATATATTTGCAAACCCCCAAGTTTCATGGACTCGCTGCATTTGGAATAATATCCGAATGGAATGTTATTAGGACAAGTGAGAAGTACCTGTGGCGACCCTAGCAGTTCGGGGGCCGTGTCAAGGGTGCCACGGGAGGTTGAGCCTTGCCTAGCCCCTAGGGAGGCGCGAGACCTCAATAGAGGCCATAAGGGTAGCCTTACGCTTGGCTAGCGAGGGTTGAGCCTCGTCAGCCATGGGCTAGGCTCGACCTCGCCAAATTCGATAAGGGCATGCCTCGGCAAAGGCCACGAGGGCGGCCTCATGCCAAGCTAGGCGAGGCTCGCCCTTACTAGACCGAGCGAGGGTCAACACTCACCTAGCCATGGCGTGGCTTACCATCGCTAGTGGGGGCGAGCCTCACTGGCCTTTGCCTCTAGCCAATCATTGAGGCAATCAATTGGAGGAAGGGAAAGGAAAAATAAAAAAAGTAAAAGGAAAAATAAAATAAATTAATAAAAAATAAAAATTATTAAGATATTATTAAAAGTTATACACTTCAACACTGGCCTATGTGACATGACCGACATCCACGTCAGCAATATCTATCAAAATTAATCAAAATGACTAAATTGGCCCTTGGTAAAAAAGTTATACATTGATACCATTAAAAAATTTAGGATTAAATCGACACCAATGCAATAAGTTTAGGATTTTTTTAACACTTTTTCTTATGCATTTGCAATTACTTCATCAGTTGCTTGCTCATCAACTCCAACTTATATTGATTGCAACATCTAAAGTGGTCATTCCTACCAACCAATTCTTCACATTTTGACACTCAACTGTTAAATTAGTTTGTATCTTCTTGCAAAGAGCACGATGAATTGCAAGATGCTCAATCACCTATTTGATTCAAATTGTACTCTTTTTTTTGTGTCAAAAGAAAGATACCAACCATATATTAAAATAATACTCGAGAGATACATCTAAGGCTTTCAAACCTAGCAATTTCAAATAACTGCAGAACAAATCAAAAGCAAGAAAACAAATAACTTTGCAATTAGAAACACACTTTCATCCCTCAAGAATATATCTAACACCATAACACTGGTGGACAATCACCAAATGTAATGATAAGCACACACTAGATCTCCCATTTTAATTGCAACGACTTACCATACGCATCTAGGTTTAATGTACTCATCACCATCGTCATGCAAAGACACCAATATTAAATGCTGAAAGTACACAAATTAAATACCCGTAAAGAACTCCCCGATCTATATTTAGATCTAGTTCGAAAGGATAAAACTCCCAAAACTTAACCTAAATGCAAATCAGAAGAGGGGAGCAGCCTAATCTCTAAAAGTTATAGTCATGTTATGAACGATTGGACAAATGACCGAACTAGACTTCACATTCACCCAATAGCATTAGCAAAAAATTTATTCACATACAAACTCCAAAAATAGATCACGAGAAAAAAGAAAAACGGAAAGTCTCAAAAGAGGGAAAAGGGGAAACGAGGGAGTGAGAGACAGGTCCCTTAGGGACAGTCCACGGAGAGACAACGGCCTCAAGGGAAAGGAGAGGAAAGCCTAACCTAAGGTTTAAAGAGCAAAAAGTTGATTCAAAACGGACTTTAAAATGGGGAAATTGGCATTATGATTGCCAATTTTTCATTAGGCGCTCACTTTAATGCCAAAGTATTCTAACAAATCACTGAAATATTACATCGGTAAAAAGATAATCACTTAAGTGTGTCTCTTAAGTGTCTCTAATAAAAATTTCGGCAACGTGTCCAATGTGCCTTTTCAAAAAAATAATAATAATAATTGCTTCCTATGTGGATCCAACGTGGACAAAGGATAAGATGATCTGGCTAATGGCCTTATCAATTCACTAATTTTCCCTTTCTTCTTATTCTTTTTCTTCGTCTCTCTCTCTCTCTCTCTCTCTCTCTCTCTCTCTCTCTCTCTCTCTGCGTGTGTTTGTGCGCGCACTGCTTTCACGATGAATAGTGGAAAAGCCACGACGTAGCAGACGAGGTCAAAGAACTATCATTCTTTGTGTACGAGGGTTTGAATTGAGGCTCCGTTGAGGGCTCTGTGGGGTTTGGGAATAGAGATGTTGAGTTTGTGGGAGGAAAAATATCAAAAAAATCCTAAATCTATTATAATGGTATAAATTCAATATTAAATATTTCAATTGGATTAATTTAGTCTTAAATCTTTTCGCATGGATAACAATTCAATCCATTCAGCCACGTCAATGCCGGTTGGTCGATGAACTTTGACGTGGTAATTTTGAATTTTTTTTATTTTATTTTTTGAATTTTTTAACTATTTTTTTCCTTTTCTTCTTTTTTTTTTTCATTTTCCTTTTCTTTTTCCTCTTTTTCCTCCCCTTGCCCTTCTCCAACATTGGCCAGCAAGCCTCCGGAGAGGCTCGCCAACCATTGGGTGAGGTGGCTTCACCAAGATCTGGACGAGGCTAGCCTCGCTGTGGCCTCACTTGCGGCCTTGGGCGAGGCCCGATGGTAAGTGAGGGCCACAACCCGTACTGACGACCAACGAGGGCTTTGCCACCCTCACCTGGTGGCTAGCAAGCCATTGAAGGCTTGCCAACCACTCCCGGAGAAGAATGGCAAGGGAAGAGAAAAAAGAAAGATATAAAAAAGGAAAAAATTAATAAAAATTTTCGAAAAAAATAAAAATATTATTTAAAATTGCCATATCCGCGTTCATCGGCTGACTAGCATCCATGTCAAGCATCGGCTAGCCAAATGTGGCTAGATGGATTTAATTGGGACTAATGTAAAAAAGTTTAAGACTGAATTAATCTAAGTGAAAGATTTAGAATTGAATTGAAATTAATGCCATAAATTTATGACTTTATTGGTACTTTTTTCAGTTTGTAGGTGTTGTGGTGGATAAGTGAGAATCAGACATCAGAGGAGGAGAATCTTCGAAAGCTCAAAGGCATTTGAAATGCAAAATCCAACAGGAAGGAGACGGAGAAATGCCAGCAAGTTAGCTGGTAAGGTGCGCGAGTTGCTTCTGAATTTTGCCTCAGGTCCTCAATTTGGAGGTTGGGATTCGTTAATTTGGTACAAAGATACGGGCCAAACAATGTGGTTCTGCCTTTATTTTGCTGGCTTCACTTTGCAAGCGAGTCACATCAGATCGTTTATTTTAAAACATCACTAGTAGAATTTTTTTGCCACTCAAATGATCAAATCACCAATAGTACTAAAGTTTTGATATTAAAATGAGCGTCGTACAAAAATTATGTCATATGTAATGTACTTTTCTCCTTTAAAATGTGTAGGTAATACAAGATGGAGTCCTCACTTAAGTCCACTTCTTAATTTAGTGATTATGTTTGATGCGTCATGTTCTACTCTCATTAGCGATGGCAAATCTACTATTAACCAAGCTTATGATATAATCATGTCATTTGGGTTCACATTCATTTTACTTCTCAGTAGAGAACTCTGAAAAGACGTGGGAGTTCTCGTCAACCAAGAGATCATATTGCAATGATACACCATTGTCGAAATGACTTGTTCACGACTATTGGGGACTCTTAATTATCAAAAATAAAATAGTGGATTCCAATAAGATGTGTTGGAATTGTTGGTCCTTAGCTTATATTGTTTTTTTCTAAGAGCAATTATACGTAATTTAAAGTTGATGATATTTGAAAACTCGCAAATAAACTTTTATCTCAAGGGGTTTACTTTTTGTAAAAAAAAAAATCAAGAGTTTTACTAAGCAAGAAAAGGCGCGCAGCTAACTTCTCATTACTTTTTTCGTTAACATGTGCAATGCACATTATTTTTAAGGGGCAAAACTTTAATTTCATCTTTTTTAACGAAATCCCTGTTTTACCCTTAATTGCTAAATGATAAATACATACAAATTGGGAAAATATAAATTAATCAAAGGAATAATACAACAAAAAATCTAAACCGAAACACATAACGCATTTACCCCAAACTAATTTTTGTGCACAAAAAATCTCAAACTTGTATACCATTAACACATTTACCTCCAATTAATTCTATCATCATTAGCTTCTATATCGCTAACGTAGAAACACACTTGATAAGAAACTCTTCTAATGTGGATTACATGTGAAAATTCAGCATAAATATCTCTTGGAAACAACTTGTCTTAGAAATTCAATTTTGTCCGATATATTTTAGTCCAATGAGAAAGAGAAGATCTTGGAAGGAGTCACAAAATTTTGGCCCTCTCAGGGCAAGCATTTAGATCGTTCCCAACGCCTCTCTTCGCCAGTTCTGCCATGGAAAATGCTAAGTCCAAAGGATTTTGTTATTGAGCGAAGAGTCTACGAAGCCTTGCAGATCCTTCCTCACCTCATGTCCCTGAGCACCCTCTCGATGGTCACGAACAATAACTCCTCTTCAATTTGTTAATCTCCAGCAATTTTTCTTCCGGACAATAACTCCCTCATGTTATGGAAATATACTAAAATCCCTAATTTCGCCCCTATTTTGTCCTTAAATTTTGGTGATTCAGGAGAGAGAATAAGCAAATTCAATTTTGTTTTGTCCAAGTGCCCAATATGAGTTCATTTTCCTCAGAAATGGCTTCCCCACAACAATGTCGTTTAATGAGCCATTTATGCTCAATTTTCACACCGAATCCACATCAAACAACTTACTTGCCACGTGTATTTCCATGTCAACAATTTATGGAGACATTAGATGAAAGCTAACAAAGGGTAGATCTATTATGAGTATATTAGTTTGAGATTCTTTATAACACGAAAACTAGTCTCAAGTAAATATGTTACGGGTATATCAATTTGGGATTTCTTGTGGTACTATCCCTTAATTAAAGTACTATAGAAAAAATAAATACCATTACTAATATCAAGCAATAAGAATTTTTAAAATTTGATAAATGTACCCACTTTAATAGAACTTAATAAGTTTTTTTTTTTAAGAAAAAGAATAAACACACATTAAATGAAAAGGAAAAAAAGGCTTTAATAACAGAAAGGTCAAACGCCAAAAATGGGTTACTGGTTATTCATATTCAAAGGGTTAGTTCATGTAAAAAATAACTGATTAATAAAACATTGAAATAATAATAAACGTAAATGATGTCTTCAAATTAAAAAAAAAAATTAATCGAAATCCAATGTGGTTTCTCACCTTTTCTTATCGATCAATGATTTTTTGCATTAATTAACAATTTATTAAAAAAACATAATGAGTATCTAACCTTTGTAATATTTGACATTTTTTATATATAGTCCTTCAGCGTTTTAGGTTATTGTGTTTCCTTTTCTCAAAACATCTTATTAGTTCAATTAATATTCAAATTTTAACAATTCTTCTAAATATTATTTCAGATATTTTTATATATATGAATATATTATTTTACTTATCTTCTCTAATTTTTTTTTTTATAGAAATCAAGGGTAAAAGAAAATTTCCCATTAAAAAATGAGATGGATACACACTTTTAACCCTAAAAAATCACGTGCATTACACCTGATAACAGAAAATATAACAGGGGTTTAAATATGCAAAAAAATAAAAGTTCAACTGGGTAGTGTGTTGCAGTCGAAAGTCTAGGGCTAAACATGTACTACCCTTATATTTGGGGAGAATTGTGTAATTTTCCTAGAACCAATTATGTATCATCTTAATATATTGATTTGTCCCATGTCAAGACCAACCGTTTTGTTAAGTATGCCTCGAATTTTGGCAAACCAAGGTGGATGAGCTAGAGTGATAATACGACGAAATTTTTGAGATAGATGATTTTGGGCAACGTGGATGGTTCTGCTGTGGAGATGTAGGGAGTGAAAATTGTTGAAATGTTGCAAATGACTTAGTTGGGAGGTGTGAAAACACTCCAGCAAGTAGTTTGTAAAATCTGTAAGTACTCATCTACTACTTAATGTGTATACTATCAAAGTGCACTGGTGTGAAGATCGAACATATGCCCTTGCTTTACATTGAGTATTGTTGATCGTCTAACTTATGTCATTGATAGTACTAAGCCTAATATTTCACATGTTGTTAGGAGAATGCATACAGCCAATCCATATTTATGTTGTGATGCTATGGAATGGATTCTCCTGGTTTTGTTAGGAACTGCAGACATCAGTTTGTATTGTAGAGGATGTTGTTTAGGTAGTGTGCCAGTAGCTAGGTGTTTTGACCCGAGTCAAATAGGAGGCTAGAGAGTGGTCGATCTTTGAGTGGTTTGTGCCTAAGTGCCTTTACTTTCATGAGCTGTGCTGTGAGCAAGAAGGCGTCGTTGAGAGATCATGGTGGTTTCGTTCATGAGTATGGCCTATAATATAGCGATAGTAGAAGAAGAGAAAAGGTTGTGTGATCGAGCAACTTGGTTAGTGATGTTGGCCGATGGCATCACAGGATAACTGAGTTCAATAGAAACCAGCACCTTTGCTTCAGAGATGGCATGTCGAGAGAGGATGTAATCGTGAAGAGTCATCTTGTGATGAAGTATCTCTCGGACATAGTGGACTAGGTTTGTTATTGTAAGGACATCCGAGCACAACTTGGGCTCAGTAGAAGTTTGAGGTAGGTAAGTGTCCGTGGAGGGCGCTAAGAGAATGACAATACCGAATGCCTGACGATGACTTGGCTACAAACTCAAGTTAAGTTGGAGGTTGTTGTGTACGTCTCAAGTTTAGGCTAACGACTCAAGCAAGGATCGAATCCCAATGATGTTGGATAGCCCTGAGGAGTTTGGCGAGGCATCCAAGGATGCATTGTGTTCACCCATAGTTAAACTATGGCCGGCCATGGTCGGTGAAGCCAGGCCAAACTCCCGTGGCTAATGACCAAAGGCGGGGAGCCCACCTGACAAGGCTAGGAGCACTGGACGTAAAGAGAGCAACTGGACAAACACATACGAATGCTCACGAAATGCCGTGAACTTTTTGGAGACTCGTTTCAAAGCTGATTTTTTAGGGCTTTAGTCAAATTACGTACTAGAGCCCGTCGAGATGGTTTCTAGGGTTTTCTATGTAGTTTTGAGAAGAATAAATCGCGAAAGATCGGGTGAAACACTGGGCCACCATATAGAGAAATATAGATTTAAACTTGTAATCTCCTAGTGGATTTACTGCTCTCTGTAAAGTAAGTCCCAACACCCTAGCCTAATCTCATAAATCTTTGTGTGCGCATTTCTATATGGATAACACACGTACTTTTAAATTTTATTCAACATAAGATGAGTTTGACACAATGAAAAACGTCAAGCTAAATTTGGATACCACCAAGTGATTGACTCATTGACAAAAGAGTTACCATTTTCTACAAGGTCACAAATTCGATTCATGTCATAAGCAAACCTTTGAATAACTTGCACAACCTTACCTAATTGTGGCATATCTCATGTTGAGAGACTTCTTGGTTATTAGAATCTTGATAGGATTACAGTATAAGGCTCGCCACCCTCAGGTCTTTAGAGTGCGAGTTGAGCGATATAGTTATTGTTCAAGACGGTACATTCTCTAATGGATGTGAGACCTTTATTGTCAACCAGGAGTTGCTAGCATTGGTTGCCTCTCTTCGTCATTTAATTGATGTCTGAGGTAGATCCATGGGAAAAGATTCCATCAAGTTGTATCAGTCAATTTTTTGTGTTACATATAGGCATTTGGACGAGAGATTGTATTTTTCTAACATGATTTTTGAGGTAATTTAAATTATATGGAATTTGGATGCGTCTTTTAGATTTCTAACCAGTGAACTCCATTCAAAATCAAGGAAAAAATGTCTAAAGAGTCATAAAGTTAACGGCAGTTAATTTAATCATAAACTTTTCAATTTAATGAATCTAGTCCTAAATCCTTTTGATAATTTTTCAATTTTTCACAATATCCCAATAACTATCATGCTAATAAAGTCCAAATTTTTTTTGGCCGAATATAGGTTTGGAATTTACAAGATGTTATATGTGATTTTTCAATCCGTAGGTGTTGGGGATGCCCAATTTCGGCGCATACCGCCTTTTGGCAAAACCATAGCTATTGGAGAGAAAAATCTCAACATGTACTCATCGATGATTTAAGATTTGATGATTAGCCGCAATTGTGCTTTGATTTTATAATAGATCCGTTCTTATGAAAGAAATGAGTTTACACAGACCTTACCAAGTTGATTTGTTTTTTCGATTTACTTGCTTTGTGATCTACGTTTTTGTCTTGAAGTAACGAACCTCCCTTTCATTTTCGACAAAAAAAAAATATTTGATAATATTGAAAAAGTTATGACCACCCAATTTGAAAGATAGGGTTCAGCACTCGTAAGTGGGAATAAACTCGTCGGTGGAGGGCCCAAAGTTTAAATTCAGGGGGCCGAATGTCAATGCTCCTAAAGATGAAAAAGAAAAAGAAAGGAAATGTTCAGGAATAGTCTATGAGAACACATTATTTCCTTTCACTTGAATAAAGCAAGTAATACTGTCTCAAGAGTTTCCTTCCTTTCAAAGAAAAATGATGATAAATCTCTACCAACTGTACCAACTCCCGATGATAAAGCAATGAGAAAAGCAAGCAATAGAGAGTGCACTGTTAAGACAGTCACAGTGATTGATTTCATCACTTGAAAACCAATGATCATTCGGATTTTGATCTGCCTAGACATTATCATATTCCCTAATCATCACTTTATTCCTAAATTACAAAGTCCGGGCTTCAGCAAATTTCCCTTCAATTTGCATCATCAAATTCCATGAAAATTCACCATAAAACATTCAAGATCAGGCAACGGTCAGAGATCCAGGGAGCAAACAACAGCCTCCTACTATATATACAAAACAGATTGACATCGCTGCTAGAGAAAAGCGGCAGCACAAAACCAGCAAGGAAAAGAGCCCAAAAATTCTCTGAGAGAGAGAGAGAGAGAGAGAGAGAGAGAGGCCTTCCAACGCTTCAGATGAGATCAGTAGGAGGGCACGACCCCGAACCCGAACATGCGCTCGGCCTCCGCCTCGATGTCGGCGCGCTTCGCGAACCTGCCCTTGATCCGGGGCCGGGTTTCGGCGTAGGCCTTCCGCGAGGCGTACCGGATGGTCTTCTCGAACTTGCGGTTCTTCCTCTTCTCCCTGTACCTCAGGACCCTCGCTTCCCTGTCCACCGACGACAGCTGCAGCGCCCGGCTCACGGACTCGAAGCCCACCCCTACCGCTCTCCCGCCCGGGGTCGATATGTCAGTCACCGTGCTCCCGTCCGGCACGACTCCGACGTCGAGAGAGGACGACGATACCTGCCACGATGAGGAATACACCCGGTCAAGCTAATTTTTCGGATGTCCGTACTTCATTTTCCGAAGCGAATGACATCGAAACAGTAAATTTACATCGACCCCGTACTAAGGATAATCTGAACAAGTCGTACGTTTGGTCTGTCTATCACGAACGATATATTAAATGATTTGACAGAACGCGTAAGATATGCTTACGCTGTGGCTCAAGCAGTGAGCGCCATAGTCGAACCCGAAACCCTTGGATCCACCGGTCAACTCCAGGTCGAACCCGCCCTCCCCCACGAACGGCCCGTGAACGACGCCATCGCTGCGGACCGGGACGACGCCGTCCGCCGTGCCGGAGCTGTTCTGGTCCCCGCTCGACTCGAACTTGGGGTCAACCGGGCCGTAGTCGACGTCCAGGTACGGATCCACGTCGTCATCGCCGAACAGGAACTGGTGGGCCGAGTTCACGTCGGGGCTCTCGGCGGCCTTCGAGGGGTTGGGCAGCAGCCAGGAGGCGGCCTCCTCCTCCTCCTCCCTGCTGACGTCGTCCTCCGACTTGAGGACGAAGTCGCCGGCGGCGGGGGGCTTCGCGAAGGCAGGGGCGACGGCGGGGTGGTGGTGGTGTTGGTGTTGGTGGTGGTTGGGGGGAAGCGAGTCGTAGAAGGGGACCACGGGGACGCGGTCGTGCTTCTGGGCGACGGGGTTGGCGGAGTGGATGTCGCGGTCGCAGGAGATGCAGAGGGAGGCCGCGTCCGCCCTGCAGGTGACGTGCGCCGGCGACTGCTCGCAGACCTCGCACACGACGACGCGGGCGTGGCGGGACGCGAGCTTGTTGGCTGCGTGCACCTTGGCGTCGCAGCTCGGGCAGAGGAAGGCCGAATCGGCGCGGCAGAACAGCGCGGCCGTCGCCGACTTGCACGAGTCGCACAGCTTCGACGCCATTACCGAATCTTCCTCACCGTTCGCACCGAGTCTCGACTCGACTCAACTCAGCTCAACTCAGCTCAGATCGGTGGGCAATGCGAAGCTCTTCTCTGCTCTCTCTCTCTCTCTCCTTCTTCTTCTCTCTCTTCGTGAATAGCGTGTTGCGCAATTATTAGGGTTTGAGGAGAGCGGACGAACCGAGGGTCTATCTGGTGGGCCCCAGGAGATCTGGGTCTTGACCAATAGAATGGAGACGCGTGGCACTGGCTTAGCCGGATGAGGGTGGGTTTTATTACCCAGCGGGGGGAAATTTGTCGATTTGTCGCCGTGGGGGACCCACGTGAGGAACGTGTGAACCTTTCTCACCGAATCATAGAGTTCGGCACATCGTTTCATTCGGGTTTTGGGAAGTAATAACAAGTTTAGCAGAATGGGTTTGGGATGACGACAGCTTCCGTCCCTGTGATACGTAACTCCACGACTAGCCTAAACTCACTGCATCAGGCTTTTTTGGCGTAAATGTAAATATTAATTATTGGATGAAGTACAGAAGCTTTGGGCATCTCTTAGCCTTACAAATAGAACTAATAATGGGTGAAGATGGAGATACGAAGTCTTTACATAGTAGTCGATATAACAATGACTTGGGAAGGTCTAACGTCCTCGTAGAGTGAGGCTCTACCTTTAATGATTTGATGCACATTATCTAAAACAATATGAATATCATTTGATTTGTTTTGCAAAGTTCGCAATTTCACTCCATCTAATACAGTATATTGTTGCTAAGAATGATACCTTGAGAAGCCTTGCCATCAAATCTCTGCCTTTGATAGCCTCGATCATCCATTGAAGTCCATCATTCCATCCTCTTATTGAACATCGAATCCCATATCATGTCAAGATACTACGCGATATACCTCCATTCCAATTGCATTGGAAGAATAGACCTGTTCAGTCTTCTAAACAGGTTCATGCATAAATTGCACCGGATATCGACTAAGGCATCCATTGTGATACGATCTTTATTGTTATAAGCCTATCTCTTTAAAGAGGTTAGTCAATAAAATTATGTTTGCTAATACCACCGGTCTAAATTAGGTTATGCCACTCCACTATCAATACTACTTGTCCAAGTTCTTCTAAACCTCTTTACAATAGTACCTAAAACTATATATGACTGAAGTTAGAGCAAGTCGCAACTTAAGAAGATCTCACCAACATCAGGCCAAACTACCCTTGATGCGAGCTGCGTGATTGAAGTATCTCTACATTTGGTACTGTCAACCCAATTACTCCGTAGGGAAGAGGATGTATAATTGATAAGGTTCCAAAACATGCAGCCTAGCAACCCTTTATTTCATAATTTCAAATCAAGCAACCCTAGTCCCTCCTCCCATTTAGGTAAGCAAACTACTTGTCGAGTGACTTTTGGGTAAGCGAACTATTTTTCCCTCCCTTTTGCATCGGGGTTATTTGGTGCCCTATTTTGCTTAAATTAGATTTGCCATAAAATATCTTTTACTGAAAGTTATTCTTTAGTTTCTATCAGAGGAGACAGGTTCTGTAACAATTCCGAACATAAAATAACACAAGTAGACAAGAAAATCGATATCTTCACTTCAAACAGGACTAAATGTATACAAACTGTGCTGTAATTTAATCGATGACAAAACCTAAGATGTAGCTGCTTCAATGGAATAAGACGTATCCAAATTATGTTGAAATTTAATCGATGCAAAGCTTTAAAACGTAAAGATGTAATGTCGAAATTTAGTCAACAATGAAGCACTCATGATATACAGCAAATATATACACCGAAATTTTATTTACAATGTGGATTTAAAAATTACAGCTAAGAAATACACCGGATTTTAATCAACGACACGAGGTTTTAAATTATAACGACTATGCAAAAATTTATAGATAATTGAAACATAACATATGTTTTGTTTGTGCAAACACCGGTATTTATAGTGTTCTTGCCGTAACCGTCTGAAGTAGTTCTTCTGTGGTTATAGCCATGCCTCTTCATCTGCAAGAATCTTGTGCCCATGCTTCCTTAATTTCACTTTTCGATCTTATATGACCATCTATTGCAACATCCATTCTTACTCCACGATTTCCTGGTCTTTGTTGCTTCATCCACCAGTGGTTTCCATTATGAAATTCCACAACTGCATCTCGACACGCTCTAGGTGTCCAGCTTTCTTTTGGTGTTTCAATCGATAATTTATCGTCCCTTTTAATGATATCCTTGTTAATATATATCATTGTATAGTGGCAGCTGATTAATGGTTTCAATATACATCCATATCAATAACTAATTTTATGGTCGTCAATAATCGTTCACCTATTTAATAATAATTTGTACTTTAGTCACGTGCATATCCTTATGGATGACTTGATTACTTTTTTGTGCAAACCCTACCTACATGTAGCGGGGGTCACGGCATCGGCTTCATTACCCCAACTAGCCCATCTGGAGGAACTCACCTTTCCAAGGTTGCCAGAGGTCCATGTGTTCATATTGACGTCGATTTGAGGTCGTTTACTTCAATTTGCTAGATCACATCACAGAGCACGCACAGCGCTATCATGGCGGTGGGAACAAGAATGAGAGAGAGAGAGAGAGAGAGAGAGGAATTGAGGAGGTGCTGATGAGCACAGTGATTGGAGTGATCTTGGGGTCGACTGTGACAGTGGTCGGTGATGTTGTGTCAAGTCGTCAAAAGCTGCTGCACGGGGGGAGAGAGAGAGAGAGAGAGAGAGGGAGAGAGGGAGGGAGATTATTAGGGTTTTCTAATTACGATTATTTTGGGTATACGTGATTAGAAAATCATATGGAATAGTCAGCAACCAGCAGCTTGGACTGCTTCTGATTTCAGTTCGGTTACGGCACAGGCTTAGCCACTCGACTTTTCCTAGGTCTGCCGATTCCCTTTCCTGGATAACATTGTATTTGACTATTTCAAGCATGTTTATGCAACTAAATGTAAGTGAGCTGTCTCATTTGTGAATCAAATGAGGAGCGTGATCCTTAAGGTTAATTTGAGCAGAAGACATTGTAATTCAAAACATGGATTACATCATTCAAGTCGAACACTCCATCACTTTGCCAACATCTCTTAAATTCAATTAATCCTTAGCGTTTCAAATTTTGGGTTCATTCCAAGTTGCCCATATCCTTTCATGCCAGACTCATATTTCACTATACAAACTTGTGTTTGTTTGGATCACATTCTTGCGAAGAACTCATCTCGCGGATCTTTCCATCTCCACTTTTTTTTTCTCCACATTCTGGCATCCTCCTCTAATCGCAAATGGGTTTGAGAAAATTATCTCTCAATGGAGAGCGGATGCCAGTGTGGAGAGAATGATAATCTCTCTTTCACAGAAGATGTGAAAGGTTCTAATCCTCTCCCTCGCGTCTCCAATTTAAGCGGAATCTTACGTGATAAAGTCTCCAATCCCTTTCCATCTTGGTCCAAGCAAGAAAAAGACTAGACAGAAAGAGGGTCGCCTCGTACATGTCAGTGGGGGGGCCTGGGGACGGCGATTGGTGGGGGCAGAGTTCAGCAGGAAGGACGGACGGGGATGGTGGCCTTTGGGAAGTTTCTCTTAGCTGGCGTGACCCACGGGAAGTGGGAAACGGTGGAGTACCGATGCGAGTGCGACGACGCGAGTGTTGGCTACATGATGTGCGCGTTTGAAAAAGGGCTCTTTGATGCGTATGGAGCTAGATTTTGGAGCTCTGAAGTTGTATGGTTGGATCCGTATACGGACAGAGGAGATGGTAGACCGAATTTTGATACGGGACATCTCCAGATCCTCTCTCTCTCTCTCTCTCTCTCCTCGTGTTGTCAATAGCAAGATGATGTGACCGGGATTGCAATTAATGTCTAAATTGCTTGCTAGGGCTTACAACTGAGTTAGGGCTATCCATGATGTGATAGGGGACTTAGAAGTTACCTTGAAGTTTTTAGAAGGTTAAGGTTGGTGAAATTGATCGAATGATTTAACACTTGATTTGAAAGTGACGGATTTTTTGTTCGAGTAATTCACGGAATCTCCCTTTAAAGCGATTGTTATGTCTTGTCGAAGAACATAATTGAATGTTCACGTTCCCATTTTTCTATCTAGATGCTACTATCATGGGGCATGGTTTCTATCTAGATGCTACTATCATGGTGCTACTATCATGGGGCATGGTTGTGTTACCGTAATTCTTCTTATTACGAATCGATATGCTTCAAAATAACTAGTAGAATTGTGTTTTCTTTTATCAAGGGTTGCATCTAATAGTAAAATAGTATCCCCATTAATACGAGAGTTGCATCTAATAGTAAAATAATATGTCCATTCATATGAGAGTTGCATCTTGTTGTAATACATGACTGCTCGTTTCAATGGCTTTCGATCTACTTTTTGGATGAATAGTTAGGAGAAGATATTTCAGATTCAGATTCATATTTAATTATATACTTATTTGGTAAGTTGAATAATGACTTTACTTTTCTTTCACCTATTAAATCCAAATTGTTAATTAAAAGTTATTTGAATTTAAAAAATTTCTTGCCTTTTATAATGACAGAAGGACACCTAAATGGCAAAACTTAGTACGGGGGAACACTTAAATGTCATAAGTTATGAAAGTGACACTTAAATGCAAAAATCAGAGTAAAATGGAGCAGTTAAGTATCAATAGAAAAAAAAAAATCTAACCAAAATGCTGACGTGACGATATTCTAGTGATGTAAGTATAAAATGACGTTGTTTGGTACGCTAATGTGACTAGACAAGTGTAAAAACGATGTCATTTTGTACGACGTAAAGCAAAATAAGGAATACAAAAAATAATTAAATTAAATTTAAAATCAATTAAAAAAAGGAAGAGGATGAACAACAACTGAGGGCTTCGCCCTTGCCTCCGCCGCCTCCTTGTCGTCACCAAAATTAAAATTCAAATCCGTGCCAAAACGACATCATTTTTATATTTCTTTGTTAAGTCAACTTTCCGGCAAGCCACATAGATGAGCAAAATCTATAAAAAAAAAAATTGCCACATATAATTTCTGGTGGAGATCACCGAAGGTAGCATCAAGTGTCTAATTTTTTTATAAAAAAAAAAAAAATGGCACTTCAATGCCACTTTTCTAATTTTTGGCACTTAAGTATCCTCACTTGAATTGTTCTTTTTTCCTTTTATAATACAAGCCTACTTCATATTTTATAAGTCTATAAGTCTATATATATATATATATAAAGGTAACGCGTCCAGCTATCTCTCAATCATTTGAAAGCAGTTATGATAAGCTTTCTCGTAGAGTCACGGAATTCTTGCAAAGCATTTTCAAACTGTATTTAGTTGTACTTTTTTAAAAGTTATTTAATGGCATCATCAGGAGATCATGGACTGAAATGGCATAATTCAATCTTTTCTTTTCAATTCTAATAATTTCTTATTTAATTTCTGTAAATATTTCATATATTAAAGCAAATATAGGAATTTTCAACATTTTTCTGCTTAAGTTTGATTTTTTAGATCGCAAATTTCGTTAGAAATTTTTAGTTTCAGCTTTATTATTTTCCAACCATCTTCGATGTCCAATGAAGGCTGTTAGTGAGATAATTATTATTGAGACATTCATTCTATCTCTATATGTAGCTTTCTAAATATAGTGTTCCATATATCGCGCAATGATTGTGGTTTGTTCAAGAGAATAAAGTATAAAAGTTAATAATTCTGCATTATAATTTTTTTTAAATTGTAATTTATTTCCGTGCATACGCGTGGGTCTCCATTTAACTAATGACGATATCACTTTCTCTTACTTTTTGGGGCTTACTAAATTGAGTTGGTTGTTCGCATTATGCCACTTCTGTTGTCTCGAATCATGAATTAACAACAAAACCATTGGAAAAATGGTTTTTTTAAGGTTAAACTTGGGGCAATGATGCATGATAAATCATCACTCTGCAGAAAATTTTATGTGTTCTTCGAGCATCAAAAGATGGAAAACAGGAGGAACTGAACTTACCCAATTTCACTAGTTTGAACTTATGCAAGCAACCCAATGCAACATACCTAGAAATGAATGTAACACCAGAAGCAGCCTCTTTCTATTTCCCAGGATTTTACTTTTGTTGGTGTTAAAAAGTCCAAAATTGGCACGGGTTATGTGAGTCTACCCTGTGAACATTTCGGCTTTGACTTTTCTTGGAAAATTGGCCGAAAACATTTCTATTTTGTGTATTGATAGTGTGACAATGACGCCAAAAAAGTCACTCTAGAATGAAATTGTTGTACATTTAAGAGTAAAGCTAGTCGGAGTTAAAATGTGTCGTGATTGGTTTGGTTATGCCAAGTTAAGAATGCAAATCATTGACTGAAATGCTTCCTTACGGGACTAAGAATGAAGTTCTTCCTAATAAACCATAAAATACTTGCACAATCTGCATACAATATAAGAAATTTCTTTTTGTTATACAAAATGTGATCATACGGTAAGAAAGAAATCAAAGGAAACCATTGGATTATATTAAATGCACTTCATTCGAGGATGTACTTTTTTTTTTTTGGTTGGTCCTATTCTAATCCTACTCTAACACTCACTCTCAGACTTTTGTCCTGCCTCCTTGCAGGGCATGGGAGTCGAAACCCACTCTTGAAATGAAATCGTCCCCACCCCAATCCCCCTGAGAAGGTGGGGATTTGAACCCCCATCTCCCTCTTCCAAGATGGAAGGGTGGCCACTAAGGTGAACCCCTAGTGGTTATTCGAGGATGTACTTTAAGAAGGTATTTTAAAGCAATCCTCACTTTAATCAAAGGCATGTCATCCACGTGAAATTAGAAAGGGTTCCTTTTGTTAAGTGGCTATGCTTAATATGAATTGAACTTGAGACCTCTATCTTCTTGAAATGCAAAATTCAAGTCGGTTTAGCATTAGTCCGACCCCTTGTCCTATCTCAATGTCAATTATCAAGACTTTTATGAATCTTGTGTTGACCTATTACAAATGAGCATGAAAAACGGTTCGAATAAAAGAAATGTATTTTAAATTAGGAAACTAAATTAGCATAAACATCCAAGAATTGTAGATACAAACACAATGTGTTTTTAGAATAAAGTGAAACCATTTTGCAAAACATCATCTAAGAGAGCTCTCATCTATTAAATAAGTCGTGAATTGACAAAATTTATCCATTAACCTCGTACTCTTCAAATTCCCAGGTCAATTTCTTTTTTTTTTCTTTTTTTTTTTGGTCGAAAGACACATTCATCCATTCATACAAAGAAAGGAACCTTACTAGGGTTAGACAATTGAGTTTTTGAACATATAATATTCCATAGGGGAAGAGAGGGTAAAGACAACCAATTTGTAGGGAGGGTCTTGTTTCAATAAGCCTTGGCGACCCAATCAGTGACTTGATTAGTCTCTTGGGGGCAGCGAGCAACTTTCACCATTTTTGAATGGGCTTGCAAAGCCTAGCAATCTTGGATGATACTCCCAATAATCCATGGGCTTTCTTTATGACCCTTTAGGCACTCTGCAATTGTACTACAATTAGTTGATATTTCACAAGGCAAAGCTCTATGGGTGCGTTTTATTTAGCTTTCCTAATGGGCTTTGAGTCTCCAAAACCCCTTGGGGAAATACTATGGTGTTTGGCAAGCCTGTTCAAAGGGCCTTCAGTCAAATGCTGACCTTAAGAAAGCTGAAAGCCCAATGATGCTTCTAAGGATTAGTTTTGGGCTTTTAACATTTGGCTAAATACTAAAATTAAGTTTTTCTTTTCAAAACTACTATCATAAATTTTGTAGTTTTTCGGTTTTAGTTCTCATTGTTCCAAAACTACCCTTATCTTCACTAGGGTTGACAAAAAGTTTAATATTTTTTACTAAAAAAGAAAAATGAAATCCAAAAGCCCTTTATAAAGAAAAGATTTGTCAAATACTCTTTACATCAAAATAGATTTGCAAAGAATTTTTTACCAAACGCAATTTGCATTCCCCCAAAACCCTTTAGCCTAAAATTTTTTGCATTTCCCCAAGGTCCATTTCCAAAGCTGAACCAAGTGCAGCCATGACATGCAACTTAGATTCTTCTTGCAGGTGCTCAATAGGTTTTCTTGCTTGTGTAAACCCATAATTTTCAAATTTGACATTAAGCCAATCTTAGATAAAAGAGTGCAGTCTGGAAACCCATACTTTTTAAATTTCCAGGCTGATTTTACTATTTCCAGATAGAACGGATGATTGCTCCAAAATTTGTTAACGTATTAAAAAGGCTTTAGGATAATAATGATTTGACATGGCCTCACGAGTAAATTCTCTAGATATAAGGGAAGAGAACCAAAAAATCTTAAATCTATTGGATTGGCAGTATTAAACTTTTTAATTTAATCGTTGTAATCATAAATCTTTTCACATTGATATTAATTGAGTTCATTTGACCAATTTAGACTGAAAATTGCTGATGTGGATAGACGTGGACATTTTCATTATTGTTCAATATATTTTTACTTTTTTCTTCCATTTTTTTTCCATGGCCTATGTTGATGGCCAGTGAGGGCCTTGCTTAGGCCAAGGTTGCCCTTACCTCACAAGCAAGGGTTGGCCTCGCTGCACATCACCTACACAAGGGCGAGGCCCAATAAAGTCGACTGTCACCTGTGCCATGTGGTGGTGAAGGCAACCCTAGCCTAGGCGAGGCCAGATGACCATGGCCTTTGCTCAGTAAATAAATAAAGAAAAACAAGAAAGAACAGAAAAAAGTAAAAAAGTAAAAAATTATAAAAATTATAAAAATTATTAAAAAATCTCAACGTCAACACCAACCACGTCATGTATGACACTAATGTCTACGTCATCAATTTTGTCCTAAATTAGTCAGATGGGCTCAATTGGTATTATTGTGAAAATGTTAAAACTAAATTGATTTAATTGAAATGTTTAAAATTGAATTTGTATCACTATAATAGATTTATGTTTTTTTTTTTGTACTTTTTCCACAAAAATCAGGGGTGAGCATTGGTCTAGGGTCAACCCTAGACTAACCCTAGACTGACCCTGGACTAGCCTAACTCTGCCAGTCTTGGTCCGGTTCCTAGGGAAATTAGGTTAGTTCTTGGTCCTGGGATTCCTAGACCAGCACTGTTGGGGGTTGGTCCTTGGTCTTGGGAGTTTAAGGGCCGGTCCAATCGACCAACCCCGATTCTATAAATATAATATATTATTTATAATTTTTTATATATAAAAAACCTCAAAATAAACGCGTTAACAATATTCAACAGCTTCTTAGTGAGGAGTTCAAGTAATTTTACACTGTTCGTTAATAATTTAGATTTTTAATATCTTTTACGATGTCAACAATTATGATTTACAAATGAGGAAAATGTTTTTGCGAGAAGTTCTCACGACGTTCAAAAGGGCATAAACAGCTCATCACGGCATTATCCTCTAGTACTCATTCTCTTTTGTCTTATTTGTCCTTTTAGTCTTCAATTTGCCAAAATTGAAAAAAACAACTTCTCCGCTCACCACTTGATGTTGGCTTGGCTTGTTGCTCCCCGCTCGATGCTCACTCTGCTTGACGTTCAACACTTACTCTGCTAGACACTCGACGCTCATCCCACTCGACGCTCGCTGCTCCCCTCTCTTAACTGACCTCACTCGTCACCGAACTCATTGGGTGGGTCCGGTCCTCAATTGCCTTTTTAGGGAGTATAAAAAATGAAATAAAAAATTATCGATTGGTCACGGGTTGACCCTAGAACCGAATCGAACCCATTAGGTAGATCCAGTCCTCAATCGCCTTTTCATGGAGTATAAAAAATGAAATAAAAAATTATTGGTTGGTCTCGAGTTGACCCTAGAACCGGACCGAACCCATTGTGTTGGTCTGATCTTCGGTCTTAAGCTCAATAAGGTCGGTCCTCTGTCTCAAAATTGAGGACCAGTACTGTACGGGTTAGTCCTAGGGTTAGGGGGTGGATCGGCTCAACCTGGACTATGCTCACCCCTAACAAAAATAAGGGGGAAAATTGTCTAAAAAGTCCTAAATCTATTGGCAAAAACCTTTTAACTTTGCTAATTTAGTTCTAAACCTTTTCATTTTTTGCTGATTCAGTCCATCCGGCCAATTTTGGCTGGAAAATGCTAACGTAGACGCCGGCAGTGCCACGTAGGACCGCCGGCGCGACGCGTGGACAATTTTTAATAATATTTTAATATTTTTTTGAATTTTTTTGAATTTTTTTTTCTGTTTTTTCTCTTTTCTTTTCTTTCTTTTCTTTTTGGCTTTTTTCTTTCCTTTTTTGGTGGCCGGCCACCGGTCACAAGCGACGGCTAGCCATCGGCTACAGCCAGCCGGCTGGCCTCGCCCGCCACAGGCGAGGCCCGGCCCTAGACAGCCACGGCGACACCGGGTGAGGCCGCCCTGGCCTAGGCAAGGGCCGGCCTCGCCATATCTGGCAAGGGGAGCCCTCGCCGAGGCTTGCCCTTGCCCAGGCGAGCGTCGGCCTCGCCCAGACCAAATTTGGCGAGGCTGGCCCTCGCTCCTGGTCGGCCGAGTGTCGATTGGGCATCACTGGCTAGGGGCGAGGGCTCCCCTCGCCAGATCTGGCGAGGCCGACCCTCGCCCAAGAGACCCTCGTCGGGCCGCGCCTGGGTGAGGCCAGCTGACTGTCGCTAGTGGCCAATGGCCGGCCACCGAAAAAGGAAAGAAAAGAGCCAAAAAGAAAAGAAAGAAAAGAAAAGAAAAAAAAGAGGGAAAAAACAGAAAAATAATAATAAAAATTCAAAAAAATTCAAAAAAATTTAAAAATTAGTAAAAAATTGTCCACGTCGGCGCCGCGCGGTCCTACGTGGCACCGCCGGCATCCACGTCAGCATTTTCCAGCCAAAAATGGCCAGATAGATTGAATCGGCAAGAAGTAAAAAAGGTTTAGGACTGAATTGGCAAAGTTAAAAGGTTTAGGACTAAATTGACAAAAGTGCAATAGGTTTAGGACTTTTTGGACAATTTTCCCAAAATAAAGATATCGATAGCTATAACTCTATCAAGTTTTTCTTGCCACGAAGGCAAGAAGACATTTATTCAAATTGCTTTTATGCCTTTCAACGAGGGTTTGCATATGGATGTGCTCCTTTCGATTCTTGGGTTTTATACAAACAAAGAGAATTGGTTTAAACACGACACTTTCTCCAATCACAGCTTCACTATTATTCACAAGCTAAACTAGCTTGGGTCGTGAAAATGAACTCTATCTACACAATAACGTTCTCTTTGCAAAATTAATTTGGATTAGGCATCCGATACTTTTCAATTACTAGAAATTGGAGAGAACAATCTCTAAGGGCCTGTTTGGTAACCATCCAAAAGTCTTTTCGATTCTCGATTTTTTGTTAGAATCGTTTGGGACGAGAATCGCGTTTGGTAAAATTTTTGTTCCCGAGACCAAATTTGTTCCCGTAATCGAGTTGGGAAGAGAATCAAGAATAAAAAAAAGTTGATTCTTGTTCGGGAACAAAATTGAGAATCAAAACTCTTCTTCTTCTCTTTTATTCTTCTTCATTGACCGCCATCCCGCACCGCCGCCCCGCCCGTCCGGCCACGCCACCGTCAGTCGCTGCCGGTTGCCGGCAACCGTCCGACAAGCTCGCCGGAGGCTCTCGTCGGCCTAGAAAATAAAATAAAATAATAAAAATAAAAATAATAAAAAGAAGAATAGGAGAAAAAAGAAAAAGAAGAAGAAGAAGAAGAAGAAGAAGAAGAAGAAGAAGAAGAATAGGAGAAGAAGAATAACAAGAATAAAAAGAAAAAAGAAGAATAGGAGAAAAAAGAAAAAAGAAAATTAAAAAATTAAAAAAATTAAAAATTAAAAAAGAAAAAAGGAAAAAAATAAAAGAAAAGGAAAAGGAAAAAGATAATAATAATAATAATGATAATAATAATAATAATAAATAAATAAATAAAACAAAAGAAAAAAGAAGAATAGGAGAAAAAAGAAAAAAAGAAGAAGAAGAATAGGAGAAGAAGAAAAATAATAATAACAAGAATAAAAAGAAAAAGAAGAATAGGAGAAAAAAAGAAAAAAAGAAAATTAAATAATTAAAAAATAATAAAAAAATAATAAAAAATAAAAAATAAAAGAAAAGGAAAAAATAATATAAAAAATAAAACAAAAGAAAAAAAGAAAAATTTATAAAATTATTTAAAAATTAAAATAAATTAATTTGGAAGATAATCAATAAACACGGTACCAAACGCAATTCTATTCTAGAATCGAAATTTTGACGATTCTTGCCAAACGCATTCTTTAACTCGAGAATCGTTAGGAAATTAATCAAAAATAATCATTTACGGTTGAATCTCTTAGAACAGAATCGTTACCAAACGCGCCCTAAAATGACAAAAGGAAATTTACCAAATAATTTACGTTAGATGATTCCAGAGATGAGGACTTGTGTTGACCCGTGATTGATCAGACAATGAACTCATTCCAATGTTTCCAAAAATGATTTGAAATGATAACATATAGCGATTCATCGTCATGACCTTGTACACAAAATATTCTTTGGAAATACCATTCCCAAATTAAGCCCTCCTATCATTTTGCACCCTCACATTTCATAATATGGATTTTGCCTTTCCATGCAAAAATCTCCATAATCCAAAGACCAATTTACCTCTCTCAACTAAGGCCAAGGGGAAAATACTACCCTCTCCATCTAGTCACCAACCACAACACCCAAACCCTAGACCAGCCATCTGTGCCATACCTTCCATTGCCCGATGATGGAGTGAGCCCATGCCGCTCTCAAAGTTGCCTCAAACCGGAGTTGCATGACCAGATCAGGGTGGGGACCGACCTCCATCTGGGCCTTAATGGAGGTCATGATTGTCAATGACTTTCAATCTCAGGTTGGTCAGAGTTGTGACGCCACCTGAGCGAGGCAAGAAGCAATGTAAGGAGAGAGAGATTTGTGTTCTAGGTTCCTTTTTTTTTTCTTTTTTTCTTGTGAAAATAAATGGTGATTTAATAAATAAGTAGACAATGGTTTTAAGTGAGAGACGTAGCTGGAAATTCAGTACTGCAATTCAGGGTGCAAAGTGTAGAAATTAAAAAGTGGCGGTGCAAATTGACAGGGATGAACAAAAGTGAAAGGGACGTTTGAAATTATCTCAACGATTTTTTAGGAAATTTTATTTCAAAGTGTATGGGGGATATATCGTACTAATGGGGTGTTTGGTTCAGTTTTCCCAAGAGGCTTTCAACTCTTAAAGCCCCTTGGAAAAAATTAAAGGGTGTTTGGTTCAGCATTTGAAGCCTCTTTGGCAAAATGTTTGCCTTTGAAATGCTGAAAGCTCAAAGCGGGTGGGGATGTGCTTTGGGCATTTCAGCATTTTCGATATGCTGGTGAGAGGATTAATGAATTTTTGCCGATTGCCCATTTTACCCTCAAAATTTTATTAAAAGTCCAATTTTATCCAATACAAAACAAAACCCTGCCTTTGTCGACGCTGTTCCCTCTGTTCTGCAGTCCATCACGCGAAGACTCTTTTCTTCTTCGTCTCATAGCACATCCGCTCTCGCCGATTCTCGCAGCATCGCCTCCACTCTCGCCGCCTCTTTTTCTCTCCTCTCTCTTCTACCTGGTACGCCTCTCTCTCTCTCTCTTCCTCCCTCTTTACTTCCTTGTTCGTCCGTTCGGGTGTTTGTTCAATTTCGATTCGTGGGTATGATTCTGTTTTTCTTGGGTCTGCGCCGGAACCCCGTGATCGGGGTCGGGCCGGCGTTGTTGGTGCGTTTGGAATTCGATTGATCTAAGAGCGTTGCGGTTTTTCGGTTCTTGAATTTCGCACAGGGTTTGGTTGGCGATGGGTGTGTGCTTGGTGGAGTTTGCTTGCTGAATTTCGGGCTCTTTCGTTCTGTCTCTTCGCCAACTCGTTTCTCTCAGGAACGCCTGACCAAAGAAGGCGAGGACGAGTTGCTGTGTGGCGCCGAGTCCGGGTGGGTCGAAGCTCGAACGTGGTGCGATCACTTGGCCTCCCTGTGCTTCGATCTCGTTCACATTCCGACCCCCGACACGCCCTGCAACAGGTTGGTCTACGATCTTGCTTGCTTTGATTGATGCATTGGTATGGATTTTCGTGCCCCGTCGAATGGTGGGTTCGGTTTCGCCGCCTTTCATCATGGTGCTCTATGCTGTTGGTTGTTGCTGGCATTTGATTCCAAATGCAAGAAAGAAGGTCGAGATTGGATTGCGTGTTGGTGACAAAGATTCGAGTGAAATTGATTCTTTTGTTGGCTGGAATTAGCTCAACTGGAAGAATTTGATGAACCCTTTTGGCAGGAGGAAAAATTGTTAGATGTGTGTGTAGTTTTAGCCAAACTAAAGGAGAAAGAACTGTGAATTCTCGGCATTCAAGTACTCGTGAGAAGGGGGATTTTCTTCCTGTTTCTTTCGACTGGGGTGAACATGACCTGATTGGGTGAAGTAGTGGAGGACGAGGTTTTATGTAGTGATGACAACCTCTTGCTTTAGTCTTCTATCTAAATCTTCCACTACCTCCGATTTCCTGTCATTGTTTAGAAAGGGTTAAGTAGACTCATTTATGGCTTGGCACCCATCTTCCTGTTTGTTAATCTGCTAAAGATGAAAGGAGCTTTTATCATCTCAAGGGGGGAATCAAGTTGCCCTGACAGATAAGGCATGCTTTAAAAAGGATAAGAATCCAAAGTGAGCTGTACCAAACACAGAGTTTCACTCTAAAAGGCTGCATTCTATAGACTCAATCTAAAGAGTCTGATCACCTTTAAGTGCTACATTTAATTTGTTTGGTGCTGCAGCTAAGTTGAAGAGCAATAGGGAATGAAAGATGGAAAAAGCATGATTGATCCTAGATGGAACCCATATTGGCTAAGTAGATGGAAAATAATCTGCAACCTGGGAACACTGGCCTGTCTGCTTACATTGCCTTTCCCTTGCCTTTTGTGTTATCATTCAATATTTTATGTTTAGACTGTTGTTCATATTAAAACAATCTCTTGAAGTCCTGACCTGGATGAGCTGACAAAGGTGCATTAACCTAGCATAGATGAATGCATAAGTTGTTAGAGGCTTTTAAGCTTTTGCTACCTTTTGGATGTCTCTCTGCTCTTTTCTGTATGGTAATAGCAATAGGAGTCATAACCTTTCTCAGATTTCGGAGAAGCCTCTGATGAAATTTTTACCTTCGCAATTTTAATGCCAGACAAAGTGTGCAACCGCTTCTTTCTTCCATGTTTTTAGATGGTCCTTTGTCCTTGTTGTGGGTGAGCACTTGTATTACATAGAGATGTGGGTTTTCATATCTTGTTAAGATAGTCTGTTGATGTTTCTATCTGTGTTTATGAAGAGGCTCACCCTAGTGTAACAGAATTTACATTTCTCTAATCCAGCTTGCAATCAATCAAGCAATTAAGGATGCAGATGAAGGTGATGATGCCGAGGTCTCTTTAGAAGAAAAACCTGTTCTTTCCTGCGCTCGCAACCGGCCGAAACAAGAAGCATAGGCTGCAGCGGCATTGTGTGCAGTTTTGACTTTAGTTGAGAGACCAACACACCTTCAGGAAGACCAATCTGGAGAGAGCCATAGCATGCTTGTATTTTCATGTGATTCATCTTGGCTTTAGTAACTGTAAGTTGGTTATGATAGAATGCACAGAGTTGGTATACTTCTTGAGGATAATGTGACAGGATTGAACTGCAACCCGAACGTAGTGGATTGAACTGCAACCCAAATGTACTAATGTCGATATCAACAGTTATCAATGTTCCATCTTGTAACGTTGCTTATCCGCCATTGTGATCTCTCAAATATGTTTAACTAGTCCTTTCTTTTGGTAGTTTGTAATCCAAGGATTCTTTCTTAAGCCAGTGGATTCATGACATGGGTTAATTGCTAATAAACAACAGAACCTCCCTTTATTGATTAACCCTTTCGAGTAGATGCTACAGGATTTACTTTTTAAATGTCTCAAAACAGATCCTCAAAGAAAAAACGTCAGAATTTAGGATCAAACGCAGAAAATAGCAGCATTAAGTGATAAGTGTCTTAATTATATCTATAACCGCATCATCTCCTCTTGCAAGATGTTCATAGCACCTTGAACTCCATTGATGTCTTTCCCATGAGGAAAGATCAAAACCACTTCTTCTCGGGCAGTTTCCAAGCCTAGAAATAAGTGGCTTTCCCTAGCCGAAATCCATCATATGAAATGACAAACCTAAAAGAACCCTAGGCTAAAAGTTGAGCTTTGCATCTAATCTATAATCAAATTCTTTTAATATAATTTTTAAATAAATTTACTAATATGTATCTTTTACATTACTCTCAACATGAAAATGTAAAATGTTATATACTCATTGTTTCTTTTTTGCAATTTTAAAAATACTAAAACTAAAAAATTTAATTTGGTCACACCAAAGGGCTTTTCAAATACATGTTTACCAAACGGTCTTGCATTTCCCTAAAGACTTTTCGGTTTTAGTTTACCAAACGTCAAAGATTTGGAAAAACCTCTTTATCTCAAAGGTATTTGCGTTATAAAAGGCATTTCCTCAAAGTTAAACCAAACGGGCCCTAAGGGAGTTGTCAGGCTTTGCCCAAATGCTCTGCATTTGTGCAGAAGACTTTTTGACTCTAGAAGTTTTCAAAAAAAGTAAATGGGATTTGATTTTTTTTGGTTGGTCATACCCTATTTCTAGTATAATTCTCATTTTTAAATTTTTGCCTTGCAAAATTCACATTTGAAATTAAATCACTCTTACTCCAACCCCCTTGAGAATGCAAGAATTCGAATGCCTCATCTCTCTCTTTTATATTAAAAGGGTGGTCATTTGGAGCAAATCACGGTGGTTAAATGGCCTTTGGTAAAAACATAATATTTATTGCAAAGCCAATTTAAAAATAATAAATGAATTGGAGCACGGATGAGAGCTTAGGGGACGGGCTGCTTTTGATAAAGCAACCCCATGCGAGGCGATGCCGATGCCATGTGACCCTAGGCAACCCTATGTGCAGCAGAAATAAGGATGAGGGCAAATTTGGAACTTAAATAAATTAGCAAGGACAATTTGAAAGGGAAATAAATTCATTCAACCGAGTATTTCAAAAATATTCAAAGCTCAAGCTAGGATGAGAATTGCTCGCAAAAGTTAGATCAAATGCAGCCCCAAAAGTCGTTTATATCATTGCCCATGCATTCAATTCGCGCGGGTTCAATTAACGTAAATCATTAAATTCTTAATGAGATTCACATCATCCGACGGTCCACGTGCGTTGAGCTCCCGCGAAAATCGATCGCCCCCGTCCGACGTCGAGACGGCGGGCGGGGGGATGCACCCTAAGCAAACCTACGCTGCGCAAGCACCGGATGCTACCCCAAGGGGCGCGCGAGCCCTGGAAATGTCAAGGGCGCAGGATGAGCCACGTGGGCTCGCGACCTGTCCGCCTCGAACGAGCGCCACGTGTCCCCCCCGAACCGAAACTCTCGTGCTTTGCTTCGCCTTCGCTCGATTCCCTATTGAGCGTCGTCGCGCTGCTCTCGCCGAAAGCCGAGAACTCCGAGACTCCGCGAGCTTCGAATTCATCAAGCGATTTCGAGAGAGCCCCTCGTCCTTGAATCCCGAAATGAAGGCGGTGGTTTCGCGGCTGGCCCGCTCGAAGTCGTCGTTGGCTTCATTCCCGTACTGCTTCTCGCCCCTTCTTCCCTTGTTTGATCTTGTTTCCAGGATTGCGAGTGCTGGGTTATGGCTTTTGCGCTTAGTTAATGTCTGGGTTCGATCGTGTGGTTCGTGCCTTGGGATTTCTAGTGTCTTTCTTGGGTAATCGAGGAAAATGCGGTTCTGGGTTGATTAGTATGTCTTTCTAGACTCGCGGTTCGATGTTCATGAGTGTTGTGTTTTCACGCATTTCGTAGCTGGTCAGATTGGGCCGACTAGCTTTGGAGGGCCTGTGTCTGTTTATGTGTGTATTGTAATGGACCAACGATGAGTGTGGACTGATCATGAATGTTTAAGTGGACATGGGATATGTGATTCTTCAAGGTCTTGAGGGTGATTCTTTCGATTTTACTTTTATCTTCTTGAGTGTGGCTGTCCATGCTTCGTGATTATGATCTATCATGGTGTTGACGAGTGATTAAGTGATGGGCAGTGGACTATGTTTCTGTCGGCCCACTTGCTTTTCCACTCATTTGAAACCGATGCTTGCTTAATGTGATTGAAGTTTTAATGGCATGTTAGATTAATATCCTGTGGAGATCTTTGAAGCTAACGTGCTTAGTGGAGATGGCAAGCTGATTTGATGTAGTTGCTATACTGGAATCACTGTTAGGGGGTCAAGAGAGATGCTCATTTGATAATCTCAGTTTGTTTTGGAAATGAATCTTGAGTAACTTTGTCTCACCAAAGCTATTGTCGTAATTGCCATTAATCTTGGATGTTTTGAGAGACCATCATTTACGTTGGCTGATGTTAGCAGCGGTTGCTTCAAAGATGACAACCTCATACATATTTCTGATGATAGCTACTTATTTTCCTCTTTTATCCGATAAGAATAACTATGAATGTTCTGCTTTGACATATGCAATGCCTTACTTTCTTTGCTGTTCAGTGGGGTTCATTCCCTGTATCTAAGTATAGTAATTTCTCAGTGTTCCTTCATCTTTTGATTTTTGAAGTTTTTAAACATGTGTTTTCATTGCTTGAGTGGAAAAATTTATATCTTTCAACATATGGCATGCTAATAACATGGTGGGATTAAGAAGAGTTGAACTACAAGGATTATCTGAATATGACATGAATTAAGAGGGTCTCAGAATCTTTGATTGAGCAAATTGATGATGTGACAAAAATTAGAAGCAGAAGTGCAGTGCATTAATGGAATTGCCAGTCGTGTACTTTTGCAATTTTAGATGTGCGGAAGTTTTGGTAGAAAATGGTCTGAATAATGTCTTTCTGTCCTGATGTATTTTGTTAGTTGCAAGTAATATGCATATCTTGGTCTTGGTGTCTGTCATCAAACAGTAAAATATCTTCGTCTGCGAGTTGGAGACATCTTTCAACAGAATCTAACAAGGTGGATGAACCCTTTAAAGTTGAGGAAGCAGAGACAGTGAATATGCCTCCACCACCTACGGAAAAGGTACTTTGCTAGACATTGGATACTTCTAATTGTGGTTGAAGTTGAACAAGGAGAACCAACCTCATGTCACTGACTTAGTATTAGCTGTATTTACTGTTGTTCATACTATCGATTTTCATTTTCATATACTAAGGCAGTTGCTTTCTGTCACTTGATTTAGCTACTTGTATTGGGCGGGAATGGATTTGTTGGTTCACATGTATGCAAAGAGGCTCTAAATCGTGGATTGGTTGTTGCTAGTCTCAGCAGGTATGATCTGAATGACAAGAACTGTATCCTAATAATTTATACTTGACAAGTTTCTCCATAAGACTACTAGAGTATATGTATTTATATTCAGACATGTGAGGCTATGATAAGCATATTCAGTGAAACCATAAGGATAGGTATGCATGTTCAGTGAGACCAGTAGGGTAAATGCCCATTCTTGATAGAGGCACTGCTCTTATTTAAGTTGATTAGCCTTTAGCAGAAAAGATGTGATGAAACCCACTGGAATGAATAACGCTTAATGTTTTAGAAAAGAAGATGATGAAATTTGATTCTGCATGCTGCTTGATGATTATCAATGGCATATGGTGTGGACTTATTATTTTCATGGACATAAAGTGAATCTTCACTCAGAACGCCTGGGTGCTGTATAAATATTCAGATGGTTAAATTGTTGACTTGTTTCTCTTAGGCTTATGTATTTTTACTTCTTTCATTCAGGTCTGGGAGGTCGTCTTTACGTGATGCATGGGCTAATGATGTCACCTGGCATCAAGGTTTGGTAGTCACTTCAAGCAGTCTCATTTTGCGAGATTTTAGATTTGTTACACTCTGCTGATTCAACTCCCTATCTTTTAGGCAATCTTCTTGCACCTGAAACCTTGAAGGATGCTCTGACTGGAGTCACCTCTGTTGTAAGTTTCTTAAGCTCTCCATGCTTATTGTAATTAGCATCTCTTGTTAGATATCGCATTGTCTAGTATAATAAATGTCATGTATCGTAAGAGGTTTACTTTTTTTTTTTTTTTTTTTGTGGTGACTTATCTGTTCAGTATTGGTAGTGGGTCTCTTGAACCTACTAGTATGATACTCAGAATTGAGCCACATAAAAAGATTGACTTCATAAGTAATCAGTAAAATGCTGGATCCATCGCTGTGGAAACAGCTGCTTTTAGTTCTTTGAAATTCTTTCTTTTTGTTACCCTTTCCCTGGATGATTATTAAATCAATGTTGCTAATCCAAAAAAAGTGCTCCTTCATGTTAAAGAATTGCTAGCCTGACTCTGTGTCTGTGGGTCCACGTGCGGGCATCCGCACCTACACTGATACGTCCATGCTTGCACCATACTTACACTTTGAGGATGCATGCACATGTCTGCCTTGCTGGTGTAGTTATGCATTACTCAGGAGATGTGTAATGGGCGTGGTCTTTGGAGGTAGGGTTGGTGCTGGGTGATCACTTAGATGTTTTGAATAACTTGATTTGTCTAACTCCAGTATGTAGAGGATGGCTTGAGGAGATCATTGAGTTTTTTATACATGATCCCACAGAGAAATTTTATATTTTTACTGTCCAAATTGAACAAGCCTTGTTGGTTTCACAATGTTGTAGTCCAATCTTCTCACAAGCCTTGTTTGTTTTGTATTATCTGTGGTAGTCCAATCTTCTATAGTGGTTGAGATAAACTTGGCTTGTGAATTTCATATTCTTCACATGAGGGTTTGTTGAGATCATATCTCTGCTTATTCTATTCATATGTGATGGAAGATGCTTCTGACTGAAGTTATTTGTTGTTAGCTTTGCATTTACTAGAGGTGGTATAGTTCTATTTTACCACTGAATGGAAAATGAAGTGCATGCATGGCTGAGTGGAGACATGCTTGTGATTGGTAATTATGAATCTGATATGTAAATTTTATTTTGCATATAGCTTTTGTAATTCGAATTTCACTGATCTTTAATGTTTTAATAAAGCAAGAAATAGGATGTCCATATGATCTGGGTGACAAGTTGATCTTTTATGCTAATTTGTTGTCTAGATATCTTGTGTCGGTGGTTTTGGATCCAATTCTCAGATGTACAAGATCAACGGGACTGCAAATATCAATGCAGTTAGAGCTGCTTCAGAGCAAGGTGTGTAGTTTTACCTACTTTCCCCTTGGCATTTCTGGTCACCACTTGCCTACGAGATCATGCATTCTGGTCACCACTTGCTTTTCCCTAATATTTTGAGCTGGCTGAATTATGTATATATCTAGATATAATTTTTTTTCACATTCCTTTTGGTGTAAGAGGATTCATTTTACCAAAAGTTGATCATGTTAAAGGTTCGTACTTATCTATTGAGATTAAATTCCTTGATGCATTCAATTTCCTTGGATATCGGCAGATTCTTGATACCATTCATTTTAAACAAGTGTGCCTCGACTTTTTCCTCTGTGAGCAGTACTTGCTGTTTTTTTTCTGAAGTTCTCGATTAGTTCGAATTTCTTATTACATCTGGCCTTTCCAATAATGGTACCACTTTCTCCTATCTTATTATAGCCCCTTTTTACTTTTTCATTTATAAACTGATTATAATTGTTCATCTGTCATTATGGCAAGGGATTATTCATGTATCTGCCTAAATAGGTGTCATTACAGTTTATGAGGTATCAATTATTATGTTTTAGTTGATTCCTCATAACTGCAGTTGAACTTGATTTTGATACCAAGTCATAGTTTTAATCGAAAAACTGTTAGATAAAGTCGAGGTTTAATATTTGAACGCTATGCATCTCTTTGGTCTTTGATCACTACTGTGCTTATAGTGGGTCCTGGGACTTTTCTCACTCTTTGATACCTCTTATCTCCAGAATATTCTTGTTAGGTCCTTAAAAGTAGCACTACCAATTGTCTTCACAGAAAGCTGAAAATTATGAGTACTTATTTTTCCCCTCTAGACTCTTATAAGATCTGTTTGAAGGACTCGCAATATGGGAAAAATAGGACTACTCTTTCTTTCCATGTAGGCATTTGTACAGTGTCGTTATGAACAGTTTATTTTGAACAAGCTATGCGTTCAACGTCTGTTGCTTTTATCCTACAAGTATTCTAATTTCATGGTTAGCTCAGCTTTGAGGTTTCTGTCCAGCAACTTTTAGTGGTGTTGGCTTTTCTTTGTCTTGTTTTCAATGCTAAATCTCATGAATGCTGGGTTTCCCCTTGCACTTCTTTCGACTTGGCTAGTGTTTTCAGTGTAGCCTGGAAAATTTATATGTCAATCAAAACTGTTTGCTAAAGGCAGTTTCTTGCATGGTGCCAGCTAATCAACCATTTTATGGCCCCGGAGAACTTTAATCTGTTACCAAAAATTGCGATTTCCTAGGTGTGCTGTGTGGACTGTTGGCTAGCACAGTCATTGCTGAAAAATTGATTTTAAACCATTTGCTGTGAACTATTGTCGTTCAAACCATTTCATTTTCTGTGGACTGTTTGCATTGACAGGTTCATTCATGATATTCCTTCAGGGAATTGTATCTGTATACAATGGTATGGCTAGATATAGTTGTGACCTGTATCTCTTGCAGGTGTAAAAAGATTTGTATACATCTCTGCAGCTGACTTTGGTGTCGTGAATTATTTACTCCAGGGATATTATGAGGGAAAGGTATTGTCTATAAAATTTACATCTTGTCAAGTGTACAGAATTTGGTAGTTAAAGCTTCAATTATTGGGAGGCCTTATTTATTACCATAAATTGCTCTAATGCTTTTTGATGAAGCTTTTTTCAAGTGCAAGTTTAGTCAGATATGAGTAAATGCTTTCTGAGTGCAATGCCAAATCTAGCTGGATTCAACTGCTTAATATATAGATGACATATGCTTCACATCAGCTTGAAGAATAATGAGCACTATGTTAGATTTTGATCTTACTGATTTCTCTTTCATTTATTTTGGCTGCAGAGAGCTGCTGAAACAGAGCTGCTGACAAAGTTCCCTTATGGAGGTGATATAACCGTTTTTCCTTTACTTGTAAATAGGCCGTGTTAGGAATCTGCACACTAAAAGGGCTAGTGATTTACTAAAGTGCCTTGCAACCTGTACCTGGATGGATTTGTATAGAATAGGGGTCAATAACTCTGAGCGATTATCTTATTGTTGGATTAAGATTGATGTGCTTATGCAGGCCCTATGGTTTTCAAGTGCATGAACGGTAGAAGTCTTCTAAGACTGACTGTTTTTCCTTTCCATAGTTCAAGAATAAGGCCAGCAACAATGCCTAATTGCTGTCAATTATCCTACAGAAATTGACAGTCAGATGTTGCATGATAATCAGACAGGAGCATTGCTATGCCATCTGCATTGCACAATGGCTTTTATTTACTGAAAAAATACTAAACTATTCATATACTCAGGAGTGATTTTGAGGCCCGGGTTTATATATGGGACTCGCCGAGTTGGGAGCATGAAGATACCCCTGGGAGTAATTGGATCTCCTATGGAGATGGTAAGTTGACCCGTTCCTCGGTATTGACTGTTCTTCTGCAGCTACTCAATCTTTGAAAACCTCCCCTATGATTCATCTAATCACCAGTTTCAACTAGGCTTTTCTTAACATGCTCGTTTTCTTAATTTCTTATAATTACATCATGAATTTCTAAATTGGTTGACTGCATTCACCAATAGATAGAATAACTTGCTTCTGCTTGAGGTTCTATTGCCAGAATAGCCTGAACTATTCAGTTGCTTACAGTTGATGTCTGCTTCACTGAGCAACTGGCTTTCCCTGCTTGGAATAGAAGCTGTTCTCTCTTTACTTTACTCTTCTTAGCGAATTTGGTCTTACTTTTTTGTCTCTTTTCTCTGATTGTTTTCTTTTGTCTTTTTCCTGTTTGTGTTAAAAAAATGAAGCTAGCATAGAGATAATGCAAACCATTTATGAGGATTGGGTTCATATTGACCGTTGGAAAGAAGTCCAAAGGGATCTCACAACTTCATATGCGAGTAGTTGGATGATATATTAATGCCATATCATTGTGTCAAAGCCCTAATCTTTCAGTTCCTCTTCGGGGGTAGTAAATCCTCTCACTGATTCTAGAGATTAGGTGAAGAATTCTTAGCAAGAGAACCTTTCTGAGAGGTTACAATCTTTGTTTTGGGAAATTAAGGAAAATTTTGATTTCTGTCTCTGAAACTCTGCCTTATAGCAGTAAGCATCATCATAAACATGCAGGGACTTCAGCTTTTCGTGCTCTAAGCATGCTTAATTCTTCATATGAGCAATCTATAGTAGCAACTGGCCACTTTGTCACCAACAAGGACTCTTGTGATGAAACAAATATTAGGTATTCCCACCAATAACAGACGAGTCAAAACCTTTTGAAAGTGGACCAAAAGCAATTTCATCTGTTTTGTATTTGAATTTGGCATGTTTTTGACACTTACCCTTGTGAGGTCTACATAAAATGATCTAATGCCTTAACGATGTTGGCCAAAGTCTTGCTTTCTATGATCACGCCCTGTATTTTACTGCCCTCATTATTTGAGATCGCTGAGAATATTTGCTAGTACCTTTCTTAAGTTGACCCTGAACTCGGAAGTTGCCATGCCTACTATATTTATGTCGACTTTATCTTTTCCGAAGAGTGATTTCTTTGCATGGCTCAATGTTTGCAGATCTTTCAATACACGAAGCCGCTCAACCAACTGCCGCTTGTCGGCCCCCTCTTCACACCTCCTGTGAATGTCACTGCCGTGGCAAAGGTGGCTGTTAGAGCAGCTACGGATCCCGTCTTCCCTCCAGGCATCGTAGACGTCCACGGAATACTCCGATATAGCCAACAAAAGTTGAAGTAAAACTGGTCCCACACCTTTCCTCTTTATTGGTTCAATCTTATAGAGCTGTTAATAACATGACCATTCGGATGTCGTTTTCAAATCAAAGGGTTTTTTTTTTTTTTTTTTGGCCATTTTGGAGTCTTCAGATGCCTGTTGGACCAAGAGATGAATTGTTAGTCCAAACCTTGAAGGCAATAAATGCGCTTGGAAGCGCTATATCCTTATGTATATTGTAGTTTCCCTTCTTTGAGTCATGGATATTTATCCCTGAACTTCAGTGAAATTATCCCTTCAAGGATAAGTACATTGGGCAAGGATAAAATAACATTGCATTGTTTTCACCCTCAATGTGATATATGTTTTCCAGACTCAGTTTACTTCTAGCGCAGGATCCAATAACATATTAAACTGAAAAGTTGAGAAAATTGCAAGAATTAATAGGCCATGCAAGAACACTTTCATTGATCATCAGTTAGAGGTGTAGGGTTTCCGATCAGCCATGGTTTCTTTTCATACCTTTTCAATTGATCATCATACATTCCAGTGGGTCGGTTTCTTCCTTCTCTCATTTTACAAGCTTGAACTTTTATTTTGGGTTTATATCACGAAAAACTTTAAATTGGTTTTCCTATGATAAATTTATTTCAAATTAATTTTTTAATCATAAAAAATCCCAGATTGATATATTTTTAATAGACTTACTCTCCATTAGCTTCCACTAAATTTTATTATAAAATTGTTGAGTTGGATGATATGTTGACGAGTGAACTAGTTTTGCGTACGTTTGTCACGTACCGGTTTATAGTTTTTTTGTGGCATTAATACGGTTTAATGGAAACATTAAGCTAATGGGTGATAAATTTGTTATAAATATATCAATTAAAATTTTTTCGTGATATTAATCATATTATATTTTTGAGAAATTTGTATTTATTATGTTCGACCATTGGACCTTGTCACGTGTGCAGCATCATAATTTCATGGGGAAATTGTCCGAGTACTCTAAGAATATTAGCCAATCTTCACATGTCAATTGTCACATGTGCAACATTATATTTTTCTTTCTTTTTTCATTCATTGAATTTTAGTAGTAGGGAGAATTGTTCAAAAAATCATGAACTTATTGTACTTTTTCATTTTTGCCTTAAATCTTTTAATTATGCTAATTGAGTGATAAATCTTTTTATTTTGTGTCAATTGAGTCTATTGACAAAAAATTGCTGACGTGTACATCGGTCGTGGTGTACGACAGCCGTCTTATGTCGCATCACTAACGATGATTGGTGTTGATATGAACAATTTTTAAATAATTTTATCATTTATTTTTCTCTTTTCTTTATTTATTTACTTTTTTTTTTTTTTCTTCTTTTATTCTATTCTTTTTTTCTTTCTTTCGTCTGCCAGCCTTAAGCGAGGGCCACTATGGTTAGCTTTGGGAGAGAAACGATGAGCCCTGGATAGGCGAGGGTAGCCGCTCACCATATCAAGCAAGGGTGGCCCTCGCCATCCTAAGCTCGGGCATCCCTCTCTCGAGAGGATGGCCCTTGCCGGAGACTAGCGACCTTGGCTATTATAAAAAAAGTAAAAGTTAAATTTTATGCATATTAGACAATTGAATAAAAGTTAAAATTGGCAAGTCCATCGCGAAAGAGTTATTCTCAATAAAAACAAACATATTTCTAAAAATTGTCACATGACTGAGCAAGACTTTTTGAAAAAAAAAAATTATCTTTTATGATTAAATGCACAATCTCTATGATTATTCTTCTCACTAAATTTTCAACTTTTCATAGGTTTAATAACTGAATAATCAATGGTTTAATCCTCGTATAATTTAACTTCTTCATAGTTGATAGGAACAAAAACATATATTTTGGTTTTAATTTGCCCCTCGAAAATCGCAAAGCGGGTCAGGTGGATGATTCTAAGTTCTCCCTAAACTCTTGATTCGAGTTGGCTATGAAACCAATAATGTGAATTTTGAAAAGTCAACATGATTCGCCACCAATTTATTTTTTATCAATCCTAGGTCGATTCCTAGAATGCCTAAGCAGGTATAGAGGAATAAACTACCTCGGTGACATGTGTGAGGTGATTGGTCTGTTGCGTAACCAAGAGTGTGAGCTTTGGCGTTCGGTTATGTGCTGGATGGATTCACAATTGTCTTGCATTTTCCTTAATTCACATCGAAATGTTTGGAAAATTCGAATTTTCGCCAATACACAATCAGGCGAAAAGAAGTATCATTTTTGTGAACTAGATAACCCGAATTGTGTGTGATTGTGTATTTTGAAATATACTATGAGTGATATGTGGTGTTTGATTGATACATATGCTACTTTTATGTGCAATTGAATATGACAAGTGCAAATGACATGCACAAATGACAAGTGAGAGGATCGAATATGACGTACTATAATATAGAACGAGGATGACATGTAGGATAACGTGGAGATCGAATTATATATGGATGAATGACACACGGTATGTTGCAACATTTGAATATGACTTGAGCAAATGGCATGTGTAATTATGTAGAGTTCGAATAAGACATGAGATAACTACATTTGTAAGTGACTTAGAAATTGAATGCCTAACGTTGAAATCGAATTATGGCATGTGTGAATGACATGCATCATTACATGGAAATCCAATTATGACATGGGTGAATCACATGCATGGTCATAGGGAATTTAAATGCAACAAGAGTAAATGACTAGTGTAATGACATGGAATTTGAATAGGATATGTGCATATTACAAGCATTATAAAATGGAAATTTGAATATTGCATAACGAAATGACACGTGTGATCACGGTAAAATCAAATTATGACATGTGCCAATGGTATACATTATAACATTAAAATTGAATAGTGACATGTGTGAATGACAAGCATGGTGACATAGAATATGAGAAGGACATGTGCGAATGACATACATTATGAAATAGAAATTTGAAATAAGATTTTGAAATGAAAATTATGATGATTAACATGCACCGCAAGCGGGGCCAAAATCATTTCAATGAGTAGAGTTGGGCTTTCTAATGCTTCATGGGTTTGAAATTGTTGGGCTCTGTTTAAGTATTCCATGAGCCACAGTGAATGGTGGGTTAGCATGAGCAATGGGTTTTGGGTAATGGGCTTCGATTAGAATTAATGGGCTGCTTCTGTGAGCTGAGGTCTAATAAATTGGACTAAGGAAAATGGTAAATGGCCAAATTTGGCATTCTTTTCATTTATTATAATCAATTATATATTTTTTATTTTTACATAAACGAAAATTTGAATTATTGACTAAAATTCAGGTGTCAATAATATGCACGGAACCTCAGATCATGGGTTCGAATCATAATAGCTAATAGTTCTTGACCTCCAGTAGTATCACCATAGTCTATTATACATCATAACCTAATCCCATCTGTGTCATGTCATGACCTTAAATTTGGCTCAAACGGGGATTATAGGCTGGGGTCTATGCATTGGGTGTTGGTTTTGCTGATGTTGCGAAACTCCAATCTTGCTTTGTGTATGTGCAGTGGAAGTTGGTCGATAATCATATGTTGAGGTAATTAAGTTATTGAAAAAAGTATAATTACTAGAAAACCCTTGGTGCATAAGTTCTTATATAGAACTTATCTTAAATAATATTATATTGATCTAAATACTAAAATATATTATATTTAAATGATTAATTAATCAATCTAGGTTTGTTTGTAATTTGGGAGATTTTTTTTTTTTTAATTTATATAAAACATATTACAAAAATTAGTGAGAATAAACCACACAATTTTCTTCTTATTAGAATTAGTAAAAAATAGTGCCAATCAAGAATTGATAAAATTACGTTTACAAAGGCAATAGTTCCTTCAAGAAAAATATCGATTAAGATATAATGATGATGTTAATACTCTATAATTTATCTTATTATAGCTAATGGATCGCGCTATTTTCACTCTCATATTAGCTCCTAACACCCCCATCATATTGAATTAACTAGGTTGCTCATTGCGGATCTCGTTCTCAATTTAAAATTATTTCATACATTTTTTTTCTTCTTCTTTTATTTCAATTTTATTAAAAGACAAAATCACCCACATTCTCTTCGAACAACTTCTTTTCACTCTATTCACATCTGCCACACCCATTACATTTCAAAGTTCATGTTTGTTTTCTTATAAACTTATTCCGCTAATTATCAACTTTATTTCCCTAGATAATGCTCATGACAGTGAATTTTTTTACTTCAATTTTCAGTGTAAATTGAATATGGCGATTGATGAATTATATACAATTAACTCATCTCTCATTGTATTGTTTTTTGTAGCATAGTTACTATGTAAGACACATTTAAGAGGACCCGAATTGCTTAAATGCATATATTGATGATGAAAGTGTGAAAGGAGAATAACAATCAATCATGTCAACAAATTTGTTTGGTGCTTCTCACACTATGTTAAAAATTATTCCTTGATTTGTGTGCGCACACGCACACATGTGGTTTAAGTGTATTGACATCTAAATTTTGATGCCCTAATTCTCATGGCCTGAAATTCATTGGGAAGTTTGCCAAATTGAGATATTGATTTGCCTTGGGAAGTAATTAGATTGAAGAAAGGAAATTGTAGTAACGTATTCAGTGGTGAGAGATTTGCCCGATGATGTACTAAGCAAGATTGTGGCTGAATATCATTCAATGTTCTGGCAAATTGAAAGAAGAAGGATTCGGTCAGCAAGAGGAGAGAATATTGGAAGGAACATCATACAGCTTGACGCCCGAGGGATTTTCTATCAATAAAGAAAAGAACCAAAAGCAATTGAAGACTAAGAGGTTCTGTCCATGTGTGCTAAAATAAAGAGAAGAATTCTCTGTTGATCACCGCACCAACTCAGCGACATTCTCATGGCTCTATTCACAGCAAGAAAGGAAAGAAATCGACAAACTCGAGAGCTGATATTCAATTTGAAGAGATAAAATCAATAGAGAATATTCAGCACGTATTTGACTGACTTGGAGCTGACATATTATGTATAGAGTGGTAAACTTTGAGAGTGGGCAGGCTTCGCGCGCACATTGAGAAAAACAGAAAGAAGAGAAGTCGCGGCCGACTCCATTTAACGGCGGTGATCTTGTCATCTCCACGATCCTCACATAGCCTCACCCCCACCACGACGCCTGCCCTTGCCGTCGCCATTGCTGATCCATCAAGAGTCCTACCAGCAGCGAAGCTCCAAGCTCAGCCCACCAGATGCCGTTGCTTCTTCCCTTCGGCAAACCTGAAGAGCTGTTGCCATCCTTTCCCCAAGCTTTCATCGCCGTCAACCAGCTCGCAAAGCCAAGCCAGAGAGGCTGCTGTCTTGCTTGTGTGACTCCACATTGCTGCCGCCGCTCGACGACAAGTTGCTCGCTGCACCATTGCAACACTGCCGACAAGAAAGCTAACCCACCACGCCTGAGTTCTTTCCTTGTTGCAGGTTTTTCTCGGGCAAACTGCGGTCCAGTTCGGGGAATTCCTGGTTCCTCGGTGAATTTCTAGCGTGCTCGGTTATTCTTGTAGCTGGATCCAGCGAGCGACACCAACTTCACAATATTGCAACTCGAAGTCCCAGCCATCAACTCATCGTACGAGCACATCTTCAAAGATTGTGGGTTGTTTTGGTTTTTGGTCAAAGCGGTGGAATTTGTCTCTTATTGCATGGTGAAATCTGGAGACTTGACTGTTTTTCTTGAGAAAGAAGCATACGTGAGATTGAAGACAAAAAGATCGTGACTCTAGAGTTCTCGGTGGAGATTATTTGGTCCGACTAAAACACCAAATATTAATTCACTATGATCTCCTTTGGCGGGCCGCCACAATCGTTCTCCATTTATTCCGCCGTGCCATGCCGTTCTGTCGCCGCTGTGCACCATTGCCAATCACTGTCCAATCTGTTGTCCACCAATTCGAATTTGGGATCAAATCCTCCAAATTAGATGATGATTGTTATCTGATTCAATTGAATATTTTATTGCCTGATTTGATTATTCCATCTAATCTATATCTTTGAGTGATAGGCGTATCCCAAAATTAGATGTACCGCGCATGATCTTAGTATCTTTAATATCGATACTTTGATCTTTGAGACTTAAAATCAATTTATCAATTTTAGTTGCGAAATTTCAAGTTAATTAGATATTGTTTCCTTGCTTGAATTGATTGGATGATATTTTTTATAATCTTGGATGATTTGGTGGTTATCTTAGTTTGATTGCTTTCTTTATCCTAAAAATACATAAATTACATTGCATATCATGTGGTTTAGAATTATTTTTCTAGATAGAATTGCATGATAGAATAGTTCCCATACTTCTAATTAAATTATCTATGAATTGAATTGCTTGTTGAGATAAGTTTCTAAGTGAATATAGGATTTATGTTAGTCTATTTCCTAACTTAAAATAGATAATATCTCACTTTAGGTAGATTTTTATTTTTAATAATTTTTAATTAAGAATTTTAATAAAAAAAATACAAAAATACCATGTGCATGTCTTATAGGATTAGGTTCATAAAATGCATGTTATTTATTAATTATTACTAGGTCCATTTAATTAGAAATTGTTCGTCATTAGAATTAGGCCATTTAGTTTAATTGCATGACATATAGTTTAGTTTTCATTTAAATAAGAAAAACCCAAAAAGAGATTTGAGTAGAATTGTGCGTTAATTAGAAATCATATTTAGGTAAATAAATGTGGATTTCCCTACATATGTTCGCGCCTCCCATGCTTAAAATTTATTGTTGCCTTGCTTTATTGAGTGTTTAATAATGGTTGCGCATCCGCATGACCACCTTGCTTGTTAGAGGATAGATTAAAATCAATCGAAGTTGCCTACATTAATAAAAGAGAAAATGTACCGAGAGAGGTTAGAGTAATCTAGCATAATCGAATCTCCGAACTCATTTAATCTCTAGTTCGTAAAGTAAGGTATTTTACCTTTCTCCAATGCTTCACTAGGGTATCTAATCAACCCACCATCAATCGATTAGTGGTAACTCATAGATAAAAAATCATTTGCATGATAAATAACTTGAACTTAAATCGTGAATTGGTATGGATTTGGAAGAGTCCGAGCTAAGTTTAAGCCTAATAATCCATTAGCCAAACTCGTAGGTGGTTCACTCGAGATTAGGTTGGGACGAAGTGAATAATGTCTCTCTTATTGATGTAATTGACAACTTTTGTTGCCTTATTTGGGTAAAATATTTTTTGAGAGAACAACCTTTTTTTAAGGCAACCAAGCAACTGAACGAAAAATATATTTTGTTAAGTTGTATATGCAGCTTGTTATTAGTGCAATTTTTAGTAGATAATTTTCTTTTCATTGATGATTCTATTCAAATTTTGATGCATTTAAAATTTATGGAAAAAAACATATATTTGCAGATGGTTTGATAGGGTTGTCTTATAATGCCATGACAATTGCTGTAATTTTTTGTCAACAACTAAGTTACTATGTAATCAAGGCAAATATAATATCCTATACTGTAATATGTTAGAGAGCATTTTCTTTTGCCTTTGCATTATAGCAATAGATGTTTAGAATTTTTTATATACTTAACTTTGTCATATTTTTAATTCTTTTTAAAGTACCTTTTAAAATATAATGTGATGATTGCATAAAAAATAAATAAAAATTGGACTATTAGATCCATTGAGTAAAATGAAAGTTGAACAGTTAAAATACACAGAATATAATGTAAAGACATGTTAATTTATAATCAAACGAAATGCATATTAAAACTGGTTAAAGGAGTCTTTTCGCTCTTACTTGTGCTTAGGTTATTTCTTAAATAATACTTTCCAAGTACAAGAAAAGAGAAATATACAACTCATTAACACAATACTTAGTTAGCTATTTACCAAATAAAAAATTTTGGAAAAAAAGGGTACCAATTTTATGCCAAATGGAGAAAGAAAAGGAAAAAAAAAAAGAAGAAGAAAAGAAAGTAAGAAATAATCCTAAATCAATAGGTGGCCCCACATTTAACCTTAATAAATGTTATTTAAGAGGAGCATGGATAGATTCGTCTCTAACAAAATTGAAACAAGAGAGAAAGAAGAAAATAAGGTAATAAATGTTAAATCAAAAGTGAGACCTGCAAATGATAATGTAATCAATTCAATATGATAGAAGATGTTAGGAATTAACAAGAAGATGAAAACGTGAGCCTAGATAATTCAATAAAACAAATATATGTTGACAACTTTTTATGATGAATTGACTTTCAAATTTCTGATAAATATCGTTCCCTACATAAAATTTGATGATGAGTTAGCATAGAAAGGTTAGCCATTCAATATATGGTTCCAAATTTATATTATTTTGTACATAAACACTTTCGAAGTTTAGTTGAAATTTTGTCACTATCACATTAGCATCAATAGAACAATATATATAATAAACAAATATCAAGCAAAATATTTGATTTGTCGGTTTAATGTGCTCAACTTATATAATATTCAACTATCCTTAATCTTAAGAGAAAGAGAGTTTATATAGGATGAGGAATTAGGGCACTCTTGCTAGAATAAGAAACATGTTAAATTCCTAATTTGAATTAAGAGAATATGTGATATGTCCAAAATAAGAAATTAAAGTAGTTTTCTTCATCATGACTATAATTTTAAAAGATATTAACTCTATCCTCTCCCAACTTCATTAGATAACGCAATCTTTCCTAATTTGGCACCAGTCTAATGAGAATGCAATTTATGTAGGCCCAATGATATTAAATGTAAAATGCTCATAATATGCAAAGGCAAATCAACAATATTTTTGTTTAGGAATCTCGGTGGAATCATAATTTTCTCGTGCAATGAATGACTAAATGAAGTCGTTAAAATTTAGATGTTAACAAGATATAATTTTATAATCTTAGACCCATACGCAGACATTTCACTAGTATATGCTATAATATTGAACTGGATGAACATAGAAAATAAGCGCCTATGAATTAGTTTAAACTTTGTTGTGAATGAGGCCCATAATACAGAGAAACGCTATGTTTTCATTTGTTTATTTATTGGGAGATAGTCTCACTATATACGTTCAGTAGGGTCTCTCTGTTTGGTGTTCTGCTAATCCATAGTGAAAAATCCTATACTCAAAGTAAATGGACAGTGAAATGAAAAAGATTCCTTGTGGACTTGGCCATTTCCTCGTTAAGCTTCATCAAATTTTCTGAGAAATTGTTTGCATTTATTGTTACTTTTGTCTGCCGCATGACTCGTTTAGTCGGCCCGTTCGAGGAAGTTTCACCCTAATTAGTCGGAAGTAGTCAGGATGGAAATTAATGGACGAGCTCAGGTTAACTTTTCACTGATCCGTTGTGGAAAATTGTGTCGCTCAAGAAAAAAGAAGAAGAAAAAGTACATGGACGGTGAAATGAAAAGGACTCCGTTTGGACTGGAGTAACCGCATCAACAAGTTTGGACTCAATTTCGTCGATAAGCGTCAAGGATCCAAATTCCCCGAAAAATTGGTCGCAATTATTGTTGCGATTTGTCCTTGACATGATTCGCATAATTAGCTCATTCCACGAACTTTCACCCAAGGTAGTTGGTAACTCGGGTTAGAATTCCATGGACGAGCTTGGAATTCCACATTGTGCGGAAGGAGATTAATAATGGTCATGGATCATAAATAAAAAGCCATTTTGAGTAGGATGACTTGACTTCAAATCATTGTGGGTCACATAATATCAAACACTTGATAGAAACTCAACATTATTATATATGATATAATTGCAGACAAGACGCTATGATGTGATGCTTTTGTACGCATGGAATGAGTCACCAGCCCATTAACACCAATCACCTCATAAACATATTAAGAATCGAATCTAAATTGATAGGCAAGAGAAAGCCAATAATAATAATAATAATAATAATAATAATAAAAGAACTACTATAACAATAATAAATCACTCATTGTGCACTATGACTTCGTAAGTTTATTACGTTCTTAAGCTATAAATATAGATGGCTGTCATTCTCAACAATTCTTGATTAGTTGCACACTCGCCTTTATATGGTATAGAGATAGGTGATCAAATTTGGTTATGTACATACTTTTTCATCAGTTTACGAATTTTTCTTCTCTATCTTTTCTTCATTATCCTGCTTTTTTTCGCTTCGGTTACAATGCTATAGTATTATGAATAGTCTGTCAAACAATATATAAATAGTACGCTACAGTATCAAACAGTACATGAATAGTATAAAGATTTATAAAACTAAGGTTTTCGTCCTACTATATCAAATTCAACTTGAGGGGAGTGTTAGGTTAAGCAAAAAATATATCCGAGACTATTCTCCATTAGCTATCTACTCTATTGATGTATAATTGATTACTCACTTTACAATCTAAAGTAGTTAAACGAATTACCACCAAAAACATCTTAGAGCTGGGATCCTTTCCCCGCTTTTGTATTGTTGTAAGGGTTGCCTTTGTGCTGTTTGTTTTCCTTATTAGCAGCCTTTTTGGGTGCTTTTGCCATTGTTTTGGCTTTACCTTGGGTCTTTTTACCTTGGCACCCTTCCACTAGCTATGACTTTTGTCTTCGTGAGTGTAAGTTTTTGGTGCCGAGTTCTTGCTGTATAGCTATATATAGCTCTTTGGTTTAAAGTCAATATAATCTTACATTTTACCAAAAACAAAAAAGAATTACCACCAAAAACATGTCGTGGCTTAGCGTACCTATTGAATCTACTATAGGGCAAGTCTTCAGGTACATGATGATCGAATTTAAGCAAGTTTGTGCAGATTGTTTGAGCGAAAAACCAAGATGTTTATGGTTTAAAACGAGATGGAAATAGCAGCAAAAAAAATGATGGTATAAACAACCCTGAGGTTAAAGAATTGTTAGGATTCTTCATACAAAATTAAAAATTGAAAAACAAAAACATGAAGTGTGAATGCTACCGGAGGTCATCTTATCTCTTTGCATGGTACGTATGTAGAAAATTATTTACATGAATAACTAATTAATCAAGAAAATAACGGATCCATATATGATTGCAAAACACCGAGATCAATAAATACAGCGGAATTAAAGCGTAGGGCCGCGCCTCTGCCCCTGCGTGATGCGTTTCTTGTAACATCTCGGGCCCCACTGTGTAATATTGTCTACTTTGGGTCACCCGCCTTGGTGCGGATGAACCGCCATCCTAGCCACGGTCTTTTCCCTCAAGGCTTTGTTCTCAGCACAGCGGAAGCATGTGTGAAACGTGTCACGCAAGGGCAAGAGGGCCATCCCTCGGGCCTTCCCTCTCCCAAGCCGTAATATTGTCCTCTTTGTGTACATATGCCTAGAGCAAACTCTATATCTTGCTTCCATCTCTTGAAGTTTGATCCAGTTAACATTTCAACCGTGGCATTGTTGTTATTTACAGTAAAGGTAACTGTTTAACACACATAATGCAATAAGATCAATTATGGGCAATAAATAATTCAACAAAAATAATTAGTACATTATAAACTCCCCTTTGGGCAGAGTATATAAAGCACCATTATTTTTCACAACATGAAGTTTATAAAGCAACAACGAGGAGAATTACATATAATTGTCAAGAATCCATCCCCTTTGGGCAGAAAAATCCTTTAAATCATACATCTCCATAATATCAACATAGAGGGGAATTACATATAATTTTCAAAACATTTATCCCCTTTGGGCAGATAAATATTTTTCAATTATACATCCCCATCTTTTAAATATGGGAATAAACTTCATGCTATTTTCCAAATTAATAATATACACAATAACTCCCTTTGGGCGAGTAATTGTATATATTAATCTTTTATCAATAGGGAACTCCAAAATTTATGCCCAAAATTCATCAAACAATATGAAACACTTTACAACATGTGCTTCCAATGATCATATTTCACTTTTTCAAACAACAATTTTTGCCACAAATTTTTTTTAATTTTATTATTTTTTTATTATAATATTATTATAATATTATTTAAATATTTCGGACACCCGTAGGCCCAGGACCCGCGAGCAGCCCTAATCAGACCGCGGGCCAGACCCGCAAGTCCTTAACCCTCACGCGGCCCACTAACTTTTAAATTGAAAATGGCCCACAAATTTAAAACATATAAATAAGTAAAAGTTGGGCTAAGCCCATTAACTTTGGTTCTGGACAGCCCAGAACCTCTTTTCAAGTTGGCTAATGGGCGTGTGCCCAGAGCCCATTCAAAACATAAAGGTTCTGGGATACGAAAAAGAAAGAATGGATGGGCTTACACCCATCCATTGGCCCGGCCCGGCTGGAAGGTCTTCTTCAACCTCCAGCCGAGTCCCGAAGTTGCAGAAAACCGGGTCGCACCACCCGGTTTCAACCCGAAGCTCAAAAACCACATATTAGCTTGATTTTTGATGAAATTTCTCCATGGGAATTGCATATAACATTAATATAATTAACTATAATGAATTAAACGAAGAAAAAATCAAGTAAATCCACCACATACAAGCTTCAAAGTTTCAGATCTAAACCTCCCATGGCCGAAAATTCGGTTTTGTTAAATTTAAACCCTAAAAATTCAATTTAATACAACAAAAGGATACTAAAACAAATAAATAACAATACCCATACAACGATTTGCAGCGAACAACAATCAATTGTAAGGAATTTGAAAATTCTAGAATTTTTTTTTATGCATAAACCCTAGAATTTCAAATTTAGAATTCTCTATCAATTCTCAACGAAATTATGCAAATTATATATGGTTGGAAAGATCTCGACATGTAGAACAAAAGCCCTATGGTTTCAGGATCAATCGAGCAAAAAATCCATACGAATAAATAATACCCATATTCGACTCAAAGAGGAAAATTTCGAATTTTTTCCATAATAGAAATTTTTTTTGGATTTTACAATCATATATGACTTGCTCTGATATCACATGTAGAAAATTATTCACATGAATAACTAATCAATCAAGAAAATAACGGATCCATATATGATTGCAAAACACCGAGATCAATAAATACAAATTTGAATTAAAGCGTCACTTGTTTGAGTTATTCTTTACTTGAAGAAAAGTAGATCACTCGATAATCAGGATCTATTGGAATACCAGATCTTCCTCTCTATGACTATTTCAAGATATAGTATAGCAGCCTTTCAATGGGATTAAAGAATCGATAGGTATAACCTACCCTTTTATAAATTTAGAAAGGGGATCTAAGAAACCCTAATCAACAATCGTGTCGATTCTCTTCCCTTCCCATTCTGAGCTTGATTAAATACAATCTTACACTTTTTCTTCTTATTAAGCTCGTTATCAATAGATGCCAATACCCAATTTAATCAGATCACTGTAGGGTTAAACAATTATTGGAATATCCATTAACTCGATTATTTAAAATAGAAAATCAATTAATTAATGTAAGCCCATATTATAGAAAATTTCCAACAACGTATGCTCAGATGGACCCACCCATGTCGAGCAATCCTTGAATGGAAGCTCTCCATGCTTTGTCTCACTTTTTAAAGCTCTTCTCCCTTATAAATTCATCGCCCTCGGCATCACATCCTCCATGTCTCTCTCACACAAACATACACTTGCGTTTTCCCGAGACCCTCTCCAATGATGCCTCCAAGAGTCTCTTTCGACGATGAAACGCTCCCCTTTTTGGCTTTCTCCTTTTAGCCATCATTGTGTGCTCCAGCGACGGTCCTCAGCTAGCAGTGGCGCAAAGTAGTAACAACAACAGTGCCACAACGATCCCAGTGAACGTTGGGGTGATTGTTGATCTGGAGACGTGGGTGGGTAAGATGGGATTGAGCTGCGTTAACTTGTCTATCTCTAACTTTTATAGTTCAAACCCTTCTTACAAGACCAGGCTCATCCTCAACGTTAGAGACTCAAAAGAAGAAGAGGTTGCTGCTGCTGCTGCAGGTTCTCTCTCTACCTTTTATACTTCCGTTGATTGATGAAGTTTATTTTGGTTAAGATTCAATTTAATATCTTTCACACGTCCACCCGAGTCATGCGGCCTTGAGAGACTGACAATTTGACGCTTAGCTTGACAGTATTTATGGGTTTTGTTCCATCCACGCCGCGCGGTGCTTCTTGAAAACACTGGTCTTTGAGCGTAACATTTGACCTTGGAACCATTTGTTTCATTTATTCCTTTCGATTCTTGGAGTTTACTCTTCAGAAAGCTATACCAAGAAAACGATATTGCAAGAAACAATTTTAGGGACCATCCAATTATAATATCCTGATGGAGATAGTTATTTCAGTCACCCCAAATCGAAAATCTCTAATCTATTAAACCATTTCTTGGGTTTTGTTTTTGTAGTTAGAGGGTGTAGCACTATTGAAACAAGCGTGTGTGGTTTATGCATCATAAAGACCAAATACATCTCAAGCATCAATCGTTCGGGCTCATGGTAGGACCTACTTAATTACTGGTTAAGATGATACTGATCAAAATGATCTACAGACCATATAATAACTCCTCAATATTGTTGGTGTCGGTAAACTTGCGATCTTTGAATTAGAAGTCCACCTTCCTATCATGTCATATTTCACCAATGTACATATGTGCATAAATTTGTGGACCCAGTTTCATCTTGATAAAAATGTGTGAGCAGAATTTTTGTTTTATGATCTTGGAGGGTGAAATGTAGGACTACTATTGTCTGTTCTTTTCTTGGAAGAATATATAGCTCCCCTGTGACTCTTGTCCTGCTGTAATGGAATAAACCTTTATAAAATTACGTCTACATATAGATGATCAGTGAACTGTGTTAGAAATCGAGTCGCAAAATACACATGCTGCATAGCTTTATTTTTGGAAAGAAAGCCTAACTTTAGTGGCTATGTTCATTACAAATGCCAATACTTTCGTATGGTGTTTACTTAAATGCTACGACTTTTTTTTTTTCGCTTATTTAAATGCCACAAATTTGAAAAATCGATAACTTGAGTATCACTTCTGATTTGTCTTGCCGGATAAGTTGACGTGGCTATTGGTTGTCCGATGTGACCATCGAAAAATATTATTTTAATATTTTTAAATAATATTTTTACTATTATTAATTTTTGAATTTTTTTTTTTTTGCTTTTTTTCTTTAGGGCCGGCAAGTGTCATTGGTAATTCTCACCGGTCATGAAATCCTCACCCAGGCCGCCTCGCCCTCGGCTGTGAAGGCCTTAGGTGAGGCTTTTAGGGCCTCACTGGTGGTTGGCGAGGGCCTCATAGCCTCGCTCTCGCTGGGAAGGCCTTGGGGTGAGGTTGTGAGGACCCTCGCCTACAGCAGCCTAAAGTTGGCAAGAGCACTCGTGGCCTTGCTAGCCAATGGCCGGCAACCTTCACTGGTCATGAAACCCTCGCCCTCGACTGTGAAGGCCTTCGGCGACGGTGTCAGGGCCTCGCCAAGAGTGGGCGAGGCCGCAAGGACCCTCGCTCGCGGCCCCCAAAGCCGATGAGGGCCCTCGCAGCCTTGCTCAATCTGGGTGAGGGTTTCGTGGCTAGCAAGGATTGCCGGTGACTCTCGTAGGCCCTAAAGAATAAAAAAAAAATCCGCGTGGGACATTTGGCTGAAGTGGCACTTAAGTGAGCGATTTTACATCGATTTGTCATTCAAGTGAGCGAAAAAAAAAGTTTTGATACTTAAGTGAGTGCCATACAAAATTATTGATACTTGTATTGTACTTACCCCCAACTTTAGAGTCAGTTTGTTTGAGAAAAACCATTGTCAGGGAATTGTTCTTAAATTTTCTAATATTTGGATGATGGAAAACTATTTGATTGATAGAAAATTGAATTAGGAAAAACGACTTCCTTTTTAGGCAATAAGGAATCATATTTCCTGATTTCTTGCCGCGTGTCCACGTGAGAAGAGTAAGTCCCTTTATGTCCATTTTTTGCTGATCAGTTTTTTTTTTTTGTCTTGACAAGTCTCATATGGTTCTTTCATAAATCTTGTCTGCCATCTCCTGAATATACTTCATTAATGCTCATGTCTTTTGATATTCTCACAAAAATCCATCTTATATCATATTGTACATAATATTTTTCATAAATTCTTTGATTATTTCTTGTATTCCTTTTGATTTAATGGATTACAGAACAAACAAAAAAGATGTTGATTATAGTTTATTACATATCACTTTTAATTTACAAGCTGCCATTAGTGGATTCACTTGTTATCAAATACCATAGATTTTTTGTTTCCAATTTGTTTTCAGTGAAAACAAACATAAAAAATTGGTTTACTTTCTCTGATCTCGAATTTCCCAAAAATATATATTCAAGTGACAAGAAGTTTTCAATTGAACAAATAAACTTATATTGTGCTTTTCAGAGTAGAAAAATAGTCATTTAAGTGGGGGCGGTTGATAGAAACACTTTTAAATTTTTTCTTCGGGAAAATATATCTACATAATCGTTCTGATTTTTTTATTTATTTCTAGTTAAGCAAGTTGATCCGGTGACTAACTGTTTTCATGGAAGTTGTGCATTATTAAATGAGATTGAAACAACATAGCATTCCGGTTCGATCAAATAATTGTCATTGCATGAAAGGAGTTTAATATGGATGCCGAGAGGCTTGATTTATGATATAACATCGGAAAGGTCTGCCCTCACAAAATCCATAAAATTAAAATGTGGGGCTTGGAGTCTAGAGTGGACATGCGGCATCGACTCCTCGCACCACAAAGTACAAAAAATTTCATGTTTGAACCTCTTATCTAGACTCTTTGACGGAGTAAGTAGTTATGATACGGGGCTTGTTCAATTACATGCCCAGGGTATTTCATGGATATGTAGTACACTTAATCAAAGTGAGCTTCCTCAGTATCGATAAATATCGTTTGTGAACACAATTGTGCATCCTGTTTGAAATCAAGTTAAAATAAAATGGGAGTGGTCGACTGTGTCTTGTGAGTAATATTTAATCTTTTCCTAAAAAATAAGAGGTTTCGCTTAGCCACGTCGGAGAAATCGAGACTTCGTCGTCTTAAGCACATGTTGAATTATGATCTAACCATAATGAGTTGACGTCAGATTTTTCTAGTTAGTAAACACGTGTTTCAATTATATTAAGTACAAGTTTTTTTCCAACTTCAAGCTCCGAGGCTACCTTCTTCTTAAACATCTATATATTTAATAACATTGCACCAAGTTTTGAATGGCTTCTGATGCGCCTTTTCCAATAAGAATTTCCATTATCTGCCGAACTTTTTATTGTTTCAACGTTTTTTCTGGTTATTGCAGCACTTGATCTGATAAAGAATAAGCAAGTCCACGCCATAATAGGCCCCCAAAGTTCAGTGCAAGCAGACTTCATCATTGACCTTGGAAACAAATCTCATGTGCCGATCATCTCCTTTTCTGCTACTAGTCCTTTCCTCAGTTCCATTCGGAGTCCATACTTCATTCGAGCTGCACAAAATGACTCGTCCCAAGTGAATGCCATAAGCGCAGTCGTGCAAGCTTTTGGCTGGAGAGAAGCGGTTCTAATATATGTGGACAATGAGTTCGGAGAAGGCATCATACCTTCTCTTACGGATGCTTTGGAAGAGGTCGATACGCGAGTGCCCTATAGGAGCCTCATTCCTCCTTCTGCCACGGACAATCAAATCGGGCAGGAACTCTACAAGTTAATGACGATGCAAACGAGGGTCTTCATCGTACACATGTTACCTACCCTCGGTTCTCGGCTATTTGCCAAAGCAAAAGAGGCAGGAATGATGGGGAGAGGTTATGTATGGATCTTGACTAATGGAATCACTGACCTGTTGAGCTCTGTGGATTCATCTGTTGTTGCTAATTCAATGCAAGGAGTACTGGGAATCAAGACTTACGTCCCAGACACACGGAACCTGGACAATTTCGTGGCCCAGTGGAAGAAGAAATTCCAACAAGAGAATCCATCCGTCCTTAGTCCTCCGTTGAACATCTTCGGATACTATGCTTATGATGCTGCTCGGGCTCTGGTAATGGCCGTTGAAGAAATGGGAACGTTGAATTTTACCTTCCAGTTTTTGAATGCTACCACTGATGCAACTGATCTGGACACTATTGGGGTCTCTCAAAATGGTGAGAAACTTCTCCAAGAACTAGCTAATATGACATTCATGGGGCTCACCGGAAATTTTAGTCTTGTTGATGGGCAGCTAGAATCGTCAGTGTTCCAAATCGTTAATATCAATGGAAATGCGGCAAGAGGGATCGTGTTCTGGACCGTAAAAAATGGGCTGCTAAGAGATTTGAATCCATTCGACACAAGCAAATATTCCTCTTCGAAGAGTAATTTAGGAACAATAATATGGCCAGGAGATTCGACCTCTGTTCCCAAGGGATGGGAGTTTCCCACAACTGGGAAGAGTTTGAAAATTTTAGTTCCTGTGAAAGACGGTTTCAATCAATTCGTGACAGTGACATATGATCCTACAACAAACACATCCCAAGTCACTGGATACTGTATTGATATCTTTCGAGCTGTGATAGAAAAATTGCCTTATGCATTGACTTCTGAACTTATTCCATTTGCATTGCCTAATGGAAGTAGTGCTGGTAGTTACAATGATATGATCGATCAAGTATATTACCAGGTGAGATAACTCTTTGCAACAGCTTGGTCTCATTGGATTACATGTCGAAACATAATGTGCTATCATGTGGTGGACAAAGAAAATATTTTTCCCTTTCTTTTGTTGGAACAGAATTATGATGCAGTGGTGGGTGATACTAGGGGTGAGCGGTTCCCGGTTCCGGTTCGGTTCCGTCCGGAACCTGGAACCTACCCTCGGGTACAGGTTCTTCAATTTTTGGAACCTGGAACCTACCCGTTAGAACTGAGAACCTGGAACCTACCCTCGGGTACAGGTTCTTCAATTTTTGGAACCTGGAACCTACCCGTTAGAACTGAGAACCTGGAACCTACCCTGTCACAGGTTCCGGGGTCGGTTCCAGGTTCCAACAGGTTTTTTTTTTTCATTTTCGTAGTGGGCGCGAATATCCAGAAGCCGAAATGATTCAATAGTTGGCCCTCCATTTTCAATACCTGCCAATACACAACAATATTAATCTTTTACATCCAAATAGACAACTAAATTCATAATTTTCTAGAGAAAACATTGTCTAATGTATAATTTGGTGATTCCTTATGGTTAATGTGTTTCATAATAATAACTACGGGCATGTTGTATGAGCATATGCTCTTGGCATTTCGCTCTTGATTTGAGTGGGTAAGAAGTAGGTGCCACGTCGTTGCTATGCGCTCCTTGCAGAAAGTTACGGCAACTTGCTCAGATACACAAAGTACAAGCTCAATATAGCTGCCATGGCGTGCGGTCGGCAAATGCAAGGACAAAACTATGAGGATTGCATCAAAGATCGGCAGGATATATTTCAAGTCCATATGATGTTATGAAACCTCCTTTCCTGCACAAAGAGCGGTTTATTGTTACCGCCCTAAACCTGCATGAAGAGAGACTGACTTTTCAGTTGTCATTCTGAAAATAATAAGTAGCATCACTGAAAGAACAACTTGAAAGCTTAAAACCCAACAAGAGCATGCGTATGGTGCTTCAGTAAATGTATCTATCCCGGGACAAGCAAACAGTTGCAAATCCGTTCATTGTGCCGTAAACTAGCAGAAGAAGTGCAAAATCATCGTTTTCTTAGTTTGATGCATGAGATTTACCAATTACAACAAAATGACGGCCTGGACTGCATGTATGCGCAAACCGCCTCAAATGAAGGATTCAGCTTGTCTATTGGGTTTAGCATTTAACTAGAGAATCAATCGGTTGATAATTTCTTTCCCATTTCAGGCAGGCAAAAGAAGATGGTCACATCAATATCAGCTGAAGATTCTTCACCCCAAATGGGCAGTGTTGAGTAGAGTGGCAAATAATATAGATACAAAGTGCCAAGTATTTCAGGCACATTGGCTATTCCTTCAGTAGACAATAACATATACAATCCTATGAAAATATAGCACATAAATAACAATTTGTTCCAACAAGATCTAGAATATGGCTAAGCTGCACCCTACAATACGATTGCTATCATATTTTGTCATTGAACAAAAGAAAAAGAATTCTCTTCCCTACAAAGACAACACCAAACTAACCGGTTAAGCAAAGAAGTATGCCCGGTCTAGCAACATAGTGCTGTTGCTCTGCAGCAGATTAGACCTACTCCACATAAATAATGTCTCCATCGGGATCCCCGCCTTCCCAATCGCTTTCATCTTGAGGATGATCCGATGCCTCAACCACGTCGGCGGTGGCGGTTCGGAGCAATGACGGCCCGGACGGCCGAGCGAGCGGCAGCAAGAGGTGGTGACGGTGGCTTGGGGACGGCAGCGGTGGCTCACGGCGGCGAGGGGCGGCGCGACAGCTCGTCGGGCTCAACGGCGAGACGGCTCGTCGGACGAGCGGTGGGTGGTGGTGGTTCGGTGGCCAAGAGGTGGTGGTGAGTAGGGTGTGGGGCGGCGGTGTGGTCGTGGGTGAAGCAGCAGCCAGCAAGAGGAAGGAAGGAAGGAATGAAGAAGAAGAAGAAGGGGTGGGGTTTCGGCCGAGAGAGGGGGAAAGAGAAGAGAGAGAGAGAAGAAAAGAAAAAAGTTGGGGGACAGGAAGTGACGGGAGCAGGAAAAAGGGGGAAAAAGAAAGAGAGAGGGAAAAAGAGGGGGGAAAAGAAAGAGAGGGAAAAAGGAAGGGGAAGGGGGGAAATGACGTGGTTGCTCTAGGGTTTTTTTTTTTTTAAAAAATATCTAACCGGTTCCGGTTCCTCCGGTTCCGCCGGTTCCGGTTCCCAACCGGAACCGGGAACGCCGGTTCCTAGAAAAATGGAACCGGGAACCGGAACCGGTCTCTTTAGAACCGGGAACCGGACTGGACCCTCCGGTCCGGTTCTCCGGTTCCCGGTTCTACCCGAGAACCGTGCTCACCCCTAGGTGATACGACGATCCTTACAAACAGATCATTGTATGTGGATTTTACCTTACCATACACAGAATCGGGGGTTGCAATGCTTGTGCCATACAAGGACAACAAGAGCAAGAATGCTTGGGTTTTCTTGAAGCCACTCACTTGGGACCTTTGGCTAACTATCGGATGCTTTTTTGTGTTTATAGCATTGGTCGTGTGGATTCTTGAACATCGGATTAACGAAGATTTCAGGGGTCCAGCCACGCATCAAGTTGGCACGAGCCTCTGGTTTTCGTTTTCAACCATGGTCTTTGCTCAAAGTAAACACCCTTCACTTTAGTAGATCAATCAAACATTACAACTTACATATCACTGTTGGAGAATTTATGTGCTTACCCTTAATTTGGATTGCAGGGGAGAGAACATTTAGCAACCTAACAAGATTTGTTGTGATCGTGTGGGTTTTCGTGGTACTTATACTAACGCAAAGTTATACGGCAAGCCTGAGCTCTCTTTTGATGGTGCAAAATTCTCAACCAACTATAGTTGATGTGCATCAGCTCCTAAATAGTGGAGAAAGAGTGGGATACCTGTATGGAACTTTCGTTCATGAGATGCTAAAGCAAATGAAATTCGATGATTACAGACTTGTATCTTATAAGTCTGTTGATGAATGCGATGCGCTTCTTTCCAAAGGAAGCTCAAAGGGTGGGATTGCAGCCGCAATTGACGAAGTCCCCAACATTAAACTTATTCTTTCTCAATATTGCAACAGATATATAATGGTCCCGACATTTAAAACTGCTGGATTTGGCTTCGTAAGTCAATCTCTCAATTCTAGCCAAAAAAAAAAAAAAAAAAAAACAAAACCTCTCAAATTCTACAATTACTATGGTTAGTTGTTATTTCTTTGATTGAAAAATCTCACGTCCTGCTTCTTTTGGTTTACAGGTTTTCCCCAAAGGGTCTCCGCTAGTCCCAGATATTCCACGAGCAATCCTCAATGTAACTGAAGGGCCTAACATGACGAAAATCGAAAAAGCGTGGTTTACATCAGAAACCAACTGCCTCGATTCAACTCCCTCCATTTCTTCCAATAGCTTGGGTCTTGACAGTTTCTGGGGCCTATTCTTGATTGCTGGAGTTGTTGCAGTTTTAGCTCTCCTCATTTACATGGTCATGTTTGTCAAAAGGAATTGGCATGTCATATCAAGTTCTTCAGCTTCACCGCGACACAAAATTGTTGCATTGGGAAGAAGATTTTACGAAAGAGACATCAATTCACATACTTTTAGGGAGGGCAGATTCAGAGACAGAAGTATGGATGATGGTATCCATGAGCATGCAGCTGTTGAGATATCAGAAAACACTAATTTCCCCCCGAGTCCGTCAAGCAACTCCAGCCAAATCAATGACGTTTTAACCAATGAGCAAGGCACACCATCTGCATAACAAGGACTTCCTAACCATGTCGATGAAGGGTGCCACAAGATAGCGAGGAATGTCGAGCTTACCAATGTAACTAAGAGAGGTACATGCCTCGACAACCTTAGATGCTAAACTTTAATCAGTTTTGCACTGAATGTGGCATCTTTCTGACACTACTTGTGTGAGTTCCTACACAAAACGGTCTACGCTTTGCCTGAATGACGTTGGTCTATGCTACGCCTTGCTGTCTATAATATGGCCCGTATTTTACTGTCCTCCTCCCATTGAAATCACTTAGAATACTTGCTAGAACCTTGCTTGAGCAGAACCTGAACTTGGAAAATGCCATGCTTACCACATGCCAACTTCACCTTTTCCGAAGAGTATTGTTTTGTGTTTCAATGTTTGCAGAACTTTCAACACGGGAAGGCACTCAACCAACTGCTGCTCTTGGGCCCCCTCATCACACCTCCCGTGAATGTCACTGCACTGGCGAAGGTGGCAGTTCAAGCAGCTGCGGATCCTGCCTTCACTCCAGTCGTCATAGACGTTCAAGGATTACTCCGATATAGCCAACAGAAGTTGAAGTAGAAATGGTCCGACCATCCTCTTTATAGGTTCAATCTTATAGAGCTGTTAATAACGTGAGCACTCATATGTTGTTTTCAAATCAACACCGTTTTGGTTTTTCTGGAGTCTATAGTTGCCTGTAGGAGAAAGAGGAGAATTCTTAGTTCAAACTTTGAAGGCAGTAAATGCACTTGAAAGAGCTAAATTCTTTGTATGTTGTGGTTTCCCTGAACTTTTGAGTCACGTACTGAACTTCAGTGAAATGATCCCTTCAGAATATAAGTACAATGGGCAAGAGTAATATAGATCCGCATTGTTTTCATCCTTAATGTTATATATAAATTGCAGACTCATTTACTCTTGACGCAGGATCAAATGACACGTTACACCTAAAAGTTGAGGGGATTGCAAGAATCAATAGGGCATGCAAGACATTTTAATTATCATCATTTAGGAGTATAGAGTTTCCAATCAACCATAGTTCCTTTTCTGACCTTTCAATTGAGCAGACATTATAGTTAATTTGTGGGCCAGTTTCCTCCTCTTCTTCCTCCCCATTATGCAGGCTTAAACTTTTTGTTAACTGACACATCACTTCAGTATTTCACTAACAAAGGGAAAACTACCAAAAAATTTCTACACTTATTATTATACTTGTGCCAATTTAGCTATAAAATTTTCAATTATATCAATTTAGTCCTCAACCTTTTCATGTTTTGCCAATTAAATTCACAACATTTTCACGTGTTGCCAATTAATTCCATTTTGCCAATTTTGACTAGAAATCGTTGATGTAAATGCTGGTAGTCCTACATGACATTGTCGACATTGATATCGACAAGTTCTTTTATTTATTTATCTTTTATTTTATTTTTCCTTTTATTTGTCCTTCCTTCTTTTCTTTCCTTTTTTCCATGGTGGCCGATGAGTCCAGCTCACCCATGGCTAGCCATGACCTCGCCAGCCATGGGCGAAGGCGCACTCACTCGTGGTTGGTGAGTCCATGGCCACATTCACTTGTGGCGAGGGAGACCTTGGCGAGGTTGGCCTCACTAGCGACCACGCATGCCCACACCATTGTGAGGCGTAGCCGCAAGTGAGGTTGCCTTGCTTGCAGTCATGATGGCCTTGCTTAGATTTGGGCGAGGTTGGGAGATGATCACGACCCTCATTGACCACTATGGTAAAAAAAGAAAAGACAAGAAAAGAAAAGAAAAGAAAAAATTTGAAAAATATTTATAAAAAAAAAAAAGTTGTCCACGTCAGCTTTGGTCATACCATATAGAATGACTAGCATCCTCATTAGCGATTTCCGACTAAAATTTAATCGGATGGACTCAATCGGCAAAACATAAAAAATATTAAGGATGAAATTGTACAATTAAAAGTTCTAAAACTGAATTGGCAAAATTCATAAGACTTTTTTGGTAGTTTTCATCTTTAACTAAACAATCTCTAATGTCAAATGATCACTTCTGCCATGCCTTCTGCAATCTCAAAATGCCTTCATTACAATATGTGGGTAGCACCGTTGGTTTCGCAAGCAATTTAGAAACGGGAAAAAAAAAAAAAAAAAATCCCCATCAGCCTTTTACTTTCTAGCCTTTTGCTTTCTAATCCACACCGCACAGTTCGTATCGCACCCTGATCTGACGCACTCGTTTTTTAAAGGTCAAATAGATTTAAACAACAAAAGGCTAACGCGATCCAGCTAGTTCGATCTCTGAGGATGATGCATTGACTGAGGGCGGATGTCTGGTCCGTAATATCATTGAATAGTTGATTGCGGATCACAGACACACAAACAGGCCTTCCATTGCGACGTGACTGAAGGCCAACGCGATCCGCCCAGGACAAAAGCTACTACTTGCAGACTTTGCCTCCCTATGATCAAGAAACCCTCGCATTTTCCATGGGACATGCTCAGTTTTTCCCTTTTATTTGGGCTGGCGAATATCTATTTGACAACGTTTTTATTTTTTTTTATTTTTTATTCTTCAAAATAAAATTTTTTTTTGAAAATTGTCAACTAATTTTTCTACTCCTTAGAATGAATTAATGGTCAGGGAATATATTTAAAATAAAACAAGAAATAGAAAAAAATTACATTTTTATTTCCAAGAATAAAAAGAGAAATAAGGTCATATTATAAAAACAAACTTAACGTAATCTAATGCTCGCCTTTAGACAATCAACACAAAGTTTGGTCTCCGACTTGATTTGAGTCCCCTTTTTTGGAATAAAAAAATCAGAAATTTAGGAAAAAATTTAGAAATTAGATTTTGAGTAATTTTACTAGATTTTTAGTGTTAATTATAGTTTAGCATAAAAAATGTGAAAATATTTTGATGAAAATTAGATTCAAAATTGAATAAACTTTTAGGGCTTTGCTATATGGATTTTTGAATGCCATGTTCTTTTAAAGACAATGCTAGATCGTGAAAGCTTGGCAACTCTAAGCAATGTTTGCTCTTCTTCTGTAGCTGATAAAGCTTAAAAGGTTTATGCACCTAAGAATTACTATCAACTTCATCATATTGTGAGTTATAAAACCAATGAGACTCTCTACTACTATTTTTAGCTTTCCATGCTTGACTAACAATTACGTTGGATTTTCTTAGGCCATCTTAGAATATCTCCACCGACATTTTTATAATTAAATGAAAAAAAAATTGGGAATATAAATTTTTAGGGTCGTATCAAATGCATTTATATTCTTTTCCTATTTCGAGAATATAAATTTTATATAATTACCAAACACGTTTTTTGTTTAGAAACTTATCCAGAGGCTAGATATAGAAAAAAATATTTTTGAATATAAATTGTTCCCGATAATAGAAATGTTACAAAACGCACACCTTATCTAACTTTATTACGCAATGCATTTTCACGGGTCGAATGGTGAAAATCATTGAGACTCGAGGTTGCTAGCAAGTGGTTCTGATGGGTCGTTCGTCCGATCAAAGTTGAGCTAATTATTGATAGTATAGTACTTGTGGGCGCCATCATCGAATAACTTTTGCGTGCGGATGAGACTAAGAAAATTTGCTAGGAATTACTTCTATGCATGTCCTAATTGGCTTCTCCAACAGGGTTAATTACATGGGTCAAAACTGAAAAAAAATACCTGGCTAGGGATTTGCTCTCTTGCTTTTTGAGATGCAAATGTCCTATTGGACTATGAACTCATTGGGGTTTGTCGGTACTAATTATTTGTGTCTTGACTCTTCTTCCTCGATTTCTCCTATTTAAAATTCTCGACGGTCGTAATCATGCCAAAAGGTCACTCATGGGCTTTGTTCGTGAACTGTTTAGAAAATAAGCTTGAGGATACGATTTATGTAGCTCTATCTCAAAGATTCAAACTGAAATGTACATATAATTAATGTTTTGACTTCTCTCACCATATATCTTTTCGTTTTTTTCTGTTCACCAAGTCTAGAAATAGACACATTATCCCTTAACTCCTCCTTTTCTTCCTCGATATTCTTTATTCAAGTGAACTAAGCTCCACGCACTATGCATAACCTCCACAGCAAGATCGTCTCAATATGTTGATTTCTTAATGGTGTCAAAATCCAATATGCAATCAGACATTGTCTGATATTCTCTTTTTGAAAGTAAGCACGCTATTTCCCAGAATTTTCTTATTTAAAAGGGAGGATGCGAGCAATGAACTCTTCTTTTAACTGCTCGCCTGACTTTCCATGTACTTCTACGAGAAATTCAAAACCCAAACTCGACTTAGACTGATGACTTTAATTAGCAATTCCGATGCATTTTCCTTCTATATATAACGGAACTTGCTAGGTATTAAGTTTAGGTGGTTTATAATTGGCGACAAAACTTTGGGTTATATGCTTATTTTATGGACAATATTGACCTATACTGTCAGCAAGTCTCATTGGACGAAATCATCCGAGGGGGATGGAAAGTGGGGAAGAAAAGTAAAAAAGATATTTTTGCCAGTACAATAGTTTAGAAAAAAAGAAGAAGAAGCTAACACGGTTGATGCAAACACGGCTGCTAATGGCCTTTTGGATTGTTGCAAACGAGCTCAGGACAACAATCTGCCTAGTGTGTGAGAAAATGACCACAATTTTTCTCTGGAAAGAGTTACGAGTCCCATAATCCAATCTGAAAAGCTTGTTCTGGGCATTATACCTGTATCGAATTGAGTACACCTTTTGCAATCGTTTCGAACCTCAAAATTCATCTTCGTTTACGCATGTTTTCAGGCCACTTTTCTATTTTATGTCGTATCTCCAAATTGTTTTTGGCTTTTGTTTGTTTTTCCGAATTCTTTATTGCTTAAGCTTATGTTTGGGTTTTGTAGGTTGTGTATTAGACATATTTCTTCATTTTTATAGAATAGGGAAAATTTCAATTAAGAACCTGAAGTAAAATCGTTTTCTCAAAAAATGGTCTAAAGTGGACATTGTCTCAAATAAAGGTATAAAGTGACCAATTTAGTCTCAAATAAGGGTCTCAACTTAAAAGCCAGTCAAATCTTATTTGTAGCTAGGGGTGTTTTCGTCTAAGGACCTTTTTCTTTTTCCTTTTTGTTTTTCTTTTCTTTCTTTCTTCATCTTGCTCACCTCCTTCTTGACAAATGCATCAGACTCCTCACACACGAGCTTGCATAGATACAAAACAATTTGAACAATTTAGGAAAAGAAGCCAACAGAAAGATATTCGGGAGGTTTTGCAGTTTTGCAAAATTGCAAATTGTGTGCTTCAGTTTTGCAGCCTCTTCATCAGCAAACTTCAAAGCACGTGCTCTTATGCACTTTTGCATCCTCACCCAGGCACTCATCAATTTCGGCAAAAGCCGGTTTTAAGTTATTCGCCACCAGTCACCTTCTCCGATGACGATTATGAACTTGAGAATCGAGAAATATCCATAAGTGGGTTTTGTTTTTATTCAATTTGCTTGTAAAAACTTATTATGGCAATTGAAGTACCAGTTTCATGTTCTCCCCGCTAATGAAATTGGCTATGCCATGATAACTTTCACTTGTAGCTTCTTGGGAATGATTTATTGGGTTTGGGTGGGATTATTCATAACATTCATAGATGCAGCTTGCATTGAGGTGGAATATGTGGCTTCTTGAGAGGGTTCAATTGTGTTGTGCATGTTGGTTATCTACAAAGATTGCTAAATCATTTTGACCTGTGATTGAAGATATTTGCCTCCAATGGTGATTCGAATCAGACATCACTCAATTTAAAAAACGGATGACTCTGGTCTACACATATATGGTGAGGAATTAGGGCATTCTTGCTAGAATAAGAAACATGCTAATTTCCCAATTTAAATTAAGAGAATATGTGATATGTCCAAAATAAGAAATTAAAGTACTTCTCTTCATCATGACTACAATTTTAAAAGATATTAACTCTATCCTCTCCCAAATTAATTTGATAATGCAATCTCTCCTAATTTGGCACCTCCCACGCGCACACTGCATCTAAATTTCGGCCACCTTAGGTATTCATCGGGCTTGATCAAATTTCATGCCTCGACCACCATAGGTATTTCAATGGGCTTGACCAAATTTCATATGCTCTCGCGGGCTGGGTCCAAATTATTTAATTAAGCTTAGAATCTGCTTGTTTTTAACCCTTTTAGCACCAGGCTAATTAGAATGCGATTTATGTGGGCCCAATGTCATTAAATGAAAAATGCTCATAATATGCAAATGTAAATTAATAATATTTTTTTGTTTAGTAATTTGTGTTTATTCCGTATCCAATAAATAACTAAATGGGGTCGCTAAAATTTAGGTATTACAAGATATAATTTTATAATCTTAGACCCGTACACAGATATCTCACTAGTATATACTATAATATTGAATTGGACAGACACAAAATATAAGCGCTTATGAGTTAGTTTAAACTTTGTTGTGAATTAGGCGCATAATATAGAGAAACGTTATGTTTTCATTTGTTTATTTATTGGTAGATAGTCTCACTATCTTCGTTCAGTAGGCTCTCTGTATTGTGTTTCTACTACTCCATCGTGACAAATTATACTACTCAAGTAAATGGACGATGAAATGAAAAAGATTTCGGGTGGACTTGGCTATTTCCTCGTTAAGCTTCGTAAAAGAAACAAATTTTCTGAGAAATTGTTCGCATTTATTGTTACTTTTGTCTGCTACATGACTCGTATAATCGACCGTTCGAGGACTTTTCGCCCTAGTTAGTTGGACGTAGTTGAGATGGAAATCGAAAAACGAGCTCAATCTAATTTTCCATTGCTCCATTGTAAATAATTGTATTGCTCAAGTACATGGACAACGAAATGAAAAGGACTCGATGTGGACTGGAGCAACCGCGTGAATAAGTTTGGAGTCAATTTCGTGGATGAGCGCTGTGAAGGATATAAATTTCTTGAGAAATCGTTCTCAATTATTATTACGATTTGTCTGTGACATGACTCGCATAGTTGGCCCATTCGACGAACTTTCGCATTGAGTAGTCCGTGACTTCGGTTAGAATTCTATGGACGAGCTTGGAAGGTACGTCATGAATCGTCTGATGTCTCCACATTGTATGGAGAAAGATTAATGGTCATGGATCATGAAGAAAAAAACCATTTTGAGTAGACCGAATTGACTAGAGTGAATTGATTGCAAAGCCATTCTGGGTCACATAATATCAAACACTTCGTAGAAACTCAACATTAATATATATTATATAACCCCTTGCAAGAGGCTATGACGTGGTGCTTTTATACGAATGGAATGAACCAACAGATAGAGAGAATCCATGCTCTCATAATTATTCATCGCATTTTGTTTAAGAGTTAATACCACGAAACCAAACTAATTTTTCAATCACTGAAAATTCCAAACTAATACATATATGACAAATTTACCCAAACTAATATTTTGACCACCAAAAATCCCAAACTTATGACATATTTATCTACCATTAATTTCCGTTAAATATTACCGTCAAACTGCTGAGTTAAATGACATGTGATAATTGACGGTTTACCAGTCTGGGGTTTTATCCTCTTTTTGTCATATGTGTATTGGTTTGAGATTTTTAGTAGTTGTTGTAGGTATACTAGTTTGAGATTTTTAGTAGTTAAGAAATTTATTTTGGGTAAATTTATCACAGATGTGTTGATTTGAGGTTTTTTGTGGTATTAACCCTTATTTTTAACTTTTCCTAAATTACTTCTCCTAAATTTAAGTTTCCCTCTTCACTATTTTTTTTTTATGACAACTTGTAAATTAATTGCCAGGGCAGTTTAATATAAAGATATATATTTTATGCACACATATCCTGAGTTTGATTTCAAGGCATACGCAGTTTCTTGGAAACTCACAAAACTTAGCCACAAAGATTGGAAATATATTTTATGCACACATCGCAAGTCCATTTAGGAGTACGTGTGTGTGCCTCTAGAAGTGCAGAGGGAAGAGTCGTTGAGTTGAATCAAATCTGAATTGATATGCAAGAGAAAGTCGATGATGATGATGATGATCAAGAAACAACAAAAATGACAATAATTAATCACTCATTTTGCACCATGATTTAGTAAGTTTATTGTGTTGTTAAGCCATAAATATACACGCGTCATTCTCAATTATTCCTAATTAGTTGCACACTCACTTTTATATGATATAGAGATAGGTGATCGAAATTGGTTATATACACACATTTTTTGTTAGTTTATGAATTTTTCTTCTCTTTCTTTTCTTTAATTTCTAAATACGAGGTTTTCTACTCAATATGATAAGGTAAGGATTCATATAACTAAGGCTTTCATCATACTATATTAAATTCAACTTGAGGGGACTGTTAGGTTAAGCAAAATTATGCGAGACCGTTCTCTGTTAGTTTTCTAATCTATTGATGTTTAAAAGAATGACCACCAACAATATGTCATGGCTTAGTTACCGATTGAAACTACCATAGGGCAGGTCTTCAGGTACATGATGATTGAATTTACGCAAGTTTGCACAGGTTGTTAGAGTGAAATACCAATAAGTTTATGGTAATAATAACAATGAATCGATCTTACATCAATTTATGCTTTTTTTCTAGTTGGCACGTGCTTCTTATATTAGTTGAGAATCATCGAGTATCTCTTCTTATTTGTGCATGATTATGTCGTATTATCCACGAGCTTTTGTATACTAGATTAACTCCATCCCAAGCAGACTCTTGATCAAGGCAGACCCTCCATATTAGAATTGGAAAATGCTTAAGAAAGTACTACATGATGCATCGCATATACATCATATCGGAGACCATACATTTCTTAGTCTTAAATTCGAGTAGTTTCTAGCTCTCGGACAAAGTTCCATCATCAGTTGTTAAAACGAGATGGAAATAGCAGAAGAAAAAATGATGGTATAAACAATCCTGAGTTCAAAGAATTGTTAGGATTCTTCATACAAAATTAAAAATTCAAAAAACAAAAACATGAAGTGTGAATGCTACCGGAGGTCATCTTGTCTCTTTGCATGGTACGTACGCTCAGACGGACCGCACACGTCGAGCAATCCTTGAATGGAAGCTCTCCACGTCGAGCAATCCTTTTGAATGGAAGCTCTCCATGCTTTGTCTTACTTTTCAAAGCTCTTCTCCCTTATAAATACGTCGTCCTCATCATCACATCCTCCATGTCTCTCTTTCACACAAACACACACTTGCGTTTTCCCGAGACCCTTTTCAATGATGCCTCCAAGGATCTCTTTCGACGCTGAAACGCTCCTCTTTTTGGCTCTCTCCTTTTTAGCCATCATTGTGTCCTCCAGCGACGGTCCTCACCTAGCGGTGGCGCAAAGTAGTAACAAAAACAGTGCCACAACGATCCCAGTGAACGTTGGGGTGATTGTTGATCTGGAGACGTGGGTGGGTAAAATGGGATTGAGCTGCGTTGAATTGTCTCTCTCTAACTTTTATAGTTCAAACCCTTCTTACAAGACCAGGCTCGTCCTCAACGTTAGAGACTCAAAAGGAGAAGAGGTTGCTGCTGCTGCTGCAGGTTCTCTCTCTACCTTTTGTACTTCTGTTGATTGATGAAGTTTATTTTGGTTAAGATTCAATTTGATATCTTTCACACGTCCACCCCAGTCATGCGGCCGTGTGAGACGGACGATTTGACACTTAGCTTGTCAGTATTCATGGGTTTTGTTCCATCCACGCCACGCGGTGCTTCTTGAAAACACTGGTCTTTGAGCGTAACATTTGACCTTGGAACCATTTGTTTCATTTATTCCTTTCAATTCTTGGAGTTTACTCTTCAGAAAGCTATACCAAGAAGACGATATTGCAAGAAACAATCTTAGGGACCATCCAATTATAATATCCTGATGGAAATAGTTATTTCAGTCACCCCAAATCGAAAATCTCTAATCTATTAAACCATTTCTTGGGTTTTGTTTTTGTATTTAGAGGGTGTAGCACTATTGAAACAAGCGTGTATGATTTATGCATCATATAGAACAAATACATCTCAAGCATCAATCGTTCGAGCTCATGATAGGGCCTACTTATTTACTGGTTGAGATGATATTAATCAAAATGATCTACAGACCATATAATAACTCCTCAATATTGTTGGTGTCGGTAAACTTGTGATCTTCGAATTAGAAGAAGTCCACCTTCCTATGATGTCATAGTTCGCCAATGTATAAATGTGCATATATTCATGGACACAATGTTTCATCTTGATAAAAACGTGTGAGCAGAATTTTGTCGCAGAATTTTTGTTTTAAGATGTTGGAGAGTGAAATGTAGGACTACTATCGTCTATTCTTTTCATTGAAGAATATATAACTCTCCTGTGACTCTTGTCCCGCAGTGATGTAGTAAACCTCTAAAAAATTATGTCTACATGTAGATGATAAGTGAACCCTATAAGAAATTGAGTCACAAGAGACACATGCTACATAGCTTCAAATTTGGTAAGAAAAACTAACATTAGATTTAGTTTGTTTAAAAATAACCATTTTCAGGAAATTGTTCTCGAATTTTCCAATTTTTGAATGATGGAAAATTAGTTGATTGATGAATTTTTTTTTCATGGATTGAAAACAATAAACTTAGATTGGGGAAAACAGCTTCTTCTTTCGGCAATAAGAAATCATATTTTTTGATTTCTGCCGTGCGTCCAACTGAGAAGAATAAGTCCTTCTATATCCATTATCTGCTTATCAATATTTTTTCTTTTTATCTTGATAAGTCTCATATGGTTTTTTTTATTTATTATCTCCTGAACATACTTCATTAATGCTCATGTCTTTCGATATTCTCACAATAATCCATGTTATATCATATTGTGAATAATATTTTTCATAAATTCTTTAATAATTACTTGTAAGTCCTTTTATTTAATGGATTACAAAATAAACAAAAAGACATTGATTCTATTTTGTTAGTCATTACATATCAATTTTAATTTACAAGCTGCCTTTAATGTATTCACTTATTATCAAATACCATGGAAATATTTTTTTTTCCAATTTGTTTTCAGTGAAGACAAATACAAAAAAAAAAAAAAAAAGGTTTACTTTGTCTAATCTTAAATTTCTTGAAAATATTTTCTAGTGACAAGAAGTTTTCAATTCAAGAAATAAACTTTTATTGTGCTTTTCGGATTAGAAAAATAGTCTTTAAGCCGGGCTGGTTTATAGAGACACTTCAATTTTTTTTCTTCAGGAAAATATATCTACATAATTGTTCTGATTTTCTTTTTCTAGTTGAGAAAGTTAAGCCGGTGAGTAACTATTTTCATGGAAGCTTTGTGTTATTAACCGTGATTGAAACAACTTAGGTTTCCTATTCAATCAGATAGTTGTCAATGCATGGAAGCAGTTTAATATGGATGCTAAAAGGTTTGGTATATGATATAACATCAGAAAGGTCTGCCCTCAAAAAATCCATAAAATTGAAATATGGGGCTTGGAAGAGTGGAATTTTCTGATGCCATGAGATAAAAGAGGTCATTTAACGAGGAGGAAGATTCAACATGTTCATGTCTGGGCCAGTTTAACCACTTTTTCGTTCTCAAATTACTTTTGATAATAGAATTAGTTCCGTTTGGTATGCATTATATCATTTCCCCAACAATATTTCAGTTGGAATGGACATGCCGCGTCGATTCCTTGCTGCACAATATACAAATAATTTCATGTTTGAACCTCTTATCTAGACTTTTGCTTGGGTCTTCAACGGAGTTTTATATGTATACTATGGGGGAAGACGGGCAATAATATTAAAGTCGTTATAATTTAATAAAAGGGCTTAGTCAATCACATGCTCAGGGTATTTCATGGATATGAAGTTTACTTAATCAAGGTGAGCTTCCTCGATGTCGATAAATATCGTCCGTGAACACAATTGTGCATCATGTTTGAAATCACATTAAAATCAAATGGGAGTGGTCAGCTACCTCAAAAATAAGAGGTTTCGCTTAACCTTGTCAGAGTAATCGAGATTTCATCGTCTTAAGAACATGCTGAATTATGATCTAATCATAATGGGTTCACGTCAGATTTTTCTGGTTAGTAAACACTTGTTTCAATAATATTAAGTGCAAGTTCCAACTTCAAGCTCCGATGCTACCTTCTTCTTAAACATCTATAAATTTAATAATATTGCACCAAGTTTTGATTGACTCCTGATGTGCCTTTTCCAATAAGAATTTCCATTATCTGCCGTTCTTTTTATTGTTTCACCGTCTTTTCTGGGTCACCACTGCAGCACTTGATCTGATAAAGAATAAGCAAGTCCAAGCCATAATAGGCCCCCAAAGTTCAGTGCAAGCAGACTTCGTCATTGACCTTGGAAACAAATCTCACGTGCCGATCATCTCTTTTTCTGCTACTAGTCATTCCCTCAGTTCCCTTCGGAGTCCATACTTCATTCGACCTGCGCAAAATGACTCGTCCCAAGTGAACGCCATAAGCGCAGTCATGCAAGCTTTTGGCTGGAGAGAAGCGGTTCTAATATATGTGGACAGTGAGTTTGGAGAAGGCATCATACCTTCTCTTATGGGTGCTTTGGAAGAGCTCAATACGCGAGTGCCCTATAGGAGCCTCATTCCTCCTTCGGCGACGGACGATCAAATCGGGCAGGAACTCTACAAGTTAATGACGATGCAAACGAGGGTCTTCATCGTGCACATGCTACCTCCTCTCGGTTCTCGGCTATTGGCCAAAGCAAAAGAGTTGGGAATGATGAGCGAAGGTTACGTCTGGATCTTGACTAATGGAATCACCGACCTATTAAGTTCTGTGGATTCATCAGTTGTTGCTAGTTCGATGCAAGGAGTATTGGGCATCAAGACTTATGTCCCAGACACACGGAAACTGGACACTTTCATGATCCAGTGGAAGAAGAAATTCCAACAAGAGAATCCATCCATCCTTAGTCCTCCGTTGAACATCTTCGGATACTATGCTTATGATGCTGCTCGGGCTCTGGCAATGGCTGTTGAGGAAATGGGAACGGGGAATTTTACCTTCCAGATTTTAAATGCTTCGACAGATGCAACTGATCTAGACACTATTGGGGTCTCTCAAAATGGTGACAAAGTTCTCCACGAACTAGCTAATACGGCATTCACGGGGCTCACCGGAAATTTCAGCCTCGTTGGCGGGCAGCTAGAGTCATCAGTGTTCCAAATTGTTAATATCAATGGAAATGCGGCAAGAGGGATCGGGTTCTGGACCTTAAAAAATGGGCTACAAAGAGATTTGAATTCATTCAACATAGGCAAATATTCCGCTTCGAAGAGTAATTTAGGAACAATAATATGGCCAGGAGATTCGACCTCTGTTCCCAAGGGATGGGAGTTTCCCCCGACTGGGAAGAGTTTGAAAATCTTAGTTCCCGTGAAAGACGGTTTCAAACAATTCGTGACGGTGACACGTGATCCTACAACAAACATATCCCAAGTCACCGGATACTGTGTTGACATCTTTCGCGCCGTGATAGAAAAACTACCTTATGCGTTGACTTATGAACTTACTCCGTTTGCCTTGCCTAATGGAAGTAGCGCTGGTAGTTACAATGACATGATCGATCAAGTATATTACCAGGTGAGATAACTCTTTGCAACAGCTCGGTCTCGTTGGATTACGTGTTGAAACTTACTGTGCTATCATGTGGTTGACAAAGAAAACATTCTCCCTTCTTTTTGTTGAAACAGAATTATGATGCAGTGGTGGGTGATACGACGATACTTGCAAACAGATCATTGTACGTGGAGTTTACCTTACCATACACAGAATCGGGAGTTGCAATGCTTGTGCCATACAAGGACAACAAGAGCAAGAATGCTTGGGTTTTCTTGAAGCCACTCACTGGGGACCTTTGGCTAGCAACCGGATGCTTTTTTGTTTTTATAGCATTGGTCGTGTGGATTCTGGAACATCGGATTAATGAAGATTTCAGGGGTCCAGCCACGCATCAAGTTGGCACGAGCCTCTGGTTTTCGTTTTCAACCATGGTCTTTGCACAAAGTAAACAACCTTCACTTTAGTAGATCGATCGAACTTTACAATTTACCTTTCATTGTTTGAGAATTTATGTGCTTACCCTTAATTTGGATTGCAGGGGAGAGAGCATTTAGCAACCTAACAAGATTTGTTGTGATTGTGTGGGTTTTCGTGGTACTTATACTAACACAAAGTTATACGGCGAGCTTGAGCTCTCTTTTGGTGGTGAAAAATCTTCAACCAACTGTGACTGATGTAGATCAGCTCCTAAAGAGTGGAGAAAATGTGGGATACCAGGATAGAACTTTCCTTCATGAAAAGCTAAAGCAAATGACATCTGACTATAAGAGACTTGTACCTTATAAATCTGCTGAAGAATGCGATGCGCTTCTTTCCAAAGGAAGCTCAGAGGGTGGGATTGCAGCTGCAATTGACGAAGTCCCCTACATTAAACTTGTTCTTTCTCAATATTGCAACAAATACACCATGATCCCGACATTAAAAAATGCTGGATTTGGCTTTGTAAGGCAATCTCTAAATTCCAGGCAAAAAATAAAGAAAAATCCTCAAATTCTACAATTGCTAAGGTTAGTCGTTATTTCTTTGATTGAAAAATCTCATGTCCTGCTTCTTTTGGTTTACAGGTTTTCCCCAAAGGGTCTCCGCTAGTTCCAGACATTTCGCGAGCAATCCTCGATGTAACCGAAGGGCCTATGACGAAAATTGAAAAAGCGTGGTTTACATCAGAAACCAATTGCCTCGATTCAACTTCCTCCATTTCTTCCAATAGCTTGGGTCTTGACAGTTTCTGGGGCCTGTTCTTGATTGCTGGAGTTGTTGCAGTTTTAGCTCTCCTCATTTACATGGTGATGTTTGTCAAAAGGAATTGGCATGTCATATCAAGTTCTTCAGCTTCACTGCGACAGAAAATTGTTGCATTGGGAAGAAGATTTTACGAAAGAGACATCACTTCCCATACTTTTAGGGAGAGCAGATTCAGAGATGGAAGCATGGATGATGGTACCCATGAGCATGCGGCTGTTGAGATATTACAAAACACTAATTTCCCCCTGAGTCCGTCAAGCAACACCAGCCAAATCAACGACGTTTTAACCAATGAGCAAGGCACACCATCCGCAAAACAAGGACTTCCTAACCATGTAGACGAAGGGTGCCACAAGATAACGAGAAATGTCGAGCTTACCAATGTAATTAAGAGAGGTACATGCCTTGACAACCTTAGATATACACTTTAAACATTTTTGCACTGAATGTGGCATCTTTCTGACACTATTTGTGTGAAATCCTACACAAATTGGTCTACGCTTTGCCTGAATCACGTTAGTCCTCGCTACACCTTGCTGTCTCTAATTGGCCTATATTTTACTGTCCTCCTTCCATTGAAATCACTAAGAATACTTGCTAGAATCTGCTTGAGCAGAACTTGAACTTGGAGGATGCCACGCCTACCATATGCCAACTTTCACCTTTTCCGAAGAGTATTTTTTTGTGTTTTAATGTTTGCAGACCTTTCAACACGCGAAGGCACTCAACCAACTGCTGCTCGTGGGCCCCCTCATCACAACTCCTGTGAATGTCACTGCGGTAGCGAAGGTGGCAGTTCAAGCAGCTGCGGATCGCCTTTGCTCCAGTCATCATAGACGTTCAAAAATCACTCCGATATAGCCAACAAAAGTTGAAGTAGAAATGGTCCGAACCCTGTCTTCTTTATAGGTTCCATCTTATAGAGCTGTCAATAACATGAGCACTCATATGCTGTTTTCAAATCAAAAGCCTTTTGGTTTTTGTGGAGTCTATAGTTGCCTGTAGGAGCAAGAGGAGAATTCTCAGTTCAAAACCTTGAAGGCAGTAAATGCACGTGAAAGAGATAAATCCTTTGTACATCGTGGTTTCCCTGAAATTGAGTCATGGACTGAACTCCAGTGAAATGATCCCTTCAAGGATATAAGTACTTTGGGCAAGAGTAATATAGATTTGCATTGTTTTCATGTTTAATATTATATATGGATTCTATAAAAGGGAGATTGAGAGAAAATATTCCAGGATGATTTTCATTGCTGTATTTCAATGATATTTATAGTACATGTACAAGAATAGCAAAAACTAAAAATATGGAGCAAATCTCAACTAAGCTATTTACGGCAATGAGAAGGCTGAAATTATGGAGGACAATTTGAATTATAAACTGATTCTCTTATAAGCCCCCTCAAGATGGAGTTTCCGTCGGAAACGCCAATCTTGACTCGAAGTGTTTGCCCGCAATGTTTTGATAGTGGCTTGGTAAGGATGTCCGTTAGTTGGTCATGTGTGAAAATGTGAGAGACTCTCAATTATCCGTCTTTTATGAGCTCACGGACAAAGGGGTAATAAATTGCAAGGTGCTGCATGCGAGAGTGGAAGACAGGATTGGTACACACATAAGTGGCCTCAATATTGTGACAGTATATCATGAGTGTTTCAAGTGAGTGCATTCCCAATTCGATGAGCAAGTTTTGGACCCAAAGTAATTCCCATGAGGTAGCGGCAACAACTCTATATTCGGCTTCTGTTGATGATCGGGCAACGGACCGCTGTTTGCGGGAGCTCCAAGAGATAGGATTGGTGCCAAGATAAACAATGAAGTCGGATGTGGAAGTCCTGTCATCTGAATCACCAGCCCAATCCACGTCGGAATAGGTATGTACAATGGGCTTTGTATCTCGCCGCAAGTGAAGCCCATGGAATAGGGTACCTTTAAGATATCAAAGAAGGCGTTTAGCGGCAGACCAATGATTTAATGTTGGCTTGTGGATAATTTGTTGACAGCGAACGACATATCAGGTCGAGTGATTTTGAGGTATTGAAGGGCACCGACGAGGCTCCGAAATTCAGTTGCGGATGTGTACCCCGAATTATCATGAAATGTAAGTGTATTACCGGTCGCCATTGGAGACCCAACATCCTTTGCTTCGGCCATTTTATGCTTTTCGAGTAGATCCCGTATGTATTTATGTTGCAAGAGCAAAAGACCCTTCTTGGTGAGAAGTACTTCGATTCCAAAGAAGTAGCCTAAGGTCCCCAAACCTTTGACCGAAAAACGCTTGGATAATGTTGCAATGAAATCATTGAGAAACCGAGTGTTGTTACACATAATGACAAGATCATCAACATATATAAAAAAATATGCTTTTATGCCACTGTGTGAGTAGATAAAAAGGGAGCTATCAGCCTTGGAATTAGTACATGAATTGGCTATTAGAAATGCACTTAACTCATTGTACCAGGCTCAAGGAGCTTGTTTGAGCCTGTAGATAGCTTTCTTGAGTTTGCACACATTCGGGTTTCGCTGGGTCTTTGAAACCAGGAGTTGTTCCATGAGCACTTCATCTTGTAGTGTTCCTTGCGAAAACGCATTGTTTTCATCCATTTAGCGTGGTGGCCAATTTCAAGTGAGTGCCAGAGTGAGGATGATGCGGATTGTTGTAGGTTTGACAATTGGGTTGAATGTTTCTTTAAAGTCAACTCCCGATCTTTGGTGAAATCCTTTGGCGACAAGATGCGTGTTGTATATCTCGATGCTGCCGTCGGATCGACGCTTGATCCTGTAGACCCACCTACAACTAATAATATTCATGGAAGAATTCTTTGGGGTTAGTTCCCAAGTTCCATTTCGAATTAATGCATTGATTTCTTTGGACATAGCAGAGCGCCATTGGGGATTACTCAAAGCTTGAGTAAGTTTACTTGGTTCACAGGTTTGAGTTAGGGGATGTTTTGTGGTGAGTATTTGTTTAGGCTTGAAAATGTTGTTTTGAGAGCGTGTGATCGTGTTATGGGTGCGGGTGGGGTGATTCGGGTTTGGCAGGTTTGGGGGTGGTTCAGTTAAGAGTAGGGAGAGTGAGGGGCTGGTTGGTGGGACATTGGTTCAAGTGGAGGTTCTGCTGGTTGGGTGGTGGTTGTTACTTGGTGAGGTTTGAGGTGTGACACTGGTAGTACGTGCATTGGATTGAGGTGTGTGTGCGGTGTTGGAAGAGGGATCACTTACTGAGTTATCGAGTGGGTTGGCTGGCAGAACTTGCGCGTCAGCTGGGCTACTAGGAGGAGCGCTTGTCACGGCTGGTGGCGTGTTCGGAGCAGGAGCAATAAATGGCATGGTGGGTGACTGAAGAAGAGGAGTTTTGGCCGAGAATGAGGGGGACGACTCGGGTAGGTTCAAAGAGGGGTATGGGAAGACGGTTTCATCAAAGACAATATAACGTGAGAGGAATATTCTTTGGGTAGCAGAATCAAAACACTTGTACGCAATTTGAGTTAAAGAATAACCAAGAAAAATATACGGGTGAGAGCGTGGTAAAAGCTTGTTTTATGTGTGTTGGAATTCAAGTTGGCGGAAGACGACTTACTTTTGTCCGATGCGCAAACAACAATTAACCCCAGAACGAATGTTGAATTGCGGATGAATCATGAATAAAAATACTTCACGTTGGTCTGAATGCAATCATGAGGAAAGCACATGATTTCCACAGCGTAAATGTCAATTGTTCTTGTAAAGGAGAAATGAAATGCCTTCTTTCTTTTTGATGGAAAGGGGACAAGAAAATGAAAACTTCTGAGCGTACGTTCTACCAACCATGCCAACGGTTGTCTTTAGGAGTATTTTATATGACTCTCTCACACCTTTTCAAAATGTGTCTTTCCATCGTAGCGTATCAAGATGAAATGGTGCATTCTCATCGCACCCCATCATGGACGACTGATTAAGTACAACATCTCCCACTCGGATATGATGGGCTTGATAGCGCTCTATCAAGAATATAAGGCGTTCAACATTCATCAACTTTACAAAATAATTCATACTGGCAAGTAAGCCGTGTGACCAATGAGTACACCTGTACTTGGGAGCTCAAATTATGCACCTATTAGGGATGACATAATGGCTACAACCCCAAAAAGAAATAAACAATCGATGTCTCACAATGCCCCGGACATATTTTGTTACATCAATTCAAGTATACCTATCCCTTAAAAGCTATACTTGACTATTCTAAAAAACACCATGTATTTACAATTATATCCGCAATCACATAAGGCGATATAATTGGTCGACCAGTAAATACATGTGTTAGATGTAAAACAACAATAATCTTCCTTCACACTCATGTCTCTTTCCATTTCAGAACAACTCCTTTCTTAGACTTGTCCCATAAAGCCAAATCTATTCATGACCGCCGGTAACATGCTAAAGTAGCAACATTGATCTTTCACTTCAAGAACATAGTCCGAAGTAACATAGGGCACACAAATTTATAAGGGCTCACACGATGAGTAAATAGGGATAATTTTACTCACCTTCCCTTGTTGGTCGTACAATGCACATGTAGTATGAACTACATGCTATAATGTATTTTTCTTTCTATAAGAGCGTATGTCATTTATTAAATATACCTACTATACGGATCTTAACCTAAACATAGTTACGTGCTTTTCACGTACTCATGTTTAGCTCGAGTGCTATATCAGCTCGCTTTCTATAGCGCCTAATTAAGTACCCGCATCTGGCATCTTTTAGGCATACATGATTGTGAGACTATCATGTTCGGTCTTATTATAAACAAATCACAGATCTCATATTGACTCCAATCAAGGCGACATATTTATTTTATGTACTAAACTTGCTCTTCAGCATTCATTTGTACATTCTCATCTCAACGTGCTAACTATAGCACTTGGGGTGATTGCTCGTGTGAATGAGCCAATCATTGCCCGTTGACATACTTTTCAATAATATATGTGTGTATGTGCTAGTCTCATAATGGATTTGTACTTATCAATAAAACATCAAGTCACAAATAAATAAACAAGTACAATATATATGTCCACATATACATAAACCAATGATCCTCTACAATAACACATATCACATTCTACGTAATCCTAGTGACATTCTGTGGGTCAAGAATATGTCTCTTGGAATAGCTTTCGTAAATTGATCATCAACCATTCTATTGGTTAAAATGTTTTGTAGGATCACTTCTTTCTACGCTATAATATATTTGATGAAGTTATTCTTCATGTCAATGTGCTTCGTCCTTCCATGATACTTAGGATCCTTCACATAGGCAATGGCTGCTTGACTATCGCAATAAATTATTACCGATCTTGGAACCTTAGTGACAGTAGCTAAATTTTCCAAGAAACGTTTTAGCCATACTGCTTCTTGCACTACGGCAGAGCATGCAATAAATTCTGCCTCCATCGTAGATAAGGCAATGCATGTCTGTTTCTTGTTATTCCAAGAAATTGCACCTACATTGAACAAGAACGCATATCCTGAAGTCGATTTACGCTCATCCGGGTCTCTACCCCAATCAGTAACTGAATAGCCTAATAGGCGTAAATCATTCCCTTAATAATAAAGTCGATAGTCCATTGTGCCTTTCAAGTATCTCAGGATCCTCTTCACTACTTTTCAGTGTGCTTGATCGGGATTTGATTGATATCGGCTCACCAATCCCACGGCATAACATATGTCGGGTCGAGTACACATTATAGCATACATCAAACTTCCGACCGCACTAGTGTAAGGAATAGTTTCCATCACTTTAATTTCTTTTAGAGTCTTAGGACACATCTCAGTACTTAGGCCTTCACCTTACATAACAGGGGTATCAATGAGATTACAATGTTACATATTGAAATGCTCAAGAATCTTCATTATATAAGACTCTTGCGATAAAGTAAGGAGTTTCCTTGATCGATCTCTTTCGATCTTAACTCCTAATATATAAGCAACTTCTCCCATTTCATTCATTTCAAAATTGGAGGAGAACCATTCTTTTATGGTGATAATCAAAACCTTGTCATTTCCAGCCAATAAAATATCATCCACATAAAGTGATAAAATCACAAATTTATTTTTGGACCACTTGACATTAAATAGTGATCTTCTTTGATCATCGTGAAACCAAAAGTCGTTATGGCTTGATGAAAACGAAGATATCACTGTCTAGATGATTGCTTAAGACCATATATTGAGCGATGAAGCTTGCAAACTTTATCCTCTTGACCTTTAGCTATGAAACTTGTTGGTTGCTTCATATAGATTTCCTCATCTAGATCTCCATTGAGAAATGCCGTCTTTACTTCCATTTGATATAATTCAAGGTCCAAATGTGCAACGATGGCTAGAATAAGATGTATTGAGGCAAACCTTACAACTGGTGAAAATGTTTTCTCATAGTCTATACCCTATTGTTGAGTATAACCTTTCGCCATAAGGCTAGCCTTATACTTTTCAATAGATCCATCCGCCCTTCGTTTAATCTTGAAGATCCATTTGTTTCCAATGGCTTTACGATGGGGTGGTAGATCAACCAAGTCCCAGACGTGATTTGCCCTCATTGACTCCATTTCATCTTCCAAAACTTTTCTCCATTCTTACTTATCAGAGGATGAGAGAGCCTCTTGCATAGTCTTAGGCTCGGTATCGTCTTTCTGAGCAATCATAAATGCTTCCCATTCAATTTCAAAACGATAACGAGGAATACTTTTACGATTACTTTTACGCAATTGAATTTCTCTTGAATTCAGTTCGCCAGACGATGTAACACTCCCACTAGGTCTTGCATGTTGAGGTAAATTTTCATTTCCCTCTACAATATCAGTGGGTGTGTTATTAGGGTCTTCCATCTCATATAATTGGAAGTTCTTATCAATCTCACCTCTACTAGAAAAATCGTTCTCTAAGAACGTGATATCTCGTGACTCCATTTCGGTCACACCTCCATCAGCTTGTTCACCTATGAACACGTACCATTTAGAGTGTTCTGAATATCTTATAAAGATACACTTCTTCCCTCTAGGGCCTAATTTACCATATTTATGGGAAGAATTATGAACATAAGCTACACATCCCCATGGACGTAGACTACTTAAGTTTGGTTTCCTACTAGTCCACAATTCATAAGGGGTGGAAGTGACCGATTTTGAGAGCACTCGATTAAGTACATAGGCAGTAGTCAATAACGCATCTCCCCAATAAGAGATAGGTAAATTTGCTTGCGCCATCATAGACCTAACCATTTCCAATAGAGTTCTATTCCTTCTCTCAGCTATCCCATTTTGTTGTAGAGTACCAAAAATAGTCAATTGTCATACAATTCCTTTTTCATCACAAAGAGTCTTGAATTGCTCCAATAGATACTCATGTCCGTGATCGGTTCTCAATGCCTTATTGTTTTGTTCAACTGATTTTCTACCATCACTATATATCATCTAAAGCAGTCTAATGCTTCTAACTTATGGGAGATCAGAAAAACATAACCAAAACGCATGAAGTCATCTATGAAAGTGATGAAATATGAGACTCCATGCCTCGCTCTCATACTCAAAGGACCATAAATATCAGAATGTATGAGTTGTAATGGAAATTCGACTCTAGTCCCTTTACCAAATGTTTTTCTAGTTGCTTTTCCCGCTAGACAATGTTTACATACGGGTAGATTAATATTAGTGAGTGACCCTAAAAGGTCTTCTCTAGCTAATTTTTACATTCTTTGCAACCCAATGCGACCTAATTTAGCATGCCAAGTACTTGCATCAATCTCAACATTACTAGAAGATGCAATTAAAGAAAAACAACCATCGACATTAATATTGTACTGATCATAGTCAATATCTAACACCATAAAACCATTCGATACATGACCTAAATCATAATAAACTGTTCCATACAAAATGTCAACGTAATCACCATAAAAATTCAATACATAACCTAGGCTAAGAAGAACAACTACGGAGACCAAGTTTCGTCGAATATTTGGAGTATAGAGGACATCATGTAGGAATAGGTTTCGACCACCACGTAAAATTAATTTAAATGTGCCGATACCCTTCACTTCAATTCTTAAGTTATTTCCAACATATATCCATCTTATTCCAGGCTGTATCCGACGATACTCCACAAATGATTCTCGGTCTCTAGCTACATGGTCTGTTGCTCCTGAGTTTACGGTCCACATTGGATGAGATTCAACAAGTATTACAGTGCTAGAAACAAAAGCATTACTTAAAGTAATTGATTGTCAGGGTACCTCTTTCGGCTCAGTGCATTCACGAGCAAAGTGACCCATCTTGCCACAATTGTAGCACTTCATCTTGGCCTTGTCATTCTTCCCACCACGCTTCTTGCGTTGGAAGGTCTTAGCCCTCTTAAGTGCCTGATCAGTCTTTTTCCATTTATTGTTGAATTGATGATTCCTTTTGTGCTTAAAACCCGAAACTTTGTGCGAACTCGATTCAGCAACATAAGCATGAGTAGAGGATCTTGCAGCCTCTAGGCACTCATCCTCTAATTCCAAATGACACGTAATATCATCAAAAGTGACAATATTCTCATTATGCGTCATATTGATCTTCATATGCTCTCATTTGTCAAGAAGAGACCTTATAATAGCCTAAACTTACTGTTTATCAGTAAGGGAGTGACCTGCTGACTTCAGCTCACGAATCATGTTTGACATCTCCCGAAGATGCTGCCTCATCATTACATTTGGGCGCTTTCGGTATGTGTCAAACTTGATGGTAAGTCTCCTCAACTTAGTGGCAGATGTACCCCCAAACTTATCTTTTAAGACAACCCACATAGCTTGAGTTTTATCATAACTTTCAAACTCACACATGAGATCATCTTGCATACAGCTCAACAACGTGATGTGAGCAATGCTATTTTTCTTTTTCCAAGCTTGATAAGCTTCTAGATCTCTTATGTGTTGAGCTGAAGTTCCATGCTCAGGTTCATCTATGGTGTTGTTGAGGGTTTCCAAAACATCTTGCTTCTCAAGGATGTATTGAACATTTCGGTGCCAAATATCATAATTGTCACCGTTTAGCTTCTCACCCTTATTAAGGTCAGCCACAATGGTCTTGGATGCCGAAACCATAATCAATTGCTATAACACATTGACATAATAAACGCAGAATTAATACTAGCACACTTTTCAGAGTAACGCATATATTTAATTTGCAGCAAAGACAAACTAAATCAATGATAATTCAACAAAAGACACAGAACGAAAGTTCACCTTTGTTCCCAATCAGCTCCTATGTGCGATTGTTCTATTATCATTAATTAGTTTAATTTGTGCAAATTTTAAGTTCTAAGTGAGAACTCCTTCGAATTCTACCAACCTACGAACTCCCACTAGGAAAAATAATTACATGGTCTCATGTAATTTCTACATTTTTCTATTAACACATAAGCATAGCATGATGTGAACCAACGTACAAAAAACAATCATGCTAAAACTACAATCAAAACTGCAATTCAACATGTAATGGAAAAACAAGGATTTCCTACCATTGTTCGAATTTTCTTGGAACTAGAAAATTGCAAGTATATTAAACTATATACATGCTATCATTGAACCAAGCTCTACACAGCATATATGATACCATTTTTATGTAGGCAAGCTACTATATTTCCCAAACCATAAGAAATACAAGCTAAAAAATGAATAAACAACATATTTAAACCCCAAAAATACGAGTACTCAAGGTTCCCTATACATTTTCAAACATTTATAAAACTCAAAAATATAAAATAAATATACCACAGTGTAGAGCACATCCATACGAACCAAACGCCACCCACCACGCTCCAATCGGAGCTGTCACACGCCTGCATGCGCCGCCTAAGTGTGCGGTGCATGAAGCGCATGCGCCAGTGAGCCAAACGGCTCCTGGCCGGTCTGACCGGTCCGACTGGTCCCATCGGTTTGACCATCGGACTGTCTAACCGGTTTGACCGGTTAACGCTTGTGTCGGGTCGGGTCATAGGTCGGGTCGCCGGCGGGCCAACTGCCGCCGTCAGTGACGTCATCAATGATGTCATCCATCGGTTACCGACCGTTGGATGACGTCACGGATGACATCATGGTGACGTCGCACGCGTCGGTTCGCCGACGTGGTTTTTAAACAACGTTGTTTTCTATCCTCCTTAAGAAAACGATGTCATTTTGCCATCATATGTGGATGGCCTCACAAAAACGACGTCGCACAGCTCATATGGGGATTGAAATTAGGGTTTTTTTTGTCCGATCCTCGCCTAATGCCGACCTAGCTCACTCGGCCACCATTGCTTGACCACCGTTGCTCGGCCTTCGTCGTAGTTGCTCGACTAGGTGAGCGAGAAGAGGTTGAGGTTGTTTCTCAGGCAAGAAGCGATGGGAAGAATAGGAGGTGAGGGCGGAGGAGGAGGAGGAGGAAGAAGGGGGGTCGAAGATGGAGAAAGCGAAGACAAGGAGGGCGAGGGAAATAAGGAGGGCACAAATATGGTGGATTGGGCATTGCTTAGGGAGCGGCTAAAATGGGTCTTTCTGAAGGGGGAAAGAGAAGGAGGAGGAGGAGGAGGAGGAGGAGGACAAGGGCTTGGGCTTGTCGACAATGTCAGATGAACCAGAGGCAGAGTTGTGCTGGTGCTGGTGCTGGCGCCGCTACTGGTGTTGTTGTTGGCTGGTGCTGGTGTTGTTCTTCGGGGAAGAAGATGACGAGGAAGCACATGCCATGCCCTCTCTCTCTCTCTCTCTCTCTCTCTCTCAATTTGGGGATTTAGGGTTTTTGACTTGGAGGAAAGACGCCAAACAGCGTCGTTTTGTTATTTAGATGCTGACTGTACTCTTCGGCAAGCCATATCAGCTTAAAAAATTAATAAAAAAGTGCCACTTCAGATTTCTGGTCAATCACATTGGCGTTGGCACAAAAATGATCGTTTTTAAAACTTTTTAGCACTTAAGTGATCCAAAATAAACTTTTGGCACCAAAGTAAACGCTGTACACAACTTTTGGTACTGATAGTATACTTACTCCCCTTAGTAATTGATAAGGTTTGGCATTCGATTTCAAGCCTAAAAAATTTAGAGCCCACCCTTCCAGTTTTGGCTCTTCAAACATCTTTCCTGGATGAGTATGTATTTTACTTAAGGGGTCTCCCCAATGCATCGCATTTTCATACTGCTTCCATAACAGAAACTTTTAGCTTCCCACCATCAACATCCGTTGGCGGAACCTTGGTTTTAAATGGCTTTGTGGGGAGTGTTCTTTTGGATTACTTTTGGTATGTCTCGCTCATTCTTGTTTCATGAAAGGTGGTAAACTTTCCACAGCTGAAATATGGTTTAGATAAAGTTCAATATGCTTCTTGTGTAGGAGATGGATAAACGACGCTTTACTAATAATTCAGAAGTTCTAATAGACTTCACTAAATTCCAATCGGCGGTCACACATTTTCTTGTCCTCAACATTAGCTACTGCTTAGTGCTTTCTACCCATAAATGGCCCCATTCTTTCATGACGTATGTTGAAAATTGTTGAAACAGGGCCCTATCGATCATTTGGACAACTCCACTGGTTGCCACACTTGGCATGTCCGTGACCATCCCCCTCGCAATGGTGCCAGACATGCTTGTTCGCGGCCATCGTTACTCTGCAATTTACATTGTGGGATGCGTCCAGGCACGTGTATGTTCCTTGCCCACATGTCACCTTTGATACAATCCGAAGTTATAAGCTGAACTTTTGCTTTATCAATTGTATGATATCGGTGCAAGCATGTTTGACGAAGCCCGTTTCGGACATTCTCACTGGCTTTTTCGTGTCAGGTTTTTGAAGGATTCATCGTAGCCAATTTCTCAGATATGCTTGCGAAGAAACCAGAATCATGACACTTCGAGGGCGTTCAGACGAAAACTTTCGATTCATGGTGCAACTACTTACATGAGATCTTCCTCACAGTAAATGGCCCTGAAGTGTGTAATATACAGGCAAATCTCTAAGCAGTTTTCCGAACGCTGTTGTCACAGTGAGTAATGAGTTTATGCGCAACATGATAAAGAGGAAGACGGCAATTACAATTTAACCTGAAAAAACTTTGCATTCCGAAATACCGGTCTTTTATTTTATTTTTCTGATAACAGTTGAATATTCCGAATAGCTGAAGATATCTGCAGATCGAAGAAATAGAGAGAGCCAACGAAGTGTCGGTGACAGGAGTAGATAAAGTGAGTAAACAAGCTTAATATATTATAATAATGTAATGTAAGTTTGATTCTAATGGTTGTTACCTTACTTTTGGCATTTCACGTTTTGGTGCTATATGGAAGGTGCGAAGTGCAATGGGGTGTAATGTCAAGGATGCAGAATATAACAACTCAAATCAGATTTTCGCTTTTCAACTTTTGAACTTTTTTTCCTTTTTCTTTTTCTGCTTTCAGTGCCTTGGATATAATTTTTATTTAATGCCGTGAACCTTTTAATTATATGTGAATCTTAGCATACACTACTCTTTTTATGAAATTTTTCATATTTTTAAAACTTTTTTTATGGGAAAGTGAGTAGCTTTCATTATTGCGTGAAATGACAGTGTAACTTTCGCTACAAGGCACAATAAAATGGCAGTGCCGTTATAAATTTACATATCATCTTTTTCTTTCTTTCAAATGGAGAACGGATAGTCACAAAAGTCACTACATCATACAATCACCGACTTGAGCTAACAAAGAGAATGACATTCATTATTATTCCTCAAGCTAAGCAACTACTTGTAAAGCGTACACTTAATGATTCCTTCTTCTTCCGAACAATTTAAATGCGACCTAAGTCAACCGTGCTCATCTTGGGAACAGTACTTTGGCGCCAAACCTAACATGTCCACCGGGCACATCATAGATCGCCTCAAATGTCCTAGGTTGTATGTTGCCATAGATGCCGATGTCGGTGTCATTGCCATTAGGCGTGAATGCTAAGCAAACGACACACTCACCACGTAAAACATCCAACATGCCCACATGCAAATGCTAGGCAAACTTTGGAGATATTAGAGACTATGTAGAAATTGATTTTAAAAAAAAAATGGGGAAGGGAGTTTGAAGATTCTAGTGATGCAAAATGATAAAATTGAGCTTATACATGTAGATGGTTGGAATCACATGACAGTATTACTCGTATGGCAAGAAACGTGAAGCATTTATGGATCACTAAAGCTTAAAGTACATTTTTAATCCAGAAGAATTGAACATGAGATGAAAGAGATGGTTGAAGCTTATGAAAGATTATGATTTGTCTGTCCATTAATACAAGCAAGGCAAACATAGTAGCAAATGCCTTAAATCATTAGTCTTCTAGATGTGACTTTACTCACTACTTGGAAGTCTATTATTGAGGATATGAGCAAGTTGGACCTGAAAGTATTGGTTCATCATATTGGCGTTTCATTGACATAATCAAGTCTAAATAAAATGAAGAATCGCATATAAAGGAAAATCAAAGAAGGTGGAGAAGTTGGGAGACAAGTATATTCTTGAGGTTTCTTGGTTGGTTGTGTTCCCAATGTTTCGAAGTTCAAAAAGGAGATATTGCAACAAACTCATAGCATCATATTCTAAATTCATTCGAAGGTCACTAAAATGTATCTTGATTGAGAGAATACTTTTGATGGATTACAAGAAGAATGATAATGTAATAGTTGTCAATTAGTATCTGATGTATTGGAATGTGAAAATTGAGCATTAGAAACTAGGTGGATAGTTGCATCCCCTCGAAATACTTAAATGGATGTGAGAGGATATCACCATAGATTTTATCGTTTGTCTACCAAGGATGCCAAGTAGTAAGAATACTATATATGGGTGACTATTGGTTGACTGACTAAATCACAAACTTTTTATCATATTGATTTGCCCTTTCACTTGAAAAAATGACGACCTAGTGAGCATTGTTTTTTACAAAGATCCTAGATTTGTATCTAAGTTTTAGAAAAGTTTGCAAGAAGCGTTGGGTACTAAACTTAATTTCAATATAACTTTTCACTCATAAACAAATGGACAGTCAAAGAGAACAATCCAAAAGTTAGAGGATGTGTTGAGACCCTACGTTTATGACTTTGATTAGACCTGTCAAATAGGTGAGTCGGGTCGTGTTTGGGTCGGGTCGAAAATAGGTCGACCCATATTTGACTTATTTAACCCGTTTTGATCCATATTCATGTAATGTAAATCAAGTGACCCATACCCAACCCATACCCGACCCAACCCGTATTGCTAAAACCTATTAATATTCTAGGAAAACCCACACCTACTATATGTTAATTAGATTAAAACTTCAAATTAGATTAAAAATAGTAAAAATTAAAAAATATTTAAAAACCTATAAATTGAAACATTTATAAAAAAATTAGACCATGCACATGCTTCTCTTGTTTGAAGTGCACATACTAATGATTAACTAAAAACCGTAACATGAAAAATCTTTAACTAAACTTAAGAAAGCTCATTTTTATCATTTTTTTTTTAAAAAAAAATATTGCTAAAATACTTTTATGCAATACAAATTTAATGGAAAATTTTTATAATTCTTTATAAAATATATATTTTTTTAAAAATCGAATTTTTAATTTTTTTAATTTTTTAAATATAATTTTTAATTATTATTTTTTTTTTTTCTCTTTTCTCTTTTCTTCTTCTTCGGCTAGTCGCCGACCACGACGACAGCCAGCAACCGACCACAAGCGGGCTCAAGCTCGCTGATGTCGGCAAGCTCGAGTCTTGCTAATCGTCGGCGAGGTTGAGTCTCACCGGATCTAGCGAGACTCAAGCTCGCCGACGTCGGGCGAAGCTCGATCTTGTTGAGACTCGAGCTTGCCGATGTCAAGCGGGGCTCGATCTCACCGATCTAGCGAGGCTAAGGCCCCCTCCCGACACCGGCGAGCTCGAGTCTCGCTAGTCATCAGCGACCACAAGCTTGCATGCTGACGAGCTCGAGCCTCGCTTGGCCTGTCGTCTGCCGTCACCATGCCAGCCCCCAGCTAAGAAAGGAAAAAGAAAGAAAAAGAAAAGAAAAGAAAATTGAAATATGAAAAATAATTATAATTTCGATTTTTTATTAAAAAAATATATTTTTATAAAGTTAAAGAGGGAAAAATTGTGTGGGGCTTGGGTTGGAAATTTAGAAATGGGTTCTAAGGTTCCAACTCACTTGATATTTTAAATGGGTTGAAAATTGGTCACAAGTTCTGACCCATTTAAATCAGACTTACTTTTTTAACACCTCTAACTTTGATGGTCCTTGGGGTGAACATTTACATTTGGTAGGATTTTTTTTTTTATAACAACATCCATCATTTTAGCATTAAGATGATACCTTTTGAAGCTTTGTATAGCTGAAAGTGTAAAACTCCTATTTCTTAGGATGTTGTGGGTGAGAAAAGACTAATCGACCCGGAATTCATTTAGTAGTTGGAAGAGAAAAGTCAGGTTAGTTCACGAATGTCTCAAAATAGCACAAAACCGTCAGAAAAGTTATGTAGACCATAAAAGGCGCAAGGTAGAATTTAATATAGACCTTAAAACCATTCTTTTTAATCGTACATTCCGATTTATATTATAGATTCATAAATGCATTGTGTTCAGTATAAAGTTTCTATGAATTGCTGAATACATTTGTTAGTCAGATTTCATTTCTACCAAGTTTGAATCTCCCAGAATTTTGGGTGTCGTTTGTCTTGTGCTTTGCCATATTCCTGTGAATCTTCGTTGTATTTGTGGTTTGACTGCGAGCGTGAGCCCCGTGCGAATAGTGGTGGAGATGAACGGCTGTCCGGTGGCTGGAAGTCGCTTGCTATGACGGTCTGGCGATGGTCGTACCAGTCAACGACGAGTAGAGAGGGCATGGCCTCAATTGGTCTAATAAGATTCGGGTTTATTTAGGCTGATGGATTCGGACTTGCTCGATCTAGTTAGTACGGGCTGGGCTTAGTATAGTTAGATTCAGATTGGGCTTGTTTATTAGAAAGTTGGCTTCGTTTCTAATTAAGGTAGGGGCCTTTTTGTCCTCGGCCTGACCTGTAGGCTTGTTGCAGCCCATGATCGGACCGAGCCCCGAGGCCCAGCCCGTCCCTATTTTCGAATTAAAGAAAATACCAAAATATTAAAAAAAATTAAAAAATTAAAATAAAATTAACTGAAAATTCCAAAAAATATATATTTTTAATTTAGAAAATCATAAAAATTAATAAAAATGCAAAAAATTCTTAAAAAAAATATATAGAAAAATTCTGAAAATCCCAAAAAAAAAAAAAAAAAAAAAAAAGAATTCCTCGAAATAGCTTAAAAGTAGTCTTTTCGAATAGCCTTCTCTTAAAATGTGTGAAAATATTTGAATAAGCCCTTACGTCTTTACCATAGGTTCCGATTGTCCTTAAAAATGAATGCTTTCAATTATGCACTTTCAGTATGTTGACTATGGTTTCCCTTTAGCTTAGTTAAAGATGACATACCCCTATTTGGTAATGTTAGATCATTGCTCTCCCAATGCAGTTTATTTAACGTTTACTTGGTTGCTGATTGTTATTTTAATAATTGCACACCCTCATGATTACATAACATATTAGTGGATAGGTGTAAAATCAATCTAGATTGCTTGACAAAAATCTTCTTGAAATGAACAAGATTAGGTATTGAAATTGCACTAATGGACTAATTAGTGTAACCAAGTTCCCGACCTTAGATTCTTTGGTTGCATAGGAAGTAAAATATATACTTAATTTCTAACTGACCCCAATAGACTAGTGGTGACTTCTCATTAGAAAATTTTTATGAAAAACCCAGCATCACACGAGGTATGGGATTGGAAGAGCCAGTACCCAATCATGGGTTATAGGCCCGTCTTTTAGGCAATATCCTTAATCCTATTTTCCTCCCTATCGAGAGTTAGGTTGCGACAACCATTCAATATATGGCTCTAAATTTATATAATTTCATACATAGATGCTTTTGAAGGTTAGTCAAAGTTTTATTGCCTATATATTGATATTGATGTCCCATTAGCATCAACAGAACAATATAGATACTCAACAAATATGTAGCATAAAAATTTATTTGTCGGGTTAGTATGTATGACATATATAGTGTTCATTTATCCTAAATCTTAAGAGAAAGAGGGTTTATGTAGGGCGAGGAATTTGGATTTTATTTTCCTAATTTGGTACCTCCCATGTGCGCATCACATGTAAATTTCCGTCACCATAGGTCATCAATGGGCTTCACCAAGCCATGCTAGCTTGGCATCACGGCCTTTGCCCAAGACTGGCGAGGGGCTTGACGCCCTTGCCTGTGGCCAACAAGGGTCGTTGGCCCTCACTATGGCCAGCGAGGGTCGGCTAGCAACCTTGGCCAGCCCTTGCTAAAAAAAAAAGGGAAAAAACATATAAAAAAATTAAAATATTATTAAAAATTGCCACATTAGTGCTGGCAGCCCACATTAGCAATTTTTAGCCAAAATTGGCTGGATTGACTCAATTGGCAAGAAATGAAAATGTTTAAGACAAAATTGGCAAAATTGAAATATTTAAGACTGAATTGGTAAAATTGCGATAGGCTTAGGATTTGGGTAAAAGCTACGAAAAATCCTAAACTATATCTATTGTGACACATTTACCTTAATTTTTTTTTTTTTTGATACCAAAAGTCCCAAATTTTTACTTGTGTAACACATTTACTCCAAACTTATGCGGTATAACACATTTACCCCAAACTTTTGTTTTGTAATACCGAAAATCCCAAACTTTTCTTTTATGACATCAAAAACCCCAAACTTTTTTCCATAACACCAAAAATTTGGATAAACATGTCACATGAATATAAGTTTGGGTTTTTTGTGTTACAAAATAAAGTTACGGTTTTTGGTGTCACACAAGTATAAGTTTGGGGTTTTTGGTGACACAAGAAAAAGTTTGGAGTGAATGCGTCATAAAGGCATAGTTTTGGGTTTTTGATGTCACATAAAATAATTTTGGGTAAATGTGTCGCAGTTGGTAAAGTTTGAGGTTTTTGGTAACATTTTCCCTTAGGATTTTTTGGACAACTTTTCCTGTAACATATATATGATACGAGAGGTCAAAACATTAATTACATTCTATTTCACTTTGAATCTTTGAGATTGAGCTAGATAAATTGTATCCTCGACCTTATTTAGTAACATTTTACGAACAAACCCCCCAAGTGACTTTTTTATTTGATTACGACTGTCAAGAATTTTGAATAGAAGAACTCAAGGAAGAAGGGTCAAGACACAAAATAATAAGTACTGACAAACCCCGAAGAGTTCGTAGTCCAAGAGGACATTTGCATCTCAAAAAGCAAGAGAGCGGATCCCAAGCCGGGTATTTTTCTCGGTTTATGTAATTAATCCCACCAGAGAAGCCAATTAGGATATGCAGAGAAGTAATTCCTAGCGAATTTCCTTAATCCTGTCCGTATGCAAAAGTTATTCGACGATGGCGCTCACATTTCTCTCTTTTGTTTTTAGTGTTTTTTATTTTGGACGAAGAATTTTAACAATTATTTAACCCCCGGATTGTTTATAATTATACCACCATTCTTTGGCTGCTATTTCCATATTGTTTTAAACAACTGATGATGGAACTTGGTTCATGTATATGCGATGCATCATGTAGTGATTTCTTATGAATTTTCCTATTCTAATATGGAGGTCTGTCTTGATCAAGAGACTGCTTGGGATGGAGTTAATCTAGTATCCAAAGAAGAGATACTCGATGATTCTCAACTAAAATAAGAAGTACGTGCCAACTTTTTTTTTTTTGGATAGAATGAAAATAACTATTAACTGGAAAAGATATTACAACATGCAGCTAATGCATTCAAAAGAAGAAGATCAAAGAGAGGAGGGGAGGGAAATTCGGCCCAATTAGGTAGAAGAGAGCCCTTACTATTGGCTTTGCGGCCTAGTCTGCTACGGAATTTGCCTGTCGTTTGCAAAACCTAAACCGGAGATGAGAAAAGCGGCGAAAGAGAGTAGTAGCTTCGGCGATCAGGGTGCGGATCTCCCATGGAGGATCAAGCTTGTTGTTGATGGAATCAACCAAGAGAAGACAATCTGAATCAATCTGAAGATGCGCTTCAGTGTTGCCTTGCTACAATAGGTGGTGTAGGGTGATGATCAGAGCTTGGGTTTCGGTTTGCAAGGCTGAAGAAGCAGGTACAGTCCTAGTAAACCCTTCTTGCATTTTCCCAGAGTAGTCCCGGCATATAAATGCCATAGATCCTTCTATATTGTCTATGTTATAAGCCCCATCGATATTGATCTTCAATATGCCCGAATCAGGGGCCTACCAAAAGTTGCTTTGGTCGGAGGGGTTGCAGCCTGGTCCTTTTGAGAGATGGAGGAGGTTCTGAGCCATTTTGACTTGAGCAAGAGCGGCTTCAACAACAAGGACTGGATCTAGTCGTTGTCTACAAAAAATGGACCTGTTCCGAGCTTTCCAGATCTGCCAGAAAACCGCAACGATAGTTTCCAGATCATGTGAGTTTTTCCTCTGAATAATACGATCTGCTATCCACTCTTCCATTCAATGTATTTCTGTTGCAATAATGTGAATGCGAATACTAGGGTGAGCCCAGATTCTATGAGTCCATGAGCAGAGAAGAAGGAGATGTTCAATCGTCTTGGGTAGTTGTTGACGGCATAATGTGCAAACCGGATCAGTATTGATTCGTCGCCAGAATAGGTTGTCTTTGGTTAGCAATGCATTGTGACGAATAGACCAGAGAAAAATTCTTACTTTGGGTGCGAGTTTAATCTGCCAAATTTTTTTCCAAAGGAGTGAAGGAGCTTGATAGGAAGATGAGGCTTCATGATTGGTTGTGCTTGGTATTGTTTTCCTGATTGAGAGATAACCACTTTTAACTGTGTACTCCCCCTGGGTTGTGGCTATCCAAACTAGACAATCTAAGGCAAAATTAGCTCTAACTGGGATTCTCAATATCTCATGAACTGTTGGTGCATCATAGAATTGATTTAGCATAGGGACATTCCAGTTGTTTGAGTCATTCTCCATTAGATCAGCTACAAACATAGGTTCCTCTCTTACTACTGGGCCGCCTATTCGCCCGCTTGGTAGCCATCGGTCTTCGCGTGTCTTGATCTGAGTTCCGTCACCAACCGACCATTGGAGGTTAGGTAAGATCGCGTCCCTTCCCGACAATAGGCTTTGCCAACCCCAGGAAGGGCGGACTCCTCTGTCTGCCTTAAGAAAGTCTTTGGAAGGGAAATACAGAGCCTTAAATAGTTTACTCCAAAGGGAGGAAGGCTGTTGTAATAAACGCCATGCTTGTTTCCCAAGCATTGCCTTATTGAAAGCGATTAGATCTCAGAAGCCCATTCCTCCTGTAGCCTTTGTACATTTTAAAACCTCCCATCGTTTCCAATGAACCCCTGACTTTCGACAATCATTCTGGCACCAGAATCGAGCAACCTTCTGTTCAATAGATTTGCAAATGGATATAGGAATTTTAAAGACAAACATGGAATACTGAGGTATAGCCTGCACAACCATCTTAATTAAGATTTCATTTCCACCATTGGAAATAAGATTCTCCTTCCAACCTTCCAGCTTGTTATTCACTCTACCCAAAAGCCAGGCAAACATATCTCTTTTGGATCTACCCTAGTCAGAAGGAATGCCTAGGTATTTACCTGTTTTTTCAAGCACATGGATTCTTATTTCTCTAGCTAGGTTTTCCTTAAGGCATGTAGGGCAATCCTTACTGAAGAAAATACCTGACTTATTCCTATTAATTTCTTGTCCCGTGGCTAGGTAGTATTGGTTCAGTATGTTAGCCAAGTTCTGACATTCCCTAATTGTGCCATCTAAAAAGAAAATGGCATCATCAACGAAAAACAAGTGGGAAAGAGTAGGGCACGACCTGTTTAGTTTGATGCCCCTCAGATTCCCGATATCGATGGCTTGATGGATGAGGGTTGATAGGAGATTTGTCAGCAGGATAAACATATAAGGGGACAAAGGGTTGCCTTGACGTAGACCTCGGGTCGGGTGAAAATACTCTAACTGCTGGCCATTGAATTTGATGCTGATAGACACTGATGAGATACATAGTGAAACCCACTGAACCCAGGTAGGATGGAAGCCTAGCTTGAGTAGATAAGCCGTTAGAAAATCCCATTCCACTCTACCATATGCCTTCTGCATGTCCATTTTTAAGATTGCTGGGAAATTCCTTCTTCGTTTCCGAGTCTTTATTTGATGGAGAATCTCTTGGACCATGAGGATGTTGTCCTGGATTTGACATCCAGAAACAAAGGCGGTTTGTTCCGTAGAAATTAGGTCAGGCAGTAAGGGCTTCAGCCAATTAGCGAGAATTTTGGATATGATTTTATAGGCGTAATTGCATAGGCTAATGGGACGGTAATGGTCTAGACTTTCGGGTAGTGGTATCTTTGGTATCAGAGTTATAGTAGTCTTATTAAGGTCTAGTGGCAGCACACCTGATTGAAAAAAAAATTATGAACTGAAAAGAATATCTCATCTTGAAGTGTGTTCCAGTTAGATTGGTAAAACAATCCATTCAAACCATCCAGGCCCGGGGCTTTTGTACTGCCCAATTGAAACGTAGCAAGGCGAACCTCCTCTTTAGTTATCTTAGCTATAAGAATGGAATTCATATCAGCGTTAACTATACCTGAGCATTGGGCCAGAATGGGGTCGTAGTCACGGTAGCCCACTGTTTTGTAGAGGTTAGAGTAGAAATCCTGCGTCATCCCCTTCAAAGTCTCCTCATCTCTCACCCATCTGTGGTTAGTGTCCAGTAGCATTCGTATTCTATTCATCTGTCTTCTCTGGATGGTAGTTGCATGGAAGAATCTGTTTTTGTCGCCACATTTCAACCAGTTAATCCTTGACCTCATAGCCCAATATTGCTCCTCTTACTGCCAAAGTTTTCTGAATTTCTGTCTTGATTTTGGTTGTTGTCGTTTTATCAAATCGAGTATCAGTTTAGTTTGTGATCTGTTGTAGCTGAAGTTGCAAGTCTGATATTCTATTTTTGGCCTTGGAGAACTTTTCGTGACTCCACCGGGCAAGTGCGGAACCGACGAACTTTAATTTCTGTGGCAGGTCAGAACTGGAGTTGGTTGCAATGTGCCATGCGTTGGCAATAATGATCCTGCAGTCCAGATCTTGTAACCAGAACGATTCAAAGATAAATGGCCTCCGTCTCCTTCCTAGAAGGGCTTCAGTATTTAAAACTAAAGAACTATGGTCCGACCCACTATTGGTAAAGCAAACACCTTGGCTTCCGGGAAAGCGAGTCGCCAATCCAGGTTGCAGAGAACCCTATCCAGTCGTTCCTTAACAATTTCATCACCCAAATGGTTATTTGTCCAGGTGAACGCGCATCCCTTACTCTCCATGTCTATTAAAGAACAGTCATGTAGTACCTCTCGAAAAGAGTTCATACGTTGAAAATCTGCTAACCTCTTACCTACCTTCTCCCAGTGATAGGTTATTTCGTTGAAATCACCAGCACAAATCCAAGGTAAAGAGTTAGAGTTTGCAATTCGATGGAGGTCAGTCCAAAGCTGTTGTCGAAGCCGAAACACAGCTGGTGCATGGATGCAAGTCACACGAATAGGTATGTTGTTCCTTGATTTTGTGCACATAAAATCTATGAGGTCCTGATGTGAATGAAGCACGCTTAGAGAGATGTGTGCCTGCTAGAAAATGGCCAGACCTCTTGCCGAGCCAACAGGATTAACCAAATAAGAATTTGTGAACTTGAGCCGCCTCTGAATTTTTGTGAGCATCTCCGGTCTATTTTTGGTTTCCATCAAAAACACCAGGTCAGGTCTTTCTTTGGCCACTAGGGCCTTAAGGGCTTGAACTGTCAGGGAAGACCCTAGACCCTGATAGTTCCAACTAACGAACTTCATTTTTTTGTGGGTGGCTTTTGAGGGCAAGCCACCTCAGCCCATCTGTTATTCTCTTCAACAATGAGGATCGGAGTGTCCATTAGTTGGGTTTCATCCAAATCCTCGACAATATGAGCTCTAGACTCATATGGGTTATATCTCTTTAACTTCTTGGAAGTTCCTGCTCTAGTTGGTAGTCTTGATTGCTTTAATTTTTTGGGAGTTGGGACAACCGTGTTTTGATCCTGAATGCCTTTTAACTTTGCAGGTACAGACATTAGAGCCTCCTTAGAAGAACCCAAGTTAAGTTGTGGCAAATGCTGTTCACCCTGCGGATGTTGTTCACCCATTCGATTTGACTGAGGTATTGCTGATAGTTGCCTAATCCCCTCTCGCTGGTCTTTATCAGACCGATGAAAATCTTGTATACCCTTCTGTTTAGATAAGGCAAGGGCCATTTGACCTGTGAATGATGGCCTTGCTGTCTGTCCATCACTACCAATTGGTCTGGTGGGGTTTTCAGTAGGAGGGGGCGTTGGGGCCTTACTGATCAAAGAATGAGGGGTCTCGGGTATCACATCCACTATCTCTACGGATTTGTTTGGATCACCATAAAAGGTAAGCCAGTAAGGACTATGTTCTTTGACTTATGCACGTAACCACTGGCCAAAAGCCTTTTTTTCCTTGCCTTCCATTTTTGCTTCGGTAAAGGGATTTCTTGACAGTACGTGGCATAGTGGCCTAGTCTACCACATGAGTAGCAAAAATGTGAGAGGTGCTCATATCGGAAGTCTAGCCATATATTCCTTCCTTCGATACGAATTAAGTGCCCTGTTTTTAAAGGTTGCCTTAGATTTATTTCCACCCAAGCTCTACCTGCCCTAATATTGGAACCTCCCTTTGTGTCTACTTTAACCGCAATCACTCTCCTAACATGTCTTACTGCTTTACTTAGCATCTGTTCCGAGCACCATTCTAGAGGTAAGCCGAATATTTGAACCCAAAAGGCACATGTGGAGAAATCATAACAATGCAAAGGTGTATTAGGAAGCCATGGCTTTAAGATAACCAGATGACTAGCGAAACACCATGGACCTCCCTCTAGAATTCTCTGTTTTTCCTCTTCAGATCTAAATTTTGCAACGTATAGGCCAATATTGCGTTGTGTGAATTCTACCTATTTTGTACGCCATGTTTGTTTGAGAGTATTCTGTAATGCCTAGAAGTTTACCGAAGGGTTTGACAGAATGGTACCGACTAAGATGAGCTTGCATTCCTCGATCTTCTCCAGCGGCGGCAAGTCATCCCAAACTTCAATTTCATGAGTAGTGCAAAGTTGGCCCAACCTGTTGCAAAGTGCGGCAAGGCTTGAATCTTCCTCCAATCCTTCTCATCCATGAAATCGAGGTTCTGAACAAGATTGTGATAGGTCGAGATGGCAACAGCTGTGGCATGCAATGAAACAGGGGTGTAGAGGGTTTGCGAGGATAAGTAGAGATGAGTCAATGGCGATGAAATAGGGGATGAGAGGGTTTGAGTCAAGGCGTAATTCGAGCAAGACGAAAAGGAAATTCGAACACTACGAGTCCCCAGACCGGAGCGCGGAGATCCGTGAAGAAAGTCATTCATGAGCAGATGGAAGAAATTTCGAGGGAATGAAGGGGCAATGGATTATGGGGAAACATCTTCAGATGAGGGTTGATTAGGGCAAACTACCTTGACGGTAGAAGGTGAGCTCTGCATGTTGAGAGAGAATTTCATACCAAAGCAATTTTGCACTTCTACTTCTAAAAGTACGTGCCAACTTGAAAAAGCATAAATTGTTGTAAGATTGATTTATTGCTGGTTTATACCATAAACTACTTGGTTTTTCACTCTAACAACCAGAGCAAATTTGCGTAAATTTGATCATCATGTACCCGAAGACCTGCCCTGTAGGATGAAAACCTTAGTTTTACAAACTTAGTTTTACAAATCCTTATATTATCGTATTGAGTAGAAAACCTCATATTTAAAAATAAAAGGCGAGAGGGAAGAAATATTCGTAAAGTGAAGAAAAGGTATGTAAATAACTAAATTTGATCACTTATTTTTATACCTTAGAAATTTTTTTTTTTTTGGGGTCAAAAATGGAAACATTTCATTAAGTAAGCAAAGATGAGAGGCCTGGTAAATGGGCATCATTACATAAGAGGTCCAACAAAGTTTGAGGAGGTGACAAGACCCAATTCAGAGATAAGTAATTTTTCTTGTAGGCTTTGGCTACCCAGTCTGTAACAAGATTGGCCTCTCTAGAGCAATGGACTATATGAACATTTGGGAAGGCCCGCAGTTTTTCCTTGCACTTACTGACAATAGGTTGAATTTCCCAACTCAACTGATCTGAACTATTCATGGCTTGGACTAGTTGCGAACAATCTGACTCAAAGATAAGTACTTCGTGTCTTTTGGGGAAGAAAAAGTTAAGGGCTTCCCATAAAGCTAGGGTTTCAGCCATCAAGGGAGAAGAGGCTCTAATCTCTTCAGCCACACCTCCCACCATCCTCCCTCCCGAATCTCAGCAGACGCAAGCTATGGAGTTCCCCAATGAACCAAGTTCGTACGTCCCATCTATGTTAATCTTCAAAGCTCCTTCCTATGGTGGAATCCATGTCTGAGATGGTTCAGCTTCGTGAGTTCCAGATCTGCCGTTTTCGTGGGTCCTCCAGCCGGCACCGCTTCGATGGTTCACTTCACTGTGCTGAGATCGCAGCTCCCCGCTTCCTACTCTACTCCCTGAACCGGCGTCGCTCTTTGCTTCCAGCGCACTGTACCCCTGTCTCAGCTCATTGCTCGGTCCAAGGCGCATCTCTTCGTTCAGCTCACCTTGTCTCCTTCCCGATCTATCATCCTCGCTGGCTCCCTCCGCTCGAGTAAGAGATCGCGGCTCACCATTCGGCCTCCTGGTTCCAGATCCGCCTACTCTGCACTCAGCTCCCCCAGTATTTCGATTATTCGAGATTCTGAGCCGAGATGGCTCTTCTCCAGTTCCTGCTCTGCTATAAGATCCGGCGTCTGCTTTTGCTCCAGGCGTTCTATTACCCAGGCTCCATTCACTGCTCAACCCTAGTCGCAGGTCTACGCTTGACTCATCTGCTCTGGTTCCCGGTCCATTATCTATTCTGACTCCCGGCATTCTGTTAGCAGGTCGCAGCTCCCCACCCGGCTCTCTGTTCCCCTATCGTAGCTCTCTAATTTGCTTGCTACTCCCTGTTTGGGCTGCTCCATTCTCAGATCCGGCGTCTGCTCTATCTCTAGATCCACCCATTCTTGGATTCCATCTGTTATAGCTTTTCAATGCCGCTTGTGCTGAATCAATGATGATCGGTGCCTCTGGTTCTCTACCTCGAAAGATGGCCTGATTTCGAGCCTTCCAAATAGACCATAACGTTACAGCTACCAAGTGTGGGTTTGGAGGGTTAGTTGCCTTCTCTTTGAGTTTGTAGAACCATTCTTCTATCCTTGTCAAGCCCTGACTTGAAATTTTAATGTTCATCACAGGATTGTTCCATATTTGTCTTGTCCACGAACACAATAAGAAGAGATGTTCCACCGTTTCCCTTTCATGATTGCATAATGAACATATGGGGTTAGGTAATATTTTCCTTTGAAACAGGTTATCCTTCATTGGTAGAGCGTTTTGGCATAAGTTCCACATAAAATTTTTTACCTTGGGTGGAGTGTGCAATTTCCAAATATCTTTCCAGAGTGAGGGGGGAGGCTGACGACGTTGTGGCTTGGTTCACCTAACATTGCTCTATATCCTCCTTGATGTGGTTATACCCACTTTTTACTATATATTTACCTGCCTGAGTACCAGTCCATACAAGCTGGTCTATTTCTATTTGAGGCTTGATTGGAATAGTTAGAATTTCTTCAGCTAGACGTTCATCAAAGTGTGCTACTATGGTCATTTTGTCCCATCTACCTTGCTCTTTATCTATGAGTTCTGAAACCAAGGATGGTTCATTAACATTCATTGGTCCCTCAATAATTCCTCTTTGCAGCCATTTATCTCCCCTGATTTTAATCTTTGATTCATCTCCTACTTTCCACATGACTTAGGGTACTATGGAATCCCTCCCTAAAATCAAGCTTTGCCATCCCATGAAGGTCGAAGGCCCTTCGCTGCATGCCAAAAATCTGTATGGGGATAATATAGACCCTTAAACAATCTGCTCCAAAGAGAAGATGGTTGTTGTCCCAACCGCCAAGCCTGCTTCCCTAACATTGCTTTATTGAAGGAGAGAAGATCTCTGAAACCCATTCCACCTCTATCTTTCCTGGTTTTCAATAAATCCCATCTCTTCCAATGAATAGCTTCTTTCTTTTCATTAGTCTTCCACCAAAATGAAGCAATTTTCTGTTCAATAGCCTTGCAAATAGAAATCGGGATTTTAAATACTGACATTGCATACTGTGGTAACGCTTGAACCACCGTTTTCAGCAGGACTTCTTTTCCAGCTTTAGATAGCAGTTTCTCCTTCCAACTTTCTAGTTTTGAACTAATTCTCCCGAGGACCCATGCACACATCTGTTTTTTGGACTCTCCCCAATCGGAAGGAATACCCAGATATTTACCCGTTTTGTCAATAATAGGAACCCGCAATTCCCTTGCCATATTATCTTTCAATGATTGAGGGCAGCCCTTGCTGAAAAAAATTCCCGATTTGTTCAAATTAATCTCCTGTCCAGCCACTAGGCAATATTGATTCAGAATCATGGCAAGATTTTTGTGGCACCCCTCGAGTTTAAAGAAGGACCGAGGTCCATAGGCATTTTTTTTTTTAAACAGTCCCAGCGCAGCTTATTAGCGGAAGCATAAACAAGTCTCACCATTTCTCCCTCCAATAACCATAACGCAATGCACACCAACTACGCACCATAAGAAAAGATAAAGCCGAGCCACTTTTATTTATACTTTCATGATGGATTTCTCGGGTTGGTACAACCAAAAAGAAAAGCCAAGACTTTTAGCTAAATTTGGCCACAGCTCAAAAGAGATATCTCGACCCCCTATATCGATCACGTATAACCCTCCCTCTACAAGTGTCGGCTATCCCAAAAAACGGCAGCTCCCACTCCTACACGCGGGCCATCACACCCTTCCTGGTGCATTGGGCGGTGGCGGCAGCAACATCCCCCGTATCACTCCATCACGGCGGACGTGGATCGACAAGAACTCCTGGATGATCGGGCCCCCAGCCAAGCCCACATCATACATCACCAGCACGCGAACCCGTATGAACGTCAAACCGGGGATGGTGGTACTATCAAGCTCCATACAATCGACCTCCACGTCAGATGGAAGGCCGTAAAAGGTACCTCGCGTGACCGGAGGGAGGGGCATCTTTCTAATCTGAAATGTTGGTCCCCAAACGGGGTGAGTACAACCATTCAGCAGGTAAAAGATCCATTAAACTACTCAATGCATCACACAAAACAATCATAACATCATAGCAGGGTACATATCATTCATGCATTCAAGCATAACTTACCTTGCAGCCATGCATATGTCATCATACCATATGTGCATACACCATCATGCACTCATCATCAAGCATTCATGCATATACAATCATGCCATAGGTGCATACACAACCATTCACTCATCATCTTATATCATACAGCCATGCATACATGTCATCATACCATGCATGATTCAATTTCAACTTTTTATCTTTCAATCGGGTCACCACATTTTTCTTCCCCGGGACCAGTAATTGCATCCCACATTTTATCGCTCGCACCCAACCTGACATCGCGAGGAACCTCCGGCACACACCTCCGGGCATCCGGCACCCCCACATTCCGGGCATCTCGTATCCCAACTGGCATCACGAGGTATCCCCTCGGCACACACCTCCGAGGCTTCCGGCACCCCCACATTCCTAGCATCTCGAAACTCCCGAGGACATCCGGCACCCCCCATTCTGGGCATTATCGGCTCACACCTCCGACAGTCTCCTCATTCATCATAATTCATATTCACATTTGTGTCTCGATATCAACATGGCACATGAGGTGATGGCAACAAAGTCAATTTCAGCTTTTGATTTTATATGTAATGCCAAATATCATCACATGTGCAGCAAGATTCAATCACTTAAAACAATATAATTCATGGGGCTCATACAAAACAGAATAGTCCATGCATTACAGCCTTTGAAATTCGCACAATCCAGCTTGTACAGTTTTAGAAAACATTTTAATTAAATACCCAAATGACTTTCAAAAATTATGAAATTTGAACATGTAATATTCAAGACATAAAGGCAGATATTTCATGAAGAACACTACACCAAAGAACCCTCATACAATTCGGTATAGACCATGCATAACAGCACTACTATTCTAACAATTCAATCTTGCACAGTTTTTGAAACATTTTTGGTTAAATAGGCAAATGGACTTCAAAATTTACGAAATTTGAATATGTTGTAGGGAAGACATGAAGAGAGATATTTCATGAAGAACACATTTCCGAAAGAATCTCATACAAAACGATATAGTCCACGCATTGCAACTTACCAAGTCCGAACACATCAGATTGCACGGTTTTAGAAAAATTTCCGATTAAATACCCAAATGACCTCCAAAAATTATGAAATTTGACTATGTGATATTCAAGACCCTAAGGTAGATATTTCATGAAGACATCGAAGTCAGATTCGTTCTAGGTAATTAAATATAGGCGGTTAAAAATTCTGTTCCTAGTACAGAACTTTCCAGATCTAGTCTTTCCAAAGAACAACGGTTTCACCTACTTATACTTTTTTTTTTGTCCCAAATTTGAGTATGTTATACTCCAAGAAGTCCTTAAAAACTTTCATTTAGAAGTCAAAGCCAAAATCCAACTCGAACATCACATGCAAGTCACTAGAACATCCAAGGTCGAGCTGTTTTCTCAAGAACAGTACACTAGGCTAGAGCACCACCCTTATAACCTCAATTTTTCACATTCTAGACATCCGAAATTTGTCACCATTCAATCACACGCACTAGGCACAGCATGCAAGAGTAGATCAAGGATCCCACTTGCCTCTAGACCGAGCGAACGGCGAGCACAACGGCGGCGGGACACGGCGACGACGGACGGTGACACATGGCCTCTCCTCCTTCCTTCTTCCCTTCTTCCTTTCTTCCTTCTCTTTCTCTCCTCTCTCTCTCTCGGACGAACCCTTCTCTCTCTCTTCCTCTCTCTCGCTTAAACCGGCCACCCTTTTCCCCCTAATTTCCTTCCCTTCATCATTAGCCATCATTACCTTTTGCATGGGGTGACACTTGGCCATCACCATGGGACAAATGGGGGAGGCATGCAAACCGGACTTCCCTCCCCCCTTCCTTCGTGCGACAACAGCCCTTCATGGGCTTATGGGCCGGCCATTTTGGCCCATCTTAGGCCCAACACTCTTGGGCCTAAGACCCAAGCTTAATTAACCCAAGATTACTCCAAAAACAGCTTAATCCTTGTTTAAAAATTAACTAAATCCCTATTAAATCAAAGCACTTAAATTACAAATTTAAATGACTATAATACTTGGTAACATAGATTAATAAAATCCAACTTATAAAATTTATGACCAAAGACACAATTTCCTCATAAAATAAATATTGATCTTACATGGGCATAAAACATGTTTCTAACAAATATTCACCCATTTGGTGCTTGGCCATTAATCTATTACGCTTCTTTGGTCTAAAGACCATAACATAGATCAATGATGCGTCCATCGCCCTTCCAAAGGTTGCAAGGCATCTAGAGGTTGCCACGGAGTTTTAGGATGCCACAATTTTGACATTCTAGAATAGTGCCATTCATGAAAAAAAATCGAATCATCGGCAAATAATAAGTGAGACAGAGTAGGACAACTTCGATTTAGCCGAATTCCTGTAATACTTCCATTATCCACATCTTGCTTCATCAATGAGGACAAAACATTTGCCACAATAATAAAGAGATAAGGAGATAAGGGATCCCCTTGCCTGAGTCCTCTTGAAGGTTGAAAGAATTGTAGAGGTTCTCCATTTGAGTGGCTCATTCCATGTGTACAAAAGCATCACATCATAGCTTCTTGTGAGGGGTTATATCATATATATTAATGTTGACTTTCCACGAAGTGTTTGATATTATGTGACCCAGAATGACTTAGAAGTCAATTCGCTCTACTCAAAATGATTTTTTCTTCATGATCCATGACCATTAAGCTTTCTCCACACAATGTGGAGACATCAAATGATTCGTGACGCACCTTCCAAGCTCGTCCATGGAATTCTAACCCAAGTTACTGACTACTTGGGGTGAAGGTTCGTCGAATGGGCCAATTATGCGAGTCATGTCATGGACAAATCGTAATGATAATTGCCAACAATTTATTGGGAAATTTGTATCCTTCATGTCGCTCATCGACGAAATTGAGTTCAAACTTGTTCACGCGGTTACTCCAGTCCACACGGAGTCCTTTCCATTTCATTGTCCATGTACTTGAGCAATCCAATTTTTCGCAACGGAGCAATGGAATTAAATTGAGATCGTCCATTGATTTTCATCTCGGCTACTACCAACTAACTAGGACAAAAATTCCTCGAAAAGGCCAATTATACAAGTCATGTAGGAGTCAAAAGTAACAATAAATGCGAACAATTTCTCAGAAAATTTGTATCTTTGACGGAACTTAATGAGGAAATAGCCGAGTCCACACGAAATCTTTTTCATTTCGCTGTCCATTTACTTGTGTTGTAGGATTTTTCACTATGGAGTAGTAAAACACAAAATAGAGAGAGTCTACTAAACAAATATAGTGAGATATCTCCCAGTTAATAAACAAATGAAAACATAGCATTTATCTGTATTATAGGCCTGATTCACAACAAAGTTTAAACTAATTCATAAGTGCTTATTTTATGTGTTTGTCCAATTCAGTATTATAGTACATACTAGTGAAATGTCCATGTACAGGTATAAGATTACAAAATCATATCTTATAAACATCTAAATTTTAGCGACCCCATTTAGTCATTCATTGTATTAGAAAATTAGGATTTTACCCAAATTCTTTTTTTTAAAATTGTTAATTTGCATTTGCATATTATTAGCATTTTTCATTCAATAACATTTGGCCCACATAAATGGCATTCTAATTAGACAGGTGCTAAATGGGTTAAAAATAAGCAGGTTCTGAGCTTAATAAAAAGTTATCTTGACCAAGCCCGTGGAAGCATGGCTTGGCGAAGCCCATTGATGACCTATGGTGACCGAAATTTACATGTGATGCGCACATGGGAGGTACCAAATTAGGAAAATAAAATCCTAATTCCTCGCCCTACATAAACCCTCTTTCCTAGAATTTTCTTCCCGATATGCAATCAGGCAAGTTGTCTGATATTTTCTTCCCGAAATTAAGCACGCTCTTTCCTAGAATTTTCTTATTCGAAAGAGAGGATGCAAGTAATGAACTCATCTTTTAACTGCTCGCCTGCTTTCCATGTACATCGACAAGAAATTCAAAACCCAAACTGGACTTAAACTGATGACTTTAGTTAGCAATTTCCCTGCATTTTCGTCTATATATCATGGAAGTTTATTAAGTTTAGGTGGTTTATAATTGGCCACAAAACTTTGGGTCATATGCTTATTTTATGGCAACATCTAACTATACTTTCAGCAAGTCTCATTGGACGAAATCATCAGTGGGGTTGGAAAGCGTGGGAAGCGGGGAAGGAAGGTAAAAGAGATTTTTCCCAGTACAATAATTTAGAAACAAAACTAACAAAATTAATGCAAATACGACTGCCAATGGCTTTTTGGATCGTTCGGCAAACGGGTTCAGGACAACAATCCGCATAATGTGTGAGAAAACGATCATAACTTTTGATCTAGAAAGAGTTACGAGTCCCATAATCCCAATCTGAAATGCTTGTTCTGAGCACTGTACCTGTATCAAATTGAGTACACATTTTGCAATCGTTTCGGCCCTCAAAATTAATGGTTTAGGCATGTCTCAGAGCACTTTTCTATTTTGTGTCATATCTCCACATTATTTTAGGCTTTTGTTTTGTTTTGTTTTTTTTTTTTTTCCGAATTCTTCACTGCTTAAGCTTATATTTGGGATTTCTAGGTCGTGTATTAGACTCATATTTTATAGAATACAGAAAAATAGAATATCTCTCTATAGTTGGACCGGTGAGTGCGTGCAACTAAGTGCGTGTTTGCCGATCGTTAGATTCCATGTTTAACTATAAGTTTGTTGCGTCAGTCGGTATTAGAGTCGGCAAGACTGCCGGAGAGCCATGTTCAAGCAATTGTCTTGCTTGACGATGATTAGGGGACAAGGAACTTGTGCATGGCTTTTTGGAGGTTCGAAACAATTGCTGTCCAGTCTACCCTAGTAAACTCTATTTGAATGGGGGTAGGAGAAATTTTCATGGTGATTACGACCACTACTAAGTTTGTGGAGGTTGTGGGGACCGCAATGGCTACGATGTCTTTGATTGCTATAGAGGTCCTGAAGACTATGACCGACAGGATTGTTGGTGGGGCAGAGTTTATCATGAAAATCAAATTTATATGAGGTGTAAAGGGCCTGATGAATTCGAGTGCAAAGTAAAAGTCGATTATTTTGAAGGTTCTGTTGAGGAGTTATGGATTGGCCTGAAGAGATAGATAATGTTTTATATTGTATGGACATCCTGGAGCATAGAAAGGTGAAGCTAGTGAAGTATAAATTCTGAGAGACAGTATTATGATGATGGGAAAAATTTGGAGGATTGACAGAGCTAGAGAAGGCAATGCGACATGGTCAAAAATGCAATTATTATTAAGGCGGTTTGGTCCAGAGACTTCATTATCATGTTCGAAACGGTGCAATATGGCAAAAGACCATGTTTGAACAATTAAAAAGGATGAACGACAAGCCATCTCAGAGTATTCCTCATGTCAATCATCGAGAAATTGCTTGTGAGCCTCACAGATAGGGTAGCCAACAAATTGATTAAAAAGATGAAACTTTCGAATATCCTTTTTAAAAGCTAGAGGATTTTGAGCTTGAGAAAGAATTTTTCGAGAAAAATGCTTTGAATTTTTCTGATGACCGGAACCAACTATGGAAACCTTTCAAACAGAGCTATCTGGACTTCTCCGCATACTAGAGGAAGGAGATAGATGTTTGGGCTTACTGAAGAATAGACAAGGCTATATGAACTTTCTACGAAAGACAATAGGAGTATAAAAGAAGTTAGAAAAAACCATGAACTATTAGTACTGCTGGAGGTCACGTCCATGCCCAGCAATCCTTGAATAGAAGCTTTCCATGCTTTGTCTTACTTTTTCAAAGCTCTTTTCAAAGCTCTTCTCCACTATAAATACATCGTAGTCATTATAATATCGTCCAACCCCCCACGCCCCACAACCCTCTCCCCCCCCCCCCCCTTCTTTTCTCCCTATCACACACACACATTTGCCTTTTCGCAAAACCCTTTTCAATGATTCCTCCAAGAATCTCGTTCGATGCTGAAAAGCTCCTATTTTTGGCTCTCTCCCTTTTCCCGATTGTCGTCACCTTGAGCAATGGCACTCACTCAGCAGTGGCGCAGGGCAGCAACAACAGCAATCCAACAACGATCGCGGTGAACGTTGGGGTGATCCTTGATCTGGAGACGCAGGTGGGTCAGATGGGATTGACCTGCATTAACATGTCTCTCTCTGATTTTTATAGCTCGAACCCTTCCTACAAGACTAGGCTCGTCCTCAACGTTAGAGACTCCAAACGAGATGAGGTTGCCACCGCCGCTGCAGGTTCTCTCTCTCTCTCTCTCTAACATACTGACTGGTCACGATGCTTGACCAGAAATATACGATGGCACCAGCTTTTGGCTTAGCATTTTTGTACTTCTGTTGATCGTGTTGAAGATTGTTTTGGTTAGTCTTTTCTTTGTACCGAATTTTATGGGGCTAAATCTCTGCTCGAACTTCGAAGGGGTTGGTCTTGTGTTAATACACATTGCGGAAGAGCATAAACTATTTTATGCATCTGTTTGGGTGATGCAAGAAGAAACCAATTAATGTTCTCGACGACATATTTGGCAATCAAATGAAAATTTCAGCTTCTATATATTTGAAAAGTGAAAAGAATCCCCAGCTAAGTTTTCAAAGACACAACAACATTTAAGTGTTCCATTCAAAGCAATATGCATTCTCGTAGCAGAGATTGTTCAAGCAACAATTTCCAAAGCTCCATGAAGGAACGACCAAGCTTAAGTTTACCAAAAAAGAAAGAGACCAAGAATTTTCCTCATCCTCACTAACTGTTCGTCACCAATCTGTACTCACTCTCTTCGCTGCCTTGTTTATGATTTTCTTTCCCCCTTTCAAATTTAATGACTGCAATTTATTAAAAGGGCTTTTTATCATCATGAAAATGAATTCCTTATCATCTTATGAGAGGATCAAAGATGACATGAAATTGATCTTAAAGATTCAACAGAGAAAAGTCCACCTTCTCTATCATCTCATATTGCGCCAAAATAAACAGATGTACATAAATTTGTGGATACAAAGTTTCATCTCGATAAAGACGTGCGAACATGATTCTTGTTTATGATCTTGGATGGGGAAATATTGGACTACCATTGCTTGCTCTATTCTTGAAGAGTATAAAGCTCTCCAGTAGATGATAGATACTTTTAGAAATCGTCTCGCAAAAGACACATACTATCCAGCTACATTTTGGAAAAAGAGCCTAACGTTATTGTGCTTTTCAGGTTAGAAGGATAATCATTTCTACGGAGATGGTTGATAAAGAAAATTTAACATTCTTCTTGGGGAAAATATGTACATAGAACGTATATAAATAATTATAATATTATTTATTTATTTTTTTTGTTTTCCAGTTGAGCCATGTATGACGATCTGGGGGAAAGGTACCAAAAAAGTCATAAACCTATTGCATTGGTACCAATTAAGTCCTAAACTTTTCAATTGAACCAATTTAGTCCTAAACCTTTTAATATTGGTACCAATTCAGTCCATTTAGCCAATTTTGGCCGGCCGGCGCTAACGTGGCAATTTTTATGATATTTTTATTATTTTTTCGAATTTTTTATTAATTTTTTTTCTTTTTCCTTTTCTTTTCCGGCCATTGGGCGAGGGCCGCGAAGCCCTCGCTTGCCGCCAGCGAGGGTCGCAGCTCTTGCCCGGATCTAGGTGATGCCAGCGCTGGCCTCGCCCTAGCCTTGCCGGGCGAAGGCGGCCTTGCCCAGATCCAAGCGAAGCCGCCTCGCCGATGGCCTTGGGAGAGGCCGAGTGAGGGCCGCGACCCTCGCCGGCGGTAGGCGAGGACTTCGTGGCCCTCACCCAGTAGCCGGCGAGCCTCACCGGAGGCTCGTTGGCCACCGCCGGAAAAGAAAAGGAAAAAGAAAAAAATTAATAAAAAATTCAAAAAAATAATTTAAAAAATCAAAAAATTTCCATGTCAAGCATCCGACCACCAGGCAACATCCACGTCATCGCCGACCGGCCAAAATTGGGTGAATGGACTGAATTGGTACCAATATTAAAAGGTTTAGGACTAAATTGGTCCAATTAAAAAGTTTAGGACTAAATTAATACAAATGCAATAGGTTTAGAACTTTTTTGGTACTTTTCTCGACGATCTGATATAAAGTTGAGTCAGCAATAAATTATTTCCAGGAAAATTGTGTTTCAATGGTCAAATAAAACAACTTTGGTTTGAAGTTCAACCAAATAATTGTCAACAAATGAAAGGAGTTTAATATGGATGTTGAGAGGCTTGACATATAATATACATCACAACGGTTTGTCCTCATAAAATCCAGAGACTTGGAATATGGGGCTCGGATTCTAGAGTGGAATTTCAAATGGCATGAGATAAAGAGGTCAACTTAACGATTAAAAAGAATAAACTTGATCGTGCGCATGGCCAATTTATCCTCCTGTTTGGTTCTTAATATTACTATTTTTGAAAAAATTAGTTTCTGCTGGGTTTGCAATATCATATGCCAAACAACATCAAAGGCGACAACCAAATGCCTGCACTATGGTTAATAAATTAAATCTTTCAACAACCTCATGGGTTGGTTTTAGTTGGTAAAAAATGGCAAGGGTGATTGGTTCTCAGTTTGGTCCGGTTCCACCTAGAAACTGAGAATAGGACTAGGAGGACCGGCTCCCAATTTTTGGGACTGGGGACCAAACTAGACAATCTTGGGACCAAGAATCCAACTGGTCCGGTCCAATGGAATGGTGATTTGGCCATTTAAAAAAAAAAAAAAAGAGTTGGTCTAGTCCTATTCGCCCTTGGAACTAGAAAGTAGACCAAAAATCAGCGATTCCTTTTTTATGGAATCAAGAATCAGACTGATGCCCTTGGGAATCGGACCCAACCAACTAGTTCGGTCCAGTATGGACGGTTCTTGATTCGGTCAATCCGATATGATCACCCCTGAAAAATGGAGGTGCAACCTCGATTCCCTCCACATAGTACAAATAATTTCATGAATCTGCAATTTACTTAATTAAAGTGCACTTTCTCGACATTGATAAATTTTACATTTGCACACAATTATTCATCATGTCTGAAATTACGTTAAGATCCAAATGGGAAGGTTCGACTATGTTTCGTGAGTATAATTTCATACATACTTGATAATGAGAGGTTTCGCTTACCCGTGCTGGAGGAATTTATATTATATCATCTTAAGGACATGTTGAATTAGGAGTCTTGTCATAGCGAAAAAAAACTTCAGTGATGCATTCAACTTCATAAACATTTTATTAATATGGGTTAATGTCACTATAATAAACGGAGAAAATGGAGAAGTTTTAATTATTAGTAGGCACAAACTGTTTACATAATATCAAGTACGAATTCTTTCCCAACTTCAAATTCCTATGTTTCCTTTTTCTTAAACATTTCCATTTTTATGATATTGCATCAAGTTTTAATTGACTTCTGATCAATGCAATGCCTTTTCCAATAAGAATTTATATTATTATCTGACTTATTATTATTTTTTCACCGTCTTTTCCGGTTTACCCGTGCAGCACTTGATCTGATAAAGAACAAGCAAGTCCAAGCCATACTAGGCCCTCAAGGTTCAGCGCAAGCAGACTTCCTCATCCACCTTGGAAACAAATCTCATGTACCAATCATCTCTTTTTCTGCTACTAGTCCTTCCCTCAGTTCCATCCGGAGTCCATACTTCATTCGAGCTGCGCAAAATGACTCGTCCCAAGTGAATGCCATAAGCGCAATCGTGCAAGCTTTTGGCTGGAGAGAAGCGGTCCTCATATACGTGCACAACGAGTTCGGAGAAGGTATCATATCTTCTCTAAGGGATGCTTTGGAAGAGGCCAACACGCGAGTGCCCTATCGGAGCCTCATTCCTCCTACAGCCACGGACGATCAAATTCTGCAGGAACTATACAAATTAATGTCGATGCAAACGAGGGTGTTCATTGTGCACATGTTACCTACCCTTGGTTCTCGGCTATTTGCCAAAGTAAAAGAGGTGGGAATGATGAATGAAGGTTATGTGTGGATCTTGACTAATGGAATCACTAACCTATTGAGTTCTATGGATTCATCTATCGTCACAAGTTCGATGCAAGGAGTACTGGGCATCAGGACTTATGTCCCAGGCACGCCAAATCTAGACAACTTCATGGTTCGATGGATGACGAAATTCCAACAGGACAATCCATCCATCCTTAATCCTACATTGAACATTTTCGGATACTGGGCTTATGATGCTGCTCAGGCATTGGCAATGGCAGTCGAGAAAATGGGTGTGCTGAATTTTACCTTCAACATGTTGAATGCTTCAACAGATGCAACGGACCTCAACACTATCGGGGTCTCTCGGAATGGACAGAAACTTCTGCAAGAACTAGGCGATACGACATTTGCAGGCCTCACTGGAAATTTTAGCCTCATCAATGGGCAGCTAGAGTCATCAACGTTCCAGATTGTTAATATCAATGGAAATGCAGCAAGACGCATTGGGTTTTGGACTCAAGAAAATGGATTGCTAAGAGATTTGAATTCAATCAACACAAGCAAATATTCCACTTCGAAGAGTAATCTCTTATCTATTATATGGCCAGGAGATTCGACTTCTGTTCCTAAGGGATGGGAGATTCCCATTAATGGGAAGAGGTTGAAAATCTTAGTTCCTGTGAAGTATGGCTTCGAGCAATTCGTAATGGTGATTCGAGATCCTAACACGAGCACATCCCAAGTCACCGGATATTGTATCAGCATCTTTCAAGCTGTGGTAGAAAAATTGCCTTATGCTTTACCTTATGAACTTATTCCGTTTGCCTTCGCTAATGGAACTAGTGCTGGCAGTTACGAGGACATGGTTGATCAAGTAATTTACCAGGTGAGATATCTCATTGTAAGTGCTTGATTTCGTTGGGTTACATGTTGAAACTTATTATCCTATCATGTGAGTGACAAAGAAAACATTTCCCTTCCTTTTTTGTTGGAACAGAAATACGATGCGTTGGTGGGCGATACGACGATCATTGCAAACAGATCATTGTACGTGGACTTCACCTTACCATACACTGAATCAGGAGTTGTGATGCTTGTGCCATACAAGGACAACAAGAGCAAGAATGCTTGGATTTTCTTGAAGCCACTCACTTGGGAACTTTGGCTGACAACCGGTTGCTTCTTTGTGTTTATAGCATTGGTCGTGTGGATTCTCGAGCATCGAATTAACGAAGATTTCAGGGGTCCAGCAACACATCAATTTGGCACAAGCTTCTGGTTTTCCTTTTCAACCATGGTTTTTGCACAAAGTAATAACCCTTCATCTTAATAGATCAGTCGCACATCACAATTTATATATTGTTCTTGGAGAATTTATGTGCTTACCTTAATTTGGATTGCAGGAGAGAGTGTATTAAGCAACCTAGCGAGATTTGTTGTGATTGTGTGGGTTTTTGTGGTACTTATACTCACACAAAGTTATACGGCAAGCTTGAGCTCTCTTTTGGTGGTGCAAAATCTTCAACCAACTGTAACTGATGTAAATCAGCTCCTAAAGAGTGGAGAAAAAGTGGGATACCCGCGTGGCTCTTTTGTACATGATATGCTAAAGCAAATGAAGTTCACTGATTCCAAACTTGTCCCTTATCATTCCGTGGAAGAATGCGATGTGCTTCTTTCAAATGGAAGCGCAAAGGGCGGGATCGCAGCAGCATTTGACGAAGTCCCCTACATTAAACTCATTCTTTCTCAATATTGCAACAAATATACCACGATCCCAACATTTAAAACTGCTGGATTTGGCTTCGTAGGTTTTCAATCTCTCAATTCTAGAAAAAAAGAAATCCCCAGAATTTTCAATTGCTAGGATTAATCGTTATGTCTTTGATTGAAAAATCTGATGTCCTGCTTCTTTTGGTATTACAGGTTTTCCCAAAAGGGTCTCCACTAGTACGGGATATCTCAGAAGCAATCCTTAATATAACTGAAGGGCCTAAAATGAAGGAAATCGAAAACTCGTGGCTTGGATCGACAACCAACTGCTTGGATTCGACTACCTCAGTTTCTTCCAATAGCTTGGGTCTCGACAGTTTCTGGGGCCTATTCTTGATTGCGGGAGCAGCTGCAACTTTAGCTCTCCTCATTTTCGTAGTCACGTTCGTCAAAAGAAGTTGGCATATCGTAGCAAGTTCTTCAGGTACATTGTGGGGGAAATTTGTTGCATTGGGACGAAGATTTTACCAAAGAGACCTCAATTACCACACTTTTAGAAAAGGCAGATCTAGAGGTAGAAGCACGGTTGATGGTGCCAATGAGAATGCACCTGTTGAAACTATAGAAAACATGAACTTCACCCCGAGTCTGTCAAGCAAATCCAGCCAAGTCGACGACGTTAATGAGCACGGCACACCATCTGCAGCACAACTTCCTATTCATGTAGAAGAAAGGTGCCCGGAGATAGCAATAAACGGCGAGCTTACCAGTTTAAATTAGGAGAGGTATATGCCTCAAGAACCTTAGATACTAAACTTTAATCCTCAACTTGTTGAACTCTGTACTTTTAGATGACGATATCTTCCCCCTCATTTTCTTCTCATGTAAGGCCTGCCATTGATACTGCTTATTGCCTAGTCACAGACAATGTAAATGAAAGATTGATGCTTTTCAAAGCATTTTCCGGGGACATCATATGCACATATTAACTTCTCTTATCCTATATGTATTGCCAACGAAGAGAATGGCAGGAGCATGGCTAAGCAGGGATCCGAGGTAGCCAGCTCCGATCACTTCCTCCGAGAGACATCGGACGAGGTCCGAGAGCCGGCCAACCCTGGGATCCAGATCTGGTCGGAGGACGGACAACGCCGAGGAAGATCGAAGGCTCGCAAGCTCCGAAACGCTTCCCCCCCAAGAGACTTCGGGGGAGGCCCGAGAGCGAGCGAACCTAGATCCGAACGGAGGTCGGCCGGAGCAAGAGAGGCAGAGATCTGAGGTTTATATCTGCAGATCCGAAGGGAGGGCTGAGCGGGAAGAGCAACCGGAGACCTAGGTGGCAGATCTGTGGAAAGCCGGTCTCCGCCGTTCCCCCCCCCCCCCCCCAATCCGCCGCCGCTCTGGTCCACGACAACCCAGCCGTTCGCCAACCGCCGAGCCTCACTCCGTCGAACGCCGTCATCCCCTGCCGCTGTTTGCCTCCATCGCTGCCGCACCTCGCTGGCTCGACGCTCCCCACTCGTCCAGACGTAGCCCCTGACGTAAGTGTCCCTGCAGTTGCCCGGCGTCGCACCCGAAGCCCCGGTCTCCGCCGTCTCCGCCGTCGCCCCCTACATCGCCACCGTGCCGTCACCCGCCGCGTCGCCACCGTCACTGTGTTGCCGCTCGGCGACGTCTCGGCCATTCTTCATCGGCGCCGCAAAGGGGTAAGGAGGAAGAGACCTCAAAAATTAATGGGCGACCCGGGCCGGACCCAACCCGGGGATCCGACCCGGATCGTTTTTTAATACTAATATATTATAATAATAATAAATAATATTTTAAATTTAAAAATAATAAAAAAATATAATTTATTTTCAAAAATAAAAAAAATATAAATATCCCATATTTTCCCAAAAGGCCAAAAAAGTCAGAAAAACCCAAAAAATAATTTATATTTTCAGAAAAAGATCATAAATTCAAAAAATGCTTTTTTATGTCCAAAAAAATGAGAAAAATACCAACAAAAAATAATTTTCCTCCACAAATGGATGGAATATCCAATGAAAATCCAAAAAGATTTAGAGTTGAAACAAGATTGGGTATCGAAAAAGCATTAGTGATTAACTAATGTAATTAAGTCTCTAATTCTAATTTCTTTGGTTGTGCATAAGCGAATATTTCTCCCAATATTTTGCTTGAGTTTCTAATCGACCCACTCTCCAAATTGATTAGTGACGACTCTTTTTAAAATTAACTTACAGCTTAAAAACTTGGACTATTAAATCGTAAATTGATGGACTTGGGAGAGTACGGACTAAGCCTAATAGACATAGCGAACCCACCCGCCCGCCCTAATCGGGCGCCGAAAAAAAGAGATCGCGGCAATACTATAATCTTAAATTAGACAGACATAAAAAAGCAAGCGCTTAGCAATTAATTAAAAGTTTCTTAAGGCTTGCTGCCCGAATCAAGCGGCCTAGGACATTGCCATGAATTATGGGCCATGTCGCAGACTAGCGCTTTGCTGTTCATTTTTAATTTGTACTACTCAGCTACATGGACAGTGAAAGGAAAACGACTCCTCCGCGTGAAAACCAGAAAGTTTGGACTTGTCACCTAATATTCAACTCCATATCAACCATCATGCAATAATTTTTCAACAAACCGAGTGAATCCAATGGACGGTAGTTGTTTGGACACAAATTTCTTGTTGAGCTCCATGAAAGATACAAATATTATTCGCCTTGTTTGTCACATGATTTGTATAATTGGCCCATTCGATAAATTTTTGTGTCAAGTAATGGGAATAGAATCCAATGGACGAGATTGGAAGGTGTATCGAGAATCAGTTAATGCCTCCACCATTTGAGTAGAGCTAATTGACTTGAGCTCAATAATTTCAAAGTCATTTTTCACATCGTATAATTTTAATACTTACCAATAGCTCATAATAAGATAAACAATGTAATCCCTGGCGAGAAGCAATGACCTGGTGCTTTTACATGCATCAAATGAGTCAAGGGTAGAGAGAATTCACATTGCCATCATCATCTATCGCATTTAAATAGACCATATCTCTCCTCACAAACATATTGAGAATCATAATGCTGTGGTTCCTGTTTTAATTTCTTGGATGACCTCATCGACGATTGATGTGCTTACTTGTATCTAAAACCAAGAGGTCAGGTACTTGATTTCTCCTAAATTAAGTTTTCGTTTTTCATAATTTTTTATAGATTGTCAATAATTTGCCGGGTCAATTTAATATAGAGATAATGTAATATACACTCAAAATATATTGACATAATGCTCTAAACTGCTATGTAGCCAATAAATGGCTGAGGCTAGAAGGTTGCATTTTGGTCATAAATGGTTCCGGATGTGTTCCTTTCAAGCTAGGTAGATATGTGGATCCAAAAAAAAAAAAAAACAAAGCTAGGTTAATATGGAACAATGCAAATATCACCGGAGCCAATATAGGAAAAATTTATGTCGAGAGTTTTTACTTCAAGGCACACGCAGCTTTTTGGAAGCTCAAAGAAACACTCAATATGTTATATAGAAAGCCAATTTTATTGACAATAATAGTTATTATTATTATTATCAAGCAGCAACAACAACAGTAGTAACAACAAAGACGACGACAACAACAACCACAATCAGAATAATAATAAAAGGTGATCAAGTCTAGTTCTATACGTACTTTTCCATTTGCTTTCAATTTTTCTACACCTTTTTCTAAACAGAGCTTACTCAATGCGATAGTGTCCGGGTCCCTTCAACTCCAACTTGAGAAGAGTGTTAACGGCTCACTTTGCAACTTAATGCAATGAAAACAGTGACCCCTGGAAATATGTTAAGGCTTAACGTACTATTGAATCTACTATAGGATTGTTCTTTGGGTACGTGATGATTGAATTTAAGCAAGTTTGCGATGAGGTGGTTGAGGACTAATTGGGAGGGTTCGTGGTTCGATGATTGACCCGAGTGAAGCACTCACGTTGAATTGGTCAAGGTAAACGAGGGGGGACAAAGCAACTATAATTAAAGTTGTCGTACTCCCGTGGACAAGGAACTTTGTTGGAGTTCAGAAAAAACAACCAACTAGACCATTTGGTGTAAAGTTCTTGGAGTTACCTTTAGGTGTCTGACGTCTCACGTTTTTTTCTTTTTCAATCTCCTGATATAAAGAAAAGTTATTGCACGATTTATAATGTGATTTAATGCCATCTGATCATATAATTATTTGAGTCTCAACATGAGACTCACATGACCGACACTCTAGATGAGCTCGGTCTTCATCTTTTATTTGTTCATGCAATATTTTTGTTTTGAGGAAGAAGTCACAGTATGGTTTGAAGATCATATCCTACAATATCACCAAGCCATTATTTGGGCCATATATTGAGACCGACATGATAAACAATACATGATCATTTATTAAGATTGGCTTGGTGTGTATATATATGTACACATACATATATACATATTCTTGCTAGCTATGTTAGACAGAGTTTAGCGGTTCTAATGCAAAAGTAGGTCCTAAGGATTTTCTACAGCATCCAAACCAATAGAAATCAAAACGACAAAACTCGTAATACGCCATAATTTATTTATCAGAAGGTTCGGCTAGGGCCTGTAATGCTAACCAGGAGAGACTATTAGATTTCGACATTAAATCTTAGGAGATAAGAATACCACAAATGTCATGACTTTCGTATAATACTTAAGTGCCATATCTATATTTTCTACCACTTGAATGTCATGAATCCTAAAAATTGTTAATTTGAGTGCAATAAATTTTTGTTGATTACTCAAGTGCCATAAGTTTTAAAAATGTTCATCCAAGTGCCAAAAGTCAAATGTGTCATAACATTTTGTTACGACCTTCCTGAGGAGGGTTGGACCACCTAAAGGTTCGGTTAATGAATTACTAAGCTTAAACTGAGCTTGAACTCTCTTAAACCCAAACCAATTCATGACTTACGTTCAAATTCTTAATATGCAAATGATTTTTTTTCAATTAGGAGTCGCTACTAATCTATTTTTGATGGGTCGATAAAAATCCAAATAAAGTAATAAGAGAATTACTTTACTTCTACGAACCAGAGATTAAATGAGTTTGAGAACTTAATTACGCTAGATTTTTCTAATGTCCTTTCGAAACATTTTCTCTTTTATTTCAAAATAATGTTTTGCAGGCAGCTTGAATTGATTTTAAATTATTCCTAACATATGAGGTGATCATGCGGGTATACAACCATTATTTAACACTCAATAGTTAGAGCACTAAATAAATTGCAAATAAAAGGAGGAATTACTTAGCTCAAAGTCACGAAAGCATCTACAATATTAACTCAGAATTTACATCAACAACCCTAAATATAATTTCTAATTAACATGCAGTTGCTCAAACGTTTTTTTTTTTATAGGTTTTCTCTTATTTAAATGAAACTTAGTCTACGTGGAATGCAATGCAATGACGTACCAAGGAAGCTGAGAGCATAGTTCATTGTAAGAATCATATTTTCTTTTATCCTTGAGAAAAAAACCGCGTAAATGTTCATCAAATACCTAGTATATATATTTCAATGAAGCAGATAAATCAATCCATAGTGGCTTTCTTTATTCTGATATTTTTTCTTTATATCCTACAAATATCTCTCCTAATCGCAATCTCATTTGGCCAAAAATATGTCATGGTGGGTACAACTTTCTAATTATCATGAAAAGTTGTACAAAAAATCTAGGAAGCATTGATACTCTTCGAGAGCTTTCATGTCTGGTTGGACACTCCAACGTGTATTCGACACTCTTCAATATGTGATTTCAACATGAATGAGATCAATTTTAGAAATATTCAATAAATGAGTGGTCAAAAATTAAAAAAATAAATATAAATAAAGGGGAAAATGAGAAAAACCTAGTCTTTTCTTCTCTTCTAACTTTCACTTCCCATAACACACAATTCACTCAAACTTAGTTTTTTTTCCCTTATCTTCCAACATGCTCTAACGCATGAGTTCAAAAAGTGGATTGTTTTTTTTTTTTCCTCCAAGTTTTGCGGATTATTGGAATAGAGTTAAATTTGTCAAATTGAAACAATGAACGATATTAATAAATTGAGAATTAAATTTTTAGTGTAAATTTATTATAGGCTCTTTTTTAATTATTTATTTATTTGTGAATTTCAATCAAATTAATTTGATAAAAATAATCATAAAAATGAAAAATAAAAATATACATTTAATATATAATGTGTCCCAACATGTCGAAATTTTATATTTTTTGATAAATGATGTGTCGACAAGTCTTGTAGTGTAGCGTGTCGGGTGTTGGTGTAAATGCTACCTAGCAGAAAATCAAAATCAAGTGTCATTGATAAGACCATTTCTTTATAGACAAAATAGGAAGTTCCTTCCCATAAATTTTGTTTCCTAATTACCGTGATTCTGAAAATTATTTTGTATCGACTGTGATATGGACAGATCTTTCCTTCTTTTATGATATTTGCAATCTTGAGCTCAATCAAGGGACGATAATATTATAATAAAGTCTCATTTTTAAAGATCTATTCAGTTCTTTATTTCTCGTGTGATTCTTGTTTGTCATGTTCTCCAATTGTTAATTCCAAGCTCCCTTCTTCATCCTTGGTTTGCAAGTAACAAATGATCTTATATTTGAGTAGTCACCCTCCACCTCCATAAAAAGTAGTCAATCATAACAAATGTAATTATGTTACGCCGTACATAGATGGTTTTGAAGTTTATTGACATTTTTATCACTTATAAATTGATATTGGTAATCACATTAGCATCAATAGAGCAATATAGATACTCGACAAATATCACGCATAAGATTTTATTCGTGAGTAAATATGCATGACATATATAATGGCATGTAAACATATGATCAAATTCATGATCGGATGTAAATCCCACCGGTTTGCTACTGATGAAAGCAAACATATTAAGATCAGGATTTAAATTTCTCAAATCATGAACCTTTTTGTTGGTTTATATAAATGAACTTTTGAAAGATGAACATCTCATATGATTTATACATAAATATGTACTCTGAGAACCGTGCATGGACAGTTCACTAGTATTTAACATAATTTTGAACTGGACAGATAGAACAAGCGCTTAAGAATTAATTAGAAGTTTATTATGTTGTGCACGTTCAGCCTATCACAAGGCCTAGAACGTTACCATGAATTATGGCACTTTGTTCTTCTTTTTTTTAATTTCTACTACTCTGTGTGAAAACGAGAAAGTTTGGACTTGTCACCCCATATTCAACCATCATACAATAGTTCTTCGACTAACCGGGTGAATCAGGTAATTGTTGTTGTGCACAAATTCTTGCTAAGCTCCATAAAAGATACGGATATTATTCACCTTTTCTGCCACATGACTCATGTAATCGGCCCATTCGACGAATCTTTGTGTCATGTAATGGGAATAGAAACCAATGGACGAGATCATATAATGCCTTCCCATTTGAATAGAGCTAATTTCGAAGTCTTTTTAGATCGCATCATTTTAATGCTTACCAATAGCTCATAATAAGATAAACAATGTAATCCCTCGTGAGAAGCAATGACCCGGTGCTTTCATGTGCATCAAATGAGTCAAGGGTAGAGAGAAACCACACTCCCATCATCATCCATCACATTTAAAGATGATCATCTCTCTCCTCAAAAACGTATTGAGAATCTTAATGTTGTGGTTACTAGGTTAATTTCTTGGATGGCCTCATCGATGGTTCATCTCCTACATGAAGTTTTTGATTTTATAATACTTTTGATAGATTTTAAATTAATTGCTAGGTCAATTTGATGTAGAGATATATTTAATATACACATACAATCAAAATATATCAATATAATGCTCTAGCTTGCTATTAGGCAATTGGGTGCATTTGATAATATTTTTATTCTTGGGAACAAATTTTCTTTAGAAATAATTTTTTTCTATTTCTATTCCTATAACAGTTTCTAAGCAAAATAGTACATTTGGAGGAAAAGTGTTAAAAAAGTCATAAACCTTTTGTATTTGTGCCAATTTAGTCCTAAACTTTTTTTTCGTGCCAATTAATTCCTAAATCTTTTTACGTTGTGCCAATTTAGTCATTTCCGGCCAATTTTGGCCAGATTTTGCTGTCTAGATGCCGGCTGGCTAACGTGGCCTGATCGGCAGACCGACGTGGACAACTTTTAATAATATTTTAATATTTTTGAATTTTTTTTCTTTTTTCCTTCTCCTCCTTCTTCCTCCAGCCGGTCGCCGAGGTCTAGCGATCGGCGTGAGGTGACGGCCAGCGAGGTTGAGGTCGACCTTGCCGGCCACCTCGCCAGTGGCCGCGAGGGCAACCTTGCGCTGGCCTCATGCCGAGCTGGCAGGGCTCGCCCTCGTCGGCCATGTGCAAGGGCCAGCCTTGCTGCCCAAGCCTCGAGGGCGGCTTCGCGCTGGGCGGGTGAGGCTCGCCCTCGCGGCCATTGGTGAGGTGGCCGACGAGGTCGACCTCGACCTCGCCGGCCATCATCTCTGGCCGGTTGCCGAGGTCCGATGATTGAATGGAGGAAGAAGGAGGAGAAGAAAAAATAAAAAATAAAAAATAAAAAAAAAATATTAAAATATTATTAAAAATTGTCCACGTTAGTGCTGATCAGGCCATGTCAACTAGATGGCGTCCAATCAGCAAAATCCGGCCAAAATTGGTCGAAAATGATTGAATTGGCACAACGTAAAAAGGTTTAGGACTTAATTGGCACAAAAAAAAAAGGTTTAGGACTAAATTGGCACAAATGCAAAAGATTTATGACTTTTTTAACACTTTTCCGGTGCATTTGGTAACTGCACAAAATTTTTGTTCCCAAAATATAGAAAGTATAGGAATGTGTTTGATACAATCCTAAAATTTTTTTATGACATAGAATTTCTTTTAATTTTTTATAATTTTTTGAGATTTTTCTTTTTTTTTTCTTTTTCTTCCTCCTCTAGCTAGTTGCCAGGCCTTAGTGATGGCCGGAGGTCGTCGACTGGCTAGAGATGAGAGATGGCGAGGTAGCCGACCTTGGATGAGGTCAGGATTTGCCATGCCGCAAGGTGGAGCCTCGTCGAGGGCTGGTGAGGTCATCGAACCTCATCTCTAGTCCCCGACCATGCTAAGGTCCGACAACTGGTTAGAAGAGGAAGAAGAAAGAAAAAGAAATAAAAAGAAAGAAAATAACTTATTTTATAAATTGTTCTTGGGAATAAGAAACAATATTATTTTATTTCTTGTTTCTATTTCAAATCTATTCCCCGACCCCTTTTCTATTCTGAGATGTAAAAAAGTGAACGTTACCAAATGAATTTTTGTTAAAAAAAAATGGAAATTTTGAAAAATAGAAACATTGACAAACAAACCCATAATAGTTGAGGTCAGATGATTGCATTTTGCTCATAAATGGTTCCCGATGTTCCTTCCAAAGCTAGGTAGATATGGAACAATGCAATTCTCATTAGAGCCATGATAATATTGGGAAAATATCAAGTCATTTTAAGAAAATGAGAGCATTTCAAATTCTTCTTTGGAAGTTTCCTTTTCCTTTTACCTTTATAGAATGACTCAAAACATTTGCTCCACAAAAGATCAGCTTGCAAGCTTTGACCACAGAATCTTCTAACAGACACTCGAGATCGAAATACTTAATCTAGGTGTTGACAAATTCCGAGAGTGCATTGGGTTATTTGTTGGAAATACGGAAATGCGTCTTGTGGCAAAAAAAAGATGAAAGGAAAAATTGAGAAAAATTAATATTATTTATTTGCCCAAAAAAAGGTCCTTTATTTCGGAAAAAAAAGATAAAAGGTGAAAGAGCACCTTTTGGTTCTTTTGTAGCGAAAGACTAGAACTTCAACACATAAGAATTTTGGCAGACAAAGCATAGGGTGGTCATCTGTTTGCACTTGAACACGAGTAGGGTTGGACCTTAGTAACTTCTTAAACTGCTTCATCCAAACTTTGAGACCTAAAATTTTGAGGGTTTTCCCTAAGGTGAAGAAAGAAAAATTATCCCCTAAATGAGAGGGGTGAGGCGTATAGGTAACGGCAAATTAAAATAAGGAACACATCTTCATAGCCTATTATTAGTATGCTGGAGGATAGGTGAGGCCCCCCACCAGTAGCTTCGGCTACGCTTGCTTTGGTGAGGTACCCCTAGTAACAAAAAACTAAGGGCCTGCATGGTAACGTTTTTGTTTCTCCTAATTTCTGTTCTTTTGTTCCCCGGAACAAAAAAAGAACAGAAATCCGTTTGGTAAAACTTTTGTTCCCGGGAACAGATTTAGAACATAAACAAGAAAAAAAAAAGTAGCTTCTTGTTCCCAGGAACAATTTATAGAAATAAGTCAATTTTTTCTTCCCCCAAAGTCCATCCAGCGACTCCAATTAAATCAACAAAGTTTTAACCAATGAGCAGGGTACACTATCTGCAGAACAAGGACTTCCTGATTGTGTAGACAAAGGATGGCCAGAGATAGTGATAAACGTCGAGATCTGCCAAGGTCAATTGAGAGAGATACATACCTCTACAACCTTAGATACTAAATTTATAATCCTTGAGAAGTTGAACTTTGTACATTAAGATGACAATATATTCCCCCTCATTCCCTTCTCACGTAAGGTCTGCCATTAATACTGCTTATTGTCTAATCACAGAATATAAACCCAGGGTGGATATGAAGGTATTAGCTTCTCTTGTAATGTAATCGGTTATGATAGTGTTTATTGTTATTTTGATTATGTTCCGCAAAGTATCCAAACTTAGTAACAAAACACGATTTCTGAAACTAATATCTATCTGTATATTATGAGCCTAGTAGAATAGGCTTGAATGGTCATTAGTCAACGGTCCGGCTTTCTTGAAAATCCGAACCGATAGGTGTGAATCCGAATCCAAATCCAAGCCCAACCTGACCTGAACTGAAAACCTGATTCGGTTCAGTTCATTTGGTTTTCCTGTTTTTGCTTGCCCTTGTCAAACCGGGTCGCTATAAGGCCTTCCCCCTATTCGGTGTATAGTTTGGTTCATTTCTGGTCCCTTTGCCATCCTAGAACTTTCTTAGGAGCCACTCTTTGTTCAAGCTCTCTAGCTCCAACGATCACTCTCTGCCCTCGTCGGACCGGGTCATTCCAGTCCATACCGTAACCACAGCGAAAAGGACCAGAATAGATATGGCAAACCAAACTATCACGAACAAACATGTAGATTGACATCCAGACCAACGATTTACCACCATCACCTTGAACTTCTCTCGCTGGTAATTACCATTGACAGTCACAAGAACACGTCAAAAAAAGAGCAATAATAAAGAACAATAAGGACGTGGGTTTAGATTTAGTCTCGGTAACAAAGAAATCTGACTGAAATCAAACTCGACACATGATGGAATTTCTCTAGCGTAACCCAAATTTATACTTAGAGCAACAAAAAAACCAAAGACACGGATGCACGAACTTGGTTTGGGGTTTTCGTCAAACGTATAGTGAGCATAGATGGAAGATGCTGACCACTTTTTAGGCCTTAAACCCAGACCTAGACCCAAACAAGGAAATGCTCGACATCAAATAAATCAACTTAGTTGGACACGAAACACTCGAGAACCAAAGAAAGTGAGCTCGGCTCATCCTTAAAACAGAATTGAGCAGAGCAAAAGGATCCGCAGGGGTGAGTCTTTAATCTCGGAGGTCCCTACCTGGCTCGAAGATGGTGGCTAGAGGGCGAGTTCGAGACAAATCAAACTATGGCCAGCCGCTTCGCGAGGTCTCCGAGCTGAGATCCTTAGGTAGAGAGGCTGGAGCCAAACAACCAACGAGACTCACTGGAAATGCCGGGAAGCAGGGGAGAGAAAATTGTGAAGAGGGAGGATACCGGTAGGAGGTCATTGGACAGCGACAGCGGAGGTGGCTAGTCGGGTGAGGCTAAGGAGAAGGGGTCCTCGAGGCGCCGAGAGAAAAACCAAGACGTGTTTTCTCTTTTTTCTTTTTCCCCTTTGCGCGAGAGAGCTCTTCTTTGTGAACGCCCAGACCTCTCTTTTTATGTTAAGTCCTCTTATAGCCGCCAGCCCGTCTCCAAATATGGCAAAAGGTTAAGTCATTTCTTCCCTAAGATTTTGTGATGCGGTGACGTTTGGGCCAATGAATAGGTGCCGTGTGGCATGAGAATTTCAGGTGTAGAGAGAGATGCACGGTCTAGAGCCGAATTGGGCTGAGCTCTATTTGGCCAGGCAAATCCCAATCAAACAGGATCTCCTCGAATCTTTACGATCTTTCACAATTAATGAAATTTCCAGAGATATCGTCGGGAAAATTAAGATATATATTTTGTAAGTTTTTCCTTATACCTTCTTTTCTTGTTGCCAGGATCAAAAAGCACGCAATGATGGGGGCAACATTTTCGCCCTTCTATCAGCAGTATTACATGGCTTGGTCATAGGTGAAAATGTCTGCCTCGAAATCATGATTTCATAGTACTGCTTTAATTTTCTTTTCATTGTCTTTAACTGCTTGGGTTTAGTGCAGCGTGCAGAAACAGAACTGAAGCAAACTTATTCCTCTGGTCTTCTGCAACGGAAACATTGAGCTGGGTTTATTTTGGCTGTTAATTGGCATGAAATTTGAGATAAAGCTGCGGTTTTGGCTTGCTCACCTTAGTAATTGATAAGGTTTGGCATTCGATTTCGAGCCTAAAAAATTTAGAGCCCACCCTTCTGGTTTTGTTTCTTCAAACATCTTTCCTCGATGAGTATGTATTTTACTTGAGGGGTCTCCCCAATGCATCACATTTTCATACTGCTTCCATAACAGAAACTTTTAGCTTCCCACCATCAACATCCGTTGGTGGAGCCTTGGTTTTAAATGGTTTTGTGGGGAGTGTTGTTTCGGATTAGTTTTAGCATGTCTCGGTCATTCTTGTTTCATGAACGGTGGTAAACTTACCACAGCTGAAATATGGTTTAGATAAAGTTTAGTATGCTTCTTGTGTAGGAGATGGATAAACGACGCTTTACTACTAATTCAGAAGTTCTAATAGACTTCACTAAATTCCAATCGGCGGTCACACATTTTCTTGTCCTCAACACTAGCTAATGCTTAGTGCTTTCTACCCATAAGTGGCCCCATTCTTTCGTAAGGTATGTCGAAAATTGTTGAAACAGGGCCCTATCGATCATTTGGACAACTCCACTGGTTGCCACACTTGGCATGTCCGTGACCATCCCCCTTGCAATGGTGGCAGACATGCTTGTTCGCGGCCATCGTTACTCTGCAATTTACATCGTGGGATGTGTCCAGGTACGCGTATGTTCCTTGCCCACATATCACCTTTGATACAATCCGAAGTTATCAGCTGAACTTGTGCTTTCCTAATTGTATAATATTGGCGCAAGCATGTTTCGATGAAGCCCGTTTCAGACATTCTCACTGGCCTTTTTGTGTTGGGTTTTCGCAGGATTCATTGGAGCCAATTTCTCAGATAAGTTCACGAAGAAACCAGAATCATGAGACTTCAAGGGTGTTCCGGCGAAAACTTTCGACCCGTGGTGCAGCAACTTACATGAGATCTTCCTTACTGTAAATGGCCCTGAAGTGTGTAATACACAGGCAAATCTCTAAGCCATGGATTTTGCGAACGCTGTTGTCACAGTGAGTAATGAGTAATGCACGACATGATAAAGAGGAAGACAGCAATTACAATTTAACCTGAAAAAAACTTAAGAAACTTAGCTTTTTTTTATTCCACAAACATAGTGGTGTGACAAGGATAATAAAACTTGTATCCTTTAGACTTTTCGGCATATCCGACGAGATACTCACTTATAGTCCTTGAGTCTAACTTCTTTTTCTGTGGATTCTAGACTCTTACTTCAAACCAGCATCCCAATATGCATTCATATTACAAACTCAATTACCAACCTTTCACTAACTCAAAAGACATCTTAAGGATGACCTTGGTCGGAACTCGATTTAGTATGTACACTGCTGTTTTAAGAGCCTTAGTCCACAATGACTTAGGAAGTTTGGAGCTATTAGGCATACTCTGCACTATGTTCAATAGAGTTCGGCTTATTCTTTCTGCTACACCATTCTGGTCGAAGAACCATGCATAGTATATTGGGCATTAACTCATGCTCTTCAAGAAACTTCACAAATAAACTAGGTGCTTGTCCATCTTCAATGTATCTACTATAGTATTCACCACCTCTATCTGATCTCACGATCTTAATTTACTTACCGTATTATTTATCTACTTCGATTTTAAATACCTTAAAGGCATCTAGCACTTTGTGCTTATTACAAAGCAAGTAGAGATATATTAGTCATGAGTAATCATCTATGAAATAGATCAAATATTTCTCATCATTTGAGTTCATACCTAGACTACAAATATCTATATATATGATTTATAATATTTCTGTACTCCTCTTTACACTTTCTTTGACTTATTGGTCTATTTTCCCTTTATATAGTCTCCACAAGTATCATAATTAATAAAATCTAGAATACTAAGTACTCTATCATTTACTAATCACTTAATTCTATCTATGGAGATATGTCTTAATCTCTAATGCCACAACATAGAGGAATCATCATTCATAACACATCGCTTTATCCCAAGATTATCATGAATATTCATCGCATTATAAATGACATTGTCTTGTAAATTAATTCAAAAGAGACCGTCAGACGAAATACCACTCCCAACAATTTCAGATTTATACGATAAACTGAATGTTGAACTTGAAAATTCAAAGGAGTATCCCAATGATACAAGTCTTAAAACTGAAATTAAATTCCTATTTTCTCTTGAAGTATAAAAGTTTCTTTGTAAATTCAAAACAAAACCACTACTGAGAACTAAGCTACATGTCTCAATAGCTTTCACACTCGAATGCATTTTGTTTCATGAATAGATGTTTTGTTCATTTTCCATTGATTTCTGTTGATTTTAAAAACCTTGCAAGGAATTCGAAATATGGATTGTAGAACTAGAATCACTCCACCAAGTGTTGTGACCCACATCAATCATATTAGATTCACAACAAACACATAAGAGTAGGTTACATTTCTTCTTGAACCAAACTTTAAATTTGGCACAATCCTTCTTTATGTGTCCCTTCCTTTTACAAAAGAAGCACTTGGATTCTTTCTTAATATCAGCTTGGTGAGATATTTCACCTTTTCGCTTTTGCAGGTCTTACCCTTTATACTTATCCCGTATTGTCATATGAGCACTTTCTCCCCTTTCCATAAGCAGCCTCCCTTCCTCTTAAATACACGTGGTCATGAGTTCATTATTGACTATTTAATATTATATATGTTGTAACATATCTTGAAAGGGACATACTCTTGTGGGAGAGTGTTCAAGATATAGTATATAAGAAAGGATTCTAATATCCCAACCTCAAGGTTCTTCAGTTGAGCTGCAATGTCTCTCATCTTAATGACATGCTCACGCACATCTTTTACTAGTAAGCTTTAGCGATGAGAACTTCATAATTAGGGTCATAGCATACACTTTCTTTGAAGATTCAAATTACGTATCAATAGCCTCAAGCAATTTTTTAGCATAGTTATGTTGAATGATTGAACTATGAATGCTAGCAGAAAGTTTTCTCTTTATGTATATTACATTGAGGTCGTTGAACTACTCCCATTGTACATAAAGGATAACTTCAACCTAAGTGCTAGCCTCAGTAGGAGTAGGTGGTTCATCTAACCATATAGTATAATCAATATCCATGCACCCCAATTGGAGAAGAATTAATTCTTTTCATTCTTTATAGTTATCACCCTTTAGCTCGGGAACAATTATCACCCTTTAGCTCAGGAACAATTATAACATAACTAATCGTAGGTGGTAAAACTACAGTATAATCAAAGGAAAACTTATGTATCATATATTTGAGGCAAATAAACTTAAATAATGATTTACCAATGTAAAACATGTTGCAAAATAAGAATCACATAACATCAAAAATTGGATGTGGGCTAAGTTTCTAATCTATTCTAAATAGATTCATAATTACTTCATGATGAAACTATCAAATTATATTCCTTCCTCAATCCCTGTGGTTAAATTAAGAAAGATAAAATGATATTTCATCCTAATTAATCACATTAATATATTGAAATTTTTTGTCGGATAAAATTCATAATATTAAGGTGACTAATCATAATTATTGTCTTTGACTATATATGATTCAAAGACTCTTAATGTATATAAGTTAATATAATCGAAGATGATGTGGCTAATCTTTAATTAATTAAATACATATGGATCACTAGACATTTGCTATATGCACAAATCATAGTAAATTACATGTAAGGAAAAAATAATTAATCAATGCCACCAAGGGCAAAACAGTAAATTAACTTGTCCAAGGGCAAACTTGTAAATTAACAGATAAGGGGAAAAGTAGTAAATTAACTCGACCAAGGGCAGAATCGTAAATTAACAAATAAGGGCAAAACAGTAAAATAAAGAAGATCAAGGGCATAATTGTAAAATCATGCAATAAGACCGACAGGCGTGTGTCACACATGCCCAAACCACCATGTAGGCGAATGCGTATTACGCCCTTGAGGCCTATACGGGCATGTGGCTACACGTGTCTGTGCTAGCCTGCGGAGCGCGTGGGCCTTACACGCCTGAGGCCTTTATAGGCGCGTGGCTGCACGCACCTATGCTTCTTTTTTTTTTTGGCGTGGTTTCACCGTATCGGCACGCCTTCCACAACTTGATTCTCCTTTGGTAGACCACTTTAAACCAAACTAAGTGGTGAGTTACAAAATCCTCACTAACGCGACCATGTATGTCCAAGATTTAGCAAAAATAGCTAAAAATTTCTTGAAATCAAGCAAAATTCCACAAAACGCAAACCCTAACCCCCACGACTTCCGCCATGCAATTTGCCTCCGACGATTGCCATGATGCTGAATTACTTTAAGGCTTTTATTGTCCATGGTGCTGCAACGGTACTCATTCGAAGATGAGTGGTGAGTTGCCCAAATTTAGCCCAAATCACTAGCCAGATTTTGCTCCAAATTTTTTTTATTCAATCAAAGCCCCATGAAAATCATCCAGGCAAAGATATAACAAGCTTTGATACCAACTATTAGAAATTTTGCGGAAAACCATGATCTTGTAATCAGGATCAAATGTAAAAATGTGTAAATTCTGTACTAACCTCCAGCCATTGATGACATAAAGAATAGATACACAGAGCTTCAATGATCGTGAGTAAACACTTTTAACCAATTGCCCTCTCAATGTTGATGGTGTGTTCTCGGATGAATAATGAGAATATCTTGAGAGGGTTTAGTTTAGATGACCTATTTATATATCCATACAAATCCTAATAAATGTGGTCTTCTATCAAGACTAATCCTAGTAGACATGGACAATCTTCATAGTCATCAACAACTAGATTTGGATAATGAATCCTCAATGAAATCTAATGTGGCAATTTTAAACTGAATATAAAATCATAGGAAATTAAATTATAACATGTTATTCTCATAGTATATTAAAAATTGTCATACAATCATTTCTCAATGGAAAACAGAAAAATCAGGAGACCACAAGTCGATTGAACTTGTTGATTCCCTTGTGGTCAACTTACCATGTTTAGATTTTTAAATATTTTGAAACAACACAACCACATAGGGAGACGTTACTCCACTTGCTAATTTTTACATTAGAACAAATTTATTTAAGCCCAATTCTACAGTGTAAAGACGGAATTGTAGCAAGATAAATTGAACTTAAAGTCGGATTGACTCTAGTCAAAATGTTGTCTAATCTAATACGACAACCCTATGTCCCGTGTATGTCCATTGTTTTCCATAAACATACTATAAAAATTCATAAATGTTTTCATGAAAAACTATCTTAAACTTTCCAAATCTAGCATTACAAAAAACAGAGCAATGTCCTCCATGACGGTCCTTGCCCAAATGAGTCATATGATGATGTTTGACTCTGTCATCTCAGAACATGCATCTAGTATCATCCACATAGTCAAACTACACATGTGAACACATAGCACTAGGATTCATGCATCTGTCACGGGCTGATTGTTTGGGATCAAGATAGTACGGCGACTTGGGCTCTCTTGGATTGTTTACAATCGTTGGAGTTCCTAAGCCAAGCCTTTCTAGGGATCAATCGCTCACTCACTCACTCACTCACTCGGATCTTAGAGAGAGAAAGTATCTATAGACAGAAGCTCTAAACAAAGAAATAGAACTTTGATTGTGAAATGGTTGAATGATTACAAAGAGAGGAAGGGCACCCCTTCTGCTACTTGAGGCCCTCAAATTACAACCTTTGAATGTCCTTTGATCCAACAAACGAGATCATACCTTCTAACCTACCACCTACCGGCATTTATGCTGAGAGAGTTCTAAATCCCTAGGTCAATTACCATCTCGCTCGTCCCTAGAACGTTTCGAAGGCTCTCGTGGACACCCTGAGCAATCTTGGGAGGTTTTCCTTGACCATGCACAATCTCTTGGTCGCGGGAATCTTGTGACCGTGACATTCTCCCCCACTCATTTGAGTGACACTCTCGGCACTCTTAGCTTGGAGAGTGGTCTTCTTCTTGGCATGAGCTCGAGCTCTTCTGTTCCTATTCTGCTTGTTTCTGAGCCTCTCGATCAATGAATAATATAGTTCCATCTTTGGCTCAGGCATGGCACATGGGAAGTACTCAACCTTAAAGAAGAGCACCTGGATCGGCATGTCGCGAGTTGGAGTAGGAGGATCCAACCTTGCCTTTGGCTTCTCCAAGGATTACAGCTTCAATTGTGACTCAATCATGTGCTTCTTGGCCTTTAGAATTCTATTGAGGCATCGGATCACGGTGAGAGTCTTGGTGTTTATCACCCCTTTGATCATTGGGATCATCATTGGACATTGCAGGTTGAGGATCATGATGGGCTTGGTCCTCATGTCGATCATGGACCTCACACTATGAAAGAATTGCATGCCCAAAATAAGATCAACATCATCAAGGGGAATTACCTTGAATGAGAGCCCGCCTTTCCATTCTCCGATTTGAACGTCCACGTCGGGAGTTGAGACTATGCCTTTGAGGCTATCCGAGTTGATAGTCTTGAATGATTTCTCGATTGGCTACACTCGAAGTCCCAAGGTCTTGGCTACCTTGGTGGACATGAACATGTTTGAAACACCTATGCCTAACTATATACCTCGATTTTCACAATAAAAAACATGTTTGTGTTTGGGATAGTTTCCTTCTTTTTGGGCGGTGATCAGGCTTGGATGACATTGAGATTCTTCATGGTTCCAAGCTGGATTTGTCTCTTCTCTTTTTTAGGCTCCTCCTCCTCCTCTTCTATGGCGAGAGAGCATTGATCTTGCCCTTCTTTGGAAACTTTTGGGTCCAATGCAGGCCTTTAAAAATGAAGTAAGGAGATTGCGGAGGTTGGTTAAACTTACTCATGGTGAAGTCCGCTTGGGGTTGGCCTTTTTGGAAGGACGGCTTAGACGTTTCTTCTCTCCATGACTTACTCAAGCACCTTGGTCTTTTGGCCCACGGGAGTGTTTCCACCTTCATCCTCGAAGGATCAATCCGAACTCCAATCCCTCACTTGGTTCTTTGTTGGGTAAGCTTTCATGAGGTTGACAAGGTACTCCGCCACACTTAGCACCTTCGTGAGACTCTTCACGTCACAACACTTGAGCTCAATTTGTGCCCATCCATGAATGCTTTGAGAGACTCCTCCTCTCCTAGGTTGTGGATTTGGAGTTTGAACTCGGTGAATTCCTACTCTCAGATTATCCCTTTTTGTTCGAGGCGATGTAGCTTGCTATGGGCTTCTTGTTGAGCAAACTCAAGGAAGAAGTAGTCCCAAAACTCCTTCACAAAGTCATCCCATGTGTTTACAGAATCGGCATTGTGCTTGGTCTCGTCACACCTATTACGCCACCAAGGCATTGCGGTATTAATAACATCGAAGTGGTTCTTACCTTGGTCGTCTTGTTTTGGATGTTGACGGCACTAAAGTATTTCTCCATGCTCCACACGAAGTTGTCCACCTCCTTGGCAGATCAGTTGCTTTTATATTCTTTGGGTTTCAGCACCTTTGGCTTGGGCATCACTTGGGTGGGCATTGTCACGCCCGAACCTCGGGCGCATGCACATCCCTCGGTGGTTGACTAAAATGTGACGTTCCCAGAACATGTCACTGACCCTTTCTTTTTATGCACAAGCGGAAACGAAATTTAAACAAACCCTGGACAACAACCAAACATGGGATAGTAAAAGCAAGACAACCATTTTTTCATGAACCAAACTTTATAAACAAACCGAGATAAACCTACAGGTTCATATACAAAGGTCTGACTCAAAAAGAAACCGCGAGGCCACTTACACTCTGGACCCTCCAGCCTCGGGTTTTGGATCCTCCATAGCCCTGAAAATGGTAACTCACGACGAGGTGAGATAAAAATCTTAGCGAGTTAAACCTTAAGCCCCGACGAGGGCTAGAATTCATTCAAAGGCATTTTAAACATGCATCACTCAGAACTTATCTCGCTTGGGCGCGTCCCTACACATCAGTACAGTTCATATAAAATATACATACAGTAAATGCATTCAATAGTTGTAACACATCATATCACTCATCAAATATTCATAGAGGTATCGATTATATGGCCAAATTGTTATGACACATTCCATTCCGTGTCACACAATTTCGTCCCATAATCAGGCGCGGATAACTCATATCAGTGGTTCACTCCACACCTGATATTCACTCTCAATATCCAAACTCCACATTCCAACTCAATACTCAAACTCAAGGTTCTAGAGGTGACCCCCACAAAGTTCTGTTATCATGTGGCACTTAGTCCCTTACCACAATCAGCAACAGTACAAGGTTCTAGAGGTGGCTCCCACGAAGTCACGCTATCATGTAACACTTAGTTCTTGACCACAATGAGCGATAGCTCAAGGTTCTAGAGGTGACTCACACGAAATTTCGTTATCGTGTAGCACTTAGTCATTTTCCACATAGAGCACTAGTACAAGGTTCTAGAGGTGGCTCCCATGAAGTCACGCTGTCGTGTAGCACTTAGCCCTTGACTATGCAAGACAGCAGTGCAAAGTTCTAGAGATGGCTCCCATGTGACTTAATTCACCATGTAGCACTTAGCCATTGACTACAATAAGCAACAATACAAGATTTTAGAGGTGGTTCACACGAAATCACGTTATCGTGTAACACTTAGTTCTTTACCAGCTCAACACCCATTCTGTTTCCTCCACACAACACATGTGATTGCCTCAGCACATGACCTCATCTTTTAATAGTCCTTACATAATCACATATCGCCCTTCAACAGCCATCTTTTGCCATGACCATAAATCATCGCCACGGCACAACCATTCACACATCATCATGCACAAGTTCCAAGCATGTCACAAACCAACCATATCATCAAATATGCACAAACTAGCAAGCATTGCACCAATAACACCACAAAATCATAACCGGCCCTAACCGGCAGAACGGTCCACTCGTCTCCCAGTTTAAATCCATAATCTTAATTAAACGAGTTCGGAAAATTCTCAAATTTGAATACGCTGTAAAGGACACATAAAAGAACATTTTTTATGAAGACACCTTAACCCAGATATTTCTAGATTAAGCCCAATAAATCGCTCAATCCAGTACAAAAAACTGTGTTCGTTTTCAGAAAGTCTGTTTTCCGAAATTAGTTTGGTTCGAGACCCAACACTTGTCCATTTGATCTAAAATTTGAGTATGCTAAACTAAAAGATGTGAAAAAAAACTTTTGTGAAGAAACCATTTTAAAATTCGAACCCTAAGAGTTGATAAAAATTTCTAGAATCCCAAAAGGTCACAAATTCCAGCACAGTCCGAGATTCTGTTTGCAAATGACGGAGCTGAAATATCATACTTTGAAGATCTCTAAAAGTCTTGAGTAAAATATATGTCATAGCTGAAGATGTTTAAAACATTTCTAGAAGGAATCAACCTCGAATTCGCAACCCATTTCGATCTACAAAAATGGCAAACGGCGAGAGTTCAGAAACCAGATCCAGGAGAAATCCAGCAAATTGGGTTAATCTGCCTTCATTAGTGCTAATCTCAGCAATCATATTAACACTAATCTATATTAAGGCTAATCTAATCATCTTAGATTATCACTAATCCATCTTAAGGCTAATCTCACTCAGTACTAATTTAACTAAGTTAATTAACACTAATCCACCTAACTAAGTGCAATTAACAACCTAATCAAGGATTAGGAAGTTAACTCACCGGATTAGCGAGCCGACGGGTCCACGACAACGGCGGCACGAAGGCAATGAGGAACCGTGTCTAAGGCAGCCCCAAAGGAGGCCCGGAAGAGGTTGAAAACCAGCCAACAAGCTTTTGCTTGCTGCTGGAAAGAAAACCGATTCTGCTTTTGATTCTATTGGTCCCTGCTGGTCAATCTTGGTAGTGGCTGTTGGCGTGGCTGTGGTGGCTGCTCGGTGGAACTGCAGTGGCCTAAGGTTGTGGAGCATCGACGTTGGTGGTTGCTAACTGTGGAGGTGCGGCAATAAGGGACAGGGCTGGATGGTTTGCTAGGCTTGCTGGCTTGCGGCAACAAAACAAAAGAAAAAGGAATAGAACCAAAGCCAGAGGAGAGAAGAATGTGAGGGGGGGTTGATGGCTGTGGACGTGCAGCTTGGGGGGGAATAAATGGAAGCTAGTGTGGACTGAAGCGAAAGAAACGTGGGCTGCTTTGCTGGGGAAAATTTTGGCGTGAGAGAGAGGGAATGTGGGGAAGAAGAAAAGCATAAGGGAAAGTCTGCTAAGGAAGAAGGGGCTGCGCACGTAAGAAGAGAGGGAGAGGATAGAGATGGAAGAGAGAGGGAGATCACTTAGTCAATGAAAAATATCCAAGCAATGAGTGAATTTCCCCGAAGTCTTCAGCCACCATAAGTCAAGGCATGCACCAATGGTGATTTTCCACCATTTTCTCACCAAAAATAACCTTTTTTGATGCCAAATGACCACCCCCTTCAGCAGAATACGAATTCTATTAAATTTCCTCTCAATCCTCCACAAAATACTTCAATTTGATAGCCAAAAATGACACCCACACAGCCCATACAAATTCCATGCATCCCTTTCACCAACTAGTTCATTTTGGTAGCCAAAATTCCACACTAAAGTGCCCATCCGAATTTCCTTTTCTTTTTTGAATTGTCCGAAATTGATTTTCCGCAAAAATTCCAGACTCAACGAAATTTCTTCAAAAGATGAGACGAGGTCCTAAAAATGAATCGTGACACGCTTGAACATTCGATTCCCGAAACCGAATTCAATTTCATGGTTAAAATCGACCGGACGCGATTTTAGCCAAATCCAACCTACCGAATAGCGTTTAGGGATTTTACCACGGTTATATCCCTTAACGGTTTTACCTAATATGTTAGTTAACTCATGAGTGATCGGCTTAGAGAAAAAGGACCATAGGCACGTCGATGAAAAGTCCATTTCATTTTATCCGGATGGGATTGAAATTCAGAATGTCACAGGCATCGTCCCATTCGCGATGCTCATCTTGCATAAGGCGAGCTTGGTTTTAAGCTCTTAGATCTCTACCTTCTTGGCTTTGACCTTGTCTCTTTGAGGATTCTCTTTCTCGAGCACTTGGACTTTATCCCTTAATGAACAGATTGATGCTTCGAGGGCTTCGTTCTTGTCATGCAACAGGGCCATGGTTTGGTTCATGCCGTTTGTGAAGTCTTCATGGTATTGACACCTGATTTTTAGTCGACACATTGAGAATGATAGAAAAATCGAGATTTGGGTTTTTGATCGCGACAAAGCTCGTTTCTTGACCAAAAAATGTCATTTTTCATTTCTTTCTTTTATATTATCATTTTAAAGCGATTTCCAAATCATTTTAAAGAAAAACTCAAAAAGTCAAATGGTTGACTTTTAAATTGACTTTTTGGTGAACTCTTTGACCAAAAGTTAACCCTAAATCAAAAATTGGCTTTTCATCTAAAAGATGCCATTTAGCTTTAATTTCACTTTTATTAAATCAATTTCTAAAATTCAAAGATTTGACCAAGAAATCAACCTTTGAGGAAAAGTCAACTAAATGGTTTTTTTTTTTTTTTGGGTCGGTAACTACATGGTTGACTTTTGGTCAAATCTTTAACAATATAATTGAAAAAAAAATTCACAAGTACATTTAGTTTAGTGTCAATTTGACTTTTGTGTCGAAAATTTCGTAAAAATCGGTTAAGAACTTTGTTTTCTGAATTTTTCAGTTTTTGGTTTTAAATCCACCAAAAATCAAATTACCTTCATTGTAGTCACAATTGGGTGTAGTTCCTTCTTCAACATTTGGTTTATGGGCTATTTTAAATCCGCTCGTGTGTTTAATTTCACAAATTGTAGAGTCAAAAAATAAATTGCCATTTTGAGCCTTAATTAGGAGACCAAAATAGATTCTTTATAACTTGTGAACGGACGATATCTTCACTCATTTTCTTAAGATAAGTCTAACTCCGAAATCTATTTTGAAAAATTTAAATCAAAACTTCACAATTTGAAGAATTTTATTCTTTAAATATAAGAAAGTCAAACAATTAAATTTCAATGGACAAATTTTGAATTGACCCATCAAAGGGTATGGCTTAATTTCAAAATTCTAGGTTCAATTTTTGATATTAGAACTAGATTCATTTTTTACATAAGCTTGAGCATTTTAATTCGAGGCCAATTTGAACGTGATGAATGATTTTACACATGGGTGATTAAGTAGATAGAGTAATTATGGCACTTATTAAATTCAATTTCAATTGATTTGCACTTTTACCCACTGAATTATAAATTTGATCATTTTAGTCCTTTAGGCTCGATTCAAAGCACCCATGGTTTTGACCTGTTGTCTTTTGTAATAATCATCCAATTAAGTCAATAAAATGTCCCTAGATTGCATTCATAAAGTTTGATTGGTTTAATGGGAATACAATTGGGCAATTTCTTCCTAAATAGGATTTATTTTTTTTCATTTTCATTCAATTGCATAAATTTTGAACTCACAAAGGTTCCAAGTGAGCGAAATAGCCAAAACCGGACTAAATTTGTCAAGAACCAATAAAAAATCGACCAAACCAGAGCGAACCGGTCTGACTGGTCTAATCGGCCGCCGGTAGTGTTGGCCGGTTCAACCATTTGCCGGCTAGTTGCATAACTCTAATGATCGGTTCCGGAATCCTCTTTGTGTCAATTTTGCTTCTGCACCCTTAATTTCCCAAGATTTTGCAAATTGATCCTCGAATTGATCCTTAATTTGACATTTTGATGCACTTATCGATTTTGGCTCGGGTTTTCGCAAACCAAACTCACTAGATCGATTACCTGACACCTTGAGATTATAATGGAACCTTCATAATCGAATTATGACCGTTAGATTATGATTTTGACTGTTGGATTGAATCAACAGTAAAGATTGCTTGATTTGGAAAAAGGTATATATACCTATTTTCTCTCCAATTTTAAGGGGGCTCATTCTACACATTTTCATTCTCTCTATAGACATCTCTCTCCTCTCTCTTTTTTTCTCGCCCAAAAATGCCTCTCTCTCTCTCTCTCTCTCTCTCTTCGTTGGTTCGATGATTGCCGCCCAATCAGCCTCACACCGACGGATCGCCAACTACTAGTAGCCCTTATGGTGGTCCAAGCCTTCTCCCCACCTTGATCGGAAAAGCAGCCAGATCGGATGAAGTCTAGTTTCTTCCGTCCAGTCTTCCTCAACTATAGCGAAGAGGATTGGTGAAGGAATCGGATCTGACCGGTTCAAAGGCGTTGATTGGCAGCCAACGTTGGTTAGCTCGTCGTTTGATTGAGTCCTCGACCCTTTGGTGGTCGGGGTTTGGCTGAACAGTCATGGGAACAAGTTTGGTGACTTCCTTTTCCTGGCGGCATTCAAGGCCTGTCTGATCGAACCAATTCAATTTTGGAAGACCAAATCGGAAACCATCGGTAGCTCAGCTACCGTCGGACTTGATTCGATTCGATCCTCATATCACCTCCAACCAGCTTGTGGTCGAAATAAGGCTAATCAATCACCGGAATAGCTCTGGTGACCTTGATCCTTACCGATACACCAAGGCTAGTCCAATTGGATTGGTTTTGATTTAGTTCAAACCAATGATCCAACCAGTTCAAAGACGGTCCTAGTTGTCCAGATCAAATCCTTGGTGGTTCGTGAAGGTCCAATCAAAGCTCCGACAAAGACTTCATCCAATTGCAAATCGAAATCGACAAAAATCGCATCAAAGGTAATTTCCTCGATCTCGAACCTCATGAAGTGAGACCAAATTAACCGGTCAAAACTAAGGTTCAATTTTAGGACTAAATGCCATGTTTAGATACTTGATGGATGGGGATGTTGATTTACTATGGTTGATTATTCTTAAATGATCATAGATGGTTGAACTGGATTAGGCCTTAACCTGCAATTTCATGCTACTGAACTAATCTACTATTTCAGGCAAAATGAGGTCCAAAATGACCTTATCCTAGTTCGAGCCCTTCTAGGCTTTGAAAATAAATGTGATGAGCTTCATATTAATAGGTCACACGTCCCGATTGAGTGACATTTGACCCTCAAAAACACTTCCGAAGTTACTCAATTCTGCAGTATTTTAAGTCTAGTTTAGGTTCTGTTTCGAATCTAATTAATGATTCTACTGTTTTTTTCTTGATGATTTCTAGAGGAGCTTGCCTTCATGAAATTATTTTTTATTGTGTGAGAATGTCCTGTAATTTTTCCGGAATTTTTGGACATATTTAGCTAAGTCAAAAACCCTCAAATCCGAGCTAAAGTCAATCTCCCCTGTCTTGGTCCTTAAGGGATTTAGGTAGATTTGAATATGTAATTGACCTTAGTCAACCTCAAGTCCTTCATCATGAATGAACTACATGTCGTATATGTTTAATTAATACATTATTTGCATAATTTTGATATTGTTTAGTGCATTATGCATTAATGTGATAGAGTGTTGTAGACTGTAGTAACATATAGCTTGGATATGCACGTTTATTTCATCATTTTTTTCGCAACTCGCGTGATCACAATTAGGTCTTGAACTCTTAACAAAAATTGTTCATCATCGCATGTTCTATATTTAAGATTTATCGTTAGATTTTTGCATGTTTGTAGGTGGTTGAATTGTGCCCATTTTATGATGTTAAGGTTATCACCAAACCTTATCACGTATGCACTTTACCATGCTCGTTTGAGTCTATTAGAGACTCAATCTTATATTGATGTTTTCTTAACTTTTAAAGTACACATAACAAGGTTTGTCTGCATATGTGAATTGTCATAATCAAGCATCATTTGCAATAGGAACACTATGCCTCAATTAGGCTAGTCACATTCCGAAATCCTCAAGTATGCCATTTAAGTCTTAAGTCATTTGGCATTGACATTAACTTGCATGATTCTTTTGCATAACGACGTAGGGTTAGATGTTTACCCGAATCTTTCATCATATCAAATCCTTTGTTATTTGTGAATTTCATGTCATTTGTGCGTTACATGAGTGACTTCTAGACTCTATGGTGCATGCTATGTTCTTTTTTTCTTTTCTTTTTTTAATTATTGATACACGCACTTTTAGAAATCTCGGTCTTAGAACACCAAATTGACCTAGTTTGAACCCGAGCCCTTAAAAAAAATTGTAAAACACACTAGTGGTTTCCAGTGCTATTGATTTCATATTATTTTTGCTCATCATTAGGTCTCTTTTCTATTTTTCAAAACTTGACTAGAATCTAGACCTAGGGTTAAATTTGGGCCCCCGTTTCCACCCCTGTTTGGATAGACCTTAGTCATTTTTGTACCATTTTTTTGTAGGGATCATTAACTTGGTCCCTTAATGAAGTTTGTTTGTCATCATGTTGACCATGTTGTGTGAAAATTTCATGATTTTTAGACCACTTTTGATAGGACAAATCTCGGTTAAAATGATGTGATGTCCTGTAGTTTTGACAATTTCCTAATGTATTGTTGTTTGTTGTCTAATTTTTATAAAATCATACTTAGCTCATTAAGGAAAACTTTCTTCATGAAAATTGTCTGTTATCATGTCATCATGTCATGCAGGTTAGGGAATTTTTTCATAACTAGATTGTCGATGGGCACCATCTAATTCTGCTGATTTGTCATGCTTGGTCTAAAATTTTCTGACTTGAACTTGGTTGTAATATTTAGCTAGACTATTTAGTTCAGTTTGTGCATGAATTTAGGTCATGACATCTTCTTGAAATTTACTTTAAATCTTTTGATATTTGTTGTCAAATGGCTTTCAATGGATAAATTTTCCAAATGATATATCAAAATGCTTTGGTACATGCGGTGTTTCCAAAAGCAACATTTTTTAGAAATTTTTTTTGAAGCTTGATTTGGCTTAAGCTTAAGAGTCATGGTTTGAATCATATTTAAAATATCTGCGATGCTTGTAAATTCATTTATATGAGCTTCGGGCTAGCCTTGACAATTGAATGTATTTCATAAACTAGATATTTCTAAAATAACCTTGTCAATAACAACCTCACATTGGGCCTAAACAGGGGGTCTTGGTTGAAAAATATGGAGTAAAAAATCAAGAAAGATTTTATTGCTTTCACTTGCATCAATATTCTTGTGACAGTTTCATATGATTTCTTATGGAAGCTTAAAGCATCTCGAAGTGATGAAGAGCATTCCTTTCACTGCCCAAATACAATTATTTTTTTCTTAGCCAATTTAAGCCTTATACAATTCTTTTGTAATCCCAGGTGATGATTATCTCCCCACACTAGGGCAAAACTTAAGATTTACCAACAAAAATTGAGAACGCTAGTTATTTTGGTAAATATCACTCGAGAATCTTAGGTACTCAAAAGAGAGTGAAAACTAAGGGGTATGAAAAAGTAGTGTGCCTGGTAAAAAAGTAAGGCCGATACCCTTAAAAAATGCAAAGAAAAGCAAAACCAATGGTCATCCAAAAGACCATTTAGAAAAAAAAAAAAGAAAGATGTTTTGCAAAACACATATATTGCAAGTAATATCATTAAAAAAGATGTTTTGCAAAACACATATATTGCAAGTAATATCATTAGAAAAGATAGCAAAGCTCTCATGTCTCAAAACAAAATAGTCAAAAGGACTCTCGAGATAGGTTAAATTTCAAGAGTTAGACTTCCGAAAAGTTGTGTGATGGTAATGATGCCGAGATAATCACTCATTATTAAACCCTTAATATCTGAAAAAATTTCAAGTCTTTCAAAGCTTCACCCAAACCAACATTACAACCCTTATCCGAAGACTCTTCCGATTAAGATAGTTCGAGTTGAAGTAGCAATTTCACATAGGAGCTATCGCAAGAAAGAGTGGAAGCAATCTTATCTTATCTCATCTTCAAGGTTCTTGACTTGTAAACCTGGTAAAGCTATTGATTGGGTATTTATTTCTTGGCCTCATAGCGCATACCCTTTATATAAGCCTATGACCAAGCCATAGTTACGATCCTTTCAAAAAACATTTTGATCAATGAAATATATTCACTATGAACGTTTCCGAAAACCTTAGGCATAGGTTATATGAGACCTCTCCAATGAGATTTAAGCAATTTTCCCACGTCAATAGTTGGGAATTAAATCCTTTTTGAGAGCCAATGTGAAAGACCTTTTTTGATTAGGTTATTTTTAATTTGGCATGTTTGATTTAACCCTTAGATGTTAACTAAATTTCATTTTGTTAAAATCCTCTCCAAAAGAATTTGATAACTAGTATCGTTTACCAAGACGTGTTTGAATGATTTTGCAAAGTTGGTTCTCGAGCAATCTTGAAATCCTTTTTCAAAATATATGTTCCCCAGTATTTTAGACTTTTGGTAATCATAAACCGTACCCTTTGTTTCAGATTCTTGGTCATTTTAAACCATATTCCTTATTATAGGTTTTTGGTAATCCAAAACTATAACCCTTATTTCAGGTTTTTGGTTATCCTAAACCATACCCCTCGTCCCTTAGATCCTTAGTCAACCTTAAATCTCGTTCCTTAGGTTCCTAATCAACCTTAAACCTTGACCTTAGGTTTTAGGTTATCCTCATAAACATTGACTTTAGATTTTAGGTTATCCTCACAAACCTTGATTTCAGGTTCTAAGTTATCCTCATAAACATTGATTCTAGGTTGTGACATCCTAAAATTCGACCATGTTTCGATAAAGTGAAATGGGCCTTTCGTCGACGTGCCTATGGTCCTTTTTCTCTGAGCTGATCACTCACGAGTTAACTATAACCTATTGGGTGAAGCCGTTAAGGGATGTATCTGCGGTAAAATCCCTAAAAGCTACTTAATTGGTTGGATTGGACTAAAATCATGTCTGATTGATTCTAACCACGAAATTGAATTCGATTTTGGGAATCGAATATTCGAGCGTGTCACAATTCATTTTTAGGACCTCGTCTCATCGTTCGTCAATTTATCGATGAGTTCGAAACTTCGGAAAAGAAATTATCGGAGGAAAAATCGAAGACTGAAAGAAAATAAAAAGGGAAAGAGAAAGGGAAAAAAATAATAGTAATAAGATTAATGTAGTTATCTTATTATTTTATTATTTTCTATTTTCTTTTTCTCTCTCTCCCTTTTCTCTCTTCTCTCTCCCCCTTCGTGGGCAACCCCCCTCCCCACCGACCGACTGCCCTCTCCTCTTAGCTGTCTCCCTCTTTGTTTTTCATTTCTTTGATTTTCAAACACCTTCTCTCTCTCCTCTTTCTTCTCCCCCACTCCCACGTGACCGAACCCTTCTTCTTCTTCTTTCTTCTTTGTGCGAACTAGCGGACCAAAGCAGAAGCAGCAGCCAGCCGCTCGTCGCCGCCGCACTGGAGCTGGACCTCCATCCGCGTGACGCCCGCTCGTGCACACCGCGCGCTCCACCACCGCCCCCTCGCGCCCAGGCGTCCTCCCCCGTGTGACCCCGCCTTTGGCCAGCCTTGTTCGGCCATCTCAGGCTGCTGTCCGGTCACCGTTTGGCCTCACCAGAGCGGCCGTGCACCTCGTCGAGCCACCGCCCGCTCTCCCGACCCCTTGCCACCCCCAACCATCTCATTTTCCCCATGTTTTGCAGCTAGGTCAGTGACCCGCCGAGTGGGTATCCAACTGGTTCAAGCTCGCTTTTCGGCTGTTTCCAAGCCCCAAACCCGAGCCGTGCTTTGGGAGGAATCAATCCTCGCGCCGTCCCCGTCGGATTGATCCGAGTCGCGCGCAATTCCGGTGAGTAATCTCACTAATCCTTGCTTAGTGGACTAATTATATTTAAGGTTGTTTAGTTTTAATTAATTAGGTTTAGGTGGTTAGATTAGTATAAATTAGTATTTATTAGTCAATTGTGATGCGTATTAGATAAATTGAGTGTGCATTTAGCAAGTAGGTGTGGTCTACTATTTATTGAGGGTAGCCCGGGATTTTTCCCGACCCTAATCGGGCTTCAATTTGGCAATTCGAACCTAAATGGAATTTTTAGTAATTAAATATTAATTTTCGAAATTAATTATTTAATTATTTATTTTTCGGAAATTCAACTGGGATGGCCAGTGACTGGGATTTTATGCTGATGATCGTGGCGCAGTCCGTTTATTTGATTGAGCTTTATATTATGCTAAATTGGAATTATTGTGTTTATTTATTTATTTTTCGAAATTCAACCGGGATGGCCGGTGACCGGAATTTCGTGCTGATTGTCGTGGTTCAGTCCATTTATTTAAATGGGCTTTATTTTGTGCGGAAATGATTTATTTGTGAATTTAGGATTTATTCCCTAATTTATATAATCTTGGAAAATTAATTGGAAATTAATCGGGCATCAGTTAATGATACCAAAAATGTTTTAGTGGACTACAGAAAATGGTGGGATTTATAAAAAGGAAATTATTATATTTTGGCTAGGGCCGATCGTGTACCCACACACGACATTTTGTCGGAAAGGATAAAATTGGTTATTTGATTGTTTGCTTGGAATGGCATGTATACTGGCTCGATGACTCTACGGAGCATCTTGAGACAGTACGGTATGATAAATTGTATGATCTACCGGCTCGATGACTCTACAGAGCATCTTGAGACAGTACGATATGATAAATTGTATGATCTACCGGCTCGATGACTCCACGGAGCATCTAAAGACAGTACGGTATGATAAATTGTGTGTATACCAGCTTAGTGACTTTATATGTCATGTTGAGACAGGACGGTATGATCTACCAGCTCGGTGACTCTACAGATTATCTTGAGACAGTACGGTATGATATACCAGCTCGATAATCCTACAGATCATCTTGAGACAGTACGGTATGATTTGACAGCTCGATGACTCTATATGTCGTCTGGAGATAAGATAACATACTATCTATTTATCACCTAGGGTGAGTAATCTTGGATGTTGATCAGACTTATGGAAAGTATGGAAGGGGTCAATCAAGAGATAATTTGGATGACATGTAATCGACTAGGTCGATTGATCGATGATTCGATCTGATTGGGTGATGTGATGTGATGTGATGATGTATATTTGATATATATACTAACTTGCAGAAAGGAACTGAAGTCAAGGTAAGTCCTCTGACTCATGCTGTGCTTAGGCAACCATGCGGTGTATTGGTTCCCTAATTGAGTCTTAGTGGGGTAGAACTCGCTGAGACGTAGTCTTATTCCGGTTGTGGGACAACATTTCAGGACTCTGATGAGGAGCTGAGGAGGAGGAATCTGAGAAGGAGAACTTTGAGGTGAAACCTGAGGAGAATGATTTTTGGAAGAAGAAGATAATCCTGAGTGGGATCTTGAGTACGATCCGGATGAGAACTGAGATTCCATCCTCTTTTGTGAATCATGTTTTGATGTGAATAGAGTTAAATTAGAAAGTTGTGAATAGTTGTGAAGTACTCTGGTTTGTATTATGTATAAAAGTTTGGTTATGAGTTTCAATATGAAAGTATGGCCTTGCTTTTCTATCCCATTGTTTTATTGTCTGGGGATTTTCTTTATGCTTCCGCATGCACATATTAAATGAACAAGGTTGGCAATGCGTCCTAGGACGTCGCTATTAAATGACCAGGTGAGGGATGGGCACGCGATCGAGAATCGGGGCGTGACATAGGTTCTAGGTTATCCTCATAAATCTTATCATTAAGTTAGTGGTCATCCTTAAACCAATCCTTTTTCTTTAACAACTTCATCCTATTCCACGAAAGAGATGGAGAGAAGAATCCCAAAGATGAGTGTAGAAACTCTAATGATCGAATGTCTAGAAACTCCAAGAATCCCAATGTGAGGTATGTCCCTAATCAAATGTCTTTTTCTTTTGTTATTTTCCTTTCCCTAAAATTGAGTCGACTAAAAATTATAGGTATGAATTTAGTTTTTGAACGGAACCTCTTCAAACTCTCACTCAAAGAGGGGTAGCTATTAACACATGATTTTTAGTCGACGCATCGAGAATGGCAAAAAAATCGAAATTTGGGTTTTTGATGACAACACAGCCCGTTTCTTGACTAAAAAATGTCATTTTTCATTTATTTCTATTATATTGTCGTTTTAAAGCGATTTCCAAGTCATTTTAAAAAAATAAACCCAAAAAGTCAAATGATTGAGTTTTTAGTGGACTTTTAGTCAACTCTTTGACTAAAAGTTAACTTTAATTAATAAATTGGATTTTTCTCTAAAAGATGTTTTTTACCTTTCATTTCACTTTTATTAAATCAATTTCTCAAAAATTCAAAGTTTTGACTAAGAAATCAACATTTTAGGAAAAGTTAACTAGACGGTTGACTTTTGGTCAAACTTTTAACCAAAAAAATTGAAACAAAATAAAAAATTCACAAGTGCATTTCTTTTAGTGTCAATGACTTTTGTATCGAAAATTTCGTAAAAATCGATTAAGAATCTTATTTTTTGAATTTTTTGAATTTAGGTTCTAAATCGGCTAAAAAACAAATTACCTTCATTGTAGTCATAATTAGTTATAGTTAGTTCTTTCACATTTGGTCTAAGGGCTATTTAAATCTGCTCATGTGTTCAATTTTGTGAATTGCTGAGTCAAAATATAAATTGCCGTTTTGACCCTTAATTAGGGGACCAAAAATGATTCTTCATGACTTGTGAACAGACGATTGTTCTTCATTCATTTTCTTAAGATAAGTTCAAATCCGAAATCGATTTTAAGAAATTCACATTAAAACGTCACGATTTGAAGAATTTTATTCTTCCAAGTATAAGAAAGCCAAGCAATTAAGTTTTAATGGACAAATTTTGAATTGACTCATTCAAGGTTATAGTTTAATTTAATAAATCTAGGTCCAATTTTTTATATTAGACCTAGATTCATTCTTGGCACAAGCTCGAGCATTTCAATTCAAGGCCAATTTGAACGCGATGAGTGATTTTACACATGGGTGATTAATTAGATAGAGTAATTGTTGCACTAATTGAATTCAATTTCAATCAATTTGCAATTTTACCCATTGAAATGCAAATTTAATTATTTTAGCCCGTTAGGCTCGATTCAAAGCACCCATGTTTTTGACCCATTGTCTTCCACAATAATAATCCAATTAAGTCAATAAAGATCCATAGATCGCATTTATAAGGTTTGATTGGATTAATTGGATCACAATTGGGCAATTTCTTCCCAAATATGATAAATTTTAATTTCAATTTGGTCCAAATTGCATAAATTTTCAACACATAGGAGTCCCAAGTGAGCAAAATAGCCAAAACCAGATCAAACAGATCAAGAGATAAAAAACTGGCCAAACTGGAGCGAACCGGTCTAATTAGTTTGACTAGTCATCAGCCAGTTTTGGAACTCCGGCGACCGGTTTCGAAATCCTCCTCATGTCAATTTCGCTTCTGCACCTTCAATTTCGTAAGATTTTGCAATTTGGTCCTCGAATTTCATAAAATTGCAATTTGATTCCTAATTGGACATTTTGACGTAATTCTCGATTTTGGCTCAAGTTTTCATAAATCAAATCCATTAGGTCAATTATTCGACTCCTCAAGATCATAATGGAACCTTTGGAATCAAATTTTGACTGTTGGATTACAATTTCAACCATCGAATAGTATCGACGGTCAAGATTGCTTGATTTAGAGAAGGTAGATATACCCATTTTCCTTCCATTTTTAAGAGAGCTCATTCTGCACATTTTCATTCTCTCTCTATAGACCTCTCTCTTCTCTCCCTCTTTTTCCCGCCTAAAATTGCCTCTCTCTCTCTCTCTCTTTGCCGGTTTGGCTGTTGCCGCCCAATCGGCCTCATGCCGGTGGATTGCCAACCACCGCTTGCCCCCATGGTGGTCCAAGCCTCGTCCCCATCTTGATTGGAACAGCAACCAGATTGAGTGGAGTCTAGTTCCTTTTATCCAGCCTTCCTCAGCTATAGTGAAGAAGACCGGCAAAGGAATCGAATCCGATCAGTTCAAAAGGCTTGATCGGTGTTTGAGGGTGGTTAGCTCGCCGTTCGATTAAATCTGATCTTCTTGTGCGTGAGTCCCGACCATCTGGTGGTCGGGGTTTGGCTGAGCAGTCACTAAAACAAGTTCGGTGACTTCTTTTTCCCGGTGACATTCAAGGCTAGTCCAATCAGACTGATTAAATTTTGGAAGACCAAACCGGTGCCCATTGGTGGCTCAGTTGCCATCGGAGATGATTTGATCCGATCCTCAGATCACCTCCAACTTGCTTGTGGTCGGAACAAGGCTAATCGATTATTGGAATAGCTCCGGTGACCTTGATCCTTACCGGCACACCAAGGATGATCCAATTAGACTGGTTCTGATTCAACATCAAACCGAAGATTCGATCAGTCTGAAGATGGTCCTAATTGTTTGAATCTAATCCTTGGTAGTTTATGGAGGTCCAATCAAAGCTTTGATGAAAACTCTGTTCGATTGCAGATTGAAATTGACAAAAACCGCATCAAAGGTAATTTTCTCAATCTCAAACCCTGTGAAGCGAGGCTGAATTAACCGATCAAGGCTAAAGTTCAATTTTAGGACTAAATGTCATGTTTAGATACTTGATGGATGATGATGTTGATCTGTTGTGGTTAATTGTTCTTGAATGATCATGGATGATTGAACCTAATTAGGCCTTAACCTGCAATTTTGTGCTACTAAATTGATATGCTCTTTCGGCCAAAATCAGGTCCAAAATGACTTTATCCTAGTTTGAGTCCTTCTAGGCTTTGAAAATGCACGTAACAATCTTTGAATCGGTATGTCAAACATCCTGACTGAACGGCATTTGGCTCTCGGAAAACACTTCCGAAGTTGCTTGATTATGTAATATTTTAAGTCCAGTTTAGGTTTTGTTTGAAATATGATTTGTGATTTTGCTATTTTTTTCCTGATTACTATAATTACTTTTGGAAAAGCTTGCTTTCATGAAAGTTGTTTTTCATTGTGTGAAGATGTAATTTTTTTGGAATTTTTGAACATGTTTAGCTAGGTCAAAAACCCTCATATCCAAGCTAAGGTCAATCTGTCCTATCTCGGTTCGAGAGGGATTTAGGTAGATTTGAATATGTAATTGACCTTATTCAACCTTAGGTCCTTCATCATGAATTAACTACATCTTGTATGTGTTCAATTGATACATGATTTGCAAAGTTTTGATATCATTTAGTACATTAATTGCATGCATTAATGTGAAAAGGGTGCTGCAGTAATATAAAGCTTGGATATGCATGTCTGTTTCATCATTTTTGTCACGACTTGCATGATCACAATTAGGTCTAGGACTCTTAACAAAAATTGTTTATCATTGCATCTTCTATATGTAAGATTTTTCATTAGATTTTTGCATGTCTTTAGACAGTTGAAATCGTGCCCATTCTATGATGTTAAAGTTGGGATAAAACCTTATCACATATGCATTTTACCATGCTCGTTTGAGTCTATTAGAGACTCAATCTTGTATTGATGTTTTATTGACTTTTAAAGTACACATAACAAGGTACATATGTGAATCATCATAATCAAGCATCATTTACAATAGGAACACTATGCCTCAATTAGGCTAGTCACATTCCAAAATCCTCAAGTATGCCATTTAAGTCTTAAGTCATTTGGCATTGACGTTAACTTGTATGATTCTTTTGCGTAACGACTTAGGGTTAGATGTTTACCTGAATATTTTGTCACATCAAATCCTCTGTCATTGGTGAATTTCATAGCGTTTGTGCATTGCATGAGTGACTTCTAGACTTAATGATGCATGCTATGTTCTTGTTTAATTAATTAACGTGCACTTTTAGAAATCTCGCTCTTACAGTACCAAATTAACCTAGTTTGGACCCGAGCCCTTCTAGAAAGTTGTAAAGCACACCTAGAGTTTCCAATGCCATTGATTTGATGTCATTTGCTTGTCATTAGATCCCTTTTCTATTTTTCCAAAACTTGACTAGAATTTGGACCTAGGGTTAAATTCGGACCCCTGTTTCTTCCCCTGTTTGGACAAACATTTGTCATTTTTGTACCATTTTTTCTGTAGAGATGCTTAACTTGGTCCCTAAATGAAGTTTGTTTGCCATCATATTGACCATGTTGTGTGAAAATTTCATGATTTTTAGACTACTTTTGATAGGACAAATATTGGTTACAATTATATGATGTCTTGCAGTTTTGACAATTTCCCAATGTATTACTGTTTGTTATCTAATTTTTATAAAATCATACTTAGCTCATTTAGGAAAAATTCCTTTTGAAAGTTGTTTGTTCGTGTTGGAGAAAACTTCCTTAAGTGTTTTGAAGCTGACAAAACGTTTCCATCAGTCTAGTCTGAAGACTTGCAGACTCTTCCATCAAAGTCTGAAGACCTCCAGACCGCCAGACTCAAGACTCAAAGTCTATCCTCATTGACAGACTCGAAACCGTCGAAGAAGGCTTATCCAGAACTGGATGTTTCGTTAAGGATTTGACTTTATCGATTAGAGAAGATCTCTTGGCTGGATATAGCATGTCGGAATCCTTTATTCAAATCAAGATTGATTCAGGGATTTTGGATTCGTTGATTGACGAAGTATACTTGGAAGGTTCTACTTATGGAAACCTAGATCCTGATTGTATGGGCAAGCAGGATTGATGGGCTATCGTTATGTTCCTTTAATAGCTCGAAGATCTTCCTAATTGATTATGTCCAACGGGTAGATTGGAAGAATTCCTTTGGTAAGTGCCAACGGGTATGATGGCATAAAGGAGTATATAAGGAAGACGTTCCAGTTGTTTGAGGGTGTGCGCGATAGAAGAATTCTAAAATCTGAAGCTCCTTGTTCCTAGTCAATTAAACTGTTGAGCGAAATCTTGTACGCAAAAGAGAGTCGATATCTTTGAGAGACCTTGAGGAAGTGTAGTAGAGTCTCTACACTGTGGAATCAAGGAAGAGCTTTTCTGTAACAACTCTTTTGTTCATAGTGAAATCCAGTCGGTGGGCTGTCAGTGCGGAAGAGTGGATGTAGGCTTGGATTAAGCCGAACCACTATAAACTCTGTGTTCATATTCTCTTTCCTACACTCTTTTACTTTAATCGTATCTTGTTCATTTGAAAAAAGAGAAATTTCCTTTTCATTATCTATTATTGATTAGTGCTGCACACTTATCTCGAAAATTTATTTTTACACCTATTCACCCCCCTCTAGGTGCTTATACTAGCTCTAACAATTGGTATCAAAGCCTGTGTACTCACTTAAATTTAAGTGTTTTACTTCAGAGTTAAAGATCCATGGCTAGTATGTTGGCTCCAGGACTGGTTGAAGGGCAAAGCAATACCAGACCGCCTTATTTTGATGGGAAGGAATACAACATATGGAAAAACAAGATGAAGGCATTCTTAAGATCAAAGGATCCTCTGGAATGGGATGTGGTAGACAAAGGAATCATTCCTAAAGCTGCACCTGTCTTAGAAAGAGGAAAAGAAGCTGTTGAGTCTAGCGAAATGACTCAAGAAGAGATAACCAAGAGATAAGCTCTTGATGCAAAAACAATTTATTCTTTATATTGTGCATTATCACCTACTAAATATAACAGAATATCTTCTTGTGCTATAGCTAAAGAAGTCTGGGATAGATTACACATCACCTATGAAGGAACTGATCGAGTAAAAGAAACCAGAATCAACATTCTGCTCGGTCAATACGAAGCATTCAAAATGAAATCAGGAGAATCTATCACTTACATGTTTAGTCGTTTTATAGAAATCGTGAATGGTCTTGAAAATCAAGGTCAACCAATTTATGATCCCATGAAAGTAAACAAGCTACTGCGTGGACTCTCCAAGGATTGGAATCACATAAAAACCTCAATAAGGGAGACACAAAGAATTATGCCACTTTCTGTCGATGAATTGGTTGGGACTCTTCAGTCTTATGAAGTGGAGCGAATCAACGAAGATGAAGATCCTAAAGGTAAGAAATCCATTGCATTAAAATCTAATGATGATTCTGATGTCATAGATTCTGAAGACGACATGGATGATGAAGAGCTTGCTCTCATGATAAGAAGATTCAGAAAGCTAAACAGAAAAGGAAGAAGATTCAATCCAAAGAAACAAAGCTTTCAAAAGCAATAGAGTAAGTCTGTTGAGGATGATGAATCCAATAGAGATGTAGTCTGTTTTGAATGTAAGAAAAAGGGACATATCAGACCCAACTGTCCCCTTCTGAGGAAAAAGAAAGGAAAAGCTGAGAAATTTCGAAAGGCACTCAAAGCAGAAACTTGGAGTGATACAGAATGTGAAGAAAGTGATGATGATTATGCCAATATTTGTCTCATGGCACAATCAGACTCAGATTCAGACTCCGAAACAGACTCAGATTCAGACAGTGAAATCAAGGTAAGTAATTTGAAAATCCCTACTAAAGTTTCTAGATACATTGATGAATTGTGTCTTAGTCTCAAAACTTCTCTTAAAAGGATTTCCGAACTTAAAAGAGAAAATTCTACACTAAAACAACAGGAAAATGTTTGGAAAGAAAATGTCAAAAGTTTAGACAAAAGTGTTACTACTTTGAAAGAAAATGAAGATAATCTTTCAAAAGAAAATGTATTCTTGAAAAATGACATCTCAAATATTTCTAAAAAATTTTCTATAGGATCTGAGAAACTTGAAAAAATTCTTTCAGCACAAAGATCTTACTTCAACAAATCAGGTTTAGGAATGACTGCTGAAACCATTCCTCTAATTGATTTTTCTAAAGTAAAGGAAAGAATTAAGCAAAGACCTACAAGAGATGCTTACAAAAATCATTTCCAAAAAGTTTTTGTAAAACCAGTAGGTCGCAGTGCTCTTAGATGTTCTAAGTGCAATAGCTCAGATCATTTTGAGAAAGAATGTCCAATGGTTTGGAAACCTGTTAAAAAGGTATGGGCAAAGACCGTATATAATACTAACACCAATGGACCCAAGAAAGTATGGGTACCAAAGAAAGCTTGAGTCTCTTTTCTAAATGCAGGTCACTATCAAGAAAAATATTAAATGGTACCTAGATAGTGGATGCTCAAGGCATATGACAGGAGATTCAAATTGCTTCTTAAAGCTTGTTCAAGTTAATGGTGGAAAAGTTTCATTTGGAGGAAACAGCAAAGGAAGAATTGTAGGATACGGAACTGTAAAGATTGGAAGCCTCACGATCAAGTAATGTTTCCTTAGTGGAAGGACTCAACTACAATTTGCTAAGTATCGCCATCATTTGTGCGACACCGGTTTCAAAATCAATTTTCAAGAAGGAATTTGTTCGGGGAACCGCAGTAAAGATTCCTCTCGTCTTTCATGGGTCAAAGACATGGAAATATCTACCTCTTGGATGTCAAACCAGATGAAACCCAATGTCTAATCTCAATTCAAGAAGAAGCAAACTTGTGGCACGAGTAAAACTTGGACACATCAACATGAAGCAAATAGCCAAAATTTCAGCAAAGAAGCTTGTTCGTGGTCTACCCAACTGTCATACCAAAAGTCTGATCTATGCACACCATGCGTGTTGGGAAAACAGGTAAGAAACTCATTCAAACAAATAAATCAAGTTTCCACTAATCGTGTACTACAGCTTTTGCATATGGATCTCTTTAGACCAACCAGAACTCAGAGCATTAGAGGTAAGAAATACTGTTTAGTAATTGTGGATGATTATTCACGATTCACTTGGGTATATTTTCGGGCAAGTAAGTCTGAAACTTTTTCTTATTTCGAAAAGTTTGCCAAAAAGGTCCAAAATGAGAAATGATATGTTATTCCAAGTATACGGACAGATCATGGAGGTGAATTTGAAAATCAAGACTTTACAAAATTCTGTGATGAATCTAGTTTTCAGCATGTATTCTGTGACATCCTGAATTTCGACCCCGTTTCGATAAAGTGAAATGGGCCTTTCGTCGACATGCCTATGGTTCTTTCTCTCTGAGCTGATCACTCACGAGTTAACTAACCTATTGGGTGAAGCCATTAAGGGATGTATCTGTAGTAAAATCCCTGAAAGCTACTCAATTGGTTAGATTGAACTAAAATCGCGTCTGATCGATTTTAACCACGGAATTGAACTCGATTTCGGGAAATCAAATATTCGGGCATGTTATAATTAATTTTTGGATATCATCTCATCGGCCATCAAATTATTGACGAGTCCGAAATTTCAAGAAAGAAATTATCGGAGGAAAAATCGAAGTCAGGAGAAAATAAAAAAGGGAATGAGAAAAGGAAAATAATTGAAGTAATAAGAAAATTGTGTTTTCTTATTTAAAATATTATTTTATTTTCCCTTTTTCTTTCTCTCTCCCTTTTCTTTCTTTTTCTCTCTTTTCTCTCTCCTCTCCCCTCCCCTCGTGCGATTCCCTCCCCTGTCGACCGCCTACCCCTTCTTTTCCTCTCTCTTCTCTTCTTCTTTGACTAGTCAAACCCTCCTTTCTTCTTATCTCTTCTTTCTTTCTTCTTCTCTCTCCTCTCTCTTCTCCCCCACGTGACCGAACTCCCTCTCTCCTTTCTTCTTCTTCTTCTTCTTCTTTCTTCTTCGAGCAAAGCCAGAAGCGTAAGAAGTCGAGCAACAGCAGCTCGCCGAAGCTGTCGCCGCCGCCCGCACCACCGCCCACGCGCCCACCGCTCGCCGCCGTTCCGCCGTTCGCCTCCTGCCCGTGTCCGCTGCTCGCTGCCGCGCGATCTCCGCCCCTGCCCAGCTCGGCCCGATGCTTCCAGCCACCGTCCGACCTCCCCGGCGTCCCACTTGACCTCCGCCGGCCTCCCCTCGCCGCCCTAGCCGCCGGACTATCTCCGGCCAGCCAAGAACAGCAACCCACGAAGTGGGTTTCTAGCATCTTCGGGCCCGCTTTTGGGCCGTTTCCGGGCCCCGAACCCGAGACCCGCTTTGGGAAGTTTTGTTCCTCGCGCCGTCCCCGTCGGATTGATCCGATTTGCGCGCGATTCCGGTGAGTAATCTCACTAATCCTTGCTTAGTGGACTAATTACACTTAAGGGCTGTTTATTTTTAATTAATTAGGCTTAGATGGTTAGATTAGTATGGATTAGCATTTATTAGTCAATTGTGATGTGAATTAGTTAAATTGAGTGTGTATTTAGCAAGTAGACATGGTCTACTATTTATTGAGGGTAGCTCGGGATTTTTCTGACCCTTTATCGGGCTTCAATTTGACAATCCGGGCCTAAGTGGAATTTTTGGTATTTAAATATTATTTTTCGGAATTAAATTAATTAATTATTTATTTTCCGAAAATTCAACTGGGATGGCTAGTGACCGGAAAATTATGCTGATGACCGTGGTGAAGTCCATTTATTTAATCGGGCTTTATTTTAAGCTAAATTGAATTTTTAATATTAATTATTTAATTTTCGAAATTAATTAATTATTTATTTATTTTTCGGAAATTAAAGTTGAGATGGCCGACGACCGAAATCTCGTGCTGATTGTCGTAAATTGATCCGTTTATTTAATTGAGCTACGTTGCATGGAATTAAATAAATTGTGATATTTTAGGGATTTACCCTAAATTGATTTGAATTGATTGAGATTGAATTATTGATTAGTAAATGGCCAAGTATGTTTATTCAGTATTTTAATGCTTTGTTGAGTTGTAAGTGGAGAGAGTGGTGAGAGCTAACGACGAATTCTATTGGTGAGACGATCAAGTACGAAGTATAGACAGCGTGGTCGGTGATAAAGACATCATCATTTGTAAAACTTGGCGCTTTAAAGAACGCACGTAGACTGTCTATGACTTATGGCAGGCGTGGTTCGGTGATTAGGGATATCACTGTGCGAAAACGGTGCCTTAAAGAACGCACGTAGACTGCCTATGAATCGCGATAGGCGTGGTTCGGTGATGAAGGACATCACTGTCCGAAAATGGCGCCTTAAAGAACGCACGTAGACTGTCGGCGATCTGTGACCTATGACGAGCGTGGTTCGGTGATTAGGGAGATCACTGTGCGAAAACGGCGCCTTAAAGAACGCACGTAGACCATCTGATACTTATGTCACCTTGGAAAAAACGACGCCCGAGAGCATTGATGGAGCTCTGTGACTAAGTATACTATTGGAGGTTATATGGGATGAAATGAATGACCTAGGAAGGGTCCGACTGATATGTAATCGACTAGTTCGATTGATCAATGATTTGATCCGATTGATGTGATTTGACTGATTGTTCATTGTGATTTATGAAGTGTCTGTGTATAACCTTGAATTGCAGGTTGAGACTGATGCTAAGGTACGTCTTCTGACCTGTGCGTGTTTAGGCAGCCTATAGTATAATGGTTTACTAATTGAGCCTTAGTGGGGCAGAACTCGCTGAGACGTAGTCTCATCCCGGTTTGGGGAAAACATTTCAGGACCCCGATGAGGAGCTGAGGAGGAATCCGAGAAGTAGAATTTTGAAGTGAAACCTGAGGAGAAGAATTTTTGAAAGAAGAAGATAATACCAAGAGGGGTCTCGAGTACGACCTGGATGGACTGAGATTTTATCTTCTTTGAAGAACTCCTTTCTGATGTGAATAGTTGTGAAGTACTCTAGTTTATGCTTTGTGAAAAAGTTCGGTTGTGGATTTCAATATGAAAAATATGGCCTTACTTTTCTATCCCATTGTGTTATTGTTTGGGGATTTATAATTGCTTCCGCATGTGCTTAATAAATGAAAAGGGATGGGCGATACTTAGTCCTGGGATATCGCATTTTAAAATCGACCAAAGGTAAGGGATGTGCGCGTGCCTGAGGATCGGGGCGTGACATATTCTCCTCTCCATACACTCCAGAGCAAAATGAAGTCGTGGAAAGAAAGAATAGGTCACTTCAGGAAATGGCTAGAACTCTTTTAATTGAAAGTAACATATCTTCATGTTTTTTGGCTGAATCTGTTTCTACAACATGTTATATTATTAATAGAGTCTTTCTAAGGCCTATTCTGGATAAAACTCCCTACGAGTTATTCAAAGGAAAGAAGCCCATTGTTTCATATTTTTATGTGTTTGGATGTAAATGTTTTATATTGAAAAATGCAAATGATCGAGTTGGTAAGTTTGAAGAAAAATCAGATGAAGGTATTTTCCTTGGATATTCTATCACAAGCAAAGCTTACAGAGTATACAACAAAAAGACTCAATCTGTGGAGGAATCAATGAATGTCAAATTTCAAGACTCTATGCAAAATAAATCAATTCAGACTCAACTTGAAGATTCGAACCGCTCCGGACTCTACAAAGTCTAAATCTCCGAAGCAACTCGGACTTGAGAAGACCAAAGAACAAATGATCGTCGAAGATTCAAATGAGGAAAAAGATCAACGATCGACAAATCAAACAAAGCAACTGGAAGCATAAATCTAGTCATCCCAAAGATCTTATTATTGGCGATATTAATGAGGGAATTCGCACAAGATCCAAAGGCGCGAAGAGTCTAGTGCTGTGGCTCTTATTTCTGAAATAGAACCCAAGAGCATAGAAGAAGCTTTAACTAATGAAAGCTGGATTGAAGCTATGCAAGAAGAACTCGTGCAATTCAGCATTAATGATGTCTCGGGAATTGACTCCTAAACCGAAAGGTAAATCTATCATTGGAGCTAAATGGGTTTTCAGGAACAAGATGAATGAAAAAGGAAAGGTCGTAAGAAACAAAGCAAGACTCGTAGCCAAGGGATATACGCAAGAAGAAGGGATAGACTATGATGAGACTTACGCACCAGTAGCAAGGTTAGAAGCAATTAGATTATTATTTGCTTTTGCTTGTCATAAGAATTTCAGGTTATTCCAAATGGACGTTAAAAGTGCTTTCCTAAATGGATTTATCCAAGAGGAAGTCTATGTGGAACAACCACCCGGTTTTGAGAACCCAATAAAACCAGACTCTGTATTCATACTGAAAAAGGCTTTATATGGTTTAAAACAAGCATCTCGAGCTTGGTACAACAAACTAAGTAAGTTTTTAATTCAAAATGGGTTTGTCAAAGGTAAAGTAGATACTACTTTGTTTATCAAAAGAGAAAACAAAAGCTTTCTACTTGTTCAAATTTATGTTGATGATATTATTTTTGGATCTTCTAATGAAAGTCTGTGCAAGAAATTCTCTAAGTCGATGCGGGATGAATTTGAAATGAGCATGATGGGTGAACTAACCTTCTTTTCTCGGGCTTCAAGTGAAACAACTGAAGGAAGGAACTTTTATTCATCAAGAAAAATATGCCAATGAACTTGTCAAAAAGTTTGGGCAGGAGAATTGCAAAAAGACTGATATACCAATGTCAAGTTCCTTGAAGATAGACAAAGATGAAGGAGGAAAGAAAGTTGACCAGAAGTTATATAGAAGTATCATTGGCTCACTTCTTTATCTTACTGCTTCTAGACCTGACATTTTGTTTAGCGTTTGTATTTGTGCTAGATTTCAATCAGACCCTAAAGAATCTCATCTAAGTGCTGCAAAGCGTATTATCAAATACATTGCCTCAACTTCAAAAATAGGTCTCTGGTATCCTAAAGAAGGAAACTTTACTCTTCTTGGATACTTAGACGCGGACCTAGCCGGATGCAGAATTGATAGAAAGAGCACCTCGGGCACCTGTCAACTACTTGGAAGCAGGACAGTGTCTTGGTTTTCAAGGAAGCAAAGTACAGTAGCTCTTTCTACAGCAGAAGCAGAGTATGTAGCTCTTGGAAGTTGTTGTTCACAAATTCTTTGGATAAAACAACAGCTAAGAGACTTTAGAATTGAAGATTCATGCACTGAAATCAAATGTGACAACACCAGCGCAATCAATCTCACCAAGAATCCGATTCTTCACTCAAGAGCAAAACATAGAGAGATTCGACATTACTTCATTAGAGATCATGTTCAAAATGGAGAAGTTACTATTCAGTTTATTGACTCAAAGAATCAACTGGCGGATATATTTACAAAGCCTTTGGAGAAAAATCAATTTGAAGTTATTCGTTCCAGACTCAATATCTTAAAGTCTCGAGGAAGTTCGGACCCGGGACTAAAAGTCTAAAGACTCTCGACTCGAGATGATCAAGATTCATGACTGTAAGTTATGTTATTTTATTATCTCTCTGATCAAATCTTGAAAAGGTACGATCATCTATCTGGAATTGATTGTTGTTATTTCCGTGATTATTTCAATCTTTCCTTTCGAAAAAGAAGTTACTTTTAAAAATGACAGTTATCTAATTTTTGAAAAGGCAGTTATTTTTTAAAAAGGCATCTTTATATTTCTTTTTTACGACGTTCCGTATGCCTCGCTTCGACTGCCTTATATATTATCGGTTCCTCTTCGTTTTACTCACAAAAACCCTAAGAGAGCATCGATCTTCCACTTCTGTCTTCTTCTCTTGTTTAATCCTCAAAAAGTTGTCATCTTTCTTGGAAAACAAGCTTGGAATCTCTCAAAGACTGTGAAAGATGTCGTCCCAAAGAAAGTCTTCAAGGATCGCGAACAGGGGACCACAACAAATGCATGAGGGGCCTACGCACTTTGATCTCACCGAGGAAGAAGAATCTCCTAGACAGCAGCAGAGCCCACAACATTCTCAGCAGCATCCATCTCCTCCATCTAGACCTCAGAATGTTGCACATCAAGAAGAGGAAGAAATCATCGAAGACGCCGATCCTGTAAGATCTCTTAAGCCCAATTTTATCTACAAGCTTTATCGTGCTTTGAAGAGGAGTGATACTCCGTTGAACTACATTGATGAATTTCTGAAAGACAAAGGGTATAGAAATGAAACTTACTTATTACGCATAATGGAACGATTGGGAATTGCCCCTGCTGGTTCGACGGATGAGGCATTGGCAAATATCCCAACCAATCCACATGTTGGAGGGCTGAGTCAACCAGATGGGAATGACGATGATAGGATGTACAGTCAGTTTAAACCTAGAATGGGTATTGCAGCAAAAATCCGAAACAAAAGGACGGATTTGTTTCGATCAGATGACCACAAGCAACTGTACTCTAAATTGCTGAAGCGTGGGGTGATAAACCCTAGAAGTGTTGACTTTGATTTTCTTGACTCTGTGAATGTCAATCTGCGGGAAAAATTCAGTTTTCTTCAACTCGAAAAGTTTTGTTCTGACACTACAGAAGCTTATGCTGAACTTACTGCTTATTTCTATTCGAATCTTAGTTTCTTGAATGCGAATAGGTTCTCTTTTAGTGTTCGAGATCAGGACTATGTGGTTGACATGAATACATTGGCTGATGTGATTGGGGTTGAAAGAGGGAGATATCAACCTATCAGTGTGTTTATTGCTCGTGCAACGTTGGAGCTTGTTAAGGATAGAAAGACGGAAGAAAAGATTTCTTATTCGAGAATGAATGCGTCCAACATTTTGCTTCATAAGATTGTGATTAACTGTCTCAGACCAAAATCAACTTCAAAGACCGACGTTTCAAACTCGGAGGCAAAGTTGATGTATGCCATCAATGCTGGTAAAAAGTTCTCTCTTCCACACACTATTATGTTCCACATGTACAGAGCAGTGGTGAAGGACAAGGGTCAACTTCCGTATGCAGCTCTTGTGACTAAGTTATTCAGACATTTGAACGTTCAGCCTTCCCGGATTTTTTATGTTCGAACGTGCGATCAAATGGTGGTGGGACTGAAAATGGTCTCTAAAATGCGTCTGAAGGAACTCAACAAGGCGTTGGAGAAATTCAAGGAGAAAAAGCCCTGTCAAGTCTCATCAATTCTCTTCGGCTGCAAAGAGGAAAGGGAAGGAGCCCATGGTTGCTCCATCAAAGAAAAGAAGAGCTCTCATCATTGAGGATGAAGAGGATGAGGATGATATCACCATTTCTGCAATGGCTTTGAAAAACTTGAGTCGTTCTGTTCCAGAATTAACTGAGTGACAGGAAAAAGACACTGATGAGACAGAACAAAGAACTGAAGAAAGAGAAGATTTGGAAGCAGAGGAGAAAGAAGCAGAGGAGAGAGATGCAGAGGAGGAAAGAATTCAGGAAGAAGAAGAAAAGGAGAGAGAGGAAACAGAGCATGAGGAACACTTTTCCCCAACTGAAAGCATGGAAATAGGGGGAGATCCTGAGAAAAGAGGAACGTCCTCATTCCCTGCCACCAGTGAAGGAATAAGTCGTTCTCCAGCCGATCCAGAGGACATCTATGCCTCTCAATTTCTTGAGGAGGAACATGATGTTTCATCGCCCAATCTGCGTGACCATGCTAATTTGCCATCATCTGCATATACTCCATCTGATCATGCAGAAGCCAGTACTCAGACTGATAATTCAGCAGACTTTCGCAGAATTCTCGATGTTCTCTTGGAGATGCGGGGTCAAATATATGCTCTGGGATGCGAAGTACAGAACTTGCACAATGCAGGACAAACCTCTTCAGTTTCTTTGCATGATCAAATTCATGCCCTTGCTCTTCAAGTTCAAACAAATGCCAAGGGTGAAGATGTGGCGCAACTGAAGGAGGATTTGAAAAAGCTGGAAGGAATTGTCCAGTCAATGGGAGATTTCCAGCTTGTTCGTGTTCCCAAGCAATCTTAATTCCATTCTCTTTTCATCTCTACCTTTTTAATGATGACAAAAAGGGGGAGAGATGTGGTGCAGATTTGATTTGAACTTTTATGTCGATTATGTTTGATTAACTTGACTTTTGTGTTTGGTTGTTTGGATTTGGACTGGATTTGGATTTGACTATTTGAACATTTGTTTATCTTAAGTTCTATTGATATCTCATGGCTTTGTTCATTTACAAGACTAACCTACCTTCTGTGGATGCAAATTCTAGTGTTATTACTAAGCCTCTTATCTTTGTGAGATATCCATATTTGCCTAAGTAATGTTTTGCAGGTCAAAGTTATCCAAATCTGCAGGAAAGTTTTGTCACCATCAAAAAGGGGGAGATTGTTGGAGAAAACTTCCTTAAGTGTTTTGAAGCTGACAAAACGTTTCCATCAGTCTAGTCTGAAAACTTGCAAACTCTTCCATCAAAGTCTGAAGACCTCCAAACTGCCTGACTCAAGACTCAAAGTCTATCCTCATTAACAGACTCTAGACCGTCGAAGAAGGCTTATCCAGAACTGGATGTTTCGTTAAGGATTTTACTTTATCGATTGGAGAAGATCTCTTGGCTGGATATAGCATGTCGGAATCCTTTATTCAAATCAAGATTGATTCAGGGATTTTGGATTTGTTGATTAACGAAGTATACTTGGAAGGTTCTACTTATGGAAACCTAGATCCTGATTGTATGGGCGAGCAAGATTGATGGGCTATCGTCATGTTCCTTTAATAGCTCGAAGATCTTCCTAATTGATTCTGTCCAACGGGTAGATTGGAAGAATTCCTTTGGTAAGTGCCAACGGGTATGATGGCATAAAGGAGTATATAAGGAAGACGTTCCAGTTGTTTGAGGGTGTGCGCGATAGAAGAATTCTAAAGTCTGAAGCTCCTTGTTCCTAGTCAATTAAACTGTTGAGCGAAATCTTATACGCAAAAGAGAGTCGATATCTTTGAGAGACCTTGAGGAAGTGTAGTAGAGTCTCTACACTGTGGAATCAAGGAAGAGCTTTTCTGTAACAACTCTTTTGTTCATAGTGAAATCCAGCCGGTGGGCTGTTGTGCGGAAGAGTGGACGTAGGCTTGGATTAAGCCGAACCACTATAAACTCTGTGTTCATATTCTCTTCCCTACACTCTTTTACTTTAATCGTATCTTGTTCATTTGAAAAGAGAGAAATTTCCTTTTCATTATCTATTATTGATTAGTGCTGCACACTTATCTCGGAAATTTGTTTTTACACCTATTCACCCCCCTCTAGGTGCTTATACTAGCTCTAACAGTTCGTACCATTCATCCTCGACATGTGTCTCAGGTTTCTTATTATCTATATAAAAGCTTGACGAGTTGCAGGTTCTTTTCTTTCCTGTCCTTTAGTTTTGTTTCTCTTTTTATCTTTCTTAGGATTGGATGATAGATTTACTGTTTTCCCTGATTGTTTATGTACTGTCTTGCAATTTCAATTCAATTGATTGCTTTCTTTTCACATTTTCTAACATTAGAATTACACGAAAACAACCAACCATGCATGATCGTTTAGTTTAGGATAAACAATCCTGAAAAATTGGTATCGAAAGGGCGCTATTAGAAATATTAGCATAACCCAAGTTCCTGAATCTAGATATCTGGTTGCGTAGGAATCGAGGGAACACTTATGACCCTTGACTGGGTCTTCTAGCCAACTTTAAATAATGAGACTAGTGGTGACTCCCGCTTATTTCTAGGTTGTCTTAAAAAACAAGATCGTATAGATGAATTCGTCACGAGGGGTATGAACCTTAAAAAAGGGTTAACAATTGTAATTTAGCATACACGAGATGGTCAAGCCAATAAAGATGAAGTGATGTCATCTTTGGTGGATGTACATCTCGAGAGGGCTATCATGGTTGTTAAAAATACCCTTAAACTCACATTTACGTCTGGATTCCTTTCGATCGTAAAATCGTCGATTGGGACATACCACGACGTCAAGGTAGGGTCACGAAACCTTTTGTTATCACACGAAATACGAACTTGGGAGAGTTCACAATCGCGATTAAGTGAACTCACACGAGGTTCGTTCGGGGGTGAGGTGATGACATGTCTGTGGTTGAGAACCCTGAGAGAACTTTCGTGGTCAAGTATCCCTAAAACTGACCTTTACCCTTCCTTCCCTCGTGAGAGGATGGCGGCAAGATTGGGTTGTAACACACAGAGCAAGACCTCAACTTCCATGATTTGATCTCAAACATCCTTGAGCCCTTCCATGAACTCAGCCATGGTACTCCTCACCTTCATGAGCTTCTCATCGAGTGTAGCCACGGCGTCCGTCAAGGCTTTACCTTCTTTTTGGTTTGGCTACAAGTCTCCTTGACTTGGACTGTCTCTCCATCCATGACAACTTCTTAGCTCGACATTCTCTCAAACAGTTGGTGCTTTTCAATCTCCTAAAATGGATCTCTCTTTTTGCTTTGATACTACTTGTCACTAGCGGATCATTTGGGATTGAGACCGTGCAGTGACTTAGGCCCTCTTGGTCGTTTGGGATTGTTGGAGTGCCTAAGCCAAGCCTTTCTTGGGATCAATTGCTCACTTGCTCGTTTAACCGGATCTTAGAGAGAGAAAGTTTCTATAAAGAGAAGCTCTGAACAAGGGAATGAAACTTTAATTGTGATATGGCTGGATGATTACAACGAGGAGAAGGACACCCCTTCTTATACTTGAGGCGTTTGGATTACGACCATTGATTATCCTTCAATCCGGCGGATGAGATCGTACCTTTTAACTTACCACCTACCGGCATTTATGCCGAGAGAGTTCTAGATCCTCGGCGCATTTACTATCTCGCCCATCCTTGGAACATTCCAGAAGCTCTTGTAAAAACCCTGGGTGATCTTGCGAGGTCTTCCTCAATCATGCACGATCCCTTGGTTGTGAGAACTTTGTGATCGTGGCACATCCATGTCATACGAATGTCATTACCCAACATGTCATACTTGCTATGTCATCATTGATCTATACATAAGTTATAGCTTTTATAAGAAATTAATCTAACATCTTATCTTGTTCAGTTGGATCTGATTTCTAGGCGACGCCATGAAATGGACCACCAGACTCGGTACAGTATGTAAAGTGTCATATAAACCCCAGGTGGTGCATGATGTTAGGGTATGATCTTGCAAATAGCTTTCATTATAGCGTGAAATGACAATGGAACTTTCACCACAAGACACAATAAAATGGTAATGTCGTTATAAATTTACGTATTATCTCTTTCTTTCTTTCAAATGGAGAACGGATAGTCACAAAAGTCACTACATCATACAATCACGATGTAGCATTTTTCGACTTGAGTTAACAAAGAGAATGACATTCATTGTTATTCCTCAAGCTAAGCAATTACCAGTAAAGCGTACACTTAACGCTCCTTCTTCTTCTGAACAATCCCGAGTGCAACCCAAGTCAACCATGCTCATCTTGGGAGCAGCACTTTGGCGCCAAACCTAATATGTCCACTGGGCACATCATAAATTACCTCAAATGTCCTATATTGTATGTTACCACAGACGCCGATGTCGGCGTCAGCGCTGTTAGGCATGAATGCTAGGCAAACTTGTCACACGCTCACCACGTAAAACATTCAACACGCCTACATGCAAATGCTATGCAAACTTTGGAGATATTAGAGACTATGTAGAAATTTATTGAAAAAAAGGGAAGCGAATTTCAAGATTTTGGTGATGCAAAATGATAAAATTGGGCTTATACATGTAGATAGTTGGAATCACATGGCGACATTACTAATATGGCAAAAAACGCGAAGTATTTATGGATCACAAAAGCTTAAAGTACATTTTTAATCCAGAAGAATTGAACACGAGACAGAGGAGATGGTTGGAGCTTATAAAAGATTATGATTTATCTGTCCATTAACAAAGCGAGGCAAACATAGTAGCAAATGCCTCAAAGCATTAGTCATCTGGATGTGACTTTACTCATTACTTGGAAGTCTATTGTTGAGGATATGAACAAGTTGGACTTGAAAGTATAGGTTCATCATATTGGCGTTTCATCGACATAATCAAGTATAAATAAAACAAAGAATCACATATAAAGAAAAATCAAAGAAAGTGGACAAATTGGGAGACAAGCATATTCTTGAGGTTTCATGATCAGTTGTGTGCTCCCAATGTTTTGAAGTTCAAAAAGGAGATATTGCAAGAAACTCATAGCACCATATTCTAAATTCATTCGAAGGTCACTAAAATGCATCTTGATTGAGAGAATACTTTTGGTGGATTAACAAGAAGAATGATAATGTAATATTTGTCGATTAGTATTTGATGTGTTGGAATGTGAAAATTGAGCATTAGAAACTAGGTGGATAGTTGCATCCCCTCAAAATATCTAAATGAATGTGAGAGCATATCACGATGAATTTTATCGTTTGTCTACCAAGGATGCCAATTAGTAAGAATATTATATGGGTGATTGTTGATTGATTGACTTAATCTACATACTTTTTATCATATTGACTTGGCCTTTCACTTGAAGAAATGGTGAATGATATGTTAATCAAATAATAAAACCCAGTGTACATTGTTTTTTATAGAGACCTAGATTTATATCCAAGTTTTAGAAAAGTTTACAAGAAGCGTTGGGTACTAAACTCAATTTTAGTATAACTTTTCACTCTCAAACAAATGGACAGTCAAAGAGAACAATCCAGAAGTTGGAGGATATGTTGAGACCCTACATTAATGACTTTGGTGGTCCTTGGTGTGGACATCTACATTCGACGAATTTTTTTTTATAACAACATCTATCATTTCAGCATGAAGATGATACCTTTTGAAGTTTTGTATGGCTGAAAATATAGAACTCTTGTTTCTTAGGATGTTGTCGGTGAGAAAAGACTAACTAACCTTGAATTCATTTAGTAGTTGGAAGAGAAAAGTCATGTTGGTTCGAGAATGTCTCAAGACATCGCAAAGCCGTCAGAAAAGTTATGCAGACCCTAAAAGGCACAAGGTAAAATCTAGTGTAGACCTTAATGTGTTGTGTCCAGTATAAAGTTTCTATTAATTGCTAAATACATTTGTTAGTCTCCAAATCTCCCAGAATTTTGGTTGTTGTTTGTCTTGTGCTTTGCCATAGTCCTGTGAATGTTCTTTGTAATTGTGGTTTGACTGCGAGTGTGAGCCCTGTGCGAATAGTGGTGGAGATGAATGGTTGTCCGGTGGCCGGAAGTCGCTTGCTATGGCGGTCCGATGATGGTCGTACCAATCAACGATAAATAGAGTCTCTTCACTGTCTGGTGTGGTGAGCCTCGGCCATGGTTGTGCGTGTGGTCTCTCTTCTCAGTTTGTTTAGAGCAAGGAGCAAGAAGATGGCTTGGAGAAAAGAAGAGAGGGCATGAGCTTAATTGGTCTAATAAGGTTGGGGTTTATTTAGGGCGATGGATTCGGACATGTTTGGTCTAGTTAGTACGGGCTGGGTTTAGTATAGTTCGATCCGGATTGGGCTTGTTTATTAGAAAGTTGGCTTCGTTTCTAATTAAGGTAGGGGCCTTTTACAATGGCTCATTTGTCCTAGGCCCGACTTGAAGGCTTGTTGCAGCCCAATTTTTGTATTAAAGAAAATATGAAATTTTTTTTGAAAATATTAAAAAAATTAAAAATTAAAATATAATAATAATTGCAAATTACAATTTTTTTTAATTCAGAAAATCACAAAAAAAAAAAATTATAAAATTTCAAAAAATCTAAAAAAAAATAGAATTCCTCAAAGTAGCTTAAAAATAGTCTTTTTGAGTAGCCTTCTCTTAAATTGTGTGAAAATCTTTGATAAGACAAAGATTTTATGGTTTCCCTTTAACATTACCAAGGATCTAACATTACCAAATAAGGGTATGTCATCTTGAACTAAGTTAAAGGGAAACCATAGTCAATATATTGAAAGTGCGCAATCAAAAGCATTCATTTTTAAGGACAATCATAATCCCATGATAAAATCGTAAGGGCCTATTCAATTTTGAGCCGACCCTAATAAGTTAGTGGTGACTCTTCATTAGAAAACTTTTGTGAAAACCCTAGCATTGCATGAGATATGGGTTTGGGAGAGTTTGTGCCTAATTATGAGTTGTAGGCCCGTCTTTTAAGTAATACCTCTAAACTTATTTTCCTCTCTACCGAGGGGTATTCAATATATGGTTCTCAATTTATATAAATTTGTACATAGATGCTTTTGAAGATTAGTCGCAATTTTATCACTTATATATTGATATTGGTGTCATATTAATATCACTAGAAAAATATAGATACCCAACAAATATCTAGCATAAGATTTTTTTTTGTCGGATTAGTGTGTATGACATATATAGTGTTCATTTATCCTAGATCTTAAGAGAAAGAGGGTTTATGTTGGGCGAGGAATTAGGATCTTATTTTACTACTTTGGTACCTCCCGTGTGCGCATCACACGTAAATTTCGGTCACCATAGGTCATCAATGGGCTTTGCCAAACCATGCTCCCACGGGCTTGGTCAAAATAATTTTTTATTAAGCTCAAAACCTGCTTATTTTTAACCCATTTAGCACTAGTCTAATTAGAATGCAATTTATGTGGGCCAAATGTTATTGAATGAAAAATGCTAATAATATGCAGATGCAAATTAACACTTTTTTTAAAGGAATTTGGGTCAGGTTGACACGTACTTCGCCAAACCATGCTCCCATGGGGTCGCTACAATTTAGATATTAACAAGATATGATTTTGTAATCTTAGACTTGTACACAGACATTTCACTAGTATAAACTATAATACTGAATTGGACAAACACATAAAATAAGCGCTTATGAATTTATTTAAACTTTGTTGTGAAGAAGGCTCATAATACAGAGAAATGCTATGTTTTCATTTGTTTATTTATTGGGAGATAGTCTCACTATATTTGTTCAGTAGGCTCTCTTTATTTGGTGTCATACTACTCCATAGTGAAAAATCCTACAGCTCAAGTAAATGGACAGTGATATGAAAAGGATTTCACGTGAACTCGGCTATATCCTCGTTAAGCTTCATTTAAGATAATAAAATTTTGAGAAATTGTTCGCATTTGTTGTTACTTTTGACTCCTTCATGATTCGTATGATTGGCCCGTTCGAGGAATTTTTGTCCTAGCTAGTCGATAGTAGTTGGAATGGAAATCGATGAATGATCTCAAATTAATTTTCCACTGCTCTGTTGCAAAAAATTTTATTTCTCAAGTACATGGATAGTGAAATGAAAAGGACTCCGTGTGGACTAGAGTAACCGTATGAAAAAGTCTGAACTCAATTTTGTCGATGAGCGCCATGAAGGATACAAATTTTCCAAGAAATTGTTACGATATGTGTGACATGACTTGCATAATTGGCCCATTTGATGAACTTTCATCCCGAGTTGCCTACAACTTAGAATTCCATGGACGAGCGTGGAAGGTACGTCATGAATCATTTGATATCTCCACATTGTGTGGAGAAAGATTAATGGTCATGGATCATGAAGAAAAAGCCATTTTGAGTAATAAATATGATATAACCCCTCACAAGAAGTTATGATGTGATGCTTTTGTACGCATGGAAGGAGCCAACAGAAACAGAGAATCTAGACATCATCCATCGCATTTAATTTAAGTACGACCATGCCCAAAGGGAACGGTCGTTGAGTTGAATCGAATATGAATTGATATGCAAGAGAAAGCCAATAATAATAATAATAATAATCATAAAAGAAAGAACAATGATAATAATAAATCACTCATTGTACACTCGATTTAGTAAGTTTGTTACATTCTTAAGCCATATAAATATACATGGGTGTCGTTCTTAACAACTCACGTTTAGTTACACACTCAACTTTATATGGTATAAAGATAGGTGATCATACTTTTTCTTCAGTTTACGAATTTTTCTTCCCTATCTTGTGTTTTATTTTTAAATATGAGGTTTTCTACTCCATATGGTAATGTAAGGATTAAAAAAATTAAGGTTTTCATCCTATCATATCAAATTCAACTTCAGGGAAGTGTTAGGCCACGTAAAAAATATATTCGAGACCGTTCTCTATTAACCATCTAATCTACTGATTTATAATCAATTGCTCACTTTACAATTATATGTAATTAAAAGAACGACCACCAACAATATTTTATGGCTTAGCGAACCTATTGAATCTACTAAAGGGTAGGTCTTCAGGTACGTGATGATTGAATTTACAAAGGTTTGTGCAGGTTGTTAAAGCGAAAAACCAAGAAGTATATGGTATTGACCAACAATAAATCAATCTTACATCAATTTATGCTTTTTCAAGTTGACACGTACTTCTTTTATAGTTAAGAATCATCGAATTTCACTTCTTCGTATACTAGATTAACTCCATCCCAAGCAGTCTCTTGATCAAGACAGGCCTCCATATTAGAATTGGAAAATTCATAAAAAATCACTACATAATGCATCGCATATACATCATATCGGAGACCCAACTTTTCTTAGTCTTAAATCCGAGTTGTTTCCAGCACTCGAACCAAGTTCCATCATCAGTTGTATAAAACAATATGGAAATAGGAGCCAAAGAACGGTGGTATAAACAATCCAGGGGATGAAGAATTGTTAAGATTCTTCGTCCAAAATTAAAAACACTAAAAACAAAAGGGAAAGATGTGGACGCCATCATCGAATAACTTTGGCATGCGGATGGGATTAAGGAAATTCGCTAGGAATTACTTCTCTGCATATCCTAATTGGCTTCTCCGACAGGGTAAATTACATAACCGAGAAAAATACCCGGGTTAGGATTCACTCTTGCTTTTTGAGATGCAAATGTCCTCTTGGACTATGAACTCTTCGGGGTTTGTTGGTACTAATTATTTTGTGTCTTGACCCTTCTTCCTTGAGTTCTCCTATTCAAAATTCTCGACAGCTGTAATCAAATTAGAAACTCACTCGGGATGTTCGTGAACCGTTAGAAAATAAGCTCAAGGATACAGTTTATCTAGTTCAATCTCAAATATACAAAGTGAAATAGACATGTAATTAATGTTTTGACTTCTCTCACCACACACACACACACACACACACACACACACACATATATATATATATATATAATTTTTCTTTGTTCACCAAGTCTAGAAATAGACACATCATCCCTTGATTCCTCCTTTTCTTCCACGATTTTCTTTATTCAAGTGAACTAAGCTCCACACGCTATGCATAACCTACACAACGAGATCGTTTCAATATGTTGATTTCTTAATGGTGTCAAAATCCAACATGCGATTAGACAAATTGTGTGATATTTTCTTCCCGAAATTAAGCATGCTGTTTCCTAGAATTTTCTTATTTGAAAGAGAGGATGCAAGCAATGAACTCATATCTTTTAACTACTCGCCTGACTTTCCATGTACTTCGACTAGAAATTCATAACCCAAACTGGACTTAGACTGATGACTTTAATTAGCAATTCCAGGGCATTTTCGTCTGTAAATCACGGAACTTGCAAAATATTAAGTTTAGGTGGTTTATAATTGGCGATGAAACTTTGGGCTATATGCTTTCTATGGGCAACATTTAACCATACTTTCAGCAAGTCTCATCGGACGAAATCATCCGAGGGGGATGGAAAGAGGGGAAGGAAGGTAAAAAAGATTTTTTTTCTCAATACAATAGTTTAGAAATAAAAACTAACAAAGTTGATGCAAACGCGGCTGCTAATGGCTTTTTGGATTGTTGCAAACGTGTTAAGGACAACAATCTTCGTAGTGTGCGAGAAAATGACCACAACTTGTGATCCTAGAAAGAGTTACGAGTACCATAATCCCAATCTAAAAAGCTCGTTCTGAGCACTAAACATATATTAGATGGAGTACACCTTTTGCAATCATTTCGGACCTCAAAATTCATGATTTAGGCTTTTGTTTGTTTTTGGGAACTCTTTACTGCTTAGGGTTATATTTGGGTTTTCTAGATTGTGTACTCGAAATATTTCATTATATTTTATAGAATATAGATAAAGAGATTTCTCTCTGTAGTTGGGCTTGTGAGTGCATGTTTGCCTATCGTTTAGATTCATGTTCATTTATAAGTATGTTGCGTAAAGTCGGCAAGACTGCTGGAGAGCCATATTCAAGAAACTGTCTTGCTTGACGATGAATAGGAGACAAGGACCTTGTGCACGGCTTTTTGGTGGTTCGAAACAATTGCTGTCCAGTCTAGCCTACGAAACTCTATTTGAATGGGGGTAGGATTACTACCACTACTAAGTCCGTAGAGGTTGTGGTGGCCCCGGCTACGATGTCTGTGATTGCTATAGAGGTCTTGAAGATTATGACCGACAGGATTGTTGGTGGGGCAGAGTTTTATCATGAAAATCAAATTTATATGAGGTGTAAAGGGCCTGATGAATTCGAGTGCAAAGTAAAAATTGATTATTTTGATGGTTCTGTTGAGGAGTTAATGGATTTGCCTTAGCCTAAAGTGTGGAAATAATCAATTAGGGAAGCAAATAGGAGTCTGGAAGATTCGAACTCAGGATCTCCTAACTCTGATATCATGTGAGATTTTGTTGGACTATTGTCAATTATTCTAAAAATTTAATATTATTAGATGAAAGTATTGTTTATTATTTATACATTTTAACAATGGAAAAGATATGGAGGGGGATAGACAAAGCTAGAGAAGGCAAAGTGCCAACGACATTATGTTTATTAGCAAATTTGAAAATGCAAAATTATTAAAGCGTTTTGGTCTAGAGACTGACGTTGATTTTCAAATTCGAAATTGTGCAATATGACCATCTCAGAATATTCCTCATGCAAGTCATCGAGAAATTGCTCGGGAGCCTCACATATACGGCAGCCAACATTGATTAAAAAGCTGAAACTTTCGAATTTACCTTTTCAAAAGCAGGAGGATTTTGAGTTTGAGAAACAATTTCTCCAAAAAAATGATTTGAAATTTTGTGATGAAAAGAAGATTTTAGAGTCCAGAGATCAAATTATTGCTAAAGTAGATGTTGAAGACTTTGGGAAAATTGTCAAAAAAAAGTCCTAAAATATATTATACGGTGATCAATTTAGTCCTAAACATATTAATTTTCTAATTCAGTCCTAAATCTTTTGATAATTTGTTAATTTAATCATAAATCTTTTGAGAATTTGACAATTTAGTCTTAAATCTTTTAACAATTTGCCAATTTAGTTATTCTAGTCATTTTTTACTAAATGTTGCTGACATGATGGTCTAGTAATGCTGTCTATCCCATATGGTATGGCCGGCGCTGATATGATAATTATTTTTAATTTTTTTAATTTTTTTTCTTTTTATCACTTCTTTTCCTTTTGCCCTTTTTCTCTCCGTTGGCCATTGCCATGCCTCGTTGATGGCTAATGGGTATTGTGTTAAGAGAGGGTTGCCCTTGCTCGCCTTAAACAAGGGATGCCTAGGCTTGGGTGGGCACGGTCACCTAGTTGAATTGAGCAAGGGCAACCCTTCGCCAAACTGGATGAGGTTGAGGGTTTCCCTTGCCAGATCTAGCGAGGGCAACCCTTGCCAAGGGCAGGTGAGGGTAGCCCTCACTGGGCCAGGTGAGGGTTGCCCTTGCTCAATCTAGTGAGGGGAGCCCTCAAGCTAGCAGACCGTTGGTTGGCGCAGGGTAAAATAAAAAACAGAAAGAAAAAAAAAGAATAAGAAATGAAAAGAAAAAAAAGAAAAAAATCAGCAAAGAAAAAAACATACAAATTAAAAAATTGTAACAATTGATCACACCAACATTGGCCATGCCACAGAGGATAGCCGACACTGACTAGACTACCACGTCAATAATTTTTTACCAAAATTGATTAGAAGGACTAAGTCAATTAATCATTAGAAGGTTTAGGACTAAATTAACAAATTATCAAAAGTTTAGGATTATATTGGCATAATTAAAAGGTATATGACTAAATTGGTAAGTTGTCAAAAAGTTTGAGGCTAAATTGGCAAAAATCGAAAGATTTAGGATTGAATTGGCTGCCGTGCAATAAATTTAAGACTTTTTGGATAATTATCCTAAAGAATTTAATTGCGGAAGAAATTAGAGTTCAAAATTTATAAGAAAATAGAAGTTGCTGAAGAAGCGCATGCTTCGGCACAAATTTGACTTTGTAACTAGTTAAAAAATTCACTTTAAAGATTTTCTCGAGTTATCTTAAAGTTCGGATTATGAAGTTAATTTCAAGCAAGACGCAGTTGATGAATTCAATTATCAAGTATCATAAGGTGCATGGTCTAGTCTTCCCAAGCTGGAGGAGGACGACAAAGCAGACACAACTTGCTGGAGTCAAGTTTTTCCTAGTGGAGGAATGATGCGGGGTGAATATTTTTACAGACTGATTTTTTTTATTCCCTTATCTTAATTTATTTTAGATATTGTGTTAGGATATTAGGTGATTTGTTTCCACTTTAGCAGTTTTCGTTAGTAGGTTTGTTTTTCTTATTAGTTAATTTCTTTCCTATCTTAAGGTCAGAATTTCATTGGGGTTTGTTAGATATAAATAGAGATTATGATCTTTTGTATTTTGGTTTTCCTCTTTTCATGAAGGTGATAAAGTGAAAAAAAAAAAAAATCTGTTATTGCTCAAGCTTTTGGGGAAAGTGTCAAAAAAATTTAAAATCTATTGCATTTATTTCAATTTAGTCCTAAACCTTTTAATTGTGCCAATTGAGTCATCAATCTTTTTTATTAGTGCCAATTTAGTCCTAAATGTTTTGACTTAATACGGATTTAATCATTCATGCTAACTTTAGCCAAATATTGCTGACATGGATGCCGGCCCACTTATGTGGCATCACTGACATTGACATGGATAATTTTTAATAATATTTGAATAATTGTTTGATTTTTGTACTTTTTTCTGGTTTTTTCTGATTTTTTCTTATTTTTCTCTCCTCCTTCTTCTTCTTAATTTTGCTAGTGATTGACCACTAGCCACAAGCGATGGCCAACTATCAACCATGGCCAGGCGTGCTAGCCTCACTTGGCCATGGCGAGGGTCCCCTGGCCAAATTTGACAAGGCCAGCACTTGCCTGGGCTGGGGTGCCTCACCCAGTGTCACCTTCGCCCGGGCGATGCTTGGTTAGGCTGCCCTAGCTAGGGTGAGGGCTGGCCTCACTTGGCTAAGGAAGCCCTCGTTGGGGCTCACCCAGGAAAGCCCTCATCGAGGCTCTCTTAGGCAAGGGTTGGCCTCCCCAAGCTAGATCTAGTGAGGCCAACCATCATTGGGGCTCGGCCTTGCCATGGCCTGGCGAGATTAGCCCATCCGGCCATGATTGGTGGCCGATTAGTGGCAAAATGAAGAATAAGAAGAAGGGAGAGAAAAAGAAAAAAGAAAGAAAAAAATCAGAAAAAATTATAAAAAATCGAAAAATTATTAAAATATTATTAAAAATTGTTCATGTCAGTGTTGATAGTGCCACGTAAGTGGATTAGCATCCACGTCAGCAATATCCGGCTAAAATTAGCTCGAATGACTAAACTTGCATTAAGTCAAAATGTTTAAGATTAAATTGATACTAATTCAAAAGGTTTAGGACTCAGGTAGCATCATTAAGAGGTTTAGGACTGAATTGACACTAACTCAAAAAGTTTAAGACTGAATTGGCACTAAAGATTTAGGACTAAATTGGCATAAATACAATAGGTTTATGACTTCTTTTTTTGACACTTTTCGCCAAGTTTTTGTGTTTGCAAGTTGCAACTCATGTATGTGAATTCAGTATTTTTTTTTCTAGATTCATGTTATCACCCGTTTTTGCTGCTTTAGTATAGGATGCAAACTCGGTTCCAATACATATTTATTAATGAAGCAAACTTACTATGTCGAGAAATTCTATAACCATTTCATAGGCAAATCTTCACTTAACAACCTCAGATCGCTGGTTATAAAAATGGTTTTTTCCTTTTGGCTGAAGAGGACTAATAAAAATATCAGAAAGGAAGAAAATACAACAAATGGAACAATAAGAAGCTTCCAGAGTGCCACTATCTTCTTGACTTATCTTATTGAAATGAACACCAGAAAAACATTTAGAATTATTCCTTCCTTGTGATCAAATTTGCGAGTTGGAGAGAATATATTTATTAATCAAAAGTGTCATTTTCTAAGCTCATGACTAACAGTAAATATCGGATTTTCTCTATGATCGTGCTCGTTCCTTAATTTGCATATAAAAGAGACAGAGAACAAGCTCTTATACCTCCTTGATATGACCCTCCGGGTAAAATGCAAACATTACAAGCCTAAGCCATTTGGACAAATAGTAAAAGTAATTCTACTGAATTAATAATATTTTCATTGGTCGTAATTAGGGGTGTGCATGGTTCGGGCGGACGTTCCCGACCTAGAACCAGGAACCGCCCGCTAAAGACCAGTTCCGAAAAATTGGAACCGGGATCTTCCTGTTTGTTGCATGGATCCACCCGGGAACCGGACCGCGGTCCGATCTGAGGGCGACGACAATTTTCTAGAGTGTTGAATAGAGAAAGGTACAGATGGACGGATGGCTATTGTCAAGGGCGACGATGATTTTTTAGAGGGCCGAATAAAGAAACAAAAACAAAAACAAAAATAAAAACACGGAGGGGCAACGACTCAAGAACTGAGCACGGAATTCCACCGAAATTCTACAGGCCGTCAGCAAATTCTAACGGCGGCAAGAGATCGAATTCCTCGCACGACAAACCTTGAACGAGGAGACGAAAGGAAAAAAAAAACAAGGAAATGCGCGAGATCGGGGGGACACTTACAGATCGGACGCTGGAGCGCGCAGGTGCGAATTGTCTGACGAGGAGCGAGATCCGCCAGGCAGGAGCGCAATGCGGCAAAGCCAATCCCCTGCAGAGATCGCTGCAGCTCCGTCGATAGAATCGGAATGGCGATTGAGGGAAGAGAGAGAGAGAGAGAGACGGAATCGAAGAGGCAACAATTGCTATTGAGGGTTTGTTAATTAGTAATTTTAATTTTTTTTAATATTAAAAATTAATCGGTCCGATCTAGGTGGGCGGGTGGACGGATCTGCCCATGGAACCGAGACCGGGAACCGGACCGGTATTCACCGGTTCCCATAAATTGGAACTGGGAACTGGATCGGTTCCCTCAAGAACCACTGGTTTCGGGCGGTTCCGGTCCGATTCCGGGCGGTCCGGGTGGATCTCGGTTCTTTTGCACACCCCTAGTCGTAATTAGCAGATTTTACTAATCTTGGAAATTTCTCGATTATCTCTATTAGACATGCAAAGCCAATATGGCATTGCTTGACTCATATGCTTCTAGACTTGGAAAGATTTTAACTCGACGTAGAGATTGGTGGCTGATTAAGACCCGGACCGCCATTCCATGGAAATCCTACACGATTAGCGTTGACTTCACCATCCTCACACACCATACCTTTCTTGATATGACCCTCTAGATAAAATGCAAACGTTACAAGCCTAAGGCATTTGGATGTATAGTAAAAGTAATTCTTATTGAATTAATAATATTTTCATTACTTGTAACAGATTTTACTCATCTTGGAAATTCCATGGTTATCTCTATCAGATCAGAAAAGACTTTAAATGCCAATTGTCAAATGCTTGATTTCGCAAGATTTAGAGTTTTGAAATCGTCTAATTTGTTTTTAACTATGTTTAGTTTGAGTTTAGGAAAATTTCACAAAGTTTGAAGTCAAGTTGAGAGCATAGTTCATTGAAAAGTATAACATCCTCAATTCTAACCCCGTAAGGATTGGCCATAAGGTTCTAAGAGAATCGATCATGGGCCATTGGCCATGGATTGATCAGTTCGATCAGCAAGAAATCATGGATTGGTCATGGACCGACCGACCGATCGATCACGAATTGGTCAAGGTGTCAACTGTGAATTTCTGCCAACCATACAAAAAATATACGATCACCATCTCATAAGATGACTTTTTGATCATGAGAATTGGTCACGGGATGATTTTGGATCGGTGGATGGTCAGGGGTCGATCCAACCGGTAGCAGTTTCTGGTCGGGGGTGATTCCGCCCGGTTATGCACCGATACACGGATGATCCAAATTGACCAAATGAAAATTCATTCCGACCAAAAATGCATCATTCCTTATTTAATTCTTATTGATCGGAATTAAATCTCAAATTAGTGATTTCTGATCGTGAATTAGTGATGCACCGACCATGAACCTTACCGGTGGATTGGGTGCCGACCGAAATGAGCCAAGGGATAGATTTGGCTATTATGTCACTTATTCTAAGGTCCATGAGTGCCTTGGCTTTGTGCTAGACCATGGGTAGCCCTAGAATTGGTCTTGAACCGATCAAATGACAACCGACCCTATTGGCCGACTAATCGTGTAAAGGAACGATTTAGGCGAATATGGGACGTAATGGCCGAACCTTGGGTGTACGTGATTCAATTTTTCGAGGTGTACCTAATGATTCCTTCTCTAGCCCCAAAACCAACTTGGATGACAAAATTCTCTAGATCACCTTCTTGATGAAGAAAATGACAAAATAAAAAAAAATTCTAGAACTCCCTCATTTAATGAGAAGGATAACTCGCCACTTTGGATAGATATTCCTAGATTTGGTAATGATTACCAAAGATTCACCTTGGGAATTAAGTAAGGGACTCTTGGACAAATGGACAAATCAAGAGAAGACATATATGAGATTCTAGAATGCCTCATTAAATGCAAGGATGAGTCATCCTGCCTAGGTGTCCATCCGAAGATTTGGTAATGATGGCTTGAAATTTGCCTTGGAGAAGAAGTTGGTGACTCATAAGCTTAGGTATCCATGAAAGGTATGATCATCATTACCATAAGATTTTCCTTAGGGAACAAGTAAGCCAAGTCATGATGGCATTGTATAAATGGTCCAATAGGAATGAAACAAGTAAGCTTCCAATCATTACATTAGGCCATTAGGTGTGTCACCTTTTAAAATAGGCTTGACACCTTGCAACTTAAGCTTGCCACCTAAGTATTCTAGCGGGACACTTGGAAACTTAAGATTTTGGCTTAGTAATGATGGCACCAAGGGGCTATAAATAGGAGGAGCTCTCTTCATTTATTCACCTTGCCTCTCATTTCCTCCTTCCTCCTTCTCCTTGGATGCCCCCCTCCTCCTTCTCCTTTCTCTCGGCCACACGCCACTAACCTTTCAAGCTATTCAAGTTAGTTCTCGAGAGTTGCCAAAGTAGGTAAGATCCATATGTCTCCTTTAGGGCGGTGGTCTCTATTGTCGAGTTTAGTTAGGTGCTCACTCGTCAAGCCATGGGTAAAATGTTAGATCTTTTATATAGTTTTGCTCATATTTGTGCTTGAACATGTGCTTGAGTTTTTCATGCCCGGAATGAGGCCAAGGTTCATTCGGATTGAGTTCATCACAAGACAAGTCGCCTTAGCCATGAAGCCTTGGTTTTGGTATAAATAGGATGTCGGGTCCAAGTCTTGCTTGGTGCAAGAATCACACAAGGCCGTAAGGTCCTAAGTCGACATTGAGGCATGTCGATCTTATGTCTTGATCGGTACGGGGATTGCCCAAATCCACGAGGTCTTGGTAAGGCAGCAAGCATGCCGATTTCCATAGTTCAAGTGGACACGGGGACTTTGTGCTTGGCGTTGAATGAAACCGCGAGCCAAATATTATTCTCAATGCATATGTATTCACATTGGGTCGGACCCGAGGTCCATCAAGCTTGGGATCATCATTAAGGTGAGGTGTACCCAAGCTTGAGGATCGGTATTGAGGCATACTGTTTTCAAGCCTTGTTTGGTGCGAGGATCGATGCTAAGGGTGCACATGGCAACATTTCTATTCTAGGGAACTATTTCTTTTCAAAAATAGTTCTTTTCTATTTTTACTCTGGGGAACAATTTCTCAGTAAAATAAGGCGTTTGGTAACTATACAAAATTTCTATTATTGGAATAGAAAAAGTAATAGAAATGCGTTTTGTACAATTTATAAATTTTTGTATTTAGTCATTTTTTCTTCTTGTTCATAGACCACCGCCTATCACCGCACTAATGCCGACCACTAACCACTGATGTAGGATCGCCGCACACAGCCCACCAGCTATCGCCCCCTCCCGTAGCCGCCCGTTCGCTGTCGACGACGGCAACTAATGGGTTGTGGGAGGCGGACCTGCGGCGGCGATAATGGTTAGCGGTCGACGGTCCTGCGGTGGCAGGCAGAGGTCATGCAGCGATGAGTGGCGGTCAGCAGCAATGGCACTACTGGTCGGGAGGCGGCAATAGCGGCGGTCGGTGGTCGGGCGGTGGCGACGGCGACGGCCGGCCGGTGGGCTACGGGCGGTGGCTATGTGATGGTGGGCGACGGCGATGATTGTTGGCAGTCAGGCGGTAGCAGTCGGCGTTGGCCACAGCAAGGAAGAACAACAAAAGAAAAATAGGAAAAAAAAAAAAAGGGCTTATTTTTAGACATTGTTCCCGAGAACAAGAAGCTACTTTGTTTTTTTTTTTCCAAATCTATTCCCTGGCCACATTTCTATTCCAGGGAATAGAAAAATAAGTTGACGTTACCAAACGGATTTCTGTTCTTTTTTTGTTCTAGGGAAATAGAAACGTTACCATGCAAGCCCTAAGTGATTGATTCAAGTTCCAGACTAAAGATCATTTCCGACATGTTTGCTAGTGAGGTATAAGAAACTCATGACACATATGAATGAATGAGCACACCTTCGGGCCATGCATATGTTGACTAAGAGAAATGATAAGAACCGACTTGTGTGATGCACTTATGCGTGTGCACTTAAAGAGGAAAAAATGTCTGTCGTCACATAGCGTTGGCGGCGATGCCTCATTCATTAAACGGGATGCCCTGGTTAAGCTAGGAAGCCCCTGAAAGTATGGGAAGCCCTTGAAAGCATGGGATACCTGGCTTGATGGCCGGATGCCCTGGTTGAGTCAGGAAGCCCCTAAGAGTATGGGATGCTTGGCCTAAGGTCGGATGCCCAGCCCACAGTTGGAAGCCCTGAAAGTATGGGAAGAACCATTTATACGGTTAATAAACTTATTGAATATGTTACTATGTGATGTTGATAAGCTTGTCGGTGAAATAGCTTAATTGATCTGCCATCGACACTGTTTTGCGAGTGTTGTACTTGCTAGGCTTTAACAATGATGAGATACTTTCCTAGTAGAGAACTAGGAATTTTACTTACTAAGTTTCCCCAAAACTCACCCCTCATCTTTCAGTCTTGTAGGCCTGGAAGTCTCGCGTCAGTTTTGGGAGCTGGAGTCACGCTAGAGGAGATATGATTTCCCTTGGCCTATGTGGAAAACTTATATTGTGATGTAAAAAGAAAAAAATGGCCTGTAGAGAAAGGGCTTGTAAAAGTCTTATTATAATATTAATCAATGTAATCTATGTGATGTATGTCCCAGTCTTCCAGCTGTTGTTTGTCCAGGGAGTGGTTTATTCACATTTCCGCATGTGCATGATAACAAGATAAAAAGAATTAGGACGACAACGAGCCTGGGACGTCGCGAAAATAACCCTTGCTACTCATGACCCTAGGGATGAAGTTTGGGTCATGACAAAAAGAGTCACATGTTCCTTGATCCTTAATAATAAAAATAAAAATAAAAATAAAATATCTTCATAGATGATCATCATATAATAGTCACATAGAAGATACATAGTACATAATTCCAAAGAACTAGATAAGTCAATCCACAACGTCTTTCTTCAATACGGGTGTGGTTGAGATATCTCTCCCGATTGTAAATTTGCATCATTTGCCGAAATTATATCAAGGTTGATTCTATTTTCTAAATATCGCAAAAAAATATACAAAAGATCAAAGTGTAGTCGGCAAAACTATTTTCTCAGAAGACCAAAAAGAAAACTTCTTCTCATAACTGGTGCTTCTTGATTACCATGATTGTGAAAATATATTGTTTTGTGCCAACTGTGGTTTGAAAAATATTTTTCCTTCTTTTATGATATTTTCAATCTTGAGCTTGATCGAGTGGTGTGTATATCATGGTTAAGTCTCATTTTTTTATGTCCTATTTTGTTTATCATATTGCTTGGATTCTTGCTTGTCGTATTCTCCAAGTATTCATTACATGGAGAGTTCTTCATGTTCGGTTCACACATGAGAGGGCTTATTTACAAGGTTATTAACGATCTTATAGTTATGTAGTCACCCTAACAAATCCATAAAATAAAATAAAAAACTAAAAAACTAAAAAACTAAAAAACCATGATGACCGAAGAACTTGTATTATTTCGTACATCTTTACTTGAATAAAGCAATATAGACACTAAAGAATATCAAGCATAAAATTCTATAATATGATTCATATGCATGACATATATAGTGGATGTTAACCATTATAAAATTCATGATCCAATATAAATCTCATCAATTTTTATTTTGTGAAAGCAAATATAATAAGATGAGGATATAATTTTCTAAAATATGAATTCTTTTATTGGGTCTAAAAATGAATATTTGAAAGATGGACATCTCATTTTCGACCCAAAAAAAAAAAAAGGATGGACATCTCATATGATTTTCTGAAACATATAAATTTCTACTCTTAGACCCGCATAGAGATATTTCATTATAATATACCATAAACTCGAATAGGACAGACACATAAACAAGCACTTATGAATTAGTTAAAAGTTACAAAACATTCTTGAGGTGCGCAACCCAAAATCGAACAGCCTAGAATATTCTCCGGAATCATGGGCATTATGTTTTTCTCTTCTTAATTTTTTCTATTTACTATTATTTTATCCACTCTAGATAGAAGTAGCATCGACACCAATATACAACATGCGAAACGACACGGTACGCCTATACATCATTTCTCAAAAAATAAAGAATTTCAACACGTTGGGACACGTTATATATTAAATGCATATTTTTATATATACATAATAAATTATCATTTTTATGATTATTTTAATCAAATTATTTTGATTCAAATTCACAAATAAATAAATAAATAAACAAGCCTGTAATAAATTTACACAAAAAAATAAATAAATCCACTATTTGCTAATATAATTCATTGTTTCAATTTAACAAATTCAACTCTCTTCCAATTTACAAAACTTGGAAGGAAAAAAAAAAGAAAAAGCAATCCAAGATTCATGCATCAAAGCATGTCGGAAAAGAAAAGAAAAATAATAAACTTGAGGATGAATTGTATGTCACAAGAAGTGAGAGTGAGAAAAAAAGAGAAGACTAATTTTTTTCTTTTATCTCCCTTTATTATTTTTATTATTTTTTTACTTTTTTATATATGTACATTTTGACCTATAGTTATTGAAAATTTTTAAAATCGATCTCGTGCGCATCGGAATCATGTGTCAGAATTTTGAACTCACATGTCAAAATTTTGGACTTGAGTGTCAACGAGTATTAAAAGAGTTGATCAGATGTCAGATTTTTTCTAACATTTGTTAACCGAGTGTCAGAGAGTGTCCAACATGTGTTTATTCGACACAATACGAAAACTTCCAGAAAGTGTCGGTGTTTCTTAACTCTAGATCAACAAACATATGACTTCGATTAATTTTCCTGAGAATATTATTCACCCTATTGCTATATAACTCATATGATCTACTCATTCTGCGTGTGAAGTGATTGAGATAGAATCCAATAAATGAGATCGGATGGTACACTGAGAATCAATTAATGCCTGCTTGTTGAATGGATCTAATTGACTTTTGCTAATTAATTTCAAAGTCATTCCCTAAAATCACATAATTTATACACTTACCACCAGCTTATGATAGTATGAACAATATACTCCCAGGCAAGAAGCAACGACCTAGTTCTTTCATATACATCAAATGAGTCAATCCACACTCCCACCATCATCCATCACATTTAGGTACGATTAGGTCTCTTCTCTTTAACGTGTTGAGAATCTTATTTTTGTGTTCCTATTTTAATTACTTGGATGACCTCGTCAAGGGTTGTTGTACAGACTTGCATCTCGGTCAAGAGGCAAGGTACTTAGTCTCTCCTAACTTAAGTTTTCCGTCTCTTTTTATTTTTATAACTTGTAAATTAATTGCCGGGTCATTCTCATGTATTAATATATAAAATAACTCAGACATACACTCAAGAGTATATTGATATAACGCTCTAGCTTGCTATGTACCCAATCAACGGCTGAGGTCAGACGGTTCCATATGTGTTCCTTTCGAGGTAGATAGTTATGGAACAGTGCAATGATCGATAGATCCATAGAAAATTTGGGAAAATCCAAGTCAAAAGGTTTGACTTCAAAGCATACGTAGTTTCTTGGAAACTCACAAAAATCACTCAATATGTAATAGAAAGCCAACTTTACTAATAATAATTATAGTTATCATAATAATAATATCAGTAAACAAAAACAACAACGAGAATGATAATAAAATTACTCAATTTGCACTATGAATTGATGAGCTAATTATGTTGGTAAGCCATAAATATACGTGGGTGTCATTCTTAATGAGTAATTAGGTGATCAATAGAATAGTATCGTATCATCCCTTCAACTTCAACTTTAACCGAGACCTTTCTTATTAGTTGCTTTATCATTCGATATATATAATCAATTGCTCACTTTACAATTTAAAGCGATCGAAATAGCAACCGCCAGAAATACATTATGACTTAAAGCACCTACAGAATCTACTGGAGGACTGGCCTTTGGGTATGTGATTGGTGAATTCAAGCATGGCTTGCTGATTGCCCTGTGTGTAGTTCTCACTTTACATTATTTGTAAATCATGGGTATCAATACCTTCCAATCCATTAATTGTTTGAGTCGCACCTTGGTACTTAAATGACCCGTAGTCTAGATGAGTTTGATCTACATGTTTTTATTTGACTGTGCCATTTTTTTATTTTTTTTTTGTATTTAAGGAGAATTATTGCATAGTCTATAAATCATGTTTACCAATATTAGCTGAATTATTAACTATGCCAGTTGTACATTGGGACCAGCATAATTTAAGGGATTCTAACGCAGTTAAGGGTTTTTTTTTTCTTTTTTTGGGAGCATCCAAACCAATAGAAGTCAACAGGACGAAATTTGCAAGTAGGCCATAAATTTTTTTATTCAGAAGTTTCCTATAGAGTTTTGCTAACATAATTGTGTACTGTGAGAATAACAATTTATTGTGAACCACGAATTCTTGAAGAAGTGGGTCCCACAATAATTTATTATTATTTGTAATTTGATTTTTTGCAATCTAAAATAGATTATTATTCTCACAATAGATTATAAACTGTCATGCAATCATCTATATTTCCAACATAACCCATCGTGCCAATCTGGAGAGCTCAATAGATTTCAACATTGAGTCTTATATTAATCCATTATTGTAGCCGACTTGTCATTAATTTGTTGATTTGGTCTTACCAAAGATTTCTTTAAGTACAAGTACTTATATTATTCTAGAAGGCGAGAACCTTGTTGATTACTATTCAAAATAACGACAAAAATGATTGTTCGTTTTCTTGCGGAAAATTCATTTACGAGAATCTATTGGGTTGGTCCCCCCGTCAAAGTTGGAATTCTTGACCTCTCTTCTTCCGCAGAAGAGAAATGCCAACGAGGCAACAGTCGCGCCTATGTAACATCAATATAAGAGGTTGATCCTTTGGTTTACGCAACAAAGAAGCATGATGAGGGAAATGAGGCTAGTAAAGGATTAAAAAGTATTAGAAAGTTCAATTCAAAATCATAGGTGAGCAGAATTTGATGAATAGGAAAGTGGAATCAGGCTTTAATACCATGTAAAAATTTGTGGAACTATCCTACCAGCTATTTTAAAAACTTAAGCTGATAGATAAAAGATGACATGTGTAAATGAAGAGTATATAAAACCATAAACAAGTGACATGTGATGTTTTAAAAAAAATAAAAACTAGAACTACCATGTTACACATAAGCAAAAATCCAAAGTAGTCTATGATATTAACAAAAATTCCAATGAATTAGTCTTGGGTACTGCAAATGTAATCTAAGTTATAGAAAGTAAATATAAGTATATTGAAAGTCCTAAAACTTGTCATGAAAATACAATTTAAACCTAAATCTTTTAAAAAGAGCAATTAAGCCCTAAAACTCATTACAAAAATGTAATGAAGTCCTACAACTTTTGAAAAGTACAATTAAGTCATAAAATTTGTCAAATTGGTCATATTAAGTCCTTCAATTTATTATACTTTTTGAAAATTTTATAACTTAATTGTACTTTTATGACAAGTTTTAGAACTTGATTGTACTTTTTGAAAGTTTAAAACTTGATTGCATTTTTATGATAAGTTTTAAAACTTAATTGAACTTTTTAAAAGTTTTATAGCTCAATTGCAACTTTTGTGACAAATTTTACAACTTCTAGTACATTTATCCCTAGAGAATATTTCAACTTACCGATTTATTTCTTGTGGTCTTGCACGAGCTTTTGCATGTTAGATTAACTCCATCTCAAGTGGTCAGACATACAAAATTCATCAAAAATCACTGGATGATGCGTCGCATATGCATCATATCGGAGACCCTACTTTTCTTAGTCTTGAATTCAAGTTGCTTCTAGCACTTGAACCGTGTTCTATAATCAATTGTTTAAAACAAGATGGAAATAGCAGCAACAAAATGGTGGTATAAACAATCATGGGGTTAAAGAATGGTTAGGATTCTTCATCCAAAATTAAAAATCGAAAAAAGATCATGAATTGTCAATACTATTGGATGTCATCTTATCTCTTTGCATGGTGTGTGTTGCGAAAGCAAATAATCGAACAATAAAATAAACAGAATAATAAAATAAATCGGACATAAGATTTACGTGATTCAACTGTAGTGACTTACGTCCACGAAGTGAGGAGCAATGAATTTCACTATAAATCAAGTGATATAATGAAAATTACAACCACGTTTGAATTACTCAATTACTCTCGGTGTTTCTTAAATCTCAATTACACTAAATAACTCATGCAATGTTTAACCCTATAATTTCTCACAAAATAATCTCTCAATTTTATGAAAGAGTTAACAAATCTTACCATAAGATTTAATTGACTTCAACCCTAAAATTATTGATATATTATCGTGGAGGAAAATCCACCACAAACACTCGGTTAGAACGGCAACTTCAAGACTTTTCTCTCTTTCTAGAAATGAATGGATTGAAAACCACGCTGCGGCCCTTGACATCCAACCAAGAGGAGATTCTTATAAATGAAAGCATATAAAATATCTTGGTCAATGTCAAACAAAAATTCCTCATCTAAGTCCTAAGGCACGGAATACAACACCGAGTTAGAATAGAATTTGTGTAAATCTCTTCTTTTTCCTTCGCTCAATATCCCAGAACAAATATTGTCTGCTTCTTTTATTTATAGTTTATTTATTTCTAAAACTTAAATTTTTGCTTCGAGTCCAAAATCGAGATATTTTTTAATAGTACATAAGCCCATATGGGTCCTGGCCACGTCGATCAATCATTGAAAGGAAGTTCTCCATTCTTTGTCTTACTTTTCAAAGCTTTTCCCCCTTATAAATACATCGTCGTCATCCTCACATCCTCCATGTCCCTTTTTCTCTCACACGCAAAACAAACACACATTCGCGTTTTCTCCGAAACCCTTTTCAATGATTCCACCAAGAATCTCCTTCAATGCTGAAAAGCTCCTCTTGTTGGTCCTCTCCTTTTTCGCCATCGTCATGACCTCCAGCGATGGCCCTTGCCTAGCGGTGGGGCAAGGCAACAACAACAACGCTACAATCATCCGAGTAGACATCGGGGTGGTTCTTGATCTGGAGACGAGGGGGGCTCAGATGGGATTGAGCTGCATTAACATGTCCCTCTCCGACTTTTATAGTTCAAACCCTTCCTACAAGACTAGGCTCGTCCTCAACGTAAGAGATTCCAAACAAGATGAGGTTGCTGCTGCTGCTGCAGGTTCTCTCTCTCTCTAATTTATTGACTGGTCATGATGCTTGTCCAGAATTATACGATGACACCAGTTTTAGGGTTAAAAACTTTTGCACTTCTGCTGATAGTGTTGAAGTTCGTTTTGGTTAATCTCTGCTTGAACTTGGAAGTGGTTTGGTTTTGGGTTAATACACGTCTTCTCGTAGAAGATGAAGAATTTTATGCAGCTGTATGTGTGATGCAAGATAAAACCAATTATTGTTCATAATGACGTACTTGCCAATCATTTGAAAACTTCAGCCTTTTTATATTTGAAATTTGAAAAGAATTCCCAGTGAAATCTTCAGCAGCGCGACCACATACATAGCAATCTGCAATCTCACATCAGAGCTTGTCCGAGCCCAGTTTCCAAAGCTCCAAGAAGAACGACCGAGGCCATCAAAGAATTGCCTCATCCTTTAGAATTGTCTATCAACTCTTGGGATAAGAATACTAGAATTGTCAAAAGTTATGTATGGCGCTCATTTTAGTACCAAAATTTTTTATCAACTTATTTAGTGCCAAATCAGAAAAAAAAAATGATCACTTAAATGCCAATGACGATAAATTTGGGCCAAATTGATTATGTGTCATTTATAATTAAATTATAATATGATTTGGCAAATTTTAAAAACTTCAGTCCATGTGGCATTTCCACGTGGCGTTTTTGGCACTGGAGTGATCGCTATCACTTGAAACCAAATTTGACACTCAAATGATCACTATTTACAACCTTTTGACGACAATGTTTAGGATTTATATGCTAACTAGGCACGCCAGCGAGCCATGTAGGATTGAAAACTTAAAAAAAATATAGCCACGTCGGATTTCTGGCAACCTAGATTGGAGTCGACACTTAACTAATTTTTTTTTTTAAGTGGCACTTAAGTGATCCAAAAAATGCTTTTAATAATAAAGTGAGTGTCGTATACAACTTTTGACACTTCTATATACTTATCCTATCAATTGTCTATCACATAACTTTTTTTTTTGGGGGCAAAAGTCATCAAAAATCCTAAATTGTGACCATTGTGACATATTTATCTTAATTTTTTTTGGAACATAAAAAATTCCAAACATATACATGTGTGATACATTTACCTTCTATCGAAGTTTTGCCAATGAAAACCATTAAAAATCTGCCTACATGAATGCCAAAAAGCAAGTAATATTGACACAGTATTCATATGATTTAAATGAAATAAAAATTAGTTGTTTTGGCTAAAAAGTTATTTAACAAAGTCTTGACGGAGGGTAAATATATCACAGAGATATAATTTTGGAGTTTTTTATGTTATGAGAAAAAAAAAATTAGAGTAAATGTGCCACAACGGGTATAATTTGAGTTTTTGATGTCATAAAAAAAGTTCAAAGCATTTTACCCCAAAAAAAAAAAAAAAACAAGTTCAAAGCAAATATAATACAATAAGCGTAGTTTGGAATTTCTTATGGCTTTTTCTCTTTCCTTTTTTAACTTTTCAAAGTTAATGAGAGCATTATTTTCTAGGGGGGCTTAATCATTGTGAGAAAGAAGTCATTATTATCTTCCATTCTTATTATCTTCTAATAGAATCGAAGATAACACAAAGTCAGTACTTACAATTCAACTTGTTCTCTTCCACACTTGATAACTTGACGCTTAGCTTGAGAACCGAGAAGATTCGTGGGATTTGGTCAATCGACGGCTGGTCTTTGAGCGTAACATTTGACCTTGGATCCATTTTTTTGTTTAATTTCTTCCAATTCTTGGAGCATACTTTTCAAAAGCTATATCAAGAAACGATATTGGCGAGAATCTATCTTGGGGATAACCTGACGAAGATAGTTATTTCGGTCACGCCCTAACTGAAAATCTCCGATCTGCTAAACTTTTATTTGGCATTTTGTTTCGTGCGTTCAAGGATGCAGCACCATTGAAACTATGTTGACTCGATGATTTATCGTCATATGAGTCCCATGGTAGGAGCCACGTAATTACTCGTTGAAATGGTATTGATCAACAGAGGATTTACTGAGCATGTAATAATTTCTCAGTACCGATTGGTGTCGGTCAAAAGTTGACTTGGAATTGAAAAGTCCACCTTCTCTATCATCTCGTATTTCAATACATGAAAGCTGACTTGGATTTTAGAGTGGAATTTTTCTGATGCAATGAGATCAAGAGGTCAGCTTAACGATGAAGAAGATTTGACTCGATGTTAACCACTTTCATTTTGTTCTTAATTAACTTTAGTTGTTAGAATCAGTTCACGGTAGGTTTGCAATATCATTTGCCAAACAATTTCTATCTTTAAATAATATTAATTACAAGCCCTTTTCCAACTTCAAGCTCCTATTTTTCTTTTTCTTAAACATTTTTACTTTCGCAATATTACATCAAATTTTCATTGACTTCTGATCAGTACTATGTTTTAAAATTTCCATTATCTGCCGTATTGTATTATTTCACCATCTTTTCTGCATCACCCTTGCAGCGCTTGATTTGATAAAGAATAAGCAAGTCCAAGCCATAATAGGCCCTGAAGGTTTGGTGCAAGCAGACTTCATTATTGACCTTGGAAACAAATCTCATGTGCCCATCATCTCTTTTTCTGCTACTAATCCTTCCCTCCGTTCGATTCGAAGTCCGTACTTCGTTCGAGCCTTGCCAAATGACTCGTCCCAAGTGAATGCCATAAGCACAGTCGTCCAAGCTTTTGGCTGGAAAGAAGCGGTCCTCATATACGTGGACAACGAGTTTGGAGAAAGCATCATACCTTCTCTTACCTATGCTTTGGGAGAAGTCAACGCGCAAGTGCCCTATAGGAGCATCATTTCTCCTTCGGCCGCGGATGATCAAATCCTAGAGGAACTCTACAAGTTAATGACGATGCAAACGAGGGTCTTCATCGTGCACATGTTACCTACCCTCGGTTCTCGGCTATTTGCCAAAGCAAAAGAGGTGGGAATGATGAGCGAAGGTTATGTGTGGATCTTGACTAATGGGATCACTGACGGATTGAGTTCTGTGGTTTCATCTGTTGTCACTAGTTCGATGCAAGGAGTACTAGGCATCCAGACTTATATCCCAAACACACCAAACCTCGACAACTTCATGTTCCGATGGAAGATGAAATTCCAGCAAGACAATCCATCCATCCTTAATCCTACGTTGAACATTTTCGGATACAGGGCTTATGATGCTACTCGGGCTCTGGCAATGGCTATCGAGGAAATGGGTGCAACAAATTTTACCTTCCAGATGTTGAATGCTTCGACAAATGCAACGGATCTCGATAGGATAGGGGTCTCTCAAAATGGTCAGAAACTTCTCCAAGAACTAGCTAATATGACATTCACGGGCCTCACTGGAAATTTTAAACTCGTCAATGGGCAGCTAGAGTCGTCAGTGTTCCAGATCGTTAATATCAATGGAAATGCAGCTAGAGGGGTTGGGTTTTGGGAGCTAGAAAATGGATTGCTAAGAGATTTGCATTTATTCAACAGAAGCAACTATTCCACTTCGAAGAGTAATCTCAGATCGATAATATGGCCAGGAGATTTGACCTCTGTTCCTAAGGGATGGGAGATACCCACAAATGGGAAGAGGCTGAAAATTTTAGTCCCTGTGAAGGTTGGTTTCTCTCAATTTGTGAAGGTGACTCAAGATCCTAGCACAAATACATCCCAAGTCACTGGATATTGTATCGACATCTTTCGAGCAGTCATAGAAAAATTGCCTTATGCCGTTGCTTATGACCTTATTCCATTTGCCTTGCCTAACGGAACTAGAGCTGGCAATTACAATGACATGATCGATCAAGTGTTTTACCAGGTGAGCAAGTGCTTCATTTCGTTGGATTACCTATTGAAACTTACTAAGTTATGTGGTTGACAAAAAAAACATTCGCTTCCTTTTGTTGGAACAGAATTACGATGCAATAGTGGGTGATACAACGATCATTGCAAATAGATCATTATATGTTGACTTCACCTTACCGTACACTGAATCGGGGGTTGCAATGCTTGTGCCATACAAGGATAGCAAGAGCAAGAATGCTTGGGTTTTCTTGAAGCCCCTCACTTGGGACCTTTGGTTAACAACCGGATGCTTTTTTGTGTTTATAGCATTGGTCGTGTGGATTCTTGAACACCAGATTAACGAAGATTTCAGGGGTCCAGCTGCGCATCAAGTTGGCACGAGCTTCTGGTTCTCATTTTCAACCATCGTCTTTGCACAAAGTAATCACCCATCACTTTAATAAATCAATCGAACATTACAATTTACATATTATTCTTAGATAATTTAGGTGTTTTCCCTTAATTTGGATTGCAGGGGAGAGAATATTTAGCAACCTAGCCAGATTTGTTGTGATCGTGTGGGTTTTCGTGGTACTTATACTAACACAAAGTTATACTGCAAGCTTGAGCTCTCTTTTGATGGTGCAAACTCTTCAACCAACTGTGACTAATATGGATCGGCTCCTAAAAAGTGGAGAAAAAGTGGGATACCTAGACGGCTCTTTCATTTATGGAATGCTAAAGCAAATGAAGTTTGATGATTCTAGACTTATATCTTATCAGTCTCCTGAAGAATGTGATGCGCTTCTTTCCAATGGAAGCACAAAGGGTGGGATCGCAGTAGCATTCGACGAAGTCCCCTACATTAAACTTGTTCTTTCTAAGTATTGCAACAAATATACCATGATCCCAACCTTTAAAGCTGCTGGATTTGGCTTCGTAAGTCTTAATTTCTCTTTTTTTCCCCTCAAAATTTTCAATTACTATGATTTTTCGTTATTTCTTTGATCGAAAAATCTCATGTCCTACTTCTTTTGGTTTACAGGTTTTCCGTAAAGGGTCTCCGCTAGTGCCGGATATTTCACAAGCAATCCTCAACATAACTGAAGGGCCTAAAATGACGGAAATCGAAAATGCATGGTTTCCATCAAAAACTAACTGCCCAGATTTGACTAACTCAATTTCTTCCAACCGCTTGGGTCTCGACAGTTTCTGGGGCATATTCTTGATTGCTGGAGTTGCTGCAGTTTTAGCTCTCCTCATTTTCATGGTCATGTTCCTCAAAAGAAATTGGCACGTCATAACAAGTTCTTCAGGTTCATTCTGGGAGAAAACCATTGCTTTGGGAAGACAATTTCACCAAAGAGACCTCAATTCCCATACTTTTAGGAAAGCCAGATTTAGAGATAGAAGTATGGAAGATGGTGGCAATGTGACCGCAACTATTGAAACCTTAGAAGACAGTAACTTTCCGCCAAGTCCATCAAGTGACTCCAGCCAAATCGACAACGTGCTAACCAATGAGCAAGGCTCACCATCTGCAGAACAAGGACTTTCAAATCATGTAAACGAAAGGTGCCCCGAGATAGCAATAAACGTCGAGCTTACAAATGTAAATTGTTGAGGTTCATGCCTCAACAACATTCTATGAATGGACATTGATCAATTGACCTAGTGACATGTAAAGCACTCCTAAATATTTGCTTTATTATCGAAACATTCTAAGAGAAAGGTGCATTACGAGTCTTAAAACTTATCGCAAAAGTGCAACCAAGTTTTAAAATTTATTACGAAAAATATAATTGAGTCCTAAAACTTTCAAAATATGTAATCAAACTCTAAAACTTATCAAATTAGTGCAATCAAGTATTTCTGTCAACACTATCAGTTTTTTTAATGGAAAATGCTGACGTGGCAATTTTAATTCTCTCTCCTACGTGGTATTAAATTTATTAATTTTCCTTTAGATCTTATTTAAATAATATTAAAACTAAAAATGCTAAAATAATTTTAAAAACAAAACTAGAAAAAAAGGGGCATAACACATCTATGACCATTGCCATTGCCACCCATCACTGGAGGGCCCAACGACCTCACTGGTGACATTTTCCATTAGATAAATTGAAGGTGTTAATAGAAAAACTTGATCACACCAATTTGACAAGTTTTAAGACTTGAATGCCCATTTTAAAGGTTTTAAGACTCAATTGCACTTTCACAACAAGTTTTAGGACTTGTAATGCACATATCTCTTAGGAGAAGTACATCAGAAGTGCCTTAATTTGTGTGCGGCACTTACTTTAGTGTCACAGTTTTTCGACAACTCACTTAAGTGCCAAAATCGGAGAAAAACAATTATTTGAGTGCCTTCAACGAGAAATTCTAGCTAATTATGTGGCTATGTTGTCTGATGTGGCATTTTTTTACACTGAAATGATAATCTTTTTTATTAAGATTAGCATTGAAGTTATCACTTTTTAACAACAATTCACACTGAAGTGATCATTTTTTTACAATGACTTGCACTAAAGTGATCACTTCTTAACTTGCTATACAATGTTATTTAAGGGTTTTTTTTTTTTTTTGTGGCATTGAAGTGATCACTCTTTCATTAAGATTGGTACTAAAGTGATCATTTTTTTCAACACTAGCACTAAAATGATCGTTTTTTTAACTTATTACATGACATTGTTTAGAGATTATATGCTGACTAGGCATCCTGACAAGCCACGTAGGATTGAGAAATTATTAAAATATTGCCACAATAGACTTTTGATAACTCAGATCATAATTGGCACTTAAGTGATTGTTTTTTTTTTTTTTTTTAAGTGGCACTTAAGTGAGCCAATGAAAAGTTGTAGCATTAAAGTGAGTGTCGAATATAAGTTAAGGCACTTTTGGTATACATCTCCCCATATCTCTTTATCAAACAAAAGGAATCATGATGAAAATGAAACAGATTCATTAAGTAATCGATTTTACAATTATAAATAGCCTTGAAGGCGTTATGATGAAGCACACAAACACAATGGGATAGATAGTAAAAGCAAGAGAGAAATCAAGACACTAGATTTTATTTTGGTGTACTATTAATCTAAGGTTATATCTAGTAGATGATTTACTATGATTAGCATATCTCACATCTCTATTACAACTCTCAATTACAAGAGTGGAACCCTCATGCCTTTTTATCTCTAGAGAGTATGAATTATGCCCCAACATTCTCCCGCTTGGTAAATACTTCACATGCTTCTTTAGACCCAACACAATTGTACACAATTCAAACTTTTCTAAACTAACAGCCTTAGTTAATAAGTCTGTACTATCAACATGTATGTCAACTTTGTTTAGCGCTACAACTTTTTGTTCCGCTTTCTTTCCAATGAAGTGATATTGTATGTTGATATGCTTTATTCTTGCATGAAATCCAGAATTCTTAGCCAATAATATAGCACTCTGGCTATCACACCCACTATTCTTGGGTAAAACTATGGGAAAATTGTCCAAAAAGTCCTAAATCTATTGCACTTTTGCCAATTCACTCATAAACATTTTAACTTTGCCAATTCAGTCTTAAACATTTTCATCTCTTGCCAATTGAGTCCATCCGAATGATTTTGGTGGAAAATGCTGATGTGGACGCCGATGGTGCCACGTAGGACCACCAACGCTGACATTGACAATTTTTAATAATATTTTAATATTTTTTTGAATTTTTATTTATTTTTATTTATTTTCCTTTTTTTTTCTTTCTTTTGTTTTTAGCTTTCTTCTTTACCCTTTCCAGCCACCGACCGGCCACAGGCGACAGCTGGTCACCGGCCACAGCCAGTCGGCTGGCCTCGCGCATCATAGGCAAGGCCCAACCGAGCGAGGGCTAGCCTCGGTGAGGGGAGCCCTCCCCCAGGAGTGGCTAGGCAAAGGTCGCCTCGGCAAGGCTGATCCTCACCTAGGCTAAGGCAGCCTCGCCAGGCATCGGCTGGGTGACGACAACGCTGGGCAAGGCCGCTATGACTAGTCAAGGGCCGACCTCGTTAGATCTGGCAAGGACCCGGGCTCACCTTCACCCAAGCGTGGCCCGACAAGGGTTGACGTCGACCGTTGCAACCGCCTTGGCCTAGGTGAGGGCCGACCTCACTAGATTTGGCGAGGGGAGCCCTTGTCGGGGCTTGCCCTCGCCTAAGCAAGTGTCAGCCTCGCCTAGACTAGATATGGCGAGGTAGGCCCTCGCCTAGGCCAGAGTGGACTCGACGGGTGTCGATCGGGAGACGGTGACGCCAGGCAAGGTCGCCCTAGCTTGGGCGCAGGTCAGCCTCACCCAGGTGACCCTTACTGGGTTGTGCCTAGGTGAGGGCGAGCCCCGACAAGGGCTCTCCTCGCCAAATATGGCGAGGCTAGCCCTTGCCTAGGTCAAGGCGGCCTTCCCTGACGTCGCCGTCGCTCGGTGAGGCTACCTTGGCTTGGGCGTAGGTCGGCCTCACCTGGCCTAGGCGAGGGTCGGCCTCGCCCAGGCGACCATTGCTTGGTCATGCTTGGGTGAGGGCTCCCTTCGTTGGGGCTAGCCGTCGCCCGGTTGGGCCTCGCCTATGGTGGACGAGGCCAACAGGCTGACCGGCCACCAAAAAAGGCAAAGAAGAAAGCCAAAAAAAAAAAAAAAAAAAAAAGGAACAAAATAGAAAAAATTAATAAAAAGTCAAAAAAATATAATAATATTGTTAAAAATTATCCACGTTAGCACCGACGGTCCTACATGGCACCATTGGCGTCCACATTAGCATTTTTGGCTAAAATTGGCCAGATGAACTCAATTGGCAAGAGATAAAAAAGTTTAGGACTGAATTATCAAAAATGTAATAAGTTTAGGACTTTTTGAACAATTTTCCCGTAAAACTAAGCTCTTTACACAATTTGCACAACCAAGTCACTTCCTCAGCAACATGAGCAAAGGCCACGTATTCTACCTCAATAGTAGATTAAGTAACGATGCTCTGTCTCTTACTCATCCAACTCACAACTTCATCGAATAAGAAAACAATGTAACCACTAGTTAACCTCATATTATTAGTATCACCTCCCTAATCGGCATTCATAAAGCATTTAATTCTAAAACTAGCTATTTCTTTAAGCTTTTCATGCCTTCATAGCATGGCTCAAAGTCAAATGTAACGTGAGGGAGAATGATGCTAAAATTGCCATAAGTTGAGTGCAGCGTTCACTTTAGTACCAAAAGTTTTTGTCGGATCATTTAAGTGTCAAATTGGATTAAAAAAAACGATCACCTAAGTGCCAACAGCAATATATTCTGGCCAAATTAATTATGTTGCTTTGTTAACTAAAAAAAATGACATGGCATGTTTTTTTAAAAACCAAGTCCACGTGGACGTTAAAAATGATGTCGTATTTGTGGCCTATGTGGCTTCAACTCTCTCTCTCTCCCTCTTTCCACCACTCCAATGGAGCCATCACCCACCACGCCAAGCACCACCATCCTCTCCACTAAAAAAATTGCTTCATTTCATTTGCTACATCCGTAGTTGAATGTAAACAATGTTAGGAAATTGCTTGCCACATGTTCGATAGAATACCTAAAATGAACTCATGCCAATTTTGTCTCCTCTTTCCATCAATCTTGAAGCCAAAACAAAACCCTACAATGTGCAAACCCTTGCCAAAGAAACCCATGGCCAGCACATCTTCGAGGGCTTCAAGATCGAGCAAAAGAAAATCCAAAAGTTTCGTGAGCAAAAGAAGTGCGAGCTTAAGGGCAAATTCCACTGCCAATCCTCCTCCATTGCCGCAACCTCCAGGCCCAATCCCTCCTCCTTCACATGATGTTGCAGAGCTCAAACGAAAAAATGGAAGGGAAAGAGAGAGAGGAAGAGAGAGGGGGTGAGCGAGGGAGAGAAGGAGAGGGAGAGAAAAGGGAGAGGGAGAGGGAGAGGATGACGATGTTGTTTGGCAAGAAATTGAGTGCTAGGTTTTTGTCACGAACGACATCATTTTAGGTTGTGTAGGCAATTGAACGACGTCGTTTGGTGATTTTTATACTTATGCAAACCTCTAGCAAGCCACATCAAATGGAAAAAGTATTAAATATTGCCACGTCATATTTCCAACTAAAATGATCGGAATTGGCATATAAGCGATCTTTTTTTTAAATAAAAAAAAAATTGGCACCTAAGTGATCCTAAAAAAAATTTGGCATCAAAATAAGTATTATACACAACTTATGACACTTATGGTGTCTTTCTACCTGTAACGTGAAGATTACAAAGTATTCACTTTGCTAGCATCCAATGCTCTTTCCTTAGATTGGACACATATTTGTTTAATACTCCCACTACTTAAACAATATCTAGAGAAGTACACACCATTGCATACATTAAGTTCCCAACTTCACTTACATATGGGACTATTGCCATCTCTCCAATTTCCTCTTCATTCTTGCAACATTGGAGTGCTGTTAACTTAGAACTTGTAGACATGAGGGTCTTCACTAGTCTATAGTACACCATATTGAACTTCTTCAACACACTTTCAATACATTTCTTCTAACTGAGTTACAAATTCCCAATCTCATGCTCCTTTTTTATCTACATGTTCAAGATGAAGTTTATTATGCCTGAATCTTTCATCTCAAATTGTTTTGCCAATAGTCCTTTCACAGTACTGATCATTCTCAAACTATTCTCAACTAGGAACATGTCATCACCATATAAGGTTAAGATAACAAACAAAATCATCCTCTAGCCTCTTCATTTAGACACAATGATCAGGAACATGGGGAACAAAGCCTAGCTTCAAGACATATGAGTCAAATTTCTAGTACCACATTCATAGAGATTGTTTTAGGCCATACAAAAACTTGTTCAGTTTACAATTAAAATCTTTTTGTCCTTTGACCACAAATCCTTCTGATTGCTTCATATAAATATCTTCCTCTAAGTCATTATGGAAAAACGTTGTCTTCACATCGAACTGCTCTAACTCTAGATTGTATGCAATTATTACAAATAAAAATGATAAAACCCACCATTTCCTAATAAAATATGGGTTCATTAAATATGGTTAATGATCATTAATCCCCACTTGAGTTCACAAAACAGTAGGCTAACATCATCGACTCCTAATCAAGCTCTAATTACCTTCCTAGACCACTCAATGAAAGACATGCATCAAGATCGCAACGTGCATCTAATCAATCACATGTAAGGTCAAATAAAATTTGCAAGTTAGACATACGAACCAACCATCAAGCACACAAGCGAGGGCACTAATTACGGTAAAAAAGACAAGAATTGGGCCTTTTCTTGACCAATTTTCAATTTTTTTTAAATTATTATTGTATTTTTAATTTTTTTTAAAGTCAAATGTTCTTCTTTCACATTTTAATAGTTTTTTTTTTTTTTTAATTCTGAAAACAAGGACCTGGTCCGAATATGGGCTGTAGTCCGGTCTCACGGTTCTGGGCCAGGGACACGAAGACTTGGATCAAAGGATTGGGCTTACTAAAAGCAAGCCCAACTCAAACAAATTAAACTAACTCACAAAACTCAAAACCAGCCCAAACTCACTTAGACTAAATCAAGCCCAAAATTACTAAACCGAATTAGGTCCGAACTTGTTTAGCCTAAGTTTACTAAAAGGGAACAAACAAAAGCCCGCACAAAGGCTCAATTTGTTTAATGAAAAATTAATGATTTTAACAATATTTTCTTAAAAATGATTGTTCATATCGCTTAAGATAATTAATCAATGAAAAATTATTTCATCATTGACGATAATTAATATTTAACATTTTCGTAAATAATGAAAAAAATTCATTTGACATTTTGTAAAACACAAAAACGATAACTTTTTTTTAAATGTTTTTCAAAATGTTTATTTTTCGCGAAATAAACACATTCTAATTTTTCTCTCTTGCACACGTTCTAGATAGCTCTTCCCAAAACCTTTCCTTATCGCCGATCCAACACTCTACACATTTGTTCCAAACACCAAATCTACAACAACGACAAATCTACACCCACGACCATTTGCCACTGTTCACCCGGACCTTCGGCCATCGATCTCCTCCACCTCGACTCACCGCCAGAAAACCAAACACCCTCCCCACGACCACCATCACACCAGCCGTTTACAGCCAAACATCACCACCACCCACATCAATCAGAAAGCAGCCCGGGAACAAAAGTAAAAGATAATTTGCAAATTTGAGCTCAACAACAAGGATTTTTACTGAAATGGTAACCGTTTAATCAGTAGAAGGTTCCTTTCATGAATACAAAGACATGCTCGTAAATGCTCAAAATAGTCCAGAACCGGATTGAACCATGCGCTGACTTGGTTTGGGCGTTTTAATAAAGACGTTGTGAGCACAGAAGGAGGAGAAAAAATGGACCGTTCTAGGACTCGACCTCGCACCCAGATTCAAAGCGAATCGACAAACAAGGCACGAAATCGACAGACAATTGCTCGTTCATACCCAATGCGCGTATGAACTAGGAATAGCGAGGCTCACGGTTCGGCCAAAACAGGGGCAAAGGCAAAAGGGCGTCACGGGGGAACGAGCTTTGATCGCGAAAATCCCTACCCAGCTCGGGGACGGTGGCCCACAGGATGAGCTCGAGATGAGCCGAACCACGGTCAGCCATCTCTCACTGTGTCGGAACCGGGATCCTCAGGGATAAAAACTCAAAGATGACGGTCAAAATGACTCACCAGAATCGAGCGGAAAGAACTTGCGAAAGGGAGGACGCCGGTGGAGGCGGTCGGACAGCGACGGTGGAGGCGGCTGGTCCGGCGGAACGAAGGAGGGAGAGGTGGTGACGTGTCCTCCGAGAGCTCCCATAAAAAGCCAGGCTGGCCCCACGAAGCTGCATGTTATGGGCTCGGATTTTTGTGTATGTATGTGTACATACATATATTACATACATACATATGCGTGTGTGTACATATATAATGTTTATTTTTTGCGAAGTTACTTATTTGTCTAGTTTTGTTGTTTTCTACTATTTTGGCCCTTTTATAAACAAGGACGACTCACCGAATTGACGGAATCAAGTACCAACAACGTTGGCTAAGGAATTCACATGATATAACCACAACAAAACAACGCCAACGCTAGAGATGTCGCCAGTATGGTGGCAGTCGTCGACGAAGCCGGTTTCCAACGAGGAATAGGTGAAAAGTGTGAAGAGTAGTCTTCCCACATTTTAGGGTTGTCCAAGAAAAAAGGCACTATGATAAAAAGATTTCCTCTTTCTCTCATTGAAAGGGGAGTCATTTTCTCATATTTACAAAGGAGTACCAAACTGACATTATCCTGCCATATCTTAATTCAAGTCCGGATGATCAAATATAACCTAAAAGTACTCCATTAGACTGGTCTACTTTTTATGCGTCAAACATTGAAAAATCCATAAATCATTTTTCTCTAGAAGTCATTTTGATTGAAACAAACGGACCCTAAAGCAGCGGTCCAGCACGATCTTGCTTTAGCTCTAATGACATTTTGTACTTTCATTATTTTTCAAGTTGTGAATAGGCTTGTTGTTCCTCTGATAGTGGCATCTTATTGTCGGTTATGGCCCACGATGGCATGACGCTATTCGTCACAAATAACCCTCACACTTCAGGCCCAAAAATGAAAAAAAGCCCGCTCAAATTTCTCAAGGGCTGAGATGAACCCATATAGAAGTTGGGCAGTACCATAAAAAATATAGAAGTTATGCATTAAAAGCTACTAAAATAATTGTAATAGCTGAGAATAAGGGTTTTTGACTTTTAGTGTAAGGAGTGCTTCACATTTTTCTTCTTTTCTTTTTACCAATACGACAGAAAATTTGCCTACAAAAGAAAAAATATATATATGTTCATCTCGTTTGTGGATTTTCAAAGGTTACTGCACTTCTGGTTATGATTTTCACTATTTTAAACTTTAAAGGTATTGCATGGACGATCTACTTTTATTATATATATGGACTACTTAGAAACAACTATTGTAAAAATAATCAGCTTACAAGCTCTACAAGTTTACCCATCCTTTCTTTTAACCACATAATCTATTGACAGACACTGAGGGTCAAAATACCTAACGCGGGTGTTGACTAATTTTAAGACCGTGTTGGGCTCTAATCTACTAACTGACACTTTTTTTTGTATATATAAAAAACAAAACGTGAAAGAGAACCTTTTGGTTCTTTTTGTGGCTAAAGACTAAATTAAGCAGACAAAAGAATGGGTTGATCATTTGCTTGTGCGTCAACATCAAGCAGGTAGTGTCATTGCGGGTGCGTGGTTCTATTCTTCGATTCTAAAGCTGCTTGCTTATGTTGCAAGTTGATTTTTTATTTTTTATTTTACTTTTTTGTGCCGCGCGACCTACTAACAGATATCAGGAGCCAAACGCCTAATGCGGGTGTTGACTAACTTCAAAATTACGTCAGAAAGCTAATGTCGGAAAGCTTTCGACACGGGGAAGCTTTGAAAAGACACGATATAAGGGTACAGCCCGTGAGCATGGAGCTACGACCCATACAACTGCTTCTCGGAGTCTCCAAGTCTATCTTGATGAGAGAGGTTGAGAGTGCCGGTGACAGACCTTTTTTGCATGCTTCCCAGCTACTTTTGCACTCAGCCAAAAGCTACGACCTTCCAGGAGCTTCAATAGTTATGAACAACCCTAAAGTTGAAGATTGTATAATCAAAGTGGGAGATTTACTTACATTTTTCATCCAAAGGCCTGGCACTCTTGAGCACTTGTCGAAAACCCACCAACTTTATGGAGGGAAAGAAAATAATTTTTTGAAGAAAAATTCCCATCCGTATAATGTCAGTTATGTTATTTTATGTGATCAGGTGCTAAAACTTTTAATTATTATTTAGGCGAATAGCCAGGTGCTTGGTGCACTTAGGCCCTAGGTTTTGTGATAGATCATCAAGAAGCATGGCATAAAGTCAAGGACAAGCGAGTTACGTTATGCTTGAATTGAGATTTAATTTTATCGCTGTAAAAGTTTACTTTGAAGTAACAACACGTTTATGTTAGAGTTTCCTATTGGTTCACAAAAATTGAACTCTGATGAAAAGTATTTTCAGAGTATCTAGTTTTAAATGGAAGATGATTCTATTTCTCCGGTATGGTTGAACTTCACAGATAGTCCATAATACTTGTCCTTTGAAAAATTAGAGCAAAAAATACAAAAATGGTTTGTCTCTTATAATTGTGAAATTTGGGACAATGGATAAAAGAAACTCTCGTACTTATTATTTTCATTTGTCATTCATCGTAATTAAAAAATTCGTAAACTAATGTCATCACTAAGATTCAAGCAAAAAAATAAATTGTGTAATTTTGAATATTTCAATTTCAATTGAGATTCAAGCAAAAATATATATGCACAACAGTGAGTCAAGTCAGCGCAATCGAGTTGACCCTGTCGAGTCAAGATTCGATTGACCCAATACTTTACTTTTCATCGTGTGTTATTGGGTCTAGGTTCAGCAGACAATTAATATATTTTAATGAACTTATAACTCATAAGTTTAAGCTTTTTTTAATGAAGATGAGTCCAACTAAATACGCTTATAGGCTTGGATGCACTCTTCAAATTAAAGTATCAAGTTTCCGTTTGCACGTCCAAATAGTAAAAAGTTGTCTTTCCTTCTTTTTAGTCATCTGTTTGTTATCAATTTTGATCCGGAAATTAATTTATGATCCTGATTTTAGGACAACTTTCAGATTTTACCATCCAAATGCAATTGAATAGTGATGACTAAGTACCAATGTAGCATCGATGTTTATAATTAGTGCAAGAACTGATGAACTAATAGCGGTGTTTCCTAAATGGTCGACTCTTAAATATAGTTTTTCTGGGATTTAATCCATGTGGACTGGACCAAATTCTTACAACTCCAGGCTAGACCGCATGTTAACAATTTCTAGCCAAAACTAACCGCATGTTAGTGATTTCTAACCAAAACTGATCAAAATGACTAATTTGGAAAATCATCAAGAATTTTTAGGATTAATTTAACACAATGTTACAAGATTTATGACTCAATTGGCACAATTGAAATATTTAGGACTAAATTGGCATATGTACGACAGGTTTATGACTAAATTTGCCAAATTGAAAAATTTAGAATTAAATTGGATTATGACTTTTTTTGATAATTCCCCCTATATTTTAAAATTTAAATACTCTAACACGTACTCATGAGCATAAACTACTCTATGGAGCTCTGTGTAATGCAAGATAAAACAATATTATTGTTCATAATAAGGTATTCGCAAATAATATGAAAATTTCAAATTTGAAACCATTCCCTGCTAAATTTTCAACAACACATGTGAAGAAACGCCAACGTTAAGTTTACCAAAAACCGAAAAAATTAACTGACCAAGAGCATAAAATTAATGCGCCTTTTAGGATCCGTTTGTTTTGTGGAAAATATCATGTTTCGGAAAACATTTTCCCAGAAGTCATTTTCCTGGAAAATGACTTTATTTTCCGGTGTTCGGTGGAAACCTAAACTTTGAGTGGAAAATATTTTCCATCGTTCGTTAGCTAATTTAATTGTTTGGGAAAAATTATCAAAAATTTAATTTTAATATTTTTAATTGACCAAAAAATTAGCTTTATTTTTTATATTATTTTTAAAATGAATTATTAATTATTTATATTTTTAAAAAATCGAAATTTTTATTATTTATTATTTTTTCTTTCTTTTTCTTTTCCTTCCTCCTTCTTCCTCCTCCTTCCTCCGCCGCCTCCTTCCTCCTTCCTCCGCCACCTTCGTCCTCCCCCGGCAATTCTCAATCCACGACGATCGGTTGGCTCGCGGCGGCGGCGGCGTTGACAGCAGCGGCGAAGACTTCCTTGCACTAATCGGCGGCGGTCGTCGCATAGGGCGCTTTTCGTTTTCCCCCAATCGCCGTCTCCCTCCCTCCCTTTCTTCCTTCGTCCCTCCGTCCGGCCTCGGGGGTTGACTTTGGGGGATTGGCGATCGGGTTCGTTGGCGAGACAGGCGCCCGCCGGCGAGGAGTCGGTTGGTTTCTGCGTCGTGGTGGTTGATCCTCCGTCTTCTGCGGCTGCACCTACCCCCCCTCTCTCTCTCTCCCTCCCTTCTCTCCACGTCGGAGCTCGTAGTCGACGGGCTCGCCTGGATCAGGAGCCCGAGCTCCACCGCCAGATCTGGCGAACCTTTAGCGAGCTCGGGCAAGGCCCGAGCATCGCCCAACTCGCCGAATCTAGCTAGGCCCGAGCTCCGCCCCAGGCCGGCGAGAGCTTAGCCTTGCTTGATCTAGCGAGGCCCGAGCTCGGCTTCGCCAGATCGGGCTAGGCGGAGCCTCGCCGGCCTGAGGCGAGCCTCGAGCTGGCTTGGGGCCAGTCGCCGGCCGCCGTCGTGGCCGGCAACCGGCCAAGCCAAAGAAGAAGATGAAAAGGAAAGAAAGAAAAGAAAATTAGAAAAGGAAAAAAAAATTAAAAACTCGAATTTAAAAAAGAAAAAGAAAAAGAAAAAGAAAGCATAAAAATAAAACAAAAATGTATTGATAAAAAGAAGCAAGATGGAAGAAGTTATGGAAAATGTTTTCCACTTCTCAGAAGTGGAAAACATTTTCCTCACTTTTAAAGGTTGTGTTTTTCAATGATGGAAAATATTTTCCTTGGTTAGTTCATTTTCCGTGAAATGAACGCTGGAAAATCTGAAAAATATTTTCTCGGAAGTCATTTTCGGCGAAACGAACGGACCCTTATATTAGAAAAAGTCATTTTAACTTGGACGGTTGATAGAGACAATATCAAACCTTTTTTAAGGAAAGTATTGGCGTGATACATGCCTCTACATGATTGTAGTATTTGTTTTTTCTGGTTGAGCCATCCGTCATGGTTAACGAGCCGCGTCGATTTGAGCCAAACTTCTGTGATGAGAGGCTTGATGTGTGTAATTCAACAATAAAATGGTCTGCCCTGACAAAGTTCATAGACTTGAAATATGGGGCTTGGAGTCTAGCGTGGATATTTCTGATGCCATGAGATAAAGAGGTCGACTTAACCATGAAGAAGATTCAACTTGATCGTGTCTGGGCCAATTTATCCACTATGGTTTTGTTCTTAAAATTACTTTTTCGAAATAATTAGTTTCTACTTGGTTTGCAATGTCATATGCCAAACAATATCAAAGGCGACAATCAAATGACTACAATCCGGTAAATAAATTATATCTTTGAACAACCTCATGTTTGTGTCGCTTATTTAGGCTTTTGCTTGCGTCTTTCTTGATCAATCGTGAGCTAGAGTATTTCATGGATCTGCAGTTTTATTTATTAAAGTACACTTTCTCGACATTATTGAGTACTGTCTTTGAACACAATTGTGCACCATGTCCGAAATTACTTTCATATCCTAATGGGAGTGTTCAACTATATCATGTAGGTAAAAGTTTCATATTTTCTTCGAAATAAGAGGTTTCGCTTACCCATGTCGGAGTAATTGACATTTTGTCATCTTAAAGACACGGTGAATTATGATTCTAATCCTAATGAAAAAAATAGTTCATTGGTACATTCAACTTAATAAACTTTTTACTAACATGAGTTCTTGTCAATACAATAAACAGAGAAGATGGAGAAGTTTTTCTAGTTAGTGTCGTTTTCCAACTTCAAACTTCCATCTTTATAGACTTCATACTCCTGTTTTTCCTTCTTCTTAAACATTTCTATTTTTGTAATTTTGAATCAAGCTTTAATTGACTTCTGATCAATGCTATGCATTTTCCAAGAAGATTTTCCATTATGTGCCGTATTGTTATCGTTTCTCCGTCTTTCTGGTTTACCCCTACAGCTCTTGATCTGATAAAGAACAAGCAAGTCCAAGCCATAGTAGGCCCTCAAAGTTCAGCGCAAGCAGACTGCCTCATTCAACTTGGAAACAAATCTCATGTGCCCATGATCTCTTTTTCTGCTACTAGTCCTTCCCTCAGTTCCATTCGGAGTCCATACTTCATTCGAGCTGCACAAAATGACCCGTCCCAAGTAAATGCCATAAGCGCAATCATGCAAGCTTTTGGCTGGAGAGAAGTGGTCCTCATATACGTGGACAATGAGCTTGGAGAAGGTATCATACCTTCTCTCGGATGCTTTCGAAGAGGTTGACACGCAAGTGCCCTATCGGAGCCTCATTCCTCCTACCCCGGACCATCAAATCTTGCCGGAACTGTACAACTTACTTGTTGCAACCCGATCTCGCCGCTCTTGAATTCCTCATCATCACGAGGAGAGAAAATGTTGAAAGGTCGGGTTTAGGGGTACTTGATCACAAGAGTTCCCTCACGACTCACGTTCTAAAAGATGTTATCACTTCACCTTTTGGATCAAGCCTCTCGTGAGTTCCCTCTACAAGATCGCAAGCTCTCCTAAGCTCGTACCCCACATGACAGCAGAGTATCGCGATCCATACCCACACGGGCGACACACCTTAAAAGAAGGTGTTGAGTGTGGATATCGAATTTAAGGGTACCTTTACCATGGTAACCCTCACGACAATATGCCTCGCCCATAAGAATGGCATCACTTCATCCCATCCTTTGGGGGTACTCCCATATCGAGTATGCTAAACCATGGTGAGTTTCATCGAAACTCATACCCCGCGCGACGGGTTTATTTATACGCTCTAGTTGTTTATGACAACCTAAAAATAAGATGGGAGATGCCACTAGCCTCATTTTGGGGGTTGGCTAGAAAACCTAATTGAGGGTCAGGAGTGTTCCCTCTATTCCTACGCAACCAAATATTTAGGTTCATAGGCTTGGGTTACGCTAATATTTCTATTAGCGCCCTTTCGGTACCTAAACAGTATGTTGTGTTTTCCTAATATGTCCATACAATTTTATTTTATTTTTATACATTTTTGGGATCATTAGTCCTAAACTAAGCAATCATGCATGGTTGGTCATTTTCATGCTATTCTATTTTTAGAAAAATAAGAAAAGAAAGTAATCAATGGAAATGAAATTACAAGACAGTAAGTAAACAATCAAGGAAAGCAATAAATCTACCATGCAATCCTAGAAAATATAAAAAAGAAACACAATTGAAATAAATGAGAAAAGAGAGAAAACCTGCAACTCGTTGGGCTTTATATAACAAATAGAACCCGAGACATATGTCGGCGAAATAAATGGTACATGATAATGGTCGGAATGGACATCGACCTCCACCGTCTTCGTGCTTTCTCCATCTTCGGGGTCCTAATCTAAACCTAATCTAAGAAACTTATAACTATATGCATACAATGGAAAGAAACAAGCATACACATTAAGACAATCAAAAACAAGATATCATGTCGAGATCAATCATTTAAATGAAGTGCAATACGAAAGTCAAATTTTGGGGCCTCAGGGTTGGCCTTTGTCTTTCATACGAGGGTCCCACTAAGACACCTACCCAATTCATTTTTTGTGACTCATAGCAATTGTTGACCAATTGTATTCTCGCATGGCCAATAACGCTTTTAAGTCTCCTAATAAAGCAATCTATGTGATCCTAGGGTTTTCCCTCGATATCATGCGTCGACCCTATCATTCATGTAAAAATCACATGCATTGCAAAAATTTAAACATGCATGCAGGTCTTTTGAACCTTGTTTCTCAACCAATCAAGCAAGAAAGTGAACCGTCAGCGGGTCACTTATTACCAAGGGCATGCGGCAATCGCAAACACAAGCAATTTCTAATGCATGATGTGATTATATGTATGAAGGGTACATGTGATATTTCAAAAATATATCTCGAAATTATTCATGAAAAGTTTTGAGATAATGTGATGTCTCAGCTATCAAAAGACATTCAATTGCCAAGGCTAGCCCGAGGCTCGCATAAATGCACTCACAAGTATCGCAAGCATTTTGAATATAATTCAAACTGTGACTTTCACGATGTGATAACATGATTTTAAAAAGGTTTGAAAATATTTATGATTAAGGAAAATCTAGGCTATGGAACACATTCAATTGCCAAGGCTAGCCTGAGGCTCGCATAAATGCACTCACAAGCGTTGTAGGCATTTTGAATATGGTCTAAACCACGATTTTTCCTTAAGCCAAATCGAGTTTTGGAGAAAAACATTTTTAGAAATCGTTATTTTTGGGAAAACATCACATGTACCAAAGCATTTTTTAAAAGATGCAATTTGAAAAGGCCGATTGTTTAACAATAAAGATCAAAGCATTTAGAACAATTTTCATGGAGATGGCATGGCCTAATTTCATGCACAAACTAACCTAAAAGGTATAACTAAACAATCACAATCATATTTATATCAGGAAATTTCAGAACAAGTGTGTAAAGACAGCAAAATTGGGCAATAATTAATGGCGATTTGGCAATGAAAAAATTTCTAACATGCATGACATGATGACGAACAACTTTCATGAAGAAAATTTTCTCAAACAATGTACATATGATTTTACAAAAATCAAACAACAAGCAACAACATATCAGAAATTTGCCAAAATAACAGGACATTCAGCTAATGTTACAAGGTTTTTTCCTATTCAAACATGTCTAAAAATCATCAAATCTACACACAACATAGCCAATATGATGACAAGAAAGTTTCATTCAAAGGCCAAGTTCAGATTCCAAATAGAAAAAATGGAACAAAAGTATCAAAAGTCTGTCCAAACATGGGTTAGAACAGGGGTTAGAACATGGGTCCGAATTTGATCCCTTATCTAGATTGTAATCTGACTTTGAAAAAAAATGGGAAATTGGTCCAAACGATGAGCGATTGGCATGAAATCAGTGGCATTAGAAACTTTTAAGCGTGCCTTACGTCTTCCTAGAAGAGCTCAAGTCTAAACTAGGTCAATTTGGTATCTTAAGATCAAGATCTTTAAAAGTGTGTGCATCAGTAATTAAGAAAACAAAACATAATCATTCATTAGAAAACCTTAAAACCACTCAAAGAATGCCCAAATGGCATGAAGAGATTACACGGGACTTATGATTAGATGCGACAGAAAGTTTGGATAGTCATCTAATCCTAAGTCGGCATGCAAAATGTTATACAATTTAAATTACATTATAAGATGATTCATGATTCCTAATGATATGCTTGGGGATCTAAGTGTGATGAACACTTTTTGTGAGACAATTTGATATGCAAGATGAAACTCAAATGACATGACCTAAACACGTATGCAAATCTTGTAACATGCGGTTCAATCATCAAGAATGCATGATTGTAAGATTTGATCCTTAGATGACTCAAATAAGCATGGAAATGTGCACATATGACAAGGTTTCATTTCAACATTAAGTTTACAAAACAAGCATGATTTCAGTCATCCTCAAGACATGTATAAATCCTACCAAAAATCTCATATACAGAGCATACGATGATGAAGATTTCTCGTTAAAAGGTTGAAACTCAATTAAGATCATACGAATCATGGCAAAAATGGCAAAACAGACAAACTATATGTCTAGCACATGTTGCTGCAGTACCTTCTACTCTAATGCATGCAATTGACTCACTTTGCCAATGTAAAAACCTTGCAAAGCATGCATCAATTGAACATATTTATCATGTATTTCAACTCTCATGAAGGATTTGAGACCAAATAGGTGTATTTATGAACTCAATTTTATCAAAACAAATCGTGGATCAATGCAGAATAGACTGACCTATGTTCAAATCTAAGTGATTTTGACCTAACTAAACATGTCCAAGAATTAAAAAAAAAAAAAATACAGGATATGCACAACACCTATACGAGCAACTTTGATAAAGCAAAGTTGTTTCAAAACTCAACAAAAAATCAGCACAAAAATAGCAAAATCAGAGATCGATATGGAACAAATTAACCTAGGCCTAGATCTAAGTAGATTTGACCTAGTTGAACAAATCCAAAAATTATGAAAAAATTACAGAAGATGTATGAGACGATTTGGAACAAAACTTGTGCAGACAATTTTGTCAAAAGATGATCATGATAGTCGGCACAAAAATAACAAATCCAGAAGGCGGAACATAATCAGAATCGAAAAATACCTAAACTACTGCAGAATCATTAATCTTCAGAGGTGTTTTTTGAGGATCAAACGACGCTCGATTAGGGTGTACGATCTATCATTTCGAAGATCAAGATGTCTATTATCTAATCCTAAGAGGACTCGAGTTGAAACGAGGTCATTTCAGACCTCGTATTGATCAAAATAGAAAGTTACTTCTGGTGTCAAAAATGTGCAGAAATAAGAACTGTTTTTTTAGGATTGACCTATTCAAATGATTTTCACAAATTCTAGAAAAAAACATATGTTGTAGAGAAACATATTTTAAACAATTTTCATGAAGGCGTTGATTTAAGATTCAAAGCAAAAAAATCCAGAGAAAATCGACAAGCAGCCAAGATCGATCAATACATAACAGTGAACTAAAACATGTTAGTTTTCCAAAATCATTTCCTGACTTTTGAAGCAGATTTCAGATAGCAAACGACATCGGATCGAGATGTGCTATAGCTCATCGAAAAGCTAATCAAGTCATCCTTGACTCTCACAAATGCATCAAGCACAAAAAAACACATCTACTAGCTCCTTTCCAGGCATATGCATAGAGAGATCTGTCATGAATCCGAAATTACATAACAATGATCATTCAAGCAATCAAACATATTATCATCATCACAGCCTATCTACTTCCTTCTGAATACATCCTAAACATCATCAAGTCATCATAGATCTCACAAATCAATCCCTAAGATGAGCTCTAGCCCTGATCTCCTATTGAGACCTCGCTTGATTGAGCTCGAGGCCAAAGAGCTTACCTCTTAATGCTTTCGCATGAAACGAACTCCTACAAACTATCACCAAGCCATTACAACACCTAGGAACGTCAAGGACTGTCCTAGAGGGACCAAGATCGCCGGAGATGCTGAAGATGATGTCGGATTTGCTCCAATTTGCTATTGGATAGAATAGCTACCAGATCGGGCACCGAAAGACCACTAGCGACTTTTCCGATTAATCCCAGCCACTTGAAACTCAAGGAAGGGCAGAGGAATATTGTGGTGGTTGGCAGCACCAGAGAGCTCGCTGGCAAGAGGCTGAATGCTAGCGAGGGGAGGTGCGGCCGAAGGAAAAAAAAAAGTGCGCGAAGATGAGAGGGAGAAAGTCGGTGGGGAGAGAGAGACATAGAGAGAGAGTTTTTCGTCAGAAAAAACAAATATGAAAAAATGGCCTCATTTTTTTTTCAAAGGAAAATGATATTTATATGTGCATGAGAGAGGCCATCCTAGCCCTTGGATTGATTCAAGGGTTAAGATGACATCTTTCTACTTAACAAACTTAATAACCCTAAGATAAAACCCAAATCCATCACATGTTTAAATTGAATGGTCACCATGCATTCTCAATGGACGGTGATGATCTAATCTTAAGGTAAGGGATTAATTGGAAACCTTTTGTAATTTCATCAAACTTGGGGGGCAAATTTGCAAATTTCATAAAATCCGGGGAAAATTTCAAAATTTGAAAATTAAGGGCATAAATGCATTGGCCATGAAGTGGGTTAGCTGAGGGTGGTTTCCGGCCAAAAAAATTACCGAAATAATTCGTCGGTCAACCCCAGTCAAATTTGGTCAACGCAGGTCAACATTGGTCAACGCCGGTAAACGCTGGGTTGACTGGGTTGAATTTTTGTCCGAATTTTATTATGATTTTTCTGGTTTTACCCAATTTAAACAAAACCAAACATTTCTACATGAATCAGATCAAATGAGATGTAAGTGGGCTATCTCAAGTCAATTAATTGTGCACAAAATGTTTAAATCCATTGAATTCCTATTGAAGGGAGGCGACAAGCTAAACTCATATTTTTAATTGAACCTCAATTGGCCAAAATGAAGCTCAATTATTTTAATTACATTCTAGTCTAGAATGGGTCAAGTCAAATTATATCAATTGAAGCATCTTAACTGGGTTTTCTAACCTCTGAATAAGTCAAATTGACCAAACTAGAATTTACCTAAGTGAATCTCCCAAAATTGACCCCGAATTTGGACTTATCTCAAGAAAATGAGTGAAACACAATCGTCCATTCGTAAGTCATGAAGGATTGATTTTGGACCCCTAATTATGGCTTAAAAACGGCAATTCGCATTTTGACTGGGTAAATTGCGAAATGGAATACATAAACAGATTTCAAACAGTCCCTAAACTAAATATCAAAAAAAAGAACTACACCTAATTATGACTAAAATAAAAATAATTTTATTTTGTCGATTTAGAACCTAAAATTGAAAAATTCAGAAATCAAGGTTCTTAATCAAATTTTGTGAAATTTTTGACACAAAAATCAAATTGGCATGAAAAGAAATGTATTTGTGCATATTTTTTTTTGTCAAAGATTTGACCAAAAGTCAACCATTTAGTTGACTTTTCATAAAATGTTGATTTTTTGGTCAAATCATTGAATTTTCAAGAAATTGATTTGAAAAAAGTGAAATTAAAACTAAGTGAAATTTTTTTGGGTAAAAAGTAAATTTTTGACTAGGATTGACTTTTGGGTCAAAGGGTTGACCAAAAAGTCAATCCGAAAGTCAACCGTTTGACTTCTTGGGTTTTTCTTGAAAAATAAGCTAAAAACTGCTTAAAACGACAATGCAAAAGAAAGAAATGAAAAACGACACTTTTTGGTCAAAAGATAGGGCTCTATCGCAATTAGAAATTTAAATCTCAATTTTTTAACTTCTAATGATGCGTTGACTAAAAATCAAATGTCAACAACTGCTCCTCTTTGAGTGGAAGTTCGAAGAGATTCCACTCAAAGACAAAATTGATACCTATAATTTTTAGTCGACTCCACTTTGGAAATAGAAAAAGACAAAAGCAATGATATTTGGTTAAGGACGTACTTGGCACTTACCTTTGTTCATCGGGGTATCTGAACTCTTGTTAGGGTTTATTCACTCTCTCTCTCTCTCTCTCTCTCTCTCTCTCTCTCTCTCGTGGAATGGAATGAAGGAAATGGAATCACAAAATGAAAAAAAGGAATGGTTTGAGGATAACCACTAATTTAAAGACAAGGTTTAATGATGACCTAGAACCCCAAGAGACAAGGTTTAAGGATTACCTAGAACCTAGAGACAAGATTTATGGATAACCTAGAACTAAAGAGACAAGGTTTATGGATAACTTAGAACCTAAAGACAAGGTTTAAGGATGACCTAAAACCTAAGAGACAAGGTTTAAGGACGAGCTGGAACCTAAAAACAAGGTTTAAGGATGACCTGGAACCTAAGAGATAAGGTTTAAGGATGACCTAGAACCCTAAAGGCAAGGTTTAAGGATAACCTGTAACCTAAAGACAAGGTTTATGGATAACCTGGAACCTAAGAGACAAGGTTTAAGGATAACCTAGAACCTAAAGACAAGGTTTAAGGATAATCTAAAACCTAAAGACAAGGTTAAAGGATAACCTAGAACCTAAGAGACACAGTTTTAAGGATAACCTAGAACCTAAGAGATGAAGTTTGAGGATAACCTAGAACCCAAGAAACAAGGTTTAAGGTTGACCAGGAACCTAAGGGATGAGGTTTAAGATTGACCAGGAACCTAAAGGATGAGGTTTAAGATTGACCAAGAACCTAAGGGACGAGGGATATGGTTTAGGATAACCAAAAATCAAAAGTAAGAGTTATGATTTAGGATGACCAAAAACCAAAAACAACGATATGGTTTAGGATGACCAAAAGCCAAAAGCAAGGATTATGGTTTAGGATGGCCAAAAACCGATTCACTAAGGAACATATATTTTGAAAAAAGGTTTCGAGATTGCTTGAGAGCCAATCTTGCCAAATGATGTCGATTGTCAAATCCCTTCAGAGAAGATTTTAACAAAATGAGATTTGATTAACCATCTAAGGGTTAAGTCAAATATGCCAAGTGAAAATATCCTAATCAAAAGAGGTCTTTGACACTGACTCTCAAAAATGGCTTTTTTTCCCAACCATTGATATGGGAAAACTATTTAAATCTCACTGGAGAAGTCTCACTCAACCTATGTCTAAGGTTTTCATAAACGTTCACAATGAATACAATCCATTGATCAAAATGTCTTTTGAAAGGATCGTAATGATGGTTTGGTCATGGACTTACATAAAGGGTATGCACTTTGTGTGACGGCCTAAGCGCGGGGGCGCATCTCTTGTCCCACATCGCTTAGAGGGGAGTCCTGGGGCTAGTTTATAAGGCTTAGGTCCCTCTAATCTGTATGACACGTTTTAAAGTCGTGAGGACTCAGTGTCCAAAGAGGACAATATTACACAGTGGGACTCAAATTGTTACAAATGGTATCAGAGCCGACTCTCGATCGCGTGTGGGGCCATAGTGAGGATGATGTGCTCCCAAGGGGGGGAGAATGTGACGGCCCAAGCACGGGAGCGCGTCTCCTGTCCCACATCGCTTAGGGGGGAGTCCTAGGGCTAGTTTATAAGGCTTAGGTCCATCTAATTTGTGTGATGCGTTTTAAAGTCGTGAGGACTCAATGTCCAAAGCGGACAATATTACACAGTGGGACTCGGGTCGTTACACTTTGAGTCCAACAATAACGAAACTTGAAAAATAAAGAAATAAATAAAATCAAATCAAATCAAATGAAAATTAAAAAAAAAAAAATAAACTACCTAGGGGACTCAACACGACAGGAGAAGGCACGGCGATGTGTTGACGGGTGGGCGGATCGGCAGCGGCAACAGGCGAGCAGGTCGCGAATGGAGGCGGCGCGGGCTGAGGCGTAGGACGGTGGAGCTATAGACGTTGGCTGGGCAGCCCTCAGGCATAACGATCAAGGCGAGACGAGGCGGTAAGCAGAGCGCGGACATGCAAAGGTGTGGCAGCGGGCATAGCGATGGGCTAGACTCGGTGACAAGTGGGCGGAGGCATGATCGTCGGGTTCGCAAGCGTAGTCGTCAGGGCTGTAGTCGTCGGGGACAAGCAAAGGTGCGTTGGCAACTGCTGCGGGTAAGCGACAGTGGGAGGGAAGTAGGGGCGTCAGCACTCAGGCAGAGGTTGGCAAGCAACGGTGACGCGAGCTACTAGCTTCAAGCGTGGGTGGATCAGGCAGGTGGAGGTGCGGGCTCGGTGGTGCTAGGGGGAGTGGGCGCTAGGCGCTGGTGCAGGCACGGGTGAGGCACGACGAACGAGTGAGTTGTAGACGTCGCCGGTTGGGGTGCTTGGGGGTCGCAAGTCGTCGGGTGGAAGTCGGCAACGAGCAGGCTGAGGCACGACAGAGAAGGGGCATCGGTAGTAGCAAAGGTGTGACAACGACAGCTATAGAGGCGGGGCGTAGTGGCGCTCGCAAGTCGCGGTGGTACTCGCGGGTGTTTAGAGACAGTGGTGCGGAGGTGCTGAAACCAGCAGCAACAAATAGGCGGACCACTGGGGCGTTGGCAACGGAGGGCTGCAATGGCAATGGCGATATGGGAGATGGGTGGCAGCTGAAGAAGAAGACCTCCCCTCTGTTTCTTTTTCTTTCTTTTTTTCTTGTATTTTCTTTGCCTCTCACGTTCCCTCACCCTCTCTATACTTTTGCTGACTTCTTTCTTTCCTCTATACTTTGTTAGAAGAGAAAGGAGAAGCTGGCCTTTTTGGACAACAATGAGGGGTTTTCTTTCTCTCTCTCTTTTTTTTTTTTTTTTTGTCTTTTCTTCTGTACTTTCTCTTGCATGAATTCTCTCTTTGCACAAATTCTCTCCTTGCACGAATTCTCTCTGTCTTTTTTAATTCTCGCCCCTTTGGTCTCATTTGTGCGAGCTAACCCCCTTTTATATGCAACGAAATTGAGCCCCTACATGGAAGAAGCAAAAAATTTCCTTCTTCTTTTTGATTGCATCTTGCGCGGCCAAGGCGTAATGTTCATGATTTTATTTTATTTTCTTTCCTTTGTTCACGCCCATCAACAATTGAAAGATCTGATGTTTCTTATGTCAAAAATGCATATTACCCGAACATTAAGGCCAAATATATATCCCGTCTGAAATACTCCATCGAAACCTTCCAATTTTCTGTGAAATATACCTCTCGGTATATGTCGTTTGAACATATAAAGATTTACTGAATATATCAAATCGTTATTCCTTATCAGAACAAGATACGCGTAAAATTATGTGTTATGCAATTTTATTTTATTTCTTTTTCTTCTTTTTTTAGGGGTTAAAACTAATCCCTATTTTTTATGCAATAATTGGGTCGCCAAAATTTAGGTGTCAACAGAAACCTTAAGCATAGCAACCTGAGGAGCAGAGGAGTAGAGGAGCTTACCAAGATATGGTCCTCCTCATTTGAGCTACTCAAGTTACTTGTCTCATCAGCTGAATCTTCATCCAAGCTATGTGAAGGGACCAAGGAATTAGTTCCAACAGACGAGCAGTACCGGCATGAGAGGATGGAGCCCAAGTCAACACCTTGCTGAGGCAGCACTTGTTTCTTCTTTATCGTCATAGAAGCAAAGGGCAGCAATGTATTTGGAGCAGCTTCACCAGTTTTCACAGAAGGAGTGGGATCAGACTCCTTTGGTTTATAAACATGCTTCTTCTTTTTATTCCGAGCCTATTCCCAGCCTTCCTCAGAGGCACCTACACTTAGGACCGACATCGGGATAAGGGCAAGAACAGGGCTTTGGGTGGGGGGAGCATCACGGACTGACGCTGCCTGAGAGGTCTTGACTGGACTAGAGGGGCTTACATTTGTCGGGCATTTATGGCCAAAAGTGCCACAACTTAAGTAGGAGATTGGCCTCCACTCGTACTCGAGAACCACTGAGCGAGTTTCCCCATTGAGGATAACATCCACCGAGTCACAACGTGGATGTTTGGCAGATATCTCCACGCATACTCAAGCAAAAAAAATCATTTTCATTTGCTCCGATCTGAGGTCAACATAGAGTGGCTTCCCAACGGCGCTTGTCACTACACTGATCCCTAGAGCTGACCAAAAGGCAAGAGGGAAATTCTTAAGCCTGACCCAGATTGGGACAGAGGCTTGGCGATCCTTCTTCAACTCCATCAACAGATGCCATTGCTGCAAAATTAAGGGGACCTTGGCCACAATTAATGGCCCATCATCCAGTATTTTCCTTCAAAATTCTAGGTTAAGAACATGGAAGAAATAAAAACCAGAAATAAAAACCTTCATCGTTTGCCAAGATTAGCTCCCCAAACGTGCTTCAGGGTAGCTTCAGTAAGCTTGAAGGGGAGCTTCTTCTCCACATAGTACCCGACCAGGCATTCATGCCATTTTCAGGTCTGCTGCTTCAAGGATCTCCTCAGACAGGTTTACCACAGCTTTGTTATCAACAACAGTGGGGGGAATAAACGAGAGATTGTAACCTTTCACGGCCGATTTGGCCACATTCGCCCAAGAGCGATTCGAGGCTCGTTTAGAGCCCCTTACTTGTTTTCCTTGGGACTAGGGACGATTGGAGGGACGCCTGACTCGGCTACGGCCTCAACGAGCATCTACGTCTTGAGGGGCTTGGAGCGAACCGGCTTGGTCTTCATCTACAGTAGACAAATGGGTTTGGGGGAGAGTGGTGAAGGGCCTACTACGGCTCTGCCCACAGCTACTCTCAGCAAGCAGATGGGCTTTGCCTGAGGTCATCCGGCCTTCTAACGCAACAGACAAAGGGGCCGAGCTTTTCACAGAAGTATCCATGGAGAATACCCTGAAAAAACCCTAATTCAAAACGAACATTGTTACCCAACAAAGGCGAGCCAGAAAAAATGCTTCGGTGGAGCTGAGGTGGAAGGTAGGATGAACCAATCCTCCAAAAATCAGCTCCAACGGCCGGCTAGAACTCCCGAATCCAGCTGAAGACTGACCGGTAAAACAGTAGCACAATCGCCCGAGTAGAGAGGAAAGTGAACAGTACCCGCGAAATGGGAGAATGGCCAAAAGTCATCGAATATTCTCCATCATCCTTTAGCTCCTCCTTTTCTACATAATTTCCTTTATTCGAGTGAGCTAAGCCACACGCAATGGTCATTATCTACTTTAAGAGACCATCTCTATATGTTGATTTCTTAATTGCATCAAAATCCAATCTGTAATCTACAAATTTTTGAGATATCTTCTTTCTGAAATAAGCACGATGTTTCCTAGAATTTTCTCATTTGATAGAAACAATGGAAGCAACGAACTCATCATGCCAAATTGATAGCTACTTGAAAGAAAGTGATAGACCATCACGACTTCTCTTAGAAAATTATGCTTCCATAACTAGATCGCTTTTAACATGTCGTCTAAGTTTTCCATATACTTTGACAAGAAATCTAATTTTCAAACTGGACTTAGACAGTGATGAACCTAATTAGTGATTCGGGGGCATTTTCTTCTGAATATCATGGAACTTACATGGTGTTAAGTTTACGTGGTTTCATAATTTGCGACAAAACTAAGGGTAATGCTTTCATTTTATGGGAAATATTTACTAATACTTTCAGGAAGTCTCATTGAATGGATTCTTCCAATGGGGATGCAGATATGACTGCCGATGACTTTTTTGGGCATTCGGACAAACAACCAACAAGCGGGCCTGGGACAACAATCTGTGTAGCACACAAGAAAAATATGAGAACAGTTATGGGAAAAGCTCCTTCCAAGCAATATATTTCTATCAACTTGGGTACATCCTTCAGGGTTGTTTCAGACCTCCAAATCTATGGTTTAGGCACGTTTCAGGGCATTTTTCTATTTTTATATCATTTATCTGCAACATTTTGGGCTTTTTTATTATTATTATTCTCCAAATTCTTATCGCGACCTCCCAAGAGTTGAACTACTGAGAAAATGCTAGTAGACTATCATGTAAAATGCTTGGTACACACTCTCGTAAGCCATACTAATAGCAACTTGATACTTGAGTCAACATGCATTTTATCTTAACTTTTGGAGCCACTACTAATTGACTATGAATCGATTAGACATCCAAGGAAAGGAAAATGGGGAAGTACATTTCAATTGTATGAACAAGAGATTCAATGAATTTGAAAACTTAATTACACTAGGTTAATCTATTAAACCCCTTGAATCTTGGGAGGATCGCAAAACCACCATTCGAATATTGAGATTCTCTCATATTATTAGGAAGTAAAATTATACCTTAAATTTTCTTGCTTAAAAAGTTGATACCTCATCACCTATGTCATTGGACAGTTTAGATTTATTCTTCTTTTTTCCTTTCTTTTCCCAGTTTCTTTTCTTCCCTTTCCACTTCTGCCCCCGTCCCTCTCTCTCCTTGGATCTTCAATTTGGGGTTAACAGCGGAAGATGTCACCGAATGGAGAGAGGAAAAGCCAAGAATAAAATGCGGCCAAGAATAAAATGCGGCCAATAGTAAGCGGGGTTTCTGATACTTACTTAGACGAATCCCTACTTTTATTGCGAAATCATCATTATCATTACGATAGTATGTCAGTAAAATGGAGTAAATAGTGTCACAAAAATCACTTTGAAATAAAAAATAATAAAAACTTAACATTACTCAAATAAAAAAGCGAATATAAAAATACAAACTATCGTTATATTTTTAAAATCTTTAAGATAAGAAAGAGGGATTTTGTATAACACACACACATATATATATATATATTGATTGATCAATGTGTGATATTCCAAATCATGTACAAATAGTACTTCGAACTTGGAACAAGCATGAAGAAATTAACGATACTTCTTTTTGATGTAGTCTCTCTCGTGTTGCATGTATCATTTCATTGATAAATCAAAATTTTCTTTATCCTTTATGGTAACTTGTTAACGAGACCCAAAAAAGAGGAGGTTTTAATGCTTCTGACATGTATGTACTATAAAGTACACTAGTATGATTTCTGGCTTTTCCAGTATAAGAAAATTCTTAGCTCTTTCTAGAACCAATCGACCAATTTCTTGGCTATGTACGCAACTAATTATATATATATGAATTTCTTAGCCCACACAAAAGAGAAAAACCCACCTAGTTTTCTAAGGCTCACGTCGCAGAATGGAGAGGGAAACCAGAGCTAATGGTGGATAATGTCACCGGAAAGGATGCGAAAGGACAATTGCAATCCCTTTTTTTCAAATCCGCGTGAGGAAAGGGGTCCTTGGATTGACCAATTTTCAGAGTATGGACGAAATGCTTGACCGAGAAAAGACGTAATCTAGCGTTTTGTTGGAGGTAAAGGGGCAAAATCTCATCCAAAATTAATTGAGATGGAAAGAGAAATTGAATTTATGTGCTGGCTTTCCTTTTCATCATCCTCATATTGCTTTCGCATTACGCTTCAATTACCGTGGGGCCATATGATCGTTGACAAATTTGTATTTCTCGAGTTTCTAGAGAAAAACTGTTTTGAATTTTTGTGATAATGGAAAGAAGTACTTTTAAGATAATTCTAGGAAAAATTCTCTAAAAAGTCATAAATCTACTGTACAACAACTAATTCAATCATAAATCTTTTAATTGTATCACTTTAGTCATATAACATTTGAAATATTTGTCAATATAGTCTTTCCAGCCAATTTTGATAGAATTTCATTGATATAGACACCAATCGTCCTCCCTTTGCCGATCACCAAGCCTCGACAATGGCTGGCGGGGATCAGTGGCCACAGGCAAGGGTCATTCTCTTAGGTCTCTAACGAGGGCTAGTAATGGTCTACTAACTAGCCTCTAGTGAGGGTCATCCTCACCTTGGCGAGGCCCCTCACCAAATCTAGCGATGGCTAGAATTCGCCTCACTACAATTGGTAAAGGCAACCCTTGCCCATGGCCGTTGACCAACAGAGGAAAATAGGGTTAAAAATTAAAAATCATCAACGTCGATGCCATTCGACCATGTAGGATGGCCAATGCTAATTAGACTGCTACATCAGCATTTTCCAACCAAAATTAGCCAAATGACTACATTATTAAATCGTGACAAGGTTTAAGTTTACATTGACAAATCCTCAAAAGATTTTAAACTGCATTGGTATCACACAATAAATTTAGGACTTTTTGGACAAGTGTCCCGTTTATTTTGGAGATCAAATTATTTCTATAATCGATGTTAAAGACTTCAATTGTGATGGAAGCAACTAGATTCGGTTATCTAAAAATATGGACAAAAAGAAAATCAAGTTGCTGAAGAAGGGCATGCAGAATTTCTGCACAAAATTGATTTTGTGATTATGTGAAATTTCGATTATCCAGTTTAATAATTCATCTTAAGATTTTCTCGAGTTATCTTGAAGAACAAATCATGGTGTTAATTCCGATCATGATGCAGTTCATGATTTCAACTATAAAGTATTTTATATTGCGCGGTCGAGTCTTCTCAAATCAAATGAGGATGACAAAGTAGACAACTTGCCTGATCCTAGTGGGAGGAAATGATATGGGGCGCATATTTTTCAGAAATATATTTTTTTAATTTCCTTATCTTACTTATTTTTAAAAGATTATGTTAAAATATTAGGAGATTTATTTCAGTTTTTGGTATTTCATCTAGATATTTCAGATTTAGTAGGTTGAATCTTATTATTAGTTAATCAATAGTGTCATTTTCTGATACTGCGATTAACTACACATACCGACATTTTCTTCCGAGATTGTTAGGTGAAGGAGACAGAACAGGCTCTTTCCTAGAATTTGCATGTGAAAGAGACAGATCAAGCTCTGATAATTTACTTGGTACAAACCTTACGGGGACAATGCAAACGTTACAAGTCTATGACGTTTAGATGTATACTATAAATAATTACTAGTGAATTAATAATATTTTCATTGCTTGTAATTAGCAATTAAACTGATCTTGGAAATTTCACGGTAGTCTCTAGTAGACATGCACTACCAATATGACATTGTGTGACTCATATGCTAGTAAACTTGTCTTTCGAGTCTTGAATTTCTAATAATAAGAAACTTAAGTTTCAAGCTAAGAGACTTGGAAAAATTCAACTCGACGGAGATATTTGCAGCTGATGAAGATCATAACCACAAATATGTAGAATTTCAATTGCCTGGGTTCCACGCTAATTGAGGATGAGAACATTCATCTTATTTAAGGAATATTTGACTAAACAATTATAAATTTAAGATCTTATTCATGTCACACTTCAACTCTTGTTGAATTCATAATTATTCTCCTTAATTAATTTTAATTAGACAAGAGTTTAAACTCCAATTGTCAATTGTCAAATGCTTGATTTTGCAAGATTTAGAGTTTGAAAACATATATTTTGTTTATAACCGTGTTCGTTTTGATATTGGGATAATTTCACAAGTTTGAAAGTCAAGTTCAGAGCATAGTCCATTGAAAGAGTCATATGTTCCTCTATCCTTTATTTAAAAAAAAAAAAAATCATAGATGATCACGATATGATTTTCACATGGAAGATACATATTACATAATTCCAAAGAAGCATAGTCAATTCACAACGTCTTTTATTAATTCGGGGGTTTTTTTTTTTTGTGCTGGAAATATCTCTCCTAATTGTAAGATGCATCATTTGGCTGATATCATATCAAAGTTGATTCAAATTTCTGAATATCATTACACAGAAGATCGAGTGTAATTGGCAAAATTATTTTCTCAAAAAAAAAAAGAAAGTTTTTTTTTCATAAATTGTGCTTCTTAATTACCATAATTATGAAAATATATTATATCAAAGCTCGCAGCTTGGCTGGAATTTCTGCTCTCGCACTGCTGACCTGGCTGATTTGGTGGAGACAGACCTTCAAGCTGCTGAATGGAGCGGGCCGAGAGATCGAGGAACGGTGAAGCTGCTGCGTGGGCTTCGAAGAAATCGTGGAGCTGGCTCCGTGGGCTTCAGCAGGCGGAGTCGCGGACATGAAGGCAGCGAAAAAAGAGGATTGATGGTTGCTGGAGTCAACCGAACGGGAGGATTTGCTGAATTGTTGACCATGGGCGAAGATGCTGAAGACGCGTGGACAGAAACGGGGGAAATCGGTGGGGGCGTGCGGCTGTGGGATCCAAAATGGAAGGGCTGCTTCGGTGAAGTCACAATTAAAAGAAAATAGAAGACAGTTGGATTCAGTCCAAGGAAAGGGAAGGCCAACGCACGGAGGAGGAGCGAGTGTCGGTGGTGGTGGGACCATCTTGCGTGAGTCTTCGTGAGAGATGAGAGATGAGAGAGAGTTGCGAGATAGAGAGAGACGAGTGAGAGAGAGGATAAGGGTGACTTTGAAAAGTCAAAGAAAATAAAGTAAGGGTAAAGGGATTGGCAGAGGATGGTCGTCCAAGTAAAAGAAATGTGCAGAAACTGAAAAAAAAAATTGAGAGAGAGAGAGAGAGATGCGTGGACGTGAGGGAGGCCACGGATGGGGCGTGCGAGAGGGAGAGAGGAATAGAGAGAGAAAGATGAGCGGGAAGGGGGAAGACCGAAGAATGGGGGGAAAGAAATTAAATAAAACGTTAAACGTCCTATAAATATCTATTCTTGGTCCCACGACTTTCATTCAATTTAATTTGGTCCCCAAAAATCTCCATATTAAAACACTTGATCCTCACTTGTTTTCTTGTATCCAATTTTCCTCAAACAACAAATCTCGGCTAACAAAAATGGCTATTTCTTTTAATTCTGAATTCTAATTCATTTTTCTCGGAATCCAATTTTCTGAACAAACTTTTCCGATTGAGGTCCAATTTGTTGCGGAAAAATCCCACACAATTCTCTTTCATCAAGTAGTTCACATCAGAGGCCGAAAATCCCTTCAAATTGGCCAATCCGGATTTCCGTTCGTTTTCTGAAACGTCCGAAACGATTTTCCGTAAAAAATCCCGAACTCACCGAAAATTCCTCGAAAGATGAGTCGACGTTCTTAAAATTAATTGTGATGTGACAGAACTTTCAATTTCTAAAATCGGGTTCAAATTCGTGATTAATTTCAATCAGACGCGATTTTAGTGTGACCTTACCTACCGTGTAGCTTTTAGGAATTTTTGGTGCAATTGACTCGTGGTCAATTTTCTTCGAACCACACGTACCTCTTCGACACATTGGCGATTCTCGATGGTTGTGAAAATCTCGAAGTTTCAAATACGGATACAAGGTACCAAAAACGAAAGAAAATTGGTTTAATGCTGATCGACAAGAATCTGGTAATCAGGTGGAATCACCCACACTTTAATCACCATCTCAGTCGAATTGACTTATTTCCGGTCTACGATGGATTCTTAATTGTGCCGCAATGGACCCTCACAGACTACACGGTCAAGTAATCGATTCCTGATCGAATTCTCAAGTTTATTGCGTTTAAAATCCCTTAATGGCTTAACCGGATAGGCCAGTTATCTCATGAGTGGCAATCTCAGAGGAAAGCACTATAGGCGTGTCAACGAAATGCCTGACTTATCCGATCGAAATCAGAATCTAAATTTTCAGGATGTCATAGGTTTACTAACGATCTTTCAGTTATATGGTCACCGTCCACTTAATATGGTTCAGGTTTAACAAATCCATAAAAAAAGTAAGCCATGATAACCAAAAAGATTATATTATCTTGTGCATCTTTATTTCAATTAAGCAGTATAGATACTAACATATCAATAATAAGATTCTCTATATAGGACTAATATACATGATATATATATATATATATATAAAGTGGCATGTAAAAATCACCAAATTCATGATCCGATATATATCCCATCAATTTCCTATTTATGAAAGTGAATACAACAAGATGAGGAAATATTATTTTAATAACGTGAATTTTTTATTGGTTTAAATAAATTAATTTTTGAAAAATGAATATCTCATACGATTTATTCAAAGATACAACGTTGGATTCTTTGACCCGTACACGGATATTTCAAACGGCCTGGAACATTCCCGTGAATCATGGGCACTATGTTTTTCTATTCATGATTTTATATTATTTACTATTATTTTATTTGTATTACTCAAGTATATGGACAGCGACATGAAAAGGACTCCCGTGAAAGCTAGATAGGTTGGACCCATCATTTGATAATCATTCGCTCTGTATCAACCATCATGTCACTTTGACTAATGGTATGAACAAAGTACTTGTTGTTCGGATTCAACTTTTCCGAGAAATTATTCACTTTGTCTGCACATGACTTGCGTAACCGGTCCACTCAGCGAATTTTCATGTCAAGTAATCAGGATATAATTCAATGGATGAGATTAGATGAACACTGAGAATCAGTTAATGCCTGCTTAATAGAATGGACCCAATTGACTAGAGCTAATTAACTTCAAAGTCATTGCCTAACTCACATAATTTTAATAATTAGAGTAATTTATGATATTACAAAAAATATACTCCCACACAAGAAGCGATGACTTGGTGCTTTCATATGCATCAAATGAGTCAAGGGGTAGAGAGAATCCACGCTCCCATCATCATCATCCAGCACATTTAATTACGACAATGTCCATCCTCATAAAAATATTGAGAATCTTATTGTTGTGGTTCTTAATTTAATTACTTGGATGACCTCAACAAGGGTTTTTGTATATCTAAAGTCAAGAGGCCAGGTACTTAGTTTCTCCTAAATTAAGTTTTCCATCTTTTTTATTAGTATTTTTTGTTGTTGATAACTTGTAAATTAATTGTCATGTGAATTCTGCAAAGAGATGTATTTAATACACACACTCTTGATATAATGCTCAAGCTTGCTATGTACCCAATCAGTGGCTGAGGTCCGAGACGGTTGCATTTTGGTCATGAACTCCAGATGTGTTCCTTTCAAGCTATGTAATAGGGAGCAACGCAATGATCACTATAGCCATTATAATATCGGGAAAAATTCAAGTCAAAAGTTTTGACTTCAAGGCACACGCAGCTTCTTGGAAACTCACAAAAGTCACTCTCAAACAAGAATACCAAAAATAGGTGAACAAGTTTGGTTCCATACAAATATTTTCATCTTCTTTCGAATTTTTCTATACTTCTTCCTAAATTTGAGGGCTCTACTCAACACGGTAATATTCCCGGTTGTCCCTTCAACTTCAACTTGAGGAGAGTGTTGAGTTAAAAAAACAAAAAACAAATTTTTTTTATCGAAATCATTTTTATTAGTTGCTTCACCTATCAAATTTTAATCAATTACTCGCTTTACAACTTAAGGCATTTAAAGGAGTGACCACCGGAACTATTTATGGCTTAACATACCTATTGAATCTACTATAGGATTGGTTTCTTGGGTACGTAATGATTGAATTCCAGTAAAGTTTGCGATTAGGTGGTTATGAACTGATTGTAAGGTTGTCGTGGAATAATGATTGCCTTGTATGGAGTTCTCCTATTGAATTGGTCAAGGTAAACAAGGTGGGACAAAGACAGATTTCTACCTTTACATAAAGATGTCCCACTTCCGTAGACAAGGACCTTTCTCGGGTGTTAGGCCAAAACCGGGGGAGGGTGGGTTGTTGTTCCCAACCAACCGGACCATCTGGTGTGGAGTTCTTAGGGTTACCGCATGTGTCTGACATCTCACATATTTGTTTTGTCTCCTAAGATAAAGAAGAGATATTGCAGGGTTTATAGTACATATATCCCGATGTCATCTGATCCTTTAACTATTTGAGTCATAACATGAAATTAATATAACTACCGATTTAGATGAGCATGGTCTTTATGTTTTATTTGACCATGCGATATTTTTGTTTCGAATGAGAAGTTATTTTATAGTTTATAGATCACATCCACCAATATCACTGAATCATAAATTATTTGGGCCGTATTTTGGCAACAACATGATCAACGATTTAGATGTTCTTGATGTATGTATATATTCTTGGTTCTAACACAAAAGCAGGTCCTAAAGATTTTCTAGAGCATCCAAACTAGTAGAAATCAAAATAAAAAAAAATTCATAAGTAGGCCATAAATTATTTATCAGAAGGTTGTACTGTGCCCGTACTGGGAGAGCCAATTAGATTTCAACATTGAATCTATATCTTTGCATAATTTTTTGTCGATTTAGTATATCTATGTATTGATCTAATTTATTATCTATTTAATTAGGGATATCAAGAATTTCTTTAGATTAAATACTTATTTTATTCTAGAAAATGACAACTTTGTTATTTTATTCAGAATACAACTAAAAAGGTTATCTCTGTTCTTGCCCAAATTCATTGACGGGAATCTTTTGTGGGGGAACTTAGTTTAACTTCAAATACGTGTTGAATATGGGCCCACCGCGCAAGGTTCTCCCGACCCACTTGAACACCATCCTAACCAAATTAAAAGTTGGAATTCTTGACCTCTCTTCTTCCGCAGAGAAGAGATGCCAACAAACTCTCACCATCATATGACACTAAGGCTCCATTTATTTCGTAAAAAATAAATAATTTGGAAAGAATTTTTTCAATAATAATTTACTAAATCGCTTAAAATAATTAATTAATGAAAAATATTTTTATTATCATCGTTAATATATGTCTAAATAATTTTGTGAACAATGAAAAGAATTTCGTTTATTCATTTTTATAAATGATATAACCATCCAATTATAGAAAAATATTTTTTAAAAATTATTCATTTTTCTTTTATTAATTTTTCCTTTTTCTTTTTAATTTTTCCTTCGGTTGCTAACCGCCCACAATGCGGGCTAGGCAGTGCTTGCCAAGAGTTGGTGAGGGCCTTCACACCCTTGCTTGCAGTTGGTGAGGCTACGAAGGGCCACAAAGACTGAGCAAAAATTATAAAAAGTTAAAAAATATTATTAAAAATATTCATATCGATTAATGGTATGCCACTTAGGATAGCTAGTGTTTATGTTAACAATTTCCAGTTTAAATTAGCCAGATAGACTAAATTGATACCAAAGTAAAAAAAAAAAATTAGGATTAAATTGGCTTCAAATTGAAATATTTAGCATTAAATTGGTATCAATATAATAAATTTAGAACTTTTTTTGGTACTTTTTTTCACATAATTTAGATTTGAGATCCTACATTTCATGGTCTTAAACTCGAGCCATGCCACCACTGAACCAAGTTTCATCATTAGCTCCTTAAAACAAGATGGTAGTAGCAGGAAAAAGAAAGGAAAAAAATCCTTGGGTTGAAGAATTTCTGGGATTCTTAATCCCAAAGAAAAAAACATGAACCGTCGGTACTACTAGGTCGCATTATCTTGTACATGGTACGTAAGCGCAGATGGGTCCCGTCCACGTCGTGGAATCCTTGAATGGAAGGTTCCCATGCCTTGTTTTACTTTTCAAAGCTCTTCCCCATTATAAATACATCGTCATCGTCACCATATCCTTCAAGTCTTTCCCTCTCACACTTGCCTTTTCCCTTTTCAATGATTTCTCCAAGAACCTCGTTTGATGCTGAAAAGCTCCTCTTTTTGGCTCTCTCCGTTTTAACCATCATCTCAACCTTCAGGGATGGCCCTCGCATCGCAGTGGCACAGAGCAGTAACAACAACAATGCCCAAACGATCCCAGTGAACGTTGGGGTGATTCTTGACCTGGAGACGTGGATGGGTCAGATGGGGTTGAGCTGCATTAACATGTCTCTCTCTGACTTCTATAGTTCAAACCCTTCCTACAAGACCAGGCTTGTCCTCAACGTTAGAGACTCCAAACAAGATGAGATTGCTGCTGCTGCTGCAGGTCTTCTCTCTCTCTCTCTCTCTCTCTCTCTCTCTCCCTCTCTCTCCAGCATACTGATTGGCCGTAAAGGATAAAGATCTTTGTGCAGCTGCTCGTGTGATGCAAGATAAATCTAATTACTGTTCATAATGACGTATTTGCCAATCATATGAACAATTTAGCTTCAACATATGTGAAATTTGAGAAGGATTCCCAATTAATTTTTTAAGGACACGACGAAATAATGAGTGTTCCATCCAAAGCAATACGTGTTCTCCTAGCAGAGATACTTAAAGCCTCAATTTTCAGAGCTCCAAGAAGAAACGACCAAGGTTAATTTTGCCCAAAAAAATAAGGAAAGATCTATATTTTAGCTCGTCTTCAAGAACAAAAACTGTCCGGCGCCAATCTGTGCGCACTGTCTTAGCTGCCTGGCATGCATACTTGATTCAGAGAGATGGAACAATTTGTTGTCATGGAATTTTTTTGTCATTATTAAAAAGCAATCGTTATCATCTTCTGACACAATCAAAGATAACATCAAGTTGGAACTTAAGATTCAATTTGTCTCGAAGTTAGAAATAGGACGCTTAGCTTGAAAGCCGGGAAGATTCGTGGGATTTGGTCAATCCACGCAAAGCGGTGCCTCTCGGTAAGACTGGTCTTTGAGCGTAATAGTTGACCTTGGAACCATTTGAATTATTTATTTATTTCCAGTTCTTGGAGTTTACTTTTCAGAAGCTAAATCAAGAAAGGTTATTGGCGAGAATCTATCTTGGCGAGCATCCAACAATAAAAGCCTGATGGAGATAGTTATTTCAGAGTCACGCCAAACCGAACATCTCTAATCTGCTGAACCTTTTCTTGTGGTGTTGTTCTTTGTGGTTTTAAGGGTGCAGCACCATTGAAATAATATCCTATTGTTGTCGGCCAACAATTGATCTTTGAATTGAGAACATCTTCCCTATCATCTCGTATTTCACCGATATACATATCTACATAAATTTATAGATACAAAGTTCCATCTTAAAAAAACGTGTGTAAGGACGACTTTTGTTTATCGTCTAGGATGGGGAAATATACTAGGACTACTATGTCTATTCTATTTTTTTGAAGATTATATAAGTCTCGTATGACTCTCATCCCACTACAAATGTAAAATTCTATAAAATTATGTCTGCATAGTAAACCCCTTAATAATCGCCTCACTAAAGGCACACGCTACATAGTAAAATAGTCACTTCAGTGGGGAAGGTTGACAGAGACAACTCCGAATTCTTTAATTTAGGAAAATATGTACATGGTACACATCTCTTTATAATATTACTGATTTTCTGATTTTTATTTAGTTTAGCCAAAAATCATGGTTAACGAGTTTGGTCGAGCTGAGCTAGTGATTAATTATTTTCATGGAAGTTATGTGGTATTAATGGTGAGGTAAACCAACTAAAGTTCCATGTTCCACCAAATAATTGTTAATGCATGAAAGTAGTTTAATATGGACGTCGAGGGGCTTGATATATACTATAACGTCACATAGGTCTGCCCTCACGAAATCCATACAATTAAAAAATGGGGCTCGGATGCTGGAGTGGAATTTTCTAAAGCCATGAGATAAATAAGTCAACTTAATGATAAAGAAGAATCGACTTGATCGTGTTTGGGCCAATTTATCCACTCTTATTTCTTTTTTCTAAATTTACTTATATGAAAGAAGTAGTTTCTGATCTTTACCCCCCCCCCCCCCCCCCCCCCCCAAAAAAAAAAAAAAGTAGTTTCTGATTGGTATGCTATATAATATGCCAAAGGATGTCAAAGGCAACAATTGAATGCCTTTAATCAGGTAAATAATTATATTCCAACTTCAAACTCCTATTCTTCTTTCTATTTCTATAATCTTGCATCAAGTATTGTCTGCCCCGTTTTTGTTTCACCGTCTTTCTGGTTCACCTTTGCAGCACTTGATTTGATAAAGAATAAGCAAGTCCAAGCCATAATAGGCCCTCAAGGTTCAGTACAAGCAGACTTCATCATTGACCTTGGGAACAAATCTCATGTGCCCATCATCTCTTTTTCCGCTACTAGTCCGTCCCTTAGTTCGATTCGGAGTCCGTACTTCATTCGAGCTGCACAAAATGACTCGTCCCAAGTGAATGCCATAAGCGCGGTTGTGCAAGCCTTTGGCTGGAAAGAAGCTGTCCTCATATATGTGGACAACAAGTTCGGAGATGGCGTCATGCCTTCTCTTACTGATGCTTTGGAAGAAGTCGACACGCGAGTGCCCTATAGGAGCCTCATTCCTCCTTCGGCCACGGATGATCAAATCCTACGAGAACTCTACAAGTTAATGACGATGCAAACGAGGGTCTTCATCGTGCACATGTCAACTACCCTTGGTTCTCGACTATTTGCCAAAGCAAAAGAGATAGGAATGATGAGCGAAGGTTTTGTGTGGATCTCGACTAATGGAATCACTGACCGATTGAATTCGATGGATTTGTCTGTTGTCGCTGGTTCGATGCAAGGAGTACTGGGCATCAAGACTTATGTCCCGGACACACAAAACCGGGACAACTTTACGGTACGATGGAAGATGAAATTCCAACAAGACAACCCATCCGTCCTTAATCCTAAGTTGAACATTTTCGGATATTGGGCTTATGACGCTGCTTGGGCTCTGGCAATGGCTATCGAGGAAATGGGTGCTGTAAATTTTACCTTCCAAGTGTCAAATGCTTCAACAACTGCGACGGATCTTGACACTATTGGGATGTCTCAAAATGGTCAGAAACTTCTCCAGAAACTAGCCAATACGACATTCGCGGGCCTCACTGGAAATTTTAGCCTCGTCAATGGACAGCTAGAGTCGTTAGCATTCCAAATTGTTAATATCAATGGAAATGCAGCAAGAGGGATTGGGTTTTGGACGCAAGAAAATGGGCTACTAAGAGATTTGAATTCATTCAACGCAAGCAAATATTCCACTTCGAAGAGTAATCTTGGATCAATAATATGGCCAGGAGATACGACCTCTTTTCCTAAGGGATGGGACATTCCAACTAATGGGAAGAGGTTGAAAATCTTATTCCCTGTGAAGGACGGTTTCAATGAATTCGTGACAGTGACTCATGATCCCAGCACCAACACATACCAAGTCACCGGATACTGTATTGCCATCTTCCGAGCCGTGATAGAAAAACTGCCATATGGTGTGGCTTATGACCTTATTCCGTTTGCCTTGCCAAATGGAAGTAGCGCTGGCAGTTATGATGACATGGTCGATCAAGTATATTACCAGGTGAGATAACTCATTGTGAGTGCCTGATTTCCTTTTTTTGAGATATTGAAACTAGCTATGCTATCATGGGGCTGACAGAGAAAATATCTCCCTTCCTTTTGCTGGAACAGAACTATGATGCAGTGGTGGGGGATACCACGATCATTGCGAACAGATCATCGTATGTAGAATTCACCTTACCATACACCGAATCCGGTGTTTCGATGCTCGTGCCATACAAGGACAACAAGAGCAAGAATGCTTGGGTTTTCTTGAAGCCCCTCACCTGGGACCTTTGGCTAACAACCGGATGCTTCTTTGTGTTTATAGCATTGGTCGTGTGGATTCTCGAACATCAAATCAACGAAGATTTCAGGGGTCCAGCAGCACACCAAGTTGGCACGAGCTTCTGGTTCTCGTTTTCAACCCTGGTCTTTGCACAAAGTAATCACCCTTCACTTTTATAAATCAATCGAACATTACGATATACATATTGTTCTTAGATGACTTACGTGCTTACCCTTAATTTGGATTGCAGGGGAGAGTATATCAAGCAATCTAGCGAGATTTGTTGTGATAGTGTGGGTTTTTGTGGTACTTATACTAACGCAAAGTTATACTGCAAGTTTGAGCTCTCTTTTGGTGGTGCAAAATCTTCAACCAACTATGGCTGATGTGGATCAGCTCCTAAAGAGTGGAGAAAAAGTGGGATACCAGGATGGCTCTTTCGTTCACGGAATGCTAAAGCAAATGAAGTTTGATGATTCTAGACTTATATCTTATCAGTCTCCTGAAGAATGTGATGCGCTTCTTTCCAATGGAAGTGCAAAGGGTGGGATTGCAGCAGCATTCGACGAAGTCCCCTACATTAAACTTGTTCTTTCTCAATATTGCAACAAATATACTATGATCCCGACCTTTAAAACTGCTGGATTTGGCTTTGTAAGTCCTCAATCTCTCAAATTTTACCCTTAAAATTTTCAATTGCTAGAATTATTCACTATTTCTTTGATCGAAAAATCTTATGTAATGCTTCTTTTGGTTTACAGGTTTTCCCTAAAGGGTCTCCGTTAGTGTCGGATATTTCGAAAGCAATCCTCGACGTAACTGAAGGGCCTGAAATGACGGAAATCGAAAACGGGTGGCTTACATCAAAAACCAGCTGCCTGGATTCGGCTAACTCAATTTCTTCTAGCAGCTTGAGTCTTGATAGTTTCTGGGGCCTATTCTTGATTGCTGGAGCTGCTGCTGTTTTAGCTCTCCTCATTTTCATGGTCAGGTTCTTCAAAAGAAATTGGCATGTCGTTACAAGTTCCTCAGGTTCAATGCGGGAGAGAATTGTTGCATTGGGAAGAAGATTTTATCAAAGAGACCTCAACTCCCATACTTTTAGGAAAGCTAGATTTAGAGATAGAAATATGGTAGATGGTGCCAATGAGATTGCAGCTGTTGAAATTATAGAACACACCAACTTCCCCCCGTGTCCGTCAAGCGACTCCAGCCAAATCGACGTTGTCTTAATCAATGAGCAGGGGGCACCATCTGCAGGGCAAGGACTTCCCAATCATGTAGTCGAAGGGTGCCCCGAGATAACAATAAACGTCGAGCGTACCCATGTAAATTAAGAGATGTAGATACCTCAAGAACCGTAGATACTAGACTTTAATCGTTGACTAGTTGAACTTGATATTTCTAGATGACAATAACTTCCCTCTCACTCTCTTCTCATGTAAGGAATGCCATTGAAACTGCTTGTTGTCTAATCTCAGACAGTATAGACGAAAGACAGATGCTTTTTATTCAGCAGAGCCGAGTTATTCACCACGGGCTTGACTCAAATTTAAATGCAGTTCTAGTTCATGCAACAAAACTTAATGAACACGTGGGCTTATCAATGTATAGTATCTGAACAGTGAATCTAGTCATAAAAAGATGTTCTTATTCTATTCGAGTAAGTACGCATTATGATGTCTATACATATCTAGACTACATAGATTTTAACTGTGATGGCCTTTTTTTTTCCTGGACTTTCTCCTTTCATTTAGTGAATTTTCAATAAATATTGGACTTGTGGTTATATCAACACGATCTTTAGGGAAGAAAAAAACTGGCACGATATTTCTATAGCTATATATCCTCCCATTTAGTGAAATTTTGAAGAATTATTGCACTTGCGGTTACTTAGAGGCTTTATGTGGAAGGTCTACTTTGTATTTTCTTAATGGACCCCCCAAAAAAATTTTCCCTTAAAATATCAGCATACAAGCCTCGACGACTATTAGAAGAGCAGCGAAAGCTCAATATTTTTCGCTTGAGGAGATTGCAAGAGAAAGCTTAAGTCTAAGCTTGTTAATATTGTAATTGCTTATGGTCAAGTGTACAATAATAAGTGCAGTATTCTTGTATCCCGATAGTGTAATATATCATGCGAAAGAAACTACACTAGTCAATTGTAACTTGCACTACTAAGTATTAGTGGAATCCGGCTGCTATTAAGGCTATTAGTCTATGAGTTGACGTAGGCTTGTCATAAGCCAAAGTACTATACACACTTATATGATATGTTTATTCTACTCTGATTTACTAACTAGCATCACACATACTAATTTGTCTAGAACACCATCTTGAGTGCTAATTGGTTGATATTCAGCAAAGATTCTTAATCCATTAACATTAAACCTATTCAACCCCTTCTAAGTTGCTTTGTTAGCCTTACTAGCCTTCACTATATGTCGATGCTTGTGTGCAGCGATACCATTCTAAAAAAGATACAGACAAGAGATGCATTGATCGATACCATGACCGAGAAAGTGAGAACGCGTGGCAAAGGATAAGAACTTGAGTGCTCCGTCACACTGAATCATCTAAAGACTACACTGAAGTTAAGTTTCCACAAGGCATGAAATGCATTAAAATGTTGGAAAAATGATCTCAAGATGTGAAAGGATAAAACCAAGTGAATTGAGAATGGTCATCTATAAAACAAATGTAGTATTTACAACCAAAAAGGAATGTATGTGGGATGGACCCAAACATCAAAATGAACCAACTAAATGGGGAAGTGGCCCTAGAATGGGTAAGGGAGTGGGGCTAACGATGACTTTTACTAAGAGCACATGTTGTGCACATGAAAGAGAGAGAATGTCAAATGCTAGTTTGAGTTTGGTGCTATTAGGAGCTCAAAGATTGCTGATTTGGCCAAAAAGGTGAAAAAGTTGGTGATGTGCCATGCACAACAAATGCAACTGGAGGTTGTTGACCAATGTCCAAAGTGTAATGCTTTAAACCACCCTCCTAATATAGCAACAAATTATGTAGCTCATTTGTAGAGAGAGTGGAGGACTGGGTATGAGCTAAAATAGCCAATTTGGCAGTGGCTAAACTGGAATATTCCGAACCTAGACAATGAAAGAGGTGGGTTTGGTATTCTATAGCAGGAATAGTTTCCTAGTAGGTAGCAATTGATCGGCAATCTAGATAGACTCATATAGATATTTAGTTAAACTCCTATTGTCTATTCTCATGGATTGGAGTTGCATCTTGAGGGAAAAAGAATGAGCATTGGATTGAGAAGCATATGCGTCGGATATGTAGAACCAAACTGATGCAAATGTTCTAAGACTGGTGAGTTGTGCTACTATGAGACTTATTGCGATATTTAGGATCCAACAAAGGGCTGTTTAATCTTGAATGTACCATTCTTTGTTGGCCAAGTTAGGAATGAGTATGGTTTGGCCAAAATTTTACATCTACCATAGGAATTAGCTTAAAGACTTAAAAATATGGTAGAATCCATGTTCGTCAAATCACATAATTTGTTCCATCTAGACATTCTTCGAAGGATGGAGAAGAGAGAATACCATAAATAATAGTGGCAGGTATGGTGGTAATTGTAGTGGGAGGCTAGTGGTTTTGAACGGTGGTTGTTTAGGGAAAGAGGAATTTGAGTCACTCGTATTTGGATCGATGAGCTTTCACCTTTTTTCCACAAATACCAAGATAAAAATACAAATGCAAAACAACAAAGAATATTGAAGACGTAAAAATTGTATATTTTGATTTCTGAGCTGTGTATTACAATCAATGATAACTCATATATATGCACTTAGAATGAATTTCGAGAAATGAATATTAACAATAGAATTGGTAACCACTGCTGTGTTACGACTCGACCCCTCTTCCTCGGCCTCTCAGTGGGGGCAAAAGGTCGAGTTTAGGGATACTTGATCATAAGAGTTTCCTCACGGTCCGCATTCCAAAAGATGTCATCACTTCGCCTTTCGGGATGAACCACTGTGAATTCGCTCGTTTACGGTCATGAGCTCTCCCAAGCTTGTACCTCGTGTGACAACAGAATGTGATGTGATTCGTGCCCATATGGATGATACACCTCAAAAAAGGAGATCGGCTGTGAATACTGAATTTAAGGGTATTTTTGCCATATTAGCGCTCTTAATAGTATTTTCTTTCCATAAATGGCATCACTTCATCCATTATGAGCTTTTCACATCGGGTATACTAAACTATGATGAGTCTCATCAAGACTCATACCTCTCACAACAAATTTATATATTATCTCGTTGTTTAGAACAACTTATAAAAGATAGAAGTCGCCATTAGCCCTATTTTTGGGTTTGACTAGAAAACCCAATTGAGAGTCGAGAGTGATCCATCGATTTCTACATAACTAGAGATTCTAGATTCGATGACTTGGGTTGCACTAATTTTTCTATTAGTGCCTTTTTGATACCTAACGGTGGGTCATATTTGCTAAGATGTCCATACGTATCTTTTTACTTTTTAGGGTCAATAAAATGCCTAAGTGATCATGTGTGGATGGTTGGTGTCATGTAATTCTATTTCTATAAAAGAGAAAAGAAAGCAAACAATTGAAATTTAAAGGTGGGGCAGCAAGTAAACACCCAAGCGAACAATTTAAGGAAAGTGGTAAATCTAACTTGCAATTCTAAACAAAAAATAAACGAAGGAAATGAACCCGCAACTCGTCGGGTGTTTATACAATGCAAAATGACCCGAAACGTATAGTAAGGACAAATGAATACAAAACAAGCTCGGATTGGGCATAGACCATCTCTAGTCTTCATGTTCCGAGAGACCTCCAACTCTAGGGACCTATTTTAATCCTAATCTAAAAACTAGGACTAGGTACATACAATGGGAAAAAACAATCGTTCATCACAAAAACAACAATCATAGTCATGAAACAAACAAAAACAATCAAGTAATTGAAGTAAGATGCACAATTGATCGAAATTGGCCTCGAGATCAGCATCTGAGATTCATGTGTCGATCCTTCTAGACACCTATCCCTATTGACACCTGATTTTTAGTCGACACATCATTAAAATATAAAAAATTGAGATTTGGATTTCTGATCATGACGAAGCCTCATTTCTCGACCAAAAAATGTCGTTTTTCATTTTTTTCTTTTACATTGTCGTTTTTAAGTAATTTCTAGCTCATTCTTAAGAAAAACCCCAAAAGTCAAATGGTTGACTTTTGAGTTGACTATTTGGTCAATCTTTTAACCAAAACTCAACCCTGGGTCAAAAATCGACTTTTTACCCAAAAAGATTCCATTTACCTTTAATTTCACTTTTGTTAAATCAATTTCTTAAAAATTTAAAGATTTGACCACAAAATCGACCTTTTAGGAGAACTCAACTAAATGGTTGACTTTTAGTCAAACATTTGACAAAAAAATATAAAAAAATTGGATTAATATCCTGAAAAACCCCAAATTAGTATATCTGTTACAAATTTACGCCAAACTATTTTTTTGACTATGAAAAACCCCAAACTAGTACACCTATGATAAATTTACCCCGACTAACCATAAAAAACTCTAAACTGGTACATTTATGACAAATTCACCCCAAACTAATTTATTCGAAAGCAAAAAATCTCAAACTAGTAAATTTGTGACAAATATACCCTCCGCTAAATTGGATTAATACCACAAAAAAATCACAAAAATTATAAACTGTGACAAATGGAGCGTAAAATTCCAAATTGCTATACCAGTCAACTGTCACATGTTATTTAACTTAATAATTTGACAGTAAAATTTAACAAAAATTAATAAAGGGTAAATTTGTCACAAGTATACCAATTTGGAGAAATTTGTCAAAAGTATACTAATTTGGGGTTTTTGGTAGTCAAAAAAATAGTTTGTGGTAAATTTGTCACAAGTGTATACCAGTTTTTGGTTTTTCATGATATTAATCCTTTATTTTAATGCCAATTTGACTTTTGTGTTGAAAATTTCATAAAATTCGATTAAGAAACCTAATTTTTGAATTTTTCAGTTTTAAGTCCTAAATCGACCAAAAATAAAATTACTATTATTCTAGTCATAATTAGGAGTAGTTCCTTCTTTGACAGTTAGTTTAGGGACTATCTGAAATTTGCTTGAGAACGGACGATTGTTCCTCATTCATTTCCTTAAAATAAGTCCAAATTCGAGATCGATTTTCTGAAATTCACACCATAAGTCATCAATTTGAAGAATTTTATCCTCCTAGGCATTAGAAAATCAAGCAATTAAGTTTCAATTGACAAAATTCAAATTGACCATTCATGACTATGGTTTAATTTCATGAATCTAGGTCCAATTTTGAGGAGAGTGTCGGTGCTTCATAGGCAGCAGCTGTAGTAGCCACTAGTGAGGGTTACACCTTAGGATAATCCTAATCGTCCGTCAGCACCAGGAATATTGTACACGATGACCCAAGAGGAAGCGAAGAATTCCTAGACCATTATCATGCAGACTTGATGAGTCGAATGATCACATTGTACTTGAACCATTTTGTTATAATATTTATAGATGACATTTTGTTGTTCTCGAAAAGTCTAAGCAAGTGTGAGCAATATTTAAGAGTGGTGCTATAGATACTTCAAAAACACGCAATATATTCCAAATCCAGCAAGTGTGAATCCTGGTTAAACCGTGTGGTATTTTTAGGCCACGTAGTGATCGACGAAGAATAATAATCAGAGTAGCGCAACGGAAGAATGGTGGAGCCAAAGAAGACATGTTACGAGCTTGTGTCCTGGACTTTAAAAGAAGTTGGGACAAATAGCTACACCTCATTGAAATTGCCTACAACATTATTTATTAACAAAGCATCGGTATGGCACCATTCAAAGCATTCTATGGTCGGGCTTACAAGACTCTAGTATGTTGGGAAGAAGTTTGAGGAAAGAAGATCACTAGTCCAGAGCTACTTTAACTCATTATATTTGTCGTTCAAACTATTCGGGATAAAATTATAGCCACCCAAAGTCGTCAAAAAAGTTATGCTGATAACAGGCGGAAACCCCAAGAATTCCAGTGACCATGTCTCTCTTAAGGTATCACCCATAAAAGGATGTTCTGTTTTGGTAGAAAATGAAAGTTGAGTCCTAGATTCATAAGACTTTTTGAAATACTAGAACGAGTAGAGAATTTGGCCTATTAGTTGGTTTTAGCACCACAGCTTGCTCAGCTCCATAATGTTTTCAATGTTTCAATGTTAAGAAAGTACAAACCCGAACTGGACACGTGTTAAACTTTGAAGAGATCAAAGTAGATGATAGAGTGTCATCTATCGAAGAGCCAGTGCGGATCATAAATCGGAAAAAATGAGTTTTGAGAAATAAGGCCATTCCCTTATTTAAAGTAATATGGCAACATCATAGGGTAGAAGAAGCGACTTGGGAGAGTGAAGAAAGTATGAGACAGTCATACCCGCACCTATTTGAGCCAAGTATGTATTTAAATTTCAAGGACGAAATTTCATTTAGAGAGGGAGAAATATAACATCCTCAATTCCAAGTCATAAGAATAAGGTATGGGGGTTGATCATGGGAATTAATGACATTAATCTTGGATGGACCAAGGCATGGCATGCTCGGCCATGCACTCAGTCCACCCGACCGAGACCTAGTTAGGGGAAATAATCAAAACTAACCACGAAGTTTATTTTAAGACATCCAATGGATCAATTCTAATTGAAAATGGTCATGGACAAGTTCAAGAAGGCTATCAACTTAATAACACCCATTTGGTTAAAGTTTAGTAAATTTTGGCATGAACCTTGGTTCTCATAGAACTGTCGATCATGTATAAATATGAACGACTTCTCCAATTAGGCGACACCCTATGTTAGTCTCATGATTGCCTTGGATAAGATTTGAACACAAATCAATTAATGCAAGATTGAATCACTAGACAAATGTCAAGAGGCAATTGAGGTTCTAGAATCTTCCTTGACCTTTGACCATAGTCTATCCTTATCCATTATATGCCAAATGTCAATTAGGGGCAGAGAAAACTTGCATGCCAAGTAGTTGGCAAAAATATCTAGGCCTCATTCAATGATTTTGGACTTTAGTTCATTAATGGCATTGATGAATCACCTACTTAGGTGTCCTCTATAATCTTAGGTAAATCTTAGGGTATGATGGCCCTAGATAATAACCTTGGTGAACAAGTCAAGAACTAGCCAATTAGAAGAGGACATGATGCAGCAAAAGGCTTATGTGTCCCTTAGGTGCCATAGGCAATAACGAACCTAAAGTGAGCCTTAGAAAGCAAATAAATAGGTGGACCAATCACAAGCCAACACCAAAGGGCCTAGGCACTAACTCAAGAAGATAGGTAGGCCAGCTCGTCATTTAGGCGTCATCATGAGTTTGCATAAAAAACTAAGAGCAAGAGTCCTATAAATAGGAGAAAGCATCCTCACATTTTAAAGATGAGTCATTCTCTCTTTTCCTCTCCCTTTCTCTCCTCTCTTTCATGCCTTCCTCACTGAGCCGCCTTTAGAGCCGTCTGATCACCAAAGGAGCATCTTGGAGCTAGGTTCAAAAATTGTAAGTAGACTTTCATAACTCTTCGATAGGGCAATGTTCTACGCGTATCGATTTTGGACATTGTCATCGCTTGCTTGTATTTACTTATATGTTGTGCTTGTTGCATTTTTTCAATTACTTGTCTTTGCATCAAGTAAATTCATGGTCTCGCATGGATATCAAGCACACCTGGATGTCGAGAAAATGTCTCATGTGACTTTGGACGTGCACCATGGTGGGTGCATGTCCCATACTTGATTTCAGGACCACATTGAGACATGTTGTTACTCGAAACAAGTCACAGTCGATGCCGAAGCTGAAGCGAACGATTCCAAGTCAAGACCATGAGCTCGAATCACATCCGGCATGAGTCTAGTAATGAGGCACAAAATTCATTGATTCACTTTGTATGGCATGCCTTTGGGCCTTTCATTTGGCTAATGGTTCAAAATAACAAAACGTATTGATTGATACTTGAACACATGGACACAATGGACTTTTACCGCCGACGCTGGGGTATACCGGGTCGTTGCCTAGAGCAAAGCCCTGGATGCCATCCTAATATTGAGATCATGGACGATGTCGGTCCAAATGAGGCCGATGCCAGGGGGTCGCCTTGAATGCCATCCTAATAATGAGATCGGGATTATGCCGATTACCAAGGGGGGACCGATGCCCAATTGATACTAGAAAAGTCGATGGATTTCAACTAATTGAATTGACTGAAATAAACTGGAAGTCCACGGGTGGTCCATGACTGATGCATGTGTGATGCTTGAATTGATGCTTACACCGATACCGGAATTGAGGCTTGCAAAAGTTGGGTTTGTTTGATATGTATTGTTGAGTCATTGCATCAATTTGAGCATATGTTTGCATCGGGTCACTTAGTCCTTGAATGAGTTTTATGTGATGCACACTTCCCTCTTAGTGACTGGAATGATCATAAGCCACAAATCTTTGGAGGGCTTGTTTTTATGCACTAACTCATTGTCTTTGATGCTTGAAAGCACATAACTGATTGAGAGCCCTTCATATGTATAAGCAAGGCAAGGCACAAACCTTGCTATTGATTTTCCATCGACAAGTGGGTGGTGATCTTGAATCCGAGGATCAATGGCGAGACGTCCTCCTAGAGGAGAATTAAGGATTTCTACTTACTGAGTCATTGACTCACTTTTGTTGTTTTCACAATTTCAAGTATGGGATGGGTGAACCAACCCTACCGCCCGTCTGTCTCAGTCTTCCGATTGATATGGTTACTACCGTGACGAATATAGTAGACTTAGAAGAGGACATCACTTACCAGAAGTATATTACCACTATATGGGTCAAAGAAGGGGTAGACACCTTAGTTCCCCATGCGTACAAGGCTTGGTGCCTCATTTTTTATGGGGACGTTTTAGGTCTCATTCGATGCCTCATCCTTCTTGTGGATCCTACAGGAGCATCATAGAAGAAGGGCCTAGGATGGGGGCCGTTTTAGGAGGAGCTCAGTAGAAGAGCTAGGCTACCCCAGCCTTTTAATCGTCAATGTGTGATAATGAAGATAAGTAACTGTCACGCCCCGATCCTCGAACGCATGCCCATCCCTCGGTGATCAATTAAATTTGCGACGTCTGAGGATGCGTCGCCGACCCATTCATTTTAATGCACATGTGGAAGCGTATAAACTAATCCCTTGACAGAAACATACATGGGATAGAAAAGCAGAACAACAAATTTCAAATCAATCAACACAACTTTTATAAATAATCTGGTTTACAAACAGAGGCCAACTCTAGGTTCTAAGTACAGGAGGTCTATCTCCAAAAAGAACTTCTAAGACACCCATGCTCCTGACCCTTCTGCCTCAAGTTTCGGGTTCTTCACATTAGGAATCTGAAAAGTTAAGCCCACGACAGGGTGAGACAATGTCTCAGCAAGTTCACCTCATAAACCCTGACTAGGAAGGAAATACGTCTAGAGGCAATCTATGCACACAATACAGAAGACTTACCTCATCTCAGTTCCCTTCTACATGTTAGCACAATTCATATATCACATAAGTGCAATAATAACACTCGAGCATTTGGAACATCTCATTCAATCTTAGTCAATCAATCAACCAATCAATTGAATCAACACAATTAATCCATCATTCAATCAAACAATCCACAAGAGTTCCGATTATAAGGCCAAATCGTTATGACACGTCCCATTCCGTGTCACATAATTTCGTCCCATAATCAGACGCGAGCAAATCATATCGGTGGTTCCATCTACACCAGATATTCACTCTCAACATTCCAATTCAACATTCCCACTCAAAATTAGACTCTACATTATACCAGACTTAATACCATACTCAATATTAAACTCAATACTAGACTCAAGGCTTTAGAGGTGACCCTCCACGAAGTCTTGTCTCGTGCGATACTTAGTCATTGACCATAATTAACCATAGTATAAGGCACTAGAGGTAACTCACACGAAGTCTTGCTATCGTGTAGTACTTAACCCTTCATTACAAAAAGCAATAGTATAAGGCACTAGAGGTAACTTACACGAAGTCTCGCTATCGTGTAGTACTTAGTCCTTTATTGAACTAGGCAATAGTTTAAGGCACTAGAGGCGACTCACACGAAGTTTCATCCTTGTGTAGCACTTAGCCCTTTATTATGCATGACAATACTGCAAGGCACTAGAGGTAGTTCCCATGTGACTCAAGTCGCCATGTAACACTTAGCCCTTGATTACAATAAGCAATGGTATAAGGCACTAGAGGTGATTCACAAGAAGTCTCATCCTCGTGTAGTACTTAGTCATTTGCCTACTCACGACCCATTGGGTTCCCTTAACACGACACATATTAAGTCAACTTTCAATAGACAACATGCCCTGACTAAACCATCACACAATTATTCACTCACGGCCAAGGATATTGTGCTTTGCACATCAGTTCCTTAATTAAAATAATGCCTTGGCCTACTTTCTTCTTATTCTTTTTTTTGGTAAAACTTGGCCTACTTTCTTCATATTAATAATACCCAATAAAAATAATCGTATGTGGGTACACGGTCGGCCTGAGTCAAAAAATAACATCTTTCTTTTAGAAAATCTCACTATTTAATATAGTCTATAAAAGCATTTTTGGCGTTGTAAACCGATGCCCGGTATTTAATTACTGAAATTACTTAATTTTGGGATAATTACCCAAAATTCCAACTTTCACTCAATTTGCACAATGGAGCATTCAATTAAATAAACCAAGAACACCATTACAATCAGCACGAAATTCCGATCACCGGCTATCTCGGTATAATTTTCGGAAAATAACTAATAATTAAATAATTACTAAAGTTAATTAAATAAATACAAATAAATACCATAATTAGAAACTTAGGCCGGAAATGCCTAATTAAATACCGAAATGGGCCCGAAAAATTTTCGAACCAATTTAGATAAATAATACAACCTATTTAGTTGCTAATTACGCTACTCTAACCACCGAACATGCAAAATCGAATAATTAAATTGCTAATCCGTTCTAACTAACCACATAATCCTTAATTAGCCTAAACTAATCAACCCCTAAGTATCATTAACTCCCTAAGTAGAGTTTAGTGAGTAAACTCACCGGTTTAGCGTGAAAACCGGTTCACGGCGATGGCGGCGCGACGACGGCCAAAACTCGGGCTTAGAGCGACGTCAAAGGAAGCCCGAGAGGTCCCAGAAAAGGCCATAAAGCCCTCGGCTAAGGACTGGAAATTGGTTTTGCCCCTACTCGGTTCCGGAGCTGCTGATCAGCACAGCTTGGGCTAGTCTCGGCTCGGTTGCGGGTTGGACTAGAGGGTAAAGATGGGCTGGAACTTGAGAGAAACAATAGGCTGCACGGGCTGCTGGGCTGTTGTAGGGAAAACGGTAGAGACGATGGAGGAAGACAAGGAATGGTGGAGTTGAATTTGTGGGATGGTGTGGTGATGTGTTGAAGCTAGTGGTCAACAACTGACTGGAGGACTGGCGGTGTCTTCATGGCAGGTAGCAGCATGGAAGTGGAGCAGCAAATTCGGTGGAGAGTGCATCGGATGTGGAGCAGCTGGATGGAGAAATTGATGGAGCTTTTGGTGGAGAATTCTCAAGGATGTTGCTGTTGGGTGAGCCACTAGAGTCAACGCCAGATGGAGGAGATGGACAAAGGAAGGAGCTGCTTGGTTGGTTACTGGATGTGTGGTAGAGGGATGGAAATTTGGTGGAGCTGCAAAATTCGATCAAGATGGGAGCTGCTGAGTCGGTGGCAAAAGTGAGCGGACGCTGGCGTGTGAAGGAAGTTGGGCTTCGAAGGAAATGATGAAAGAGACATAGAGGCAGTTGGCTTGGCGTGAAGAGGAAGCTGCGATTTGAGGGGGAAAGTCAACAAAATATCTACACCATTTAATGTTTGGTCCCCCAAAATTCCCCATGTCTATCCCTTGGTCCCCCAATTCTTTCTTGCACATAAAATCCCACAATTAACAAGTTTTGATGCCAAATGATGCAGCCCACATCCAAGCATACGAATTTCACCACTTGAACTTCAATTTCTTCACTATTTTCTTCAATTTGATGTCCAATCTTGTTGAGGAAGAAGCCCACACCATTTCCACAATTTCCATTCACCAAATGGCTCACTTTGGAGGCCAAAAATCCCCTATATTTGGCCCATCCAAACTTCCTTTCTTTTCCGAGTCGTCTGAATTGATTTTCCGTAAAAATCCCGGATTCACTGAAAATTCTTCAAATGATGAGTCAACGTCCCTAAAATAAATCGTGACATGACAGAACTTTCAATTTCAGAAATTGGGTTCAAATTCGCAGTTAATTTCAATCTAACGCGATTTTAGCGTGACCTAACCTACCGAATAGCTTTTGGAAATTTTTGGTACAATTGACCCTTGGTCGATTTATTGCGAGCCACAATGTATATCTTTGACACATTGGTGACTCTCGGTTATTGTGAAAATCTCAAGGTTTTAAATATAGACACAGGGTACCAAAACGATAGAAAAATCGGTCTAGTGCCGATCGACAAAAATTTTGCAATTAGGTGGAATCACCCACACTTAATCATACACCTCCGTCGAATCGATCTATCTCTGGTCTCTAATCGATTTTTAACTGCGCCGTGGTGACCCTTACTGATTAGCACGGTCAGCCAATCGATTCCTAGTTGAATTCTCAAGTCTATTACATTAAAATCCCTTAACAGCTTCACCTAATAGGCTAGTTATCTCATGAGTGGCCAACTCAAAGAAAAGAACTATAGGCGCGTCGATAAAAAGCCTGACTTATTCAATCGAAAACAAAGCCTGAAATTCAGGATGTCACAACTCGTACAATTAAGTGGACTTTCAAGTAAAATGAAGCATTAATAAAAAATTGGCGATCACCTATTTTGAAGGATAAAATTGTAGGCCCTTAAAACTCGAGATGAATGCAACATGCGCAATTGCCAATTGAAATGGGTCGTGGAGAGTACAAGTATTTGTGAATTTCAATGTACGTGCTAGATGGATAGCAAAGAAGTCAAGATGGAAACGTTGAAATTTTGAGAAAGTCAAGATTGTAAAAGAAGCAAATATTGAATTTCCTAGTTAATAGGCAGACGAATTTTTGCAACAATACAAGTTATATACTGAGATCGCCCTGACTCGAAAGGAGCTGGTTTGAGTCGATAAGAGGAGAACCGAAACGTTTAAAGCGTATACCCAAAAGTGGAGAGCTACTGCATCTCAAGTCAAGCTTCCCCTATCCAAAAAGGAAGCCATGCAGTTGTTTGAAATATCCCAAAATGAAGAAGATCATTCGATTCTCTATCTCAAACACTTATATCCCTTACAAATCCAATTTGACCTTATTAATTCATTTCTTGAAACCTAGTCGGTGGTCATCTCCTCACATTGGGGCAAAACAAATGATTTACCAAAAATGTTGATTGAAGACAACGGTCTAAAGAGTCCATTCTACTCACACAAAGAAAGATCATGGAAATCTTTGAATGGAAAAGCCCAAAAAATGATGAAAAACTAGGGCGCATGAAAAAGCGATGTGCTTGGTAAGAGTAAGGCCAATGCCCGTCAAAAAAGTCACATCAAGAAAAAAACTCCTACGAGAAAGAAAAATTGTCAAAGGCAAAATGCTTGTATTGAAAAATAGTTGCAAATGCAAAAGCCATTAGAGAAAAGAACAAAGCCATCATTTTAAAATGATTAGCTAATGGATTCTCAAGACTAGGCAAATGCCAAAGAATTGAAGAATCTTGAAAAGAAATTGGTAATGATGTCAGGTGATTACCAACTCTAAAACCCTTTGATACACTTTTTGAGTCTATTGAGCCTTTCGTTTCCTAACCCAATACCAAGCCTACATTACATCCCTTAATCAAGTCTCTTCAAATTGAAATCATTCGGGTTGACATATGAGTGTCACATTGAAAAGCTATCGCTCAAGGAAGTGGGGGTAAGATTGGCTTATCTTAACTTAAGGTTTCTTGACTTGTAAACCTAGTGAAAATGTTGATTGATGATTGTTTCATTTCATAGCCACCGATGCTTATCCATTGTTAAATCATGATCAAGCCCACATTACAACCCTTTTAAAAGACCTCTTGAATTGGTCAAGTTATACACATTGCTAATGTTTCTTCGATCCTTCAACACCAAAAGTGCAAGGTATATTGAGCGATCAGATTACTTCCTGCATAAACGGATGGGGCCAAATAGCCCTTCTTGAGTGCATGTGATAAGCCCTTTTCTGACTAAGGAACTTTTGTTTAGCACATTAAACAAAAACCTTTTCATGAGCTAAGCTCATATTGACAACTACTTTTCTCTTTAGGGGAATTTGAGAATTGATGATACCTTTCAAGCGAGATAGCAATTTTGAGATGAAGAAATTTAAATTAACCCATTACATACTATGGTTTAATTTCATGAATCAAGGTCTAATTTTGATATTAGACCTTGATTCATTTTTGGCCTAAATCTCGTGACTTCAATTCAATGTCAATTTGAATGTAATAGGCCATCTTAAGTATGGGCAATTAGTCGAATAGGTTTGTCGCAATATTAATTGAATTCAATTTCAATTAATTTGCGATTTTGAGTGAGGAATTGCAAAATTGCCTGTTTTAGCCTATAATGTCCAATAACGTGTAACCATGGTCTAGTTTCACTATTTTTCACAATAATAATTCAATTTGGTCAATAAAAAAACCAAAGATTGCATTTATAAGATTTAATTGGCTTATTTTGATTAGAGTTGGACCGTTTCTACTTAAAATTGGGTAAGATTTCTCTTTGAGGACCAAATTGCATAAATTCCGAACCTCCAAGGACTGCCTAGCCAAAACAAATTAAGAACCAGTCAAATTGGCATGAACCAACTTGATCGGTCCAAAGGTCACCGACAAAGAAGGCCAGTTTGGTCCCTTGTTGGCCAATTCTAGATCACCAACAACCAGTTCATGGATTCTCATTGTACATATTTTACCCCCATGCCCTTACATTTCCCGAATTTTGGGAAAAAACCCCCAAATTTCGTGAATTTATGATTTTGTCCCTCATTAGGCCTTAATCACGATTATTGTTTCAAACATTGATTTTTGCGAATCAAACCCATCTGATTGGTCATAAGACACATTCTAAGTGTGATTAGCCTTTAATGAACTTAATTTAGCCATTAAATCAAAATTTTGACCATCGAACTGAATGAACAGTGAAGATTTGATCATTAGGTTTTAGTATAAAAGGTTTTTCCCTCGAAATTATTGAAGGGGGGCTCATTTGCTAATTTTTATAGAAAATACTTGAAAATCTCTCTCTCTCTCTCTCTCTCTCTCTCTCTCTCTCTCTCTCTCTCCAGAAATTCCCTCCTAAGCCCTTTCTTTCTCCTTTCGCCACTACCTCCACCGAACCTCCACCACGCGCCGACTAGCTTCTCGCCGCCGATTGCCCCCTCAGTCTTCCTCAGTTGCTTTTTGATGTGCTAAAGACCACCATTGCCTCTAATGGCCTTTGATCCTTTTTGTTCAGACTCAACCGCAGCTCAGGATTTATCAACATGTGAGCCAATGGTTGAACCAGTGTTGTCTCATATTTGATTGTCATTCAACGGCCGTTCCCAAAGCTCCCGACCATTACCAATCTATCCTCAAGCAAGTCTCCAACCATCTAGAGTCGGCGATTGATCAAATAGCCATTGGATTGTCTCCAATGGCCAACCTTTGTCCCGATGATCTAGAATTGGTCGGATCGAACACATGCTGGGAAGACATCACACGGAAATCCTCAGTTTGGTACTACCATTAGTCATTCATTTTAAAGTTCATTACCAAATATCTAGGTTTGATAAATACTCTTGGAGTTCATATGTAATGGATAGACCCATCAAATGAATTGGTCAGGTTAGGCTTGGGTGATCCATTTAATCCATTTTAACTTATTTTTATGCAATATAAATATAATGACTCATGCCCTATCTGGCCTATATAGCCAAAACACTTCTATAGCTAACCAAATTTAGGAAAACTCACACCCAATTTGAAGTCAGAGCATGAAGTAAGCAAGCACGAGATAAAATGAGGGTGAGAGAGAGAGAGAGAGAGAGAGAGATTCATAGAGATGGATTAGATTTAAGTAAATCGTGATCTCATTTAACATTCATTTTATTTTGGACTTTATCATTTTGAACCATTTTTCTAAATATAACTAATCCTTATAACAACACAACCCATCAAAAATAGTTTAAGAAATTGATTTATGACCTATTTTGACAAGTCTAATAATGAATTTTCTTCTGTGTATTTTTGGATTGAAAAGAATCACTTGTATGAAACTAAATTGATCCTGACATGTTTTTGCCAAGTTCGAATGAAACCAAGTCAATTTCAATGTTCATATGATTATTCTAAGTTGATTAGGTATCGATATATTTGGAATTTATTCATGATGTTTTGAATAGTTTTGTGGGATTGATGTTGAGTTCTGAATGCAAGAATACATATGTGTTTTGGTAAACTGGAATGTATGTATTAAAGAAAAGAAGGCGGGGGTCTAGCCATGAATAAAAGAGAAAGAAGAAGATGGTGCTAAATACTAAGGCTAGCGTTTTGAATAGGAAGGGGATAAAATATTGTTACTATAAAGTGACATAAAAATAAGCGAAAATTCTAGATAAAAGCCTAAAGTATCATCATTTTCTTGAATAAGGGTCTAAAATGAACATTGTTTCAAATAAGAGCCCAATAGGCCCTCATTTTCTCAAATAAAGGCCTGAAATAGACCTTGTTTCAATTAAGCGCCTAAAGTGTCTATATCAGTCTCAAAGAAAAACTTGAACTCACTAATTATGAAGGGCAATTTCGCCTTTTAAAGTTTTAAAATTTTTCTTTTTTCTTTCCATAAAAAATCTTTAAAAAAAAAAAACACACATGAGTGGGAAGATAATGCCCCCACCGCCAGTGGGGTGGAGTCACCAACACCTAGGTGAGGGCCAACGACCCTCGCTAGAAGCGGGAGAAGGCTCCTAAATCTTGGCAACCCTTGCCAGGCTGGGCCGGCCCTCGCCTAATGCCCCTAAACTTGGGGCGAGTTTCGAAGGTGTTGCACGAGGATCGCTAGACCAAGGCGAGGGCGGGCGACCCTCACCCAGATTTTTTAAATTTTTAATGTAGTTTAATTTAAATTTACTCATGTTTGGACAAAAATTTCCCAGATCAATCAGAATATTTTGCCAACCAACGAGGCTACACCCTTATTTGAAATAGTCATAACCACTTCAGATCCTTTTTCTGGACTAATATGATCACTTCAAGCATTTATTTAAAACAAAATTCACTTCAGGTCCTTATTTGATAAAATAATAGCACGTCAAACCCTTAATTCGAATTTTTCCCTAAAAATAATAAAGAAAATATAAATAATAAATAGATAATAAATGTAAAAATTAAAAATTAATAAATTAATAAATGAAAAAAATGATTGGGTATTGCAAGACTTAGTTAGTAGTTACATCTTATGAATAGTTTTAATTGAACTTCATATTATTCATGATCATCTAGTTTAGGAAGTCATATTTCTTGAATCTTAAAATAAATCGAATTTTAGATCATGCTTGTCTTAGATGAGATAGATAAAATAAAATAAAAAGGAAAATTGATTAAAAAGAATCTCTTTGTGTTTATGTTAAATTTCATATAACTGGACATAATCGATTCGCTTAGTGACATGTAAAGTGCTCCTAAGTATTTGTTTTATTATCAAACCGTTCTATTTAACTAAAGGAATCCATTGACACCTAAATTGTTGCCGACAAATTCAATTTGCATTTTTTTGTCAATAATAATAATAATAATAATAATAATAATAATAATAATAATAATAATAATAATAATAATAATAATGATGATGATGATGATAACAAGAGAAATGCCAAGTGTACAAGCAAAAGTGACCTTATTCACCGTGTCCTCTCTGCTGTGCGACGCTGACCTTGTTCATCCCGACTGGTGTTCTGCTTCTCTCGGTGGATTTAGCTAATCGTTTGGGCCAAATCTTGGTGGTGAGGGTCCTCTGAGCTTCCTCCTTCTCACCGAGCCGATCGTGCTGCTTCGCACTACAAGTTCGGATCTCCTTCACCTTAGGGCGCGATCAAACTGCTGCTCTGCTCGTCTGTTTCTCGGCTCAGGCTGGTGCGAGAGTGGCTCGATGGGCTTGTGCTGAGGAGGTTTCACTCGTCTGCTCTTCCCCTCAACCCTCTAAAGCCCTAGCCCTAGTAAGCCCTTCTGCAATGTCCTTCCTGTAGTAAGGTTTGTGGGTTGTTTAAGGGGTAGTTGCTGCATTTATGGCTTCTTCATCTGTTGTGGTGGATGGCCAAAGTAATGAGGCCCAGCTTTGTGTTGGTAGAGAAAAAGGACGCAGCCCTTCTTCCCGCTAGCCCAGTAGTCTGAGTGCTCGGGTAAGGCCCCTACTGTTGAGTCGCTAGATCAACGAGAGCCCCTTAAGGCTCCTTCCCGTGTTGGTCATTCTAGAGGCCGAAGTTGCATGTGATCTACCTCCAAATGGCCACAGGTTTCTGGCCAGCAACCAAGGAGCTCGAAACCCCCCTGCCCATTCTTGGGCCAACGTTGCACGCCTTGCTATGAAGGGTTATGACCTGACTTATGTTTCTCCTTCCTATGTGGACAATGAGCCGGTCGTCAACCTTTCTGAAGAGGTCCTCAAGGCGGTTGATCCCAAGTGACATGAGTGTCTTGTTGGTTATCATGTGGGGAGGAAACTTCCCTTCAAGCTCACGAAGGAGGTGTTGAAGCACAGTTGGGGGCCGAAGCTTGTGGAGGTTATGACCAATGATCATGAGTTCTTTTTTTTCCACATCCCCGACCCTTTGATCCGTAGGAAGATTTTGGAGGAAAGGCCCTTAACAGTTGCAACGGTGTCCCTTATCTTGCAACAATGGAAGCCGCTCATGGAGCTGAAGAAAGATAAACAAGCTTCGGAACCGGTATGGATTAGGTTGTAGAATCTCCCCTTCGATCTATGGTCGGTGCTGGCCATAAGTGCCATCGCAAGTGCCATTGGCAAGCCCCTCTATGTCGATCAACGCATGGAACAAATAAGGACGATTTCCTTCACAAGGGTTTGCGTTGAGATTCAAGCTAAGCAATCGAGGTGTTCTTCGGTGAATGTGACCTTGAATAGGGTGGCGTGAACGATTTCTATTGAGTATGAATGGAAATCGATTGAATGCGCGAGGTGTGGCAATTTTGGCCACAGCTGTGCTGACTCTCCAGCTATCGCTAGGCTAGAGATGGGTATGCAGCAAGGGCAATCCAACCCCACCACCTCCGCTTCGGCCCGCCTCCCTATTCCTGCTCTGACAGAGAGAGATGGCCCTGGCGTTTCCGAGCAAGCTGGGAAACAGGTCAAAGGGAAGAAAAGTAAGCCTCCACCCTCAAACAGAAGGCTCATGCCTTGGAGAAGGGGCTACCCTCTACTTCAACTTGCAAGGCCTAAAGAGGTCTTGAACTCCTTGCGAAGACGGTTTCTTCCTCCCCCACCCCAGCGGATGACTCGATCAGCCCGGCTCATGCCTCCGTAGCCCCGCTAAGTGCTGGCGAGCAATCGGATGCCAACCGATTTAGTAGCTCGGATGATGATCTTCTTTCTCCCTGCCCTTCGCCGAAGGCCCCATCTGCTTGTAGGAGGGTTGAGACCATGCAGGATAAGTTACTGGCCCTTTCCCCAAACCCGCTTCCTCCTCCGGCCCGTGCTGCTCCGCCTCCTAGTCGGTGAAGGACTGCAAAGAGGAGGTAACCCATATATATATATATATATATTATATATGTACATAGGATGTTGGAATATTAGGGGCCTTGTTGGCCCCATTAAATAGGCAGAGATCCGCAACCTTGTTCTTTCGAATCAGTTGTATTTGGTGGGTTAGTTGGAGACGAAAGTGCCGCAGGCTCTCTTCAATTCCATTTCTGAAAGAATTTTGAGGGATTGGTGCTGGCTTGCAAATTATGAATACACCCCTAGGGGTAGGATTTGAGTTGGATGGGATCCTTCTCGTGTTAACTTTGAAGCTTTCTCAGTTACTAGCCAGGCGGTTCACGGAAACCTCAAGCTGTTGGTTTTAGGAGTAGTTTGTTGTGTTTCAGTTTTCTATGCTGAGCACACGTTTACGTTCCGAAGGCCTTTGTGGGAGGACCTCATTCTTAGAAGTACTGCCCTGCAAAATTTTGCTTGGTTGGAGATAGGGGACTTTAATGCTATAAAAGACCCGTCTAACAGAGTTGGTGGCTCTGAAGCTTGGATCCCGTGTTTTGATGAGTTCGGCCAGTGCTTAGCTTAGTCAGAATTGGATGACCTTAGGTATGTAGGTTTCAGATATACCTGGACAACTTCCTCTAGATCTACTTAGAAGGCAAGGAAGATTGATAGAGTCCTTGTGAACTCTAGATGGAGCCTAGATTTCTCCTATTCGGAAGCTAAGTTCTTACCACTGGAGATTTCTGATCATACGCCTATGGTGGTTAAGGTGTTGAAACCAGTTCTTCGGAGGAAACCGTTCAAGTTTTTTAACTTTTTGATGAAGCATCCGGAGTTCAATACAATTGTTAATCATATTTGGGAGGATCCGGGAGAGGGTGTGCCTATGTATAGGTTTGTGTGCAAGCTCAAGGCCCTCAATGCCGATTCAAGCAGCTTAATAGGGAATTTTTCTCTAACATCTCTGTCGAGACGTCAGAAGCAAGGGTGGCATTACAAATCACTCAGGCTGGCCTTCAGCAGAACCCCTCTAGTGTTCATCTTGCTAACTTGGAATTGGATCAACAACGTACCTTCGCAAACCTACGGGCTAAGAATGAGTCTTTTTTTAGATAGAAGTCCAAAGTCAGATGGCTCAAGGAGGAAGACTGCAACACAAAGTTCTTTCATCAGTATGTCGGCAAGAGACAGTTGAGAAATAGAGTTCTCTCCATCACAGATACCTTAAGTAACCAAATTACTGAGCCGCAATTGGTCCAGCATCATTTTGTCCAGTACTTCCAAGACTTCCTCACGCTACAGGTGGAGTAAGAAAGGCCGTCGATTTGGGAGATTCGAGAGATCATTCGATGTCCTCTTTCTGATGACCAGGTTATCTTTCTTGCGCAACCTGTCACTAAGATGGAGATTGAAGATACCCTTTTTTCTTTAGCTAGGGGTAAGGCCCTGAGGCCGGATGGCCTTACAGTCGAATTCTTTAAACAAAATTGGGGGACAGTTGGACTTTCGATCACGGCAGCGGTGAAGGATTTTTCACCACGGGAAGGCTTTTAAGGGAGATAAATAACACCATTTTGGTGTTGGTACTGAAAGTACCTAATGCCACTATTGTCAATGATTACAAGCCCATCGCCTGTTGCAACACTATTTACAAGTGTCTTAAAAAAGTGTTGGCCAATCGGGTTGCTGCAGTTCTGAATGATGTAGTGAGCCTTTTCCAAAGTTCTTTTGTTAAGGGCTAGCGGATCAGGGACAATATCTTGTTGGCTCAGAAGTTCTTCTCCAGTTTCCACCTAGACCCTTACTTACCTAAGTGCGCGGTTAAAGTGGATTTCCGGAAAGCTTATGACACAGTTGATCGGGATTTCCTTGAGCAAGTTCTCCTTGCCTTTGGGTTTCCCAAGCTGGTGACTCGGGTCATTATGACCTGTGTACATACTCTTAATTTTTCTATTGCGTTGAATGGGGAGCTACATGGTTTCTTTCCGAGTGGTCGAGGCCTTCAACAAGGTGATCCAATTTCTCCCTATTTATTTACATTGATTAAGGAGGTGCTTTCCGAGATCCTAATTAGGTGCTCTTCGAAGCTGGAGTATAAATTCTTCTGGAGATGCAAGGCGACAAACCTCTCGCACTTATTCTTTGCAGATGACGTCTTCCTATTTTGTGAAGATGACTTGCCTACGATGAAACACCTCAAAGAAGGCCTTCAAACCTTCTGGGCCCGGAGTGGTTTGCACCCAAACTCAAGCAAGAGTGAGGTTTTCCTGGTAGGAGGTACGCCTTCCTTAAGAAATCAAATCCTTCTTGACCTTGGTTTCCATGAAGGTAGCTTACCGATGCGATACCTGGGAGTTCCAATTATTACATCGAGGCTCACTAAGGCGGATTGTTGTGCTCTCATAAACCGTATTACGGCGAGGGTACAATCTTGGACACATCATTTTCTCTAATTTACTAGTCAACTTCAGCTTATCAGGTCAGTCATTCATGCCATACAAGCCTATTAGACAAGTATTTTCATTTTACCTGCAATTGTGTTGGACTAGATTGAGCGGATCCTCAGACAATTCCTGTGGAAAGGCCCGGAATTAGGTAGAGGGGGTGCTTAGGTATCTTAGGAAGATGTCTGCCTCCTAAAAGAGGAGGGAGGACTTGGTATCCAAAGGTTTCAGGATTGCAACAAGGCTGCCATGCTGAAGCATATTTGGCTCTTATTTTCAGACAATGAGTCTTTGTGGTGCAAGTGGATCCATTCCACTTTTTTAAAAAGAAGGAACTTCTAGGTTGTTAAGAAGTCGGCCTACTATTCCTAGGCTTGGAAGAAGATCTTACATCTCAGGAGGGAGTTCTGAAATGCCTTATTTTGGAGGATTAGAGATGGCCTCTCGGTTTCTCTTTGGTTTGACAATTGGCACTTGAGGGGTCTTCTAAACTTAATCTTTTCGAATTCACTCATCTATAGCTTCGGCCTTTCTAGGCAGGCAACTGTGGCAAATCTTTTCTCGGATGCTGGGCAAGCTTTCAAAACGGTTTTAGAGTCATGGGAGCACCCCCTCCCGAGCCTTTCACAAGACTTGGATTGCTTTTGCTGGAGGGAGAGCTCCGTGGGCCAGTTCACGGTTGCAATAGCTTAGGAGACCATCAGGAGAAAGAGGCCCCGAGTCCATTGGCACACGTTTGTCTGGAATAACGCAATCATGCCACGGTATCAAGTCAATCTTTGGCTTATGGCCAAGCGCAGGCTCCCCACTTAAGCTCTCTTATTGTCTTACAGTAGAATAGAGAGTGATTCCTGTGCTTTTTGTAATGATATGTTTGATTCTCTCGACCATTTGTTTTTTGGTTGTCGCGTCACGGCCGACGTCACTTTCTTTTAGGTGGTCAGATGCAATCTTCCTTGGCGTAACAGGTCATGAAAGGAGAATTGTCACGCCCCGATTCTCGAGCGCGTGCCCATCCCTCGATAGTCGATAAATTTTGCAACATCCCAGGACGCGTTGCCGACCCATTCATTTTAATGCACATGTGAAAGCGAATTACTAATCCCCTAACCACAACAAATGTGTGATAGAAAAGCAGGACAACCAAAATTCAAATCAATCAACACGGCTTTTATAAATAATCCGGTTTACAAATAGAGGCCAACTCTAGGGTCTAAGTGTAGAAGGTCTATCTCCAAAAAGAACTTCTGAGCCACCCATGCTCCTGACCTTTTTGCCTCAAGCTCCGAGTTCTTCACACTAGAGACCTGAAAAGTTAAGCCCACGACGGGGTGAGACAATGTCTCAACAAGTTCAACCCCTAAACCCCGACTAGGAAGAAAATACACCTAGAGGCAGTCTGTGCACACAATACAGAAGACTTACCTTGCCTCAGTTCCCTCCTACATGTTAGCACAATTCATATATCATATAAGTGCAACGACAACACTCAAACATTTGGAACGTCTCATTCAATCTTAGTCAATCAATCAATCAATCAATCAATCAATCAATCAATTGAATTAACACAATTGATCAATCATCTAATCAAACAATCGCTCACAGGGTTCCCATAATCAAACGCGGACAAATCATATATGTGGTTCCATCTACACCCAATGTTCACTCTCAATATTCCAATTCAACATCCCAACTCAATATTTCAACTCCACGTTACAACTCAATACTCAATACCCAACTCAAGATCAAGCTCAAGGCTCTAAAGGTAGTTCCCATGCGACTCAAGTCGCCATATAACACTTAGCCATTGATTACAATAAGCAATAGTATAAGGCACTAGAGGCAATTCACACGAAATCTCGCTATCGTATAGCACTTAGCCCTTCACTACAAAAAGCAATAGTATAAGGTACTAGAGGTAACTCACACGAAATCTCACTATCGTGTAGCACTTAGCCCTTCACTATGCATGTCAATACTACAAGGCTGTAGAGGTAGTTCCCATGCGACTTAAGTCGCCATGTAACACTTAGCATTTGATTACAATAAGTAGTAGTATAAGGCACTAGAGGCGACTCACATGAGTTTCATCCTTGTGTAGTACTTAGTCCTTTACCTACTCATAACCCATTGGGTTCCCTCAACACAACACACGTCACCTCATCTTTCAATAGTCATCATGCCATGACTATAAACCATCACACAATTATTCACTCACGGCCAGGGACATTGTGCTTCGCACTTAAATTCCTCAATTACAACAATGTCTTGGCCTATTTTCTTCGTATTAAAAATACCCAATAAAAATAATCGTATGTGGAAACACGGTCAGTTTGAACCGAAAATATTATATCTTCCTTTTCAAAAATCCCATTATTTATTATAGTACTTAAAAACATTTTTGGCGTTAAAACCGACGCTCCGATAATTTCTAATTAAATACTAAAATTACCCAATTTTGGGATAAATACCCAAAATTCCTATCATAACTCAATTTGCACTAAATAGCTTCCAATTACATAAACTAAACACACCATTGCAACCAGCACGAAATTCCGATCACCGATTATCCCGGTATAATTTCCAGAAAAATAATAAATAATTAAATAAATACCAAAAATATTTAAATAAATGCAATTAATTACCAAAAATAGAAACCTAGGCCAGAAATGCTTAATTAAATATCGAAACGGGCCCGAAAATTTTTTGAACCAATCTAAATAAATAGCATGATCTATCTAGTCCCTAATTAAGCCATTATGTCCACCTAACATGCACAAATAAATAAATAAATCACTAATTTATTCTAACTAACCACATAATCCATGCTTAACCTAAACTAATCACCCATTAAGCGTCATTAACCCCCTAAGCAGAGTTTAGTGAGTAAACTCACTGGTTTAGCACAAAAATTGGTTCACGGCGATGGCAGCACGACAGCGGTCGAAACTCAGACTTACAGTGGCACCAAATGGGACTTGGACTAGGCTGAAAAGGCCTTACAAGCCCACAACGAGCTGTTGGGCTTAGTCCTGGCTTGAGGGAGTCGCTGGTCGATTCGAGTGGGCTGACCTCGGCTAGGTTTAGGCTGGTCTTGGCAAGGACGCGACTGAGCTTACTTCGGTGGAGGTGGGCTGATGTGGGCTGGGTTGCAGGTGTACGAAGGAGGGGAAAAACTCATGGGGTTTACAGTGGGATGAAGCAGGGCTTGCGAGTCAACTTCAGGGAGGGGCTGCCGTTCAGTTGACTTGACGGGGTGATGACATGAAGAGGGGAATGGCAATCGGTGGAAGTAGCAAGTGTCACTGTTGGGGAAGATGGAGGCGAAACGGACGTGTGGCAACAAGGGTTGCTTCGGTGGGGTTTGACTTCGTGAGTAGGGGCTGGTAGTTGACCGAGCGTGGAGATGTGGGCTAGCATGAGTGGACTATGTGTGGGCATGAGGCAGCGAGAGAAGAATTTGGTGGAGATGGCAGCGAGGGAGAGAGAGATTTGGCAGAGGAACGTGGGCTACAGAATTCAAATGAAGGAGCTGCAATCTTCGAAGGAAAATGAAAGAAAAGCAAGAATAGATGGGAGCAGTGGAATTGGCGTGCGAAGGAAGAAGAGAGGGAAGGGATGAGGGAGAGAGGGGACAAGGGGGAGACAATGGCCTCACAAGTCAACTACAAAAATCTTGAGCACTTGAGTGTTTCCTCACTCTTATCCTCAACCCAACTTTAGCCAACAATAATCAATAGGTCACCCATGGCTAATTTCAACACCAACTTGCACCAATTAAAGCCAAGATGAAGACCAAAATGTGACAGCCCCTCTAGCCTACGAATTTCATCAATTTGGACTTCAATTCCATCCAATTTGGTCTCCAAAAATCTCCATGTTAACTTACTTGGTTCCCACTTACTTTCTTGCACATAAATTCCAACAAATAACAAGTCTTAGATAGCAAAAATGGCCACTCTCTCTCCCATCCGAATTCTTTTCCTTTTTCCGATTTATCCGAAATCCGATTTTTCCAAAAAATCCCGGACTCGACGAAATTTCTCCAAAAGATGAGGCGACGTCCTATAAATGAATTGTGACATGCTCAAATGTCCGATTCCCAAAACATAATTCAATTTCGTGGTTAATTTCGATCGGACGCGATTTTAGCGTAACCTAACCTACCGGGTAGCTTTTAGTAATTTTTAGCGCATTTGACCCATGGTCAATTATTTTCGATCCACGTCGTGCATCTCCGACTCATAAGCGACTCTCAATTGTTGTAAAAATCTCAAGGTTTCAATTACGGGTACCGAATATTGAATCAACAGAAAATTGGGTTAGTGCTGTTCGACACAAATTTTGCAATCAGGTGGAACCACCCACAATTCAATTGTGTGCTTCCATCGAATTGACCTATATCCAATCACTTATCGCTTATAACGGTGTCATATTGACCCTTGCAGACTAACACGGTCGAATAGTCGATTCCTAGTCGAATTCTCAAGTCTATTGCGTTTATATTCCTTAACGGCTTCACTAGCTCGTGAGTGGCCAACTCAAATAAAAGAACTATAGGCGCGTCGATGAAAAGCCCAACTTATTCAATCGAAAATAGAGCCTGAAAATCAGGATGTTACAAGAATCTCCGTTGAGCCATTACCTTGCTGTCAAGCAAGGAATTCTATAAATGCATTGCCCGTTTTTCCTTTAGTGCGCTTTGTCATATTATTTGGAAAAACATGAACAATATACTTTTTAGAAAACGGCCACTTGCTGTCTTAACTATGAAGAACCATCTTTTTAAAGTGGTTAGAGATAAGGCTGTTACCTTCAGGAATGTTGAGAATAACTTTAGGAACCCAAGGTTGCAGCGAAGCTGGGGAATTGACTCGATTATCTTCTCTAGGGACCCTTGAGCGCCTCCCCACTTTCAGCTGACACGTTTCGTTGTCTCCGTCCAAGGATGCCAATGCTTGCTATGAGTGTTAGTGGGTTTCTCTCCTCCCTCGCCTGGAGTGCTTTGTGTATCCGGATGCCGGTTGTTCTTGCCATGCTTGCGTTTTGCTTTGTCTTTGTGTTGTAGTTTACCGCTTGTGGCGTCCTTTTACATCTCGGCATCCTTCTACTCATAATGATCTGCTCATCTTGAGTGTAAGTTTTGATGCCATGATCGCTTTTGTGTAGTTGGTCATTGCTCAATAAATCTATTACTTTTATCCAAAAAAAAAATAATAATAATGATAACAATAACAACAAAAACAACAACAACAACAACAACAACAACAACAATATAGAATAGAAGAGAAAAAAAGAAAGAAAGAAAGAAAAGGATATTAAAAAATATAAATAACAAATAAAGCATCAAACACCATTAAACCACAAGTATAGCCCATTAAAAACACCCCAGGCCCATCAGTCAATTGGTCTAGTCAGAGCCAACTCAATTCGGCCCATGACTCTCCAACGCGTCTAAAAACCACGTCTAATTTGCTGATCCTTAGCCTAGCAGCCCAAGTCCATCAAAGGCTTGACCTTGGCCCACAGCCCACATGAGAGGGCCCTCTATTCCTCAAACCTAGATCTCTCTCACTCGCTAAAGGTTCAGGTTTAGCGTTGAAGGCATGCGCACGTTGTGAAGCTGAGGACGAAATGGATGCGTACGCTGAACACATGCCGGTGAAGACATTGCACGGAAATCCTTAGTTTGGTATTATCAATAGTCATTCATTTTAAAGTTCATTACCAAGGGTCTTGGTTTGATAAATACTCCCGGCGTTCATATGTAGTGGATAAATCCGTCAAATAGGTGGATTATGTTAAGTATGGGTGATCCATTTAATCCATTTTAAACCATTTCTATACAATACAAATCTAATGACTCATATCTGTCACACCCCGATCCTCGGACTCGCACCCATCCCTCACCTGGTCGATTAATAGCGACGTCCTAGGACGCATCACCAACCCTTTCATTTTTAGTATGCATGCAGAAGCATATAAAAATCCCCAGACAATAAAACAATGGGATAGGAAAGTAGGGACATATATTTTTCAAACCAACATCAACCTTTTATAAACACAGAAGTTTATTTACAACATCAGGTCGATTACAAAATTATCGACTTAAACATAAAGGAACTGTCCTATGACTAACGAGTCAGACAGATTTACCGATTCTGTTTCATTCACTTCCCCAAACTCTGGGACTTTTGATCTTCCACCAACATCATCTATGGACCTGAAAATGGTTATACAATAATTAGTAAGACAACATCTCAGTGAGTTCTACCCCCTAAGACCCGATTAGTAAGAAAATACCCTCTAAGGGCTGCCTAAGCACATCACGGGTCAGAGAGCTTACCTTGGCCTGAGTTTCCTTCCTGCAAGTCAATTCAAATAATAGATACTAACAATCATAGCATCCAATTAATCAAATCGACTTAACGATCAATCGACTCAGTCGATTACATGTCATCAAGACCACTCTCCTGTCATTTCAACTATTCCATCTCAATTCTCAATCACGGCTCAACGAGCAAAGTCTATGAAATTCTTGGCTATAAATCACGGTCCAAAGGACACAACATATCTTTAGGTGGTAATCACAGCCCAATGGGCGCAACCTTTAATAGGTGGCAGATCACGGCCATACTAAGCACGACCTCTATCAGGTGGTGAATCACGGCTCGATGAGCACGACCTCTATCAGGTGGTGGATCACAACTCAACTAGCACGACCTCTATCAGGTGGTGGATCACATCTCAACGAGCACGACCGATTCCAATTTAGTGATAATTCCCGGCCTAACTGGCCCAGCCATACTCCGATGGCTTTTTTGATCTATCTCACACATCTCACGACCATTTTCCAACTAAGTATTGACATTATCCACTTTTGGGACATTTCCCCACAATCACCAATCACATTAAAATTTCACAATCTGGTACTCGAATAAATAAATAGAGAGCATCACTGTGATTAGCACAAAATTCTGATCGTCGACTATCCCAGCCTAATTTTCGGAAAATAAATAAATAATTAAATAATTACCGAAAATAATAAATAATTGCAATAAATCCAACCTAGGCCCGTTATAGCCTAATTGGAAGCCATAATGGATCCGAAAAATTTCCGAGATTTGCTCAATAAATAATAGAGCGTATTTACCTGCTAACTACCCTAACCATTTGCCTAACATGCATTGATAAGTCTCTAATTTAATTAATCTAATCTAATCTAGCCACCTAATTGCCCTTAATTAAATCTAATCAACCCCTAAGCATAATTGACCAACTAAGCAGAGATTAGTGAGTTCAACTCACTTTTGCAAAGCGAAGACCGAAACACTGCGATGGTGATGCGACGGCAGCCGAATTCCGAATTTTCGGCGACGTCGACGAACTTGGACCGGGCCTAGAACGGGCCCAACAAATCTCAGCTCAAGTTGAGACTTGTTGCTGAAATGAGCTGGGCCTGAAGCGGGCTAACCACGCGGACCCAAGATGGGCTAGACTAATGAACTCTTGGGCTTCAAATTGCTAGACTAAGCTTGGGCTACGGAAGGTTGGGCCAAATAACTTACATGGACTGGACTGGGTTGCAGCTGAAGACCATGGTTTCAATGGGCTGGGCTGATCCACGAGCAAGAGAAGACTAAAGCTACTGGATCTGTGGGCTGCTGCAGGCTTCGCTGGGCTTCAACTGGCATGGCAAGACGGACGCCGATTCAGTGGAGGAGCTGAATTTGCTGGGCCAAGGAAATGCGTGAGCTGTAGGTGGCGTTGGCAAGCTGGCGGAGAAGACACGAGCTGGTGGGGCTTCCATTGATGACTAGGCGTGGAAATGTGAAGCAGCTTCGGCATAAAATGAAGATGCGTGGAGATGGGGATTCGGTGGTCTCTTGGGCAGTTGGCGTGAGGAATTCGGACGAGGCAGGGGCGTGGGGCTTCGAAGGAGGGAGCAGAGATCAGTGGAGTATCAGCTTTGTGCGTTGCTGTAGGCACGTGAGGAGGCGAAGAAGCGGACGAGGGGAGCAGCTGGTGCACGCTGACTGTGCAAAGGTCAACAACCCGACCGAGGGACAACAAGGTTGACTGGAAAACGTGACAGTGGCTGGCAGCTCGGTGAAGAAGGAGATGCTGGCATGAAGGCGACGGTTGTAGGAGTCTTCAGTGGGCTGCTCGGTCTTCTCCTTGGTCTGCTGGTCGCACAAGATGGAGGGAATAGAGGAGATATGGCCAGTTGAGAGGGTGTGAGGGAGAGAAGAGAGAGATGAGAGAAAAGGGTCCCTTTGCCTTTAATTTCCACACAAATATCTCCCAAAACCATTCTTGGCCAAGTATAATCCCTTGGTCTCCATTGAACCACCCAAGCACTCCCCACAACATTTCAAATGGTCCAAAATGCTAGGGGGAAGGGGGAGCTACGAAATTGGGAGAGGATGGCTTCAATTGGATACTTAGATCATCTCTACTCAACCTCAATTGATCTTCAAAAATTCAATTGACACCTCAATGCCTCCATTGATGAATTCCCTTGCCCAAGAATCTATCTTGCTTTCCAAATTTGCAGTCAAAAACAATTCTCGGCCTTTTTTGCACAAAACGATCCTAAACTGACTTTTTCCAAAAAAGTCTCAATTGTCAGAAAAATCTTCTAAGACTGAGTCGTGGGTCCTAGAATTTATTGTGACATAACGGAATCTTCAATTTCTGAAATCGGACTTGAATTGACGGTTAATTTTCATTCGGTGCGTTTTTAGCGTGGCCTAGACTACCGAGTAGTTTTTAGAACTTTTTAGGGCAAATGACCTGTGGTCGATTTTCTTCGAGCCACTATGAACCCACTCAACTCAATGGTGACTCTCGATTGTCGTGAAAATCTCGAGGATTCAATTACGGACACAAGGTACCAAAACGATAGTAAAATCATATTAGTGTCGGTCAACGAGAATTTTCCAATTTAGTGAAGTCACCCACGATAGATCACACATCTCAGTCGAACAGACCTATCTCTGATCTCAAATCGATTTTTAACTGTACCGTAATGGCCTCTAAAGATAAGCACGGTCGAGAAGCCAATTCCTGGTCGAGTTCTCAAGTCTATTTGCTTTAAAGTCATTAATAGCTTCCCCAAATAGTCTAGTTATCTTGAGAGTGATTAGTTCTGAGAACAGCCCTATAGGCACGTCAATGAAATGCCCGATTAATTCAGTAGAAAATAGGGTTGCAAAACTGGGATGTCACACTATCCTATTCAAATCATACCACGAAAACACTTCTATAAGAGCACGCATGATATAATTTCTAGGACAAAAATCAATTTCTATTCTCTAAACAAGTTTTTGAGTAAAGAAATGTGTTTGATAACGACTCAAAATTTCTATTTCTAAGAGGGACATCCAACGTACGGCATCTAGCGGCGAGCGACAAGCCTCCGGCATCCCAGGGGCAGCGGGTGGGCAGCAGATGACGATGAAAGTGAACAATGAAAAGAGTTTTCATTTCTCATTTTTGTTCCATAGAAAAGCTAAAAAATTTAATTTCCAATTTATGCTTCAAATCTATTTCCGAAATAGAAATCTGTTCCAAAAATAGAAAAATTGAATTACGTTACCAAATGGATTTCTTTCCAAACCTATTTTGGAGAACAGAAAAATAAATAAATGGAGAAATCAAAATTTTGTCATGGGCCCTAATTAACCAAATCTAAAAAAAAAAAAAACTTACATCCAAATTGAGATGAGAGCACGAAGTAAGTAAGTGCGAGATCAAATGAAGGCGAAAACGAGAACAAAGAAAGATTCATGGAAGTTGATTGGATTTAAGTAAGTTGTGATCTCATTTAACGTCCATATTATTTTGAACTTCATCATTTTGAACTCGTTTTCTAAATATAACTAAGCTTTATAATAACAAAACCCATTAAATATAACTTAAAAAATGGATTTGTGACCTATTTTGACAAGTCTAATACAACAGATTCGATATGTGTATTTTTGGGTGTGGAAAAGAGCCACTTGTATGAAATTGAATTGATCCGGATGTGTTCTCGCCAAGTTGAAGTGAAACTGAGTTGAAGTCAAGCGAATATTCAAAACCTCTTTCGTGAAGAATGCCATGGTTCTCAATTAGCAAATAAAGATGATATTTTGATTGCCTTTTTTTACTCTTAGATTATTGGTCAAACACTTTCAACATGTTGCTTTGTGCTCTTGGTCTTTTCAATTCTTGTCATCAATTAGCTAAATATAAGAGCAGAAGATAAGGGGAAGTGGGCACACAAAACACGGAAAGACCGTATCGGTGAGAGATAAGACGATGTGGTCTTGACCCTTAAAGGGCATGGGGGAGGGAAAGAGTTGAAAAAGCGAAAAAATGAGGAGGCCGCGGCAGAAAGGACACCACCTTTTGGGGGCTTCCTCTCTTTAGCACTGGGATTTTTCTCGGAGGACCATAAAACTCTCTCAGGCCCCTTTGCATGATCGGGCCGTGATCTTCCCTCATTGTTCTCTCTTCTTCATCTCGACTTCGCCATCTTTTGGCGCTATCATTCAAGCTGTAAATGGCCATCCAAGCTCGCATGCAACTTCGAGCACCTCAACCTCGACTTCCATCTTGTCAAGGACTAGTTCTCCATCACAAGCCACCGCAAAACCATACGAAAGGAAGACATGAAAGCTAAGTGTTCTATTTTGGCCAAAACATTATCTGTTTGATCTTTGTTTGTATGCTCTCATTTCGTTCAACAATGCTCAAGTCATGTTAACATCCGAATTTTTGTTGACATTTTTAGTATATATTAATTTTACAAAAATATAAAAAATATATAAACAGATTTTAAAAATGGATAAAAATGAATTAAAAATAATAAATAGAGAGAGAGAGAGAGAATGAAAGTGATTTAAAAAAATGAATTATAGGGGGCCGGCATGTCCGGCCCACTTTCTAAAACTTTAGGTTCACCCCTTGACCCATTTCCCTAATTCCCTTCCTCGCTTTTGGCCCATTTTTCTTTAATTCTTTAAGCCTACAACTTGAGCCCAAGAAGACAAGAAAGGAGCCCAGCCCGTCTCCCATCTCTTGCGCAAGGCTTCCCCTTCTCCTCGTTCCATCCTCTCATTTTTCTGGTTCCCACTCGACTCCCTCCGTCAAGCAATGCACAATAAAAATCCCATCTTTTTACCGGAAGCTGGAAAATATTATCACAACGTTGAGCGCAGGTCTGTCTCATCTCCTTCCAATCTCCAACGATCCGATGTGGGCTAGGTGTCAAAGTTACGTTTCCACTGTTCTGCAGGCTTCGTGGGGAGCTTGGCTGAAGGTCTGGGCAGAGAGAGAGAGAGAGAGAGAGAGAGAGAGAGAGAGGGAGGGACGGAGAGAGCGAGACACGGAGCCCAGCTTCGTTCTCGACTGAGCGTTACCCGACCATCCCCGTCGCAAGTCAACGAACCCTAGCCGGCACACTCGAGCCCGCGGGCCTCCTCTTCCACGGCGACGGAATTCCAAGTGAGAGTTTCCTTTGGGGTTCAATCCAGTTCTTTTTTCCAAGGATCTCACTTCGGAGACATCGCGAGAAAGTCAGCCATAGCTCAACTCATCTTGAGCTCGCCCTATAACCGCCCTCTCTGAGCCGGCTAGGGATTTCCGCGGTCAAAATCATTCTCACGAACTCCTTTTTGCCTCGCCCTCTTCTGTTTTAAGAAAGAACCGAACCTGGCGTCTCTAGTTCTTGAGCACTTTCTTTTTAAGTGAGTCGGCGCTTCACGTCGAGCAATTCCCTGGTGATATTTTTGATCTAGACCTGAGTTCGAGTTCTAAAAATGTTCGATATCTTCACCATATGTTCGAGGGAATGCTCGAAATAAAACCATTCGTTTTAGTCCTGCATTCCTAATTATTCTAAAGATTCATCAATGCCTATTAATTGCGATCTCCAAAGTCCGAATCTTCCAGAATTTTGGTTGTCGTTTGTCTTGCGCTTTGCCATGGGTTTATTCAGGCTGATGGATTCGGACTTGTTTGGTCTACTGGGCTTAGTATAGTTAGATTAGGATTGGACTTGTTTGTTAGTAAGTTGGCTTCGTTTCTAATTAGGGTAAGGGCCTTTTACAATGGTTCATTTTGTCCTTGGCCCGACCTGTAGGCTTGTTGCAGCCCATGATCAGACCGGGCTGTCCCCATTTTCGGATTAAAGAAAATACGAAAACATTTTTAAAAAATTCAAAATTCAAAATAATTGAGAATTTCATTTTCTTTTAAATTCAGTAAGTCATAAAAATTTAGAAAAATTCAAAAATCTTTAAAAATTAAGAAAAATTAGAAAATCCCAAAAGTTCCAAAAAAATAAAAAAAATAAAATTAGAATTCCTCGAAATAGCTTGAAAATAGTATTTTTGGGTAGCCTTCTCTTAAAATGTGTGAAAATCTTTGATAAGAAAATTATTCTCAAAATTGAACAAACCCTTATGACTTTACCATAGGATTCCAAATATCCTTAAAAGTGAATGCTTTTGATTGTGCAGTTTCTTAGTTAGAGATGACATACCTTTATTTGGTAATGTCAGATTCTTGCCCTCCCAATGCAATTTATTTAACATCACATTGGTTGTTGATTGTTATTTTGATAATTACGCACATGTATGAAAACCTCACATATTAGTGAATAGGTCTAAAATCAATCCAAACTGCCTAACAAAAATCTTCTTGAAATGAACAAGATTAGATATTGAAAATGCACTAATTGATTAATTAGTGTAACTAAGTCATCGACACTAAATTCTCTGGTTACGTGGGAAATGAAGTATATCTTATGCTTCACTTGTTTTCTAGCTAATCCCAATAAGTTAGTGACAACTCCTCATTAGAAAATTTTTATGAACACCTCAGTGTTGTACAAGGTATGGGCTTGAGAGAACCTATGCCTAATCAAAGGTCATAGGCTCATCTTTTAAGCAATAACTCTAAACATATTTTCCTCCATATCGAGTGGTAGGTCGCAATAACCATTCTATATATGGTTCTAAATTTATATAATTTCATACATAGATGCTTTTTAAGGTTAGTCAAAATTATATCATTTATGAATCGATATTGGTGTCACATTAGCATCAATAGAATAATATAGATACTCAACAAATATCAAGCATAAGATTTTATTTGTCAGTTTAGTATGTATGACACATATAGTGTTCATTCATCCTAAATCTGAAGAGAAAGAGGGTTTATGTAGGGCGAGGAATTAGGATTTTATTTCCTAATATGATACCTCTCATGTGTACAGCACATGTAAATTTCGGTCACCATAGGTCATCAATGGGCTTCACCAAACCATCCTCCCACTGGCTTGGTCAAGATAATATTTTATTAAGCGCAGAACTTGCTTATTTTTAACCATTTAGCACTAGACTAATTAGAATGCAATTTATGTGGGCCAAATGTTATTGAATGAAAAATGCTAATAATATACAAATGTAAATTAATAATTTTTTTTTGTTTAGGAATTTGGCTCAAATTCTAATTTTTCATAAGTTAATACCATCAAAAATCCCTATGGCATCTCAGTGCGCCACCTTACTAATGTGAGATTAATCTTTCACTTTTTAGCACAAGCGGAAGTCAAAATTAAACACCAAGCAAGCCATCAACAATAACAAACGAACACAAGAGAAGAACAAGCAACGACTTTCATTTCTTGTATTATTTTTAAACATGAGTGATAACAAGGATACACTAGGAGGTCAAAAGGATATACTACTTCCACTAGCTATCCACTTAGCCATCATCTAATGCCCTCAAACTATCCAAGACCCACCACCCGCTCGACACGGTTTGATCTCAAAAAGTACCAAAACCGTGTCTCAAAAATGGATCCCTACCACCACTCGTCTCCCTCACCTACGGCTTCCCACCAGCATCGTCCTCGTCATCGTCGTTGCTACTATCCTCTAAATATGGCAGAGGACCATTCAGATATCCTCCAATGTTGACGTAGAGTGCCATGAAGCGTTAGGCAATACGGCCAGTTGGTGGACCTTCGTCCATCTAGAGTGTGAACGTGTAGCATACAAAAGTCACAAAAGGAAAATATGGAACTATATCCATCATCCTCGCTTCCGTTTATGGAATGCTAAAGCAAATAAAGTTCGATGATTCGAGACTTATATATTATCATTCTTCTTAAGAATGTGATGCGCTTCTTTCCAAGAGAAGTGCAAAGGGCAGCATTGCAACAGCATTTGACGAAATCCCCTACATTAAACTTGCTTTTCCTCAATGTAGCAATAGATATATCCCAACATTAAAAAACCGCTGGATTTGGCTTGGTAAGTCCTCAACCTCTCAATCATAGCCCAAAAAAGAAAATCCTCAAAATTTCCAATTACTAGGATTATTCATTATTTCTTTGATTGAAATATCTCATGTCTTGCTTTTGGTTTACAAATTTTCTTCAAAGGGTCTCCGCTAGTACTAGATATTTCATGAGCAATCCATAACGTAACTGAAGGGCCTAAAATGACGGAAATCGAAAACGCATGGTTTCCATCAAAATCCAATCGCCTGGAATCGACTAACTCGATTTCTTCCAATAGCTTGGATCTTGAAAGTTTCTAGGGCCTATTCTTGATTGCTGCAGTTCTAGCTCTCTTCATTTTTATGGTCATGTTTGTCAAAAACAGTTCGGAAGTAACAAGTTGTTCAAGTTCATTGCGGGATGAAAGTTTTGCATCGGAAAGAAGATTTTACCAAAGGGACCTCAATCCTTATATTTTTAGGGAATGCAGAGACAGAAATACGAACGATGGTGGCAATGAGATTGCAATTGTTGAAACTTCAGAAAACACTAACTTCCCTTTAAGTACATCAAGAGACTTCAGCCAAAACAAGGATGATATGAACAATGAACGAGGCACACCATCCGCAAAACAAGGACTTTCTAATCACATAGATGAAGGGTGCCCGACGTAGCAACAAAATGTCAAGCTTACAAATGTAAATTAAGAGAGGTACATACCTCAAGAACTTTAGATTCTAAACTTAAACAACGCCGAACTTTGTACTATTAGATGACAATAATTTCCCCCTCATTCTCTTCTCATGTAAAGACTGTGATTGATACCACTTATTGTCTAATGGCAAACAATATAACGAAAGATAGATGCTTTTCAAAGCATTTTCTAGTGAACATTACATGCACATAGTAGCTTCTCTTATCCTATAATGTATTGGCAATGAAAATGTTCATTGTTATTTCACTAACTTGCCTAAAGTATCTAATTTGGCAACAAAATATGACTTACTTAAGCTAAAAACTAGAATGTATAATGAGAAAGTTCAGTAGAATAGCTTCCATGGTTGAACCAACTGTCAAAATCCTATGTTATTGCCTCTAAATAAATAATCAATTGGCTTAGTGACAGGTAATGTGCTCCTAAGTATTTGCTTTATTATCAAACCATTCTATTTACTAAAGGAATCCATTGACACCTAAATTGTTGCCGACAAATTCAATATGTATATTTTTTGTAAATAATAATAATAATAATAATATAGAAAAGAAGAGGAGAAAGAAAGAAAAAGATATTCAAAAAAAAAAAAAAACACGTAAAACCCCAAAAACCATTAAACCACGAGTGCGGCCCATTAAAATCACCCTAAGCCCATCAGCCAATTGGTCTAATTAGAGCCAACTCAATTTGGGCCATCACTCTCCAGCCCGTCCAAAAAACCGGGTCCAATTCCCTCATCCTCAGCCCAGCAGCCCAAGTCCATCAAACGCTTGACCTTGACCTACGGCCCATGAGAGGTCCCTCCATCCTCAAAGCTGGTTCTCTCTCTCGCTGAAGGTTCAGGTTTAGCGTCAGAGGCACGCGTGCGTGGTTGAGAGCTGAGGAAGAAATGGATGCGAGGGTTGAACACACGCAGGTGAAGAAGTGACAAGAAAAATCCTCAGTTTGGTATTACTAGTAGTCATTCATTTTAAAGCTCATTACCAAAGGTCTCAATTTGGTAAATACTCGGGACATTTACATGTAATAGACAAATCTGTCAAATGGGTGGGTCAGATCGGGTTTAAATGATTTTTTAATCTATTTAGAATGCATATTTAATGACTCATACCTTATCCAACTCAAATTATTAAAATACTATTAGATTTAACAAAATCTATAAAAACTTACATCCAAATTGAGATAAGAACACGAAGTAAGCAAGTACGAGATCGAATGAGGGTCAAAGTGAGAACAAAAATAGATTCATAGAGATTGATTGGGTTTAAATAAGTTGTGATCTTATTTAACATCCATATTATATTAGACTTCATCATTTGGAACTCGTTTTCCGAATATAACTAAGCTTTATACTAACACGGTCCATTAAATATAGGTTAAGAAAAAGGGTTTGTGACCTATTTTTGATAAGTCTAACATAACGGATTCGATATGTGTATTTTTGGATGTGGAAAAGAACCACTTGTATGAAACTGAATTGATCCGGATGTGTTTTTGCCAAGTTGAAGTGAAAATAAGTTGAAGTCAAGTGAATATTCAAAACCTCTTTTGTGAAGAATGCCATGGTTCTCAATTAGCAAATAAAGATGACATTTCGATTGCCCTTTTTCCTCTTAGATAGGTCTAGCACTTTCAACACGTTACTTTGTGCTCTTGGTCTTTTCAATTCTTGTCATCAATTAGCTAAATATAAGAGCAGAAGATAAGGGGGAGTGGGCACACAAAACACGGAAAGACGGTATTGGTGACGGATACGAAGATGTGGTCCGACCCTGAAAGGGCATGGGAGAGGGAGAGGCCTGAAAAAGCGAAAAAAGAGAGGAGGCAGCGGCAGAAAGAACACCATCTTTTGGCCGTGATCTTCCCTCGCTATTCTCCCTTTTTCGTCTCGACTTCTCCATCTTTTGGCGCCATCATTCAAGGTGTAAACGGCCATCCAAGCTCGCATGCAACTTCCAGCACCTCAACCTCGACTTCCAACTTGTCAAGGACTAGTTCTCCATCACAAGCCACCGCAAACCGCATGAAAGGAGGACGTGAAAGCTAAGTGTTCAGTCTTGGCAAGACCTTACTATGTCTTTGTATATTCTCATTTTGTTTAACAATGCTTATGTTGACATTTAAATTGTTTTCGACATTTTAAGTATCCATTTATTTTATAAAAATGTAAAAATATTTTGAAAAGGGATAAAAATAAATTTAAAAATTTAAAAATTTAAAAATACGAAAAATGAATAAAAATAAATGAAAATGCTAAGAAATAATGAATTCGAGCTGGCCGGCATGTCCGGCCCACTTGTCTAACCCTTTGACCATTTCCCTAATACGGAGAGAGCGAGACACAGAGCCGAGCTTCGTTCTCGACCGAGCGTTATCCGACCATCCTCGTCACAAGTCCATGAACCCTAGCCGACACACTTGAGCGTTATCCGACCATCCTCTTCCACGGCGACGGAATTCCTGGTGAGGTTTCTTTAGAGTTCAATCGAGTATTTTTCCCCCCAAGGATCTCGGTTCAGAGACATCATGGCAATCGGCCACGGCTCGACTTGTCTCGAGCTCGCCCTATAACTGCCTTCCGTGAGTCAGGTAGGGATTTCCGCAGTCAAAACTCATTCCCATGGACCCCTTTTTGCGTTGCCCTGTTCTGTTTTAGGAAAGAACCGAATTTGGTGTCTCTAGTTCTTGAGCGCTTTCTTTTTAACTGAGTCTGCGCTTGATGTCGAGCATTCCTTGGTGATATTTTTGGTCTAGACCCAAGTTTGCGTTCTAAAAATGTTTGATATCTTCCGTGCTCACCATATGTTCGAGGGAATGCCCGAAATAAAACCATTCGTTTTAGCCCCGCATTCCTATTTATTCTAAGGATTCATCAATGCATATTAATTGCGAATACATTTGTTAGTCAGATTTCATTACTACCAAGTCCGAATCTCCCAGAAGTTTGGTTGTCGTTTATCTTGTGCTTTGCCATGTTCCTGTGGGGTTTATTCAGGCTGATAGATTCGGACTTGTTCAGTCTAGTCGGTACGGGCTGGGCTTAGTATAGTTAGATTCAGATTGGGCTTGCTTGTTAGTAAGTTGGCTTCGTTTTTAATTAGGGTAAAGGCCTATTACAATGGTTCATTATGTCCTTGGCCCAGCCCATGATCGAACCGGGCCGTCCCTATTTTCTGATTAAAGAAAATACGAAAATATTTAAAAATATTTTAAAAAATAAAAAATCAAATTAACATATTAAAAAAATTCAAAATAATTGAAAATTCAAAAACAAAAAATTAAAATTCAGAAAGTCATAAAAACTTAGAAAAATTCAAAAAGTCCTAAAAATTTAGAAAAATTGAAAAATTCCACAAATTTCAAAAAAGTCCTTGAAATGGCTTTAAAATAGCATTTTTGGGTAGCCTTCTCTTAAAATGTGTGAAAATCTTTGATAAGAAAATTGTGCTCAAAATTGAACAAGGCCTTACAGTTTTATCATAAGATTCTGATTGTCCTTAAAAATGAACGCTTTTGATTGCGCACTTTCAATATGTTGACTGTGGTTTCCCTTTAGCTTAGTTAGAGATGACATACCCTTCTTTTGGTAAGGTTAGATTCTTGCCCTCCCAATGCAATTTATTTAATGTAATCTTGGTTGTTGATTGTTATTTTAATAATCACGAACTCGTATGATCACCTCACACATTAGTTGATAGGTCTAAAATCAATTCAGGTTGCCTAACAAAAATTTTCTTGAAATGAACAAAATTAGATACTGAAAATGTACTAATTGATTAATTAGTGTAACTAAGTTCTCAATCCTAAATTCTCTAGTTGCATAAGAAATGAAATATACTTATATGCTTTACTTGGTTTCTAGCTGATCTTAATAGGCTAGTGGTGACTCCTCATTAGAAAATTTTTATAAACACCCCAATGTCATATAAGGTATGAGCTTGGGAGAGCCCGTGTCTAATCATAGGTCATAAGCCCGTCTTTTAGGCAATACCTCTAAAGATATTTTCCTCCATATATGGTTCTAAATTTATATAATTTCGTACATAGATGCTTTTGAAGTTTAGTCAAAATCATATCACTTATATATTGATATTGGCATCACATTAGCATCAATAGAACAACATAGATGCTCAACAAATATCAAACATAAGATTTTATTTGTCGGTTTAGTATGTATGACATATATAGTGTTCATTTATCCTAAATCTTAAGAGAAAGAGGGTTTATGTGGGGCGAGGAATTAGGATTTTATTTTCCTAATATGGTACCTCCCATGTGCGCATCACATGTAAATTTCAGTCACCATAGGTCATCAATGGGCCTCGCCAAACCATGCTCCCCTGGGTTGGTCCAAATAATTTTTTATTAAGCTCAGAACTTGCTTGTTTTTAACCCATTCAGCACTGGACTATTTTTTTTTTTGGTCGGTCCTACTCTAATCCTACGCTAACACTCACTCTCAGATTTTTGCCCTACCTCCTTGCAGGGCGTGGAAGTCGAAACCCACTCCTGAAACGAAATCGTCCCCACCCCAATCCCCCCTGAGAAGGTGGGGATTTGAACCCCCCACTCTCCCCTTCCAAGTTGGAAGGGTGGCCACTGGAGCACTAGACTAATTAGAATGCAATTTATGTGGGCCAAATGTTATTGAATGAAAAATGCTAATAATATGCAAATGCAATTAACAATTTTTTTTTTTTGTTTAGGAATTTGGGTCAAATCCTAATTTTCTCATGAAATGAATAACTAAATGGGGTCGCTACAATTTAGGTGTTAACAAGATATAATTTTGTAATCTTAGATCCGTACACAGACATCTCACTAGTATATACTATAATACTGAATTGGACAGACACATAATATAAGCGCTTATGAATTAATTTAAACTTTATTGTGAATCAGGCCCATAATATAGAGAAACGCTATATTTTTGTCTGTTTATTTATTGGGAGATTGTCTCACTATATTCATTCAGTAGGCTCTCTTTATTTGGTGTTCTACTACCCCATAATCCTACGACAGTGAAATGAAAAAGATTTCGTATGGACTTGGCTATTTCCTCATTAAGCTTCGTAAAAGATACAAATTTTCCGGGAAATTGTCGCTTTTATTGTTACTTTTGACAACTAATGACCTGAATAATCGGGCCGTTCGAGGAATTTTCATCCTAGTTAGTCGGTAGTAGTCAGGATGGAAATCAATGGACAATCTCAATTTAATTTTCCATTGATCCTTTGAGAAAAAGTGTATTGCTCAAGTACATGGACAGTGAAATGAAAAGGACTCCGCATGGACTAAAGTGGACTCAATTTCGTCGATGAGCTCCATGAAGGATACAAATTTCCCAAGAAATTGTTCACAATTATTATTACAATTTGTCCGTGACATGACTTGCATAATAGGCCCATTCGATGAACTTTCGCCCCAAGTAATCGGTAACCCAGGTTAGAATTCCGTGGACGAACTTGGAAGGTACGTCATGAATCATTTGATGTCTCCATATTGTGCGGAGAGAGATTAATGGTCATGGATCATGAAGAAATATCATTTTGAGTAGGGCGAATTGACTTTAAAGTCATTCTGTGTCACATAACATCAAACACTTAGTAGAAAGTTAACATTAATATATATGATATAACACCTCACAAGAGGCTAGATGTGATGCTTTTGTACGCATGGAATGAACCAACAGGTAGAGAGAATCCACACTCCCATCATCATCCATCACATTTAATTTAAATATGACCATGTTCAGAGGGAATAGTCATTGAGTTGAATTGGATATGAATGGATATGCAGTTTCTTGGACACTCACAAAAATTACTTACGAATATCTCAATTCTTGCACCTCTTGAAGTCCAGAGGGAATAGTCATTGAGTTGAATTAAATCTGAATTGAAATGCAAGAGGCTAGATGTGATGCTTTTGTACGCATGGAATGAACCAACAGGTAGAGAGAATCCACACTCCCATCATCATCCATCACATTTAATTTAAATATGACCATGTTCAGAGGGAATAGTCATTGAGTTGAATTGGATATGAATGGATATGCAGTTTCTTGGACACTCACAAAAATTACTTACGAATATCTCAATTCTTGCACCTCTTGAAGTCCAGAGGGAATAGTCATTGAGTTGAATTAAATCTGAATTGAAATGCAAGAGAAAGCGAATAATAAGAATAAGAATAAGAATAATAAAAGAATAAGAATAAGAATAATAAAAGAACAACAATAACAATAATAAATCACTCATTGTGCACTTTGAAATAGTAAGTTTTGTGACGGCCCGAGCGGCGGTGCGTGGGAAGGAGGGATGGCGGTGCGTCCGCGCCTCGGTCTCCGGACATGCGCAAGGAAGGGGTCCATGTCCCACATCGCCTAGGGAGGGAGTCTTGAGCCAGTTTATAATGGCTTGGATCCCTCTAACCTGTATAACGCGTTTTAAAGCCGTGAGAACTCAGTGTCCAAAGCGGACAATATTATACAGTAGGATCCGGGTTGTTACAAATGGTATCAGAGCCAGGTTCCCGACTGCGTGTGGGGCCACAGTGAGGGCGCTGTGCTCCCAAGGAGGGGAGATTGTGACGGCCCGAGCGGCAGTGCGCGGGGAGGAGGGATGGCGGTGCATCCGCGCCTCGGTCTCCGGACGGGCGCAAGGAAGGGGTCCCTGTCCCACATCGCCTAGGGAGGGAATCTTGGGCCAGTTTATAATGACTTGGGTCCCTCTAACCTGTATAACGCGTTTTAAAGCCGTGAGGACTCAATGTCCAAAGTGAACAATATTATACAGTGGCGCCCGGGTCGTTACAAGTTTATTACATTGTTAAGTCATAAATATACACAGGTCTTGTTCTTAACGATTCCTGATTAGTTGCACACTTAACTTTATATGGTATAGATATAGGTGATCAAATTTGGTTATGTACATACATTTTCTTCAGTTTACAAAATTTTCTTCTTTCTTTTATTTTATTTTTAAATATGAGGTCCTATTCAATACGATAACATACTACGCCACACCACATCAAATTCAACTTGAGGGGAGTGTTAGGTTAAGCAAAAAATATATCCGATACCATTCTCTATTAACTATCTAATCTATTGATGCATAATCGATTACTCACTTTACAGTTAAAAGTAATTAAAAGAATGACCACCAACAATATTTTATGGCTTAGCGTACCTATTGAATCTACTATAGGGCAGGTCTTCAGGTACGTGACAATCGACTTTATGCAAGTTTGCGCAGGTTGTTGGAGTGAAAAACCAAGAAGTTTATGGTATTAACCACAATGAATCAATCTTACATCAATTTATGCTTTTTCAAGTTGGCACGTACGAGCTTCTCTCTCTCGCTGGTAGAGTTTTCTTCTCCCGAATCCATGGGAGCTTTCGACCCTAAACCCTAAACACCCATTCACTTCTGAAGTTTCTTGCCCTCCGCTCCATACGAATGTAGAATCTTTTTGCCTAATGTCATGGGTACCCAGCACCCAAACCCTAAAATCCTTCAGAGCACGCACCCTCATTTTCTCAATGGAACTCGAGCATGAAGTAGCAATAAACGACAGATAAAGAATCCCAACACAACATTCCCGGAGCTCCCTTCAATCGCCCCCTTCCCAAAGCCACAAAACCACTACAAAGCTGTCTCGAAGCAAATCCTCAACCCTAGCTGAAGTTGACGGCTGCAAGCATCAGTCTCGGTAAGAGCGTCTGATTTGTTGTCGGAATGGAGCACGAGGAGGAGAACCAACACCGTCTTGCTGCCCTATGTAAGAGTTTAGGCCATTTATGGCCAGCAAATGATGTGATCAAAGCGCAGCAGGAAATCCCCCCCAACAAACGAATAGAATGCAGTCATACTCTTTTTGGTAAGTTATATTCGAAACCCAATGTGAACTTTCAAGCATTTTGCAACACTATGAAGAAGGCGTGGAAGTCAGAGGCTATCGTGTGTCCCAGAAAGAACCAGGGCTCTTCTCATTTGTATTCGAATCAGAGGAGGAAAATGAGAGAGTACTGAAATTAGGGCCATGGTCCTTTGCCAGCAATTTGTTAATGCTAAAGCGATGTGAGCCAAATATTCCAGAACACTGCTATAACTCTTCTAGATATGATTTTTGGATTCATATTGTTGGTTTACCCCTGGGATGGATCTTACAAGAGGTTTTCTCTGATGTTGCTAGTAAAGTGGGAGCAGTTAAGGAAATACAACTATTATCCAGAGGCAACGGCCCCTATAAAATAGGTAAAGTCAAAGTGGAGCGAGATCTTACAGCTCCTCTTAAAACAGGGGCATTAGTCAAGATCAGGAACAAGAATCTATGGGTGGAATTTAAATATAAACGTCTCCCTCATTTCTGTTACTCATGTGGTAGAATTGGTCACTATGCATCGTATTGTGAGGAGATACCATATGAAACAACAAATTGGGCAGCAAATAAGGTAGGGAAGTACAGTCCTTGGCTCAAAGCGGAAGTAAGAGATTATAGTCCGGATTGGGAGGCATTTTATGGAAAGGTTGATCCAAATTATGAAGAAGAAAAGTCTGTACCTGAAACTCTCCTAGCGTTAGTCAATATGGAAATTGTTGCAAGGGTAGAAGCCGGGACAAATAACCACCTTTCTCGAAACAAAAAAAGAGTAGATAGCCCTTCTTCAAAGGAGGGAAGAGATGGAGGGGAGATGACTCCAGTAGCCAAATAGGGTAGTGGAAAACAGATATTGTATCTAGAAGGCCCTAATGATGAAGGATCGAAAATTATAGGTGATGCTGGTAAGAAAACAATGAAGTATCAAAAAGCAAAAAAACAAAAAAGAGTAGAAGTTTCTACCTCTTCTTTCCTTGATGAAATGGAGTTATTAGAGACCTCCGTGTAGTTGGTAAAAGAGGGGAAGGATTGGGCTTTGGTGGCTAGCCCTAATAAGCCACCAAAGACACTATGAAGATCATAAGTTGGAACTGTCAGGGGCTGGGCAACCCCCTGACAGTCCAGGAGATTAGAGCCTTAATGGCTCTAGAAAGGCCCAACTTGGTCTTTTTGATGGAGACCAAAAACAAGGAGTCGATGGTGGATAAAGTCAGAAAACGATTGAAGTTCCAACACATGTTTGTAGAGCAACCAATAAGAATTGCTGGGGGCTTGGTGCTTATGTGGAATGAAGATGTGGAAGAAAATAAATTCGAGTTCGAAGGAGCATATGGATGTGGAATGTAAGGAACCTACTAGTGGACATATTATGAGAGTTACATTCATGCATGCTTCCACAAACTTCCAGGGGAGACTTCTATTATGGCAAAAGGTTTGGGATATTCACTCCAACAATCAACTTCCTTGACTTTGTACGGGGGACTTTAATGAAATTCTATATAGCTGGGAAAAGGTTGGGAAAAGGGAAGCTGATCAACATAGAATAGCGGCCTTTCGAGAAATGCTTAATGATTGTTCCTTGATGGATATCAACACTAAAGGGTGTGCTTTCACTTGGGCCAACAATAGAGAAGGTGAAAACTTAGTGAAGAAGAGGCTGGACAGAGCCTTATGTACAATGGATTGGAGAATTACCTTCCCAAATGCTGAAGTTGTGGCCCTCCCAGCGGTAGGTGTCACGACCCAAACTCCAGGCACATGCACATCCCTCAATGGTCGATGAAAGTTTACAACATCCCAGGAACTGTTGCCGACCCATTTATTATTTTACGCATGCGGAAACGTAAGACAATCTCCATTCAACAAAGCAGTGGGATAGAAACGTAGGATAATATTTTTCATTCAAGCCACACCTACAATACAGTAGTACTTATATACAAACCAGGGTTCGCTACTACACTATCATACTTCTCGACCTCTCTAGGGTGAACTGTCACCCATCATCCTCGATGGAAGAACCGTCATCACCTGGAAGGAGATAGCGAGAGTCCTACTCTTCCTTCCCTGCAACCGACTGTACATGACCTGGCCTTCCTCCATTTAGGGACCTGAAAAATTTTAGCCCACTAAGGGGTGAGATCACTTCTCAGTAAGTTAATCCCCTAAATCCAGAGTAGGAGAATGGTACACTCCACATGCAATCTAATCACGTTTCTCACAACTCTTTTCATACCAGTCTTTCCCTGCATGTTAGTGCCGATCAAATCATACATACAGTATCGAGCTTTCACATCATATGAATACCGTAACACGAGTATGTGCAAGGACATCAACATCAATACAAGTATACGGGCGCCCAATTACCAGACTAAACCGTTATGGCACGTCCCATACCGCACCACACAATTCTGTCTTTTAATTAGGTCCCTTGATTTCACCCATTCATGTGTCACAAATGATGCCAATGCACAGATAACAGTCTTCCGGCATAACTGGGCATCGCCTCACACAGTCGAGCGCGGCATCGTCTACATCTAGACGGTATTCCATATAGGAGCATCGGTCCAGCCTCCACTGCGACCGGCATCCGTTGACGTGGGGCATTCCCGAAGGAGCATCGTCCGGCCCAAAGGCTCGTGACGGAATCTCATGACATGTATGCATTTACTCGTCATCATAATTCAATGATCAATTGCATATTTCATTCAGAATCTCATGTCATGTATGCATTCAGTCATCATCATGATTCAATAATCAATTGCATATTTCATTCACAACCTCAATTAAGCAAATCTCCAGCAAGAAACATCTCAAAACAGTTACAAACTTCCACTGATCAGAATTGGCAGAAACTGCCCAATTGCGCACTTTCGGGTTCAAGACCAGAAACTAATTCATATGAGCTCGAAAAATTCTCAAACTTGAACATGTGCTAAAGGACATGTAAAAAAACATTTTTCATGAAGACACCGAGGCCCAGATCCTTCTGGATTCGGCCCAGTAATTCAGTCAATCCAGTACTAAAATCGGATCAGTTTCCAGCGGTTCTGTTTTCCGAAATCAACTTGGTTCGGGGTTCAAAACAGGTCCATTTGGTCTGAAATTCGAGTATGTTCAACTAGAAGACGTAACAAACAACTTTTGTGAAGAAATAATTTTTAAAATCGAACCCGAAAGGTTAGTAACAACCCATAGAATCTTTACAGGTCGCAAATTCCAGTGCAGTTCAAGTTTCTGTTTAAAGATAACGAAGCCAAAATCATTTTCCTTTAAATCCCAAAAAATCCTGAAAAAAATATATGTTATACTTGAAGATGTGTAAAACATTTATTCAGAAGGAAATTTCTTCAAAATCGCAACATATATGAATCTAAAAAAATAGAAAATCGCGCACGTCCAGAAAACAGTTTCAAGAAACAGCCCCTGTCTTTGGCCGAATCATCCTCTACGGTTCTTATCTTGTCCTTTAAACCACAACTAAGCCTTTCTATGGCTAATCTAACATTTCTAAACTAATATTAACTATATCTAATCTCACCTAAACCTTTCTCAACTAATTTCCATCCCTAAACAGAGGTACACAACCCCTATTCCAGATTTAGGAAAATAACTCACCTAGTTACAACTAACGGCGGCTCTCGTTGATGGTTGAACGGCAACACAGAGACCAGCCTTGAGTCTCTCGGTGATGGTGTTGAGCCGAAACCGCCGAGGAATGTGCTGAGGTGTGATGGCAACAGCAACACACGAATCTATAAATTTTTCGGTAGAGAGGACTAAATATGGAGTTTGGTCAGTTGTGCGGTTCTTTTGCGGGTGAGGGGGTTTTTTCCTCACTCGAACTCTCCGACCTCTATATAAAAACCATGGTGATAGGTGGCCGACGTTTATGTGGGTCCAGAAGTTTTTGGTAACGTCACGTTCACGCCTTGCTCTGTTTTGTTTCTTAGTCGCCGGTTTGTCGTCCAAGAGGGAGCAGAAACGGGAGTTGCACGTTCAAGGGAAGAGAAAGCAACAGCTTGTACGTTGAAAGAGACAAGGGAAGAATAAAATAAGAGGAAGAAAGGAAAAGGTGGAAGTTGCCATCGTAAAATACAGCAGACGTTCATGCGTGGGTAAAGGATGGGAAGGAGAGAGGAAAATGCTTGGAAGTTTCACTGAAATTTCCTTCAGCTTTTGGCCTATTTTTCCATGGAAATTTTGGTCACCTATCACCATCATAGGCCCCACAAAGTTTCCAACGTTGCCTCTTCTAAATGAGATGAAAGAAAAGGTTGGAATCCATGTAGACTGCTGAATCCGAATTTGAAGTTGGTTCCCGTAGCTTTTTCCCATGGAGATTGAGCTCCTATCACTATCAAGTGGTCCCTCCACTTTATGCATCCTTATTCCACACAAATGGCATGGAAATTGAGGTGAAATTCACGGTGGCATGCCTTCTTACGAATTTTCCTTTCTTGTTGAGACTTTTCCTCCTTTCCTATTTACCAAATTAACACTTAAGTTAATAGGGTCAAGTCCCCTATTAGTCACTTATAAATCTTCTCTAATTGTTCCATACTAAATGCCCAAAACCTATTTAAAAAGTGGCATTTCCTTTTTATTCTTTTAATTTGTTACTCTTACCCCTTTTCCACTAATAATTCCCATCATCCATAAAATTTGAAAAGATGCAACAACATTCCCCGGGATTAATTGTGACATGTAAAAATTCTCATTTTCTGAAATCAGAATGAATTACGCGGTTAAATTCAATCAAACGTGGTTTCAGCGCGGCCTAAACTATTGGGTAGTTTTTGGGAATTTTTGGAGCAATGGACTCATGGTCGATTATTATCGAACCACAACATGCATATTCGACTCATTGGCGACTCTCGATTGTCGTGGAAATCTCTAGGTTTCAATTACGAACACAAGGTACCAAAACGACACAAAAATCGGTTTAGTGTCGATCAATGGAAATATTGTAATTAGATGGAATCACCCATGCCTAATTATATATCTCTATCGAATCGACCTATTTCCGGTCTCTGATAGATTTTCGACTGTGCCAAAGTGATCCTTGCAGACTTACACGGTCGAGCAGTCGATTCCTAGTCGAATTCTCAAGCCTATCGCATTAAAATCCCTTAATGACTTCCACAACTAGTCTAGTTATCTCATGAGTGATCAGCTCAGATAATAGCACTATAGACACGTCGATGAAAAACCCGATTTATTCACTTGAAAACAGAAGTATAAAATCAGACTGTCACAGTAGGTTCTGACCATAGCCCACTTTTGCCGTCTTTACATCCTGTTTGGGAGAGAAGAAGGAAGGAATTCAAGTTTGAAGCCTTTTGGATGGAGGAAGAAGAGTGTGGGGAGATTATCAAAAGCTGTTGGGGAGGCGACCAGCATTGTTACACAACCTTTTCTCAGAAAATACAGAATGTTACAAAGGAATTGGCTGCATGGAGCAAAAACACGTTCTCTAATGCCTCTATCCAAATTAGAAGTCTCAAATAGAAACTAACTAAGATCACGAATGGGGATTCTGAATTGTCGAGCAAAGTGGAAAGTCAAGAAATCAAAGAGAATATTGAACAGCTTTGGCGGCAGGAAGAGATGTATTGGGGTATGAAGTCTCGGGTAAATTGGCTTCAATGGGGTGACAGGAACTCAAAATATTTCCACGCCACTACGGTTCAACAAAGACAACATAATAGAATTACTGTGTTGAGACTAAATGAAGACATTTGGTGTAGGGACCATAAGATATTGAAACAACACATAGAGGATTTCTATTGTTCTTTATATGAATTGGCAGGTCCAAGAGATTTTCAGCCTATCTGGACATGTGCCCAACTCTAGTCACCACGGAAATGAACGAAAGCCTTTTGGTCCCTATTTCAATGGAAGAGGTAAAAGAAGCGGCGTTCTAGCTAGGCTCCCTAAAAGGCCCCGGCCCGGATGGACTCAATGGACAATTTTATCAACATTACTGGGAAGATATCAAGCTGGATGTATTAAATCTGGTCAGAAACTTCTTTGAATTAGGTGAATTTGACCCCCTGCTCAACAAGACTCACATATCTCTCATTCCAAAAGTGAAAAATCCAGAAAGCATTTGCCAGTTCAGGCTAATCAATCTATGTAACTTCAGCTATAAAATTATTTCCAAAGTGTTATCAAACAGATTGAAACCATGGCTTGCTGAGATAATAGGCTCTAAATAAAGTGCCTTTGTTAAAGGATGACAAATACAAGATAATATCTTTATTGTTCAGGAGGTGTTGCATCAGTTGAGGATCAGAGAACGAAAAAAGAAATTCCAAGCAATCCTTAAACTGGATATTCAAAAGGCTTATGACAGGGTTGAGTGGGACTTCTTAAAAATGAGTATGTTGAAGATGGGGTTTAGCAAAAGATGGATTGAGCTGGTGATGCAATGTGTTTCCACAGTGTCCTTTAGCGTCAAAGTCAATGGCGATCACACACGATATTTTACACCCACGCGAGGACTACGACAAGGAGATCCATTGTCCCCGTACCTCTTCATATTAATGGCTAATGTTTTCTCCTGGATGATGCACAAAGTGATAGAAGATGGGAGCATCAAAGGAATAAGACTGAATATGTATTGTCCCACATTGTCTCATCTATTATTCGCTGATGACGCTATAATTTTTATGGATGGGACAGTTAGAGAATGTCAAAATTTGGCAAATATTCTGAACCAGTATTGCTATGCTACTGGTCAAGCTATTAATCTAAACAAATCAGGAGTGTTTTAGCAAGGGCTGCCCTTTGAGCTTAAAGAGGAATATGGCACATGAGTTACGTGTGCCTATCATTGACAAAACAGGGAAATACCTGGGAATTCCATCTGATTGGGGACAAACAAAAAATTAGATGTTTTCATGGATTCTTGCTAGAGTGAACATGAAGCTTGAAGGCCGGAAAGAAAAATTATTGTCTAAAGCCGATAAAGAAATATCGATAAAAGCTGTGGTACAGGCTCTTCCTCAGTATGCTATGTCCATTTTCAAAATCCCAATCTTAGTTTGTAAAGCCATCAAACAAAGGATTGCAGCTTTCTGGTGGAAACAAAATGATTCTAAAAGAGGTATGTACTGGAAGAAATGGGAGGTCTTTAAATCCAGAAAAGACGAAGGGGGTCTCGGCTTTAAAGACCTAATTAATTTCAACAAGGCAATGTTAGGCAAACAAGCCTAGAGACTATCACAATCACCATCAGCTCTATAGAGCTAGATTCTAAAAGGAGTTTACTATCCAAATAGGGACTTATGGAAGGCAAAATTAGGACAACGACCATCTTGGGGTTGGCGTAGCATCCTAATAGGTCAAGACACTATAGAACCGGAGGTAAGGTGGATTGTGGGGGATGGGAAAACTATTAACATTCGGCAGGACATATGGCTTCCAAGGGGAATGATAGGAGGATCGACGAACAAGGATGATCCTAAGAAAGTTGCTGAATTAATGAGCAATGAAAGGAGATTATGGGACAAGCCTAAACTTCACGATCTCTTTGATGACCAAGTAGTTAATGAAATTCTTTCAACTCCCATTTGTGCACCCCCACAAAAAGATAGGCTAATCTGGATGGGGAACAAGTCAGGTTCCTACACAGTCAAAAGTGGCTACAACAGGGTTTGTTCATTGACCAATTCTCCTGACCCAAACAGAGCAACAACTTCTTATCAGCCGCCCAGATCTCTATGGACTAGGTTATGGGATATTCTAGTCCCTCCCAAAGTAAAGCTTTTCCTATGGAGCATATGTCAAAATGCAATCCCCACAAAGGATAATCTCTATAAGAGGCGAGTATTACCTGATCCCCTATGTCCCCTCTATTTTCGATATCCTAAAACAGTAGAACATCTCTTCTTCCTCTGCAAAAGAACTCGACATATATGGCTTGATCCGCGCCTCAACCTCTACAACAAAACTATTTCAGTTACTTGAGTGGACAAGTGGTTTGAAGATTTTTTTGCAGCAAAAACTGACTTACCCTCAGTAGATATGGTGGCTAGCACGATTTGGTTAATTTGGAAGCTCCGGAACGACTATATCTTCAGATACCAACCTCCCAAAGCCGATTCCATAGTAGATCTCGCCCAAGCACAGGTTCGGACCTTCTCCAGATGGATTCCGAGCAAAGAACAGAAGAGAACCAGAAGGCGAGACTCGCCTGAGTTTTGGAAAGCGCCGGACAGCACCAGCTTCAAACTCAACGTCGATTGTTCTTGGGCGAAGGGAGAAGAGACGAGCTCCGTGGCTAGGATAGTGCGTGACTCGAGAGGCCTGCTGATTGACGGATTCGCCGTTGAGATCCATGCCGCGTCTCCTCTGTGCGCTAAAGCCCTAGCGCTTTTGCACGGTCTGCGCTTTCTAAAACAAAGAAAAGGGATTCACGGGGGATCAGTTCAGTACAGGGAAAGTGAATGGGAAGTACAAAGCGACAATCTTGCACTTGTGGAAGCAACTTTGGGCCGAGCTGAAGCTCCATGGGTTGTGAGTAGCTTGATTAATGAAAGCAGAGATATTCTACAAAATCTAACCTTCGTTAAGCTATCCTATTGCCCAAGAGAAGCTAACCAAGCCGCCGATTGGGTAGCGAAATCACATCGCCTCAAATCCCTTTCTACAAATTGGTTATATGCACCTCCCCAACCTCTTTTGAGTATTTTATGTTCTGAATCCAACCTATCGTCTACTTGTAATCCTTGCTTATGAATGAATGAATGACCTATTTCAGACCCAAAAAAAAAAAAGTTGGCACGTACTTCTTTTATTAGTTGAGAATCATCGAGTGTCTCTTCTTTGTGCATGATTATGTCGTATTATCCACAAGCTTTTGTATACTAAATTAACTCCATCCCAAGCAGTCTCTTGATCAAGACAGACCTCCTTATTAGAATTGGAAAGATTCATAAGAAATCCCTACATGATGCATCGCATATACATCATATCGGCGACCGTACTTTTCTTAGTCTTAAATCCGAGTTGTTTCTAGCAGTCAAACCAATTTCCATAATCAGTTGTTTAAACTACATGGAAATAGCAGCCAAAGAATGGTGGTATAAGCAATCCTGGGATTAAAGAATTGTTATTCTTCGTCCAAAATTAGGAACTAAAAAAACAAAACGGAAAAGTATGGGCGCCATCATCGAATAACTTTTGCATGCGAACGGATTAAGGAAATTCGCTAGGAATTACTTCTCCGCATATCCTAATTGGCCTCTCCAATGGAGTTAATTACATAAACCAAGAAAAATACCTGGCTTGAGATTCATTCTCTTGCTTTTTTGAGATGCAAATGTCCTCTTGGACTATGAACTCTTCGGGGTTTGTCAGTACTTATTATTTTGTGTCTTGACCCTTTTCCTTAAGTTCTCCTATTTGAAATTCTCGACAGTTATAATAAAAAGTCAGAAAGTCACTCGGGATTTGTTCGTGAACTGTTAGAAAATAAGCTCGAGGATATAGTTTTTCTAGCTCGATCTCAAATATTCAAAGTGAAATAGACATGTAATTAATGTTTTGACTTCTCTCACCATGTATGTGTTCTATTTTTCTTTGTTCACCAAGTCTAGAAATAGCCACATCATCCCTTAATTTCTCCTTTTCTTCCACAATTTTCTTTATTCAAGTGAACTAAGCTTCATGCACTATGCATAACCAACACAGCGAGATTCTTTCAATATGTTATTTTTGTTAATGGTGTCAAAATCCAATATGCAATCAGACAAATTCTCTGATATTTTCTTGTTAAAATTAAGCACGTTGTTTCCTAGAATTTTCTTATTTGAAATACAGGATGCAAGCAATGAACTCATATTTTAACTGCTCCCTGACTTTCCATGTACTTCGGCAAGAAATTCAAAACCCAAACTGGACTTAGACTGATGACTTTAATTAGCAATGTCGGTGCATTTTCGTCTATAAATCATGGAACTTGCAGGTATTAAGTTTAGGTGGTTTATAATTGGCGACAAAACTTTGGGTTATTTGCTTATTTTATGGGCAACATTTAACTATACTTTCAGCAAGTCTCATCGGACGAAATCATTCGAGGGGGATAGAAAGCGGGGAAGGAAGGTGAAAAAGATCTTTTTCCCAGAACAATAGTTTAGGAAAAAAAAATAACAAAATCGATGCAAAGTGCAAACGCAGCAGCTAATGGCTTTTTGGATTGTTGCAAATCGGTTCAGGACAACGATCTGCGTAGTGTGTGAGAAAACAACCGCAACTTTTGATCTAAAAAGAGTTACGAGTCCCATAATCTCAATCTAAAAAGCTCGTTCTGAGCACTAAACCTGCATCAGATTGCGTACGCCTTTTGCAATCGTCTGGGACCTCAAAATTCATGGTTTAGGTATGTTTCGAGGCACTTTTCTATTTTATGTCATATCTTCACATTATCTTAGGCTTTTGTTTGTTTTTTCCGAATTCTATACTGCTTGGGGTTATATTTGGGTTTTCTGGGTTGTGTATTATACATATTTCAGCATATTTTATAGAATACAGAAAAAGAGATCTCTCTCTGTAGTTAGGCTTGTGAGTGCGTGTTTGCCGATCGTTGGATTCATGTTTATTAATAAGTTTGTTGCGTAATTTCGGTGAGATTGCTGGAGAGCCACGTTCAAGCAATTGTTTTGCTTGACGAATAGGGGACAAGGACCTTGTGCACGGCTTTTTGGTGGTTCGAAACGATTGCTGTCCCATACCCTACGAAACTAAATTTGAATGTGGGAAGGAGAAACTTTCATGGTGATTACGACCACTACTAAGTCCGTAGTGGCTGTTGTGGCCGCAATGGCTACGGTGTCTGTGATTGCTATAGAGGTCCTGAAGATTATGACAGACAGGATCGTTGGTCCTGAAGATTATGACAGACAGGATCGTTGGTGGGGCAAAGTTTTACCATGAAAATCAAATTTATATGAGGTGTAAAGGGCCTCATGAATTCAAGTGCAAGGTAAAACATGATTATTTTGATGGCTCTGTTGAGGAGTTATGGATTGGCCTTCAGAAATAATCAATTGGGGAGGCAAAAGGGGTTTGGAAGATTCGAACTCAGGATCTTCTAACTCTGATATTATGTGAAATTTCGTGATATTGCTGTCAACTATTCTAAAAGTTTAAAGTTATTAGATAAAAACATGACTTATTATTTAAATATTTTAACAATGAAAAAGATCTGAAGGAGGATTGACAAATCTAGAGAAGGCAAAGCACCGGCTACATGACATTTTATTATCAAATTTGAAAATGCAAATATTATTAAAGCGTTTTGGTCTAGAGACTGACTTCCATTATCAAATTCAAAACTGTGCAATGTGACCATCTCAGAATATTCCTCATGTCAAACGTCAAGAATTTGCTTGCGAGCCTCACATATAGGGTAGCCAACACTACCCTCACCTGATCTGGTGAGGGCGGTCCTCAAGCTGACAGATCGCTGGCCAGCAAAGGGAAAAAGAAAAAAAAAAAGAAAAGAAAATGAAAGAAAAAAATCATAAAAATTTAAAAAAAAATTGTAACGATTGATCATATAGGATGGCCAAAAAAAATCAGGCCCGATACTTTTGTCTGTCATAAGCTTTTCAAATATTGGTTATGCCATATAGGATAGCCAATACTGATTAGACTGCCACGTTAGTAATTTCTAACCAAAATTGATTAAAAGGATTAAGTTGGTAAATCGTTAGAAGGTTTAGGATTAAATTAACAAATTATCAAAATGTTAGAACTAAATTGGCACAATTGAAATGTTTAAAACTAAATTGGCTAGTTGTCAAAAATTTTGGGACCAAATTGGCGAAATCTAAAGGTTAAGGATTGAATTTGATGTCATGCAATAAGTTTAAGACTTTTTAGATAATTTATCCTGAAGAATTTAATTGGGGCGGAAGAAATCAGAATTTGAAATTTATAAAAAAAAAATAGAAGTTGCTGAAGAAGGGCATGCTTCGGCACAAATTCGACTTTGTAAATTTGTAGGATTTAATTATCCAGTTGAAAAATTCACTTTGAAGATTTTCTCGAGTTATCTTGAAGTTCGGATTATGAAGTTAATTTCAGGCAAGATGCATTTGATGAATTCAATTATCAAGTATTATAAAGTGCGTGGTCTAGTCGTCTCAAACTGGAGGAGGACGACAAAGCAGACACAACTTGCCGGAGTCAAGTTTTTCCTAGTGGAGGAATGATGCGGGGTAAATAATTTTTACGGACTGATTCTTTTATTCCTTTATCTTAATTTATTTTAGATATTGTGTTAGGATATTAGGTGATTTGTTTCCATTTTAGTAGTTTTCATTAGTAGGTTAGATTTTCTTATTAGTTAATTTATTTTCTATCTTAAAGTTATAATTTCATTAGGGTTTTGTTAGATATAAATAGAGATCAGGGTCTTTTGTAATTTGGTTTTCCTCCTTTCATGAGTTGACTAGCTCCCTTCATTTCACGGAAAATAACTTTCAGAAAAATATTTTCTGGATTTTCCAACATTCATTTCATAAAAAAATGAACCAGGTTAAAGAAAACATTTTTCGCTAATAGAAAAAAATTATTGAAGTGGGAAAAAATATTTTTCACTTTTTAAAAGTGGAAAACAATTTCCATAACATCTTCCACCTCAACTTCTTTCACCAATTACATTTTCATTTTATTTTTATGTTTTTATTTTATTTTATATATTTTTAAAAAAAATTGAGTTTTTAATTTTTCTCTCTTTTTCTCTTTTCTTTCTTCCCTTTTCTTTTTCTTCCTTGGCCTTAGCTGGTTGCCGGCCAAAGGCCAACTTGAACCTCGCCATAGGCTGGCAAGGACGCTGTAGGCCAGATCCAACGAGGGTGAAGCTTGAGCTCACTGGTGCGCAGAGTTCAGGCTCACCTAGATCTGGCAAGCCACCAACTTATTGGCCTTGGCGGAGCTTGAGCTCGCCTGGATCTTATGAGCCTAAGGCTTGCTCGTCATCTCAATGGAGCTCAAGTGAACTCAAGGCTCGTTGCCGCCGATCACCGGCCTTGGGTCTTGCTTGGCTCATTCTCGCGCTCGCCAAATTGTCGAACTAGTGGAGCAAATCTGGTGAGGCCAAAGGCCAGCGAGCTCGTGGCTCACCCTTGCACCCATTGCTCGCCAAATTGGTGAACCAGTTGTGCGCACAAGCCTTTGGCTCCCCAATCTGATAAGGTTAGAGGTCGTGAGCTTGAGGTCGTTGCTCGCCACTCATTGCTTGCTAGTAGTAGCTCCCCGAAAAGGGAAAAAAAATATTAAAAAGTTGATTTTTTTATAAAGATAAAAAATAATTAAAAATCTATTTTGAAAAATAAAAAAATAAAAAATTTATAGAAAAAAAAGTGCATAGAAAAAAGATTTTCCTTACAGAACAGTGATATATATTTTCTACTCCATTTTAAGGTTTTAGCCAAATTCCGGAAAATAATTACATTTTTCTAGAAAATGGATTCCTGGAAAATATTTTCTAGTGATGCTACATTTTCCGCGAAACGAATAGAGCTTAAGTGAAAAAAAATTTCTGTTATTGTGCAAGATTTTTGGTTTGCCAATTGCGACTCATGTATGTGAATTTAGTATTTTTTTTTCTAGATTCGTGTTATCACCCGGTCCTATTGCTTCACTATAGGATGCAAACTTGATTCAAATATATACTCAAACTCACTGTATCGAGAAATTCTTTAACCATCTCATAAGCAAATCTTCACTTGACAACCTCAAACCGCTGGTTAAAATGGTTTTGTTTTGGTTGTTAACTAATAAAAATATCGGAAAGGAAGAAAATACAACAAATAGGACAATAAGAAGCTTCCAGTATGCCACTATCTTATTGACTTTATCTTATTGAAATGAAAACCACAGACATTTAGTACCTCGTGACTAACGACGCATATCGGCTTTTTCTAACCTCGTGACTAACGACATTTGTTTTGGTTGTTCCCGGAGACGACTAATAAAAATATCGGAAAGGAAGAAAATACAACAAATAGGACAAGAAGCTTCCTTATGGTCAAATTTGCGACTTAGAGAGAATATTGTATTTATTAATCAAAAGTGTCATTTTCTAACCTCGTGACTAACGACGCATATCGGCTTTTTTCTATGATCACGCTCCTTCCTGTAATTTGTTAAAAGAGACAGAGAACAAACTCTTATGCCTTCTTGATGTGACCCTCTAGGTAAAATGCAAACGTTACAAGCCTAAGGCGTTGGGATGTATAGTAAAAGTAATTCCTACTGAATTAATAATATTTCCATTGCTTCTAATTAGCAAATTTTACTTATCTTGGAAATTTCATGGTTATCTCCATCAGACATGCACTGCCAATATGACATTTCTTGACTCATATCCTTCTAGACTTGGAAAGATCCTAACTCGACGTAGATACTGGCAGCTGATCAAGACCAGGACCACCATTCTGTAGAATTCCAACACGACTTCACCGTCCCCACGCACCCCCTTCGCTTCTCCAGTCAGTCAAGCAAAATATCAACAAATTCACAGAAATTTCAGCTATTGCAGAGAGCCCAGACCCAATTCAAACGAATACATGGAAAATCGGATCGCAGGAGATTCTTTCTCCAACCTAAGGATTGGGATTAGGTTTGAGCAATTGCCGGTCGGAATACAACGAGACTCTTGTTTTTATCGAGGAACGGGACTGGAAGTTGTCGCTTTTAGTGGGGACCCTTCTCGGTTTTATTCTCCGTGTTGAGAAAAATTCCCTAACTAATTTTGAAAATTGACAAATTTTTTCTTGATTGTCTTTTGATTATGATGATAAGCTTTTCCATATGGAAATTGATATGTATCATCGGAAGTTATTTATCAAACTTAATTGATCCGACTATTAATCATTGTGCTAACGGCTAGAAAATTGGCATAGATTTCTTGTCTTATATGTATTGACTGTCCGAAAGGAAAATATTGAATACAATATTTCTTATTTAGAATATCTCAATCTATCAACGGGACGATAAGACGGGATGTTTCCAAAAGAAGGACTCAACTTATGGAACCCCCATTTGCTATATGGGCGGCAGATCTTTTAGGGAACTTTTTTCTCAGCAATCCAAAAGCAATTAGATCTTCTTCCAGATTCAAGTCCAATAGTTTGATTATATGGAATGATCCTCAGAGCTTGGGTCTGACAATTAGCTTGGACACTGAGCATTATTAAAGGGAATTGTAATGCTCAAGGATGTAGAGTGAGAATATTGAAGTTTTGAATTCCAAAGTTCAAAGTCTTATACTTTCGTCTTTCATGAGCTATTTATTGCAATCTCTTACGGATCATGAGTGTGAGATTAGATAATCTTTCGCACGAGCTTAAGTAGTGAATATTCAGTTCTTGTAATCTCTAATGATTGATTATTGTGGAATCCAACCGATAGGCTATTAGCGAGGGAGAATAGATGTAACTTACCAAAACTGAACCACCATAAATTTGTTGTGGGTAATTTTTCTATCCCTCAAACTTTTAGTTATATTTTATGATAGATTACCGATCTGAACATTGCACAGTTTGTCACTAGATGTCGTCTTTTTGCAATACTATCTTTTTTATTTTAATTCCGGACTGTCACCTATTCGGCCCTCTAAGTGATAAATCTAGCCCTAACACTCCGTGCAGTAATATCTGACTTTGGGAAATTTTCTTTTTGTTTTTGGCTTAACTTGAGAGCTTTCAATTTATATTGCAAATGACTCCTCGATTTCCCCATAATTTGTATAGGAAAGATAGAGAACAAGCTCTTACAAGCCTAAAGTGTTTGGATGTATAGTAAAAGTAACTCCTCTCGAATTAATTATATTTTCATTGTTGTAATTAGCAGATTTTACTAATTTTGGAAATTTCACGGTTATCTTTATTAGACATGCACTGCCAATATGGCATTGCTTGACTCATATTTGCTTCTAGACTTGGAAAGATTCAATTCGACGTAGATGTTGGCAGCTAATCAAGATCACAACCACCAACGGGTAGAATTCCAATGTTTTTAATAGGACATTGCCTTTCAAGTCCAAGTTCCAAAAAATTCATATTGTATAACTTATTTCTTTGATCCGGTTTTTTGTCTTTTTTGGGTCTCAGAGGTCAGTTCAATTTACTAGCATGAAAAGTAGTGCACAAAGATCGAGAGTAAATTGGTAATACTTTTTTCTTCATAGACATCGACAACTTAGCGTTTCGAAAGCATATAATTAGCATATAAGCATATTCATTTTGACTTTAGGAGAATTTCAAGAAGTTTGGAAGTCCAATTGAGAGCATAATTTGTTGAAAAGTCAGATTATCCTTTATCATTAACAAAAGACTTTATAGATGATCATAATATAAAATTGACATAGAAGACACCTAATATATAGTCCAAAGATGTGACATTCTGAATTTTCAATGATGTTTCTTATTAAATTAAATCGGGCTTTTCATCGACGCGCCTATAGTATTGTTATCAGAGCTGATCATTCCTGAGATAGCTAGACTAATTGAGGAAGTCATGAATGAATTTTAATGCAATAGACTTGAGGATTCGATCAAGAATCGACTACTCAACCATGCTCATCTGCAGAGATCATTGCGGCACAGATATAAGTCGATTGGAAATTAGAAATAGGTCGATTCGACTGAGATGTGTGGTTAAACGTCACCAAATTGAGAAATTCTCGTCAACCGGCACTAGACTGATTTTTCTATTGTTTTGGTACCTTATGTCTGTGTTTGAATCCTCGAGATTTTCACGACAACCGAGAGTCGCCAATATGTTGAAGAGGTTCATTGTGGCTCGAAGGAAATCGACCATGGGTCATTTGCACTAAAAAAATTTGAAGGCTACTTGGTAGACTAGATCACGCTAAAAACGCGCCAGAGTAAAATTAACCAAGAATTTGAATCTAATTTCAGAAATTGAAAGTTCTATCATGTCACAAATCATTTTAGGAACGTCGACTCAGTCTCTGAAAATTTTTCTGCAAACCGAGACTTTTTGGGAAAAAATCGTCATAGGGTCGTTTTTGTCCAGGAAATGTCAGGGACCATTTTTTATCGCACATTTGGGACGCAAGTAGGATCAATTGATGAGAAAAAATATCAATTTGATCGAGGGTTTGGTATTGGAATTTATAGAGGCCGAATTGAATTGAATTGAGAAGCATTTGGTGTCCAATTGAAGCAAGATCAACCAAAATTCGTATGCCCCCACCACCCATGACTATTGGACCATTTCATGGCTTCTAGAGGAAGCCAAAGGGCTGAGGAGATTGCTGTGCAAGCCAGTTGAGCTTGGTGAGCCATGTTTGAGGGAACAAAGGGATAAGAGAGAGAGAAGTGGTCCCCCAAGAGAGCAACCGGTTCCCCCCTTCTTCTTTGCTGCTTTCGTCGAGCTCCTCCTCCCTCTCCCTACTGTGCGATGCTTCAGCAGCCCATAAGAAGAACCAGAAGCTTCCCTCATCGCCGAAGTCTGCCGGAGCCGCCGCGATGCCATCGCTCGCCTGCGTGTGCCCCTCCGCCTCAGCCGCGTCCCCCGCCGTTCTAGTAGCGTCATCTCACCAGCCCGCGCTCCCAGCAACACTCCAGACCAGCCCAAGCCGCCGTTCAGCTTGCCACCATCGCCGTGGAGCCCTGCTTGGACCCGGTTCGATCCCCTCTGCTCATCTCAGCCCGTTGTCGCCTTAACTAGCACCGTTCAGCCCTTCCTCGGCCAAGATCAGCGCAGAATAGAGAGCATGAAGAGTGGGTATTTTAGCCATTGTTTAGCCTGTTTTGGAGGTGTTCCCGACCCCGGTTGCCAGTCCTCCTTTGGACTTTGTCGAACTCCTCCGCGTCCCCGTCGTTTTGAACCGGGCGGTTCGTCAATCAAGTCAGTTTAACTCACTAATCTCTGCTTAATAGGTTAATAACGCTTAAGGGTTGTTTAGTTTAGACTAAGTATGGATTAGGTGGATAGTTAGATTATATTAGTAATTTAATTAATTGTTATCGCATGTTAGGTGGTTAGAGTAGTGTAGTTAGAGCCTAGACAAGCTCTAGTATTTAACTAGAGTGGTTCGGAAATTTTTCGGACCCGTCTTGGCTTTTAATTAGGCTTTACAGGCCTAAGTCCTATTTATTTGCCTTTATTAATTAATTTCCGTAATTATTTAATTAATTAATTATTTTCCGAAAATTAGACCGGGATAGCCGGTGACCGGAATTTTGTGCGATTACAATGATATGATCTATTTATTTAATTAAGCTTTAATTTGTGCTGATTGTGTAGGATTTATATTTTAGGAATTTTATTTCTAAATTTATTTATTTTCAGTATTTAATTTGAAAGTAACCAAGCGTCGGTTTACAACGCCAAAAATATTTTAGTGGACCATATAAAATGGTGGGATTTATCGAAAGAAAAATATTATATTTTGGCTAAGGCCGACCATGTACCCACATACGAGTATTTTTATCGGGTATGATAAAAGTTGAGAAATGATTGGTTAATTAGATTGGTATACCGAATCAGCCTGCGGGCTTGATACTTCAGTTTAGAGTGGTAGTATACCCTAAGTATCGCATAGTTTTGGCGAGCAAAATTGAGTATCGCACAGCTTTGGCGAGCAAAATTAAGTACCGCACAACTTCGGCGAGCAAAAGTAAGGTTCACACAGCTTCAGTGAGCATTGTTAGTATACTTTATCAGTTCGATGGCTCAATAGGTCATCTTAGAGAGAGAGGGCAGTATACTAGTTTCTTTTAGCCTTTGAGGCAAGCTACTATCTATTTTCAACTTAGAGTAAGTTTTCCGCAAGGTGGTCGGACTTTATAGATAGTATTGATTTGGCCGATTGGACGGGGGTCGTGATGACATGTAATCGACTGAGTCGATTGATCGATAGTTCGATCTAATTGATTGAAGTGATTGGTTGATGTGATTTGTGTATCTATGAGATAGACTGACTTGTAGGAAGGAACAGAGGCAAAGGTAAGACCTCCGACTTGTGTTTGTGCTTAGGCAGCCCTTGGGGTGTATTTTCTTCCTAGTCAGGTCTTAGGGGGATTGAACTTGCTGAAACATTGTCTCACTGGTTATTGTATAACCATTTTCAGGATCTTAGATGGTGTTGGTGGAGGACCAGAAGCCCTGGAGTTTGGAAATGTGGAGACCGAGGAATTGGCGAACATGTCTAACTAGAGGGTCATAGGACAGTTCCCTTTTTGTTAAGCCGATATATTTTGTAAACAGCCTAGCATTGTATATAAACCTGTTTGTTTATAAAAATGCTTGTTTTAGTTTAGAAAATTGAGGCCCTACTTCCTTATCCCATATTGTTGTTGTCTAGGGATTATTTATCTGCTTCCGAATGTGCATTAAAATGAATGGGTCGGCGACGCGTCCTGAGACGTCGCAATTTAATCGACCAAAGAGGGATAGGCACGTGCTCGGAGGATCGGGGTGTGACAAAAGAAGTAGATAAATCAATCCATAATGTCTTTCTCTAATTCGGTATTTTTGTCTTTTTGTCTTGAAAATTTCTCTTCCCATCAATTTCAAATATGCGATGCATGACTTGTGGTGTTTGCATGATACATATGCTAATCATATGTAGTAATTGAATACAACAAGTGCGTATGACATGTGTAAATGACATGTGAGACAATCGAATACGACATGTACTATGATGTGGAACCCAACTGGCATCTGGGATAACATGGAGATCAAATAAGAAAGTATGAATGACTATGGAAGGGTGTGAGATTCTAATGCGACATGAGCAAATGACATGTACAATGACATAGAATTCGAATGGAACATGAGCAAATGACATGTGTGAATGATGTACTAATCAAATGTGGCATGAACGAATCCATGCGTAATGACATTTAAATCAAATTATTACATGTGCGAATGACATGCATTATGACACCAAAAATTGAACTATGACATGTTCAAGTGACATGAATGATCACATGGAATTCAAATGCAACTTGAGTGAATGACTTGTGTATGTTAGGACTAGATGAATCACCTAGAGAGGGTGAATAGGTGATGACGCCGAATAAAAAGAATATAAAATATTATTGCAATAGAACAACTATTGATCACAACCCAAATAACTGCTAGATCTTACCGGTGTGCAAATAATTCTTAAAACAATTAAAACAAAGAGAGCAAGGGATAGAGAATTGCACACAAATGGTTATAGCGGTTCAACTTTAGCACACCTACGTCCACTCTCCCGCACAGATTGCTAATTTGTTGGATTTCACTAGATCAATTTGTCATAGGTTACAAGATCTGAATAATGAATACTCAAGTTCACGAGACAAATTCCTTACACACTCTCAACCTCTAAAAGATTGGCAGAGCATAGCTCTCAGACACAAATGTTTATGACTGAAGATCACTCAAAATTTAGGAATTATAAACTTCAAAAGTTTAGCTCTATCTTCCTTTTAGTGTTTCAACCTTCTTATATAATCCTCTGTATCCAAGCTGACCATTGGATATTTCCTTAGAGGATCGCTTAGCTAATCTTCCTATTGGACTTGAATGTGTCAAAAGATTTGATAGCTTCAAGATTGTTGAGATTAAAGTCTCTCATCAATTCTGCTGCTCATACAACAGATAGAGTTTCCTTAAGAAGAGTGCTTCACATGGAAAGAGTATTTCATCTTTTGAAGATTAATTCATCCAAGATTCACTAAAATCCATCTTAAGAGATTGGATTTGATATTCATTCCCTCTTGGATAAGTCTCTTGATTATAGAAAGAAATCCATTGATTTTTCTAGCCATTGCACGAGGATTGTCTTCTAGAACAATATCTATATCAAATATATGAATTACGTTAGGATTTAGAGTCTAAATCTCCGAGTCTAATGATTAATGTCTAATGGTGCTCATCAGAGTTTCCACCTGGAAAAACTTTTCATTAGAATCATAGAAAATTTTGTTAATAATCAAAACTAGTAAGGAAATTTTCCTCAACAGTCTCCCTCTTTTGATGATGACAAAACTTTTTTACAATAGAGCTGATTTAAAATAAATGATTTTGATAAAGCTCTGAAAATAGTAGAATATGTATTTAGAGTGCAAATTTGATCTTTAAGAATGAAAGATATAAAACTTGAGATTCTTATAGATATTTTACATAAGGGATAGGAAAGATTTAACCAATCCTGCGAAAGAACATATCCTCAGAGTAAGAATTGCATTGCATCAAAATCTTCGAAAAATATCCTAGAAGTTCTGCGCATTTCTCCCCCTCTTTGTCAACAGCACAAACCGTAATAATAGTAATATAATAGCAAACCACAATAGCAAACCAATAAGTTCAATACTTAGTAACAACCAGTCAAAGCAAAAACCAAAAAATACCTCAAGCAAACCGATAAGTCAAACAGAAAATAAGCTAACACAAATGAAATTATCTTAAAAATTTTGAAAAGAAATTGAAAAGATTATTTTGAGGTGGAAGGCTGGTTTGGATCTTGAGCTTGAGGGCTTGAAGGAGGAACATCATTTGGAGGCACGAATACAAGGACATAGTGACTCATGTGATTGATAGTAGTCTCAAGCTTCATAAGTCTTCTGTCCCCATCCTACATAAGCTTTTTGATCTGATAGTTCATCTCCTTGATCTCATCTTTGAGTTCCTTCAGTGAACTAAGAATACTTCCATTCGAATTTGCAGCAACCTCTAGTTGAGGAATGATCTCAATAGAGGGATCATGCTCCCCTTCTTTTTGGCCCCGCTCTGTTTCCTAACCCTTGTAGCCTGAACTTGCTCCGCCTCAATCGGAGCATCCTTGTCAACTTCTAGTTCTCCCCCTACATTTGCTTCCTTGTCTGCAACCGCAACATTCTCATCAACAATAGAAGCAACAACCAGAATTTGTTCTATGGGTGCCTCTGCACTCTCATCTGGGTTTTGAGGTACTTCTACTAGCATTTGGTCTCCCTACAGATGATCCTACACTTCCTCGATTAGTGGATGTTTAGATAATGTGGTTGTGTCCATCACAGTAGGCATTGGATCACTGACATTGACCATCGCTTCATGCAACGCATCCCCAATTGATGCAAGACTATCCGCCACCTCCTGTTCCTTTTCTTGCACAACTGCTGGGGGATCTCTTTCTTGCTGTTATTGGAGATTTTTCTCAACTTGTGGCCTGTTTAGTTTAGTGTCATCTGCAGTCTTATCTTCCTCCAGATCTTCGTCCACATCAAACTCTTCATTTAGTAGGCTATCTCCAATCTTGTCAATTAGCCTATCCAGATCATCCTCCTAATCTTCTGTCAAATCAAAATCCTCAGAAGATCCACTTCGATCAGCCTGAGTTCTTCTTCTTTTTGTAGGAGGTGAGGCTAAGTCTGCCACTAGACCTTCAACATTAGTTCGAATGGACTTGCCATGTCTATCTTGCCACTATCCCTAAACAAATCTAAATCCCATCTTCTTCATCATTTTTTCATCCACTGATAACAAAGGGAGTTGCTTCTTCTAGAAATTGGATGGGATCGTGATATCATAATGCATGAAAATTTTTGTAATCAAAGATCCATAGGGAACTGTCCTTTGGATTTTAAAATAGTTCAGTACAGACAAAGAACGACCATTTGTGTGAAAAATGATGATTGTTCAAGAGAGCCTAGATGATCTTGGCTTCATATCGAGAGACATCTGTTCTTGTGGAACCTTTTGGCTGAAGACAATTAATTATAATTTTGTGCAAAACAATCTATTTCAAGGGGAAGTTATGATGTGAAACATGAGATAGACCATCTCGTGAAAAATCTGAGATATCCGAGAGAGATTGATAAGTTATGTCAAGATCAATATCAATGGGGACAAACTCTGAGGTGACTGACACAGAGAATTCTTGCTAAATCAGTAGCATGAATAAGAACAGATCTATAAATAATAGTAAATTCAATGGTATCAGGAGAATAAAAAACAACAAGCTTGAGTAAAAGTATGATGTTAAAGAGGGATAATTTGGAAAACTCTCAGCACACAAATTTGTCATTAGAAGTTTGTCGAAAATATGCTTTATCTTACCAGCTGTACAGGGGTTCCCGAGTCATCAATATATATATATATATATATGTGTGTGTGTGTGTGTGTGCGCGCGCGCGCGCGCGCTCTATCTTAATCCCAGAAGATTCAAAGAAATCAAAGTCAGCAACCCTTTGATTTATTAGTCCTCTTCTCAAAAGCTTTTACAAATATTCACCAATTTTCTGGTCGTTGCATGAGGATTATCTTTTAGAACAATATCCTGATAATCAAATATCAAAGATATCAGTTACTTCAGGATTTAGAGTCTGAATCTGTGAGTCTGATGAGTAACGTCTGATGGTGCTCATCAGAATTTCCACCTGGAGAAACTTTTAATCAAAATCAAAGAAAGTTTTGTTAATCATCAAAACTAGTAAAGAAATTTTCCTCAACAGTGTAATGACGTGAAACTTAAATAGGATATGTGCAACTGACATGTCTCCATTGCTTTATGGTTGATCGGAACAAAATCTTACATATAATGTAATCCCAATTACTTTATTTTTTTTTTTCATTATGCCAGATGGGCAAGCCAATGTGGTAAAATGCTTTGAATAGAAGGTTGTTGGACGTTGGCAGAGGCGAGATAGAAAAAGTTTTAAGAGAAGGGAGACGAGAAAATCAATAATATGGAGGAAACAAATTATCCTAATTTTAGCATGACTGGAACCAACTATGAATACCTTTCAAACAGAGCTATTTTGACTCCTCCGCATATGAACTTTCTACGAAAGACAATAGGAGTATGAAAGAAGTTAGAAAAAACCATGAACTATCGGTACTACTGGAGGTCACGCTCGTGCACAGTAATCGTTGAATGGAAACTTTCCACGCTTTGTCTTACTTGTTCAAAGCTCTTCTCCAATATAAATACATCGTAGCGATCATCATATCCTCCAAGTCTCTCTCTCTCTCACACACATAGAAACGCAAACAAAAACACACTTAGTTGCCTTTTCACACAACGCTTTTCAATGATTCCTCTAAGAATCTTTTTCGATGCTGAAAAGCTCCCCTTTTTAGTCCTCTCCTTTTTCGCGGTAGTTATGACCTTCACCGACGACACTCAGCCAGCAGTGGCGCAAGGCAGTAACAACAGCAATCCAACAACGATTTCAGTGAACGTTGGGGTGATTCTTGATCTGGAGACGGAAGTGGGTCAGATGGGATTGACCTGCATTAACATGTCTCTCTCTGACTTTTATAGTTCAAACCCTTCCTACAAGACTAGGCTCGTCCTCAACGTTAGAGACTCCAAACGAGATGAGGTTGCCGCTGCTGCTGGAGGTTCTCTCTCTCTCTCTCTCTCTCTCTCTAACATACTGACTGGTCACGATGCTTGGCCAGAAATATGTGATGACACCAGTTTTTGGGTTAACATTTTTGAACTTATGTTGATCGTGTTGAAGATTGTTTTGGTTAATATTTTCTTTTACCGAATTTTATGAGGTTAAATCTCTGTTTGAACTTCGAAGGGGTTTGGTTTTAGGTTAATACACATACTGCGGAAGAGCATAAACTATTCTATGCAATTGTTTGCGTGATACAAGAAAAAAGCCAATTATTGTTCGTAACAACGTATGTGGGAATCATATGAAAATTTCAGCTTCTATATATTTGAAATGTAAAAACAATCCCCAATTAAGTTTTCAATGACAAAATATGTGTTCCATTCAAAGAAATATGCATTTGCCTAGCAGCGATGGTCCAAGCAACATTTTCCAAAGCTTCATAAAGGAACGACCAAGGTTAAGTTTACCAAAAAAGAAAGGGACCAAGATTTTTGCTCACCCGCAAGAACTGTCTGTCACCAATCTGTACTCACTGTCTTAGTTGCCTTTTATATACACTTGGTTTAGACAGGCGGAACTTTCTTTCCCCCTTTCAAAGTTAATGATTGCAATATATTAAAAGGGTTTTTTTTTTTTTTAATCATCGCGAAGACGAAGTCCTTAGCATCTTATGATAGGATCAAAGATGACGTAAAGTGGATCTTGAAGATTCCGTAGAGAAAAGTCCACCTTCTCCATCATCTCATATTGCACCAAAATGAACATATGTACATAAATCTGTGGATACAAAGTTTCATCTTGTTAAAAACGTGCAAATAGGATTCTTGTTTATGATCTGGGATGAGGAAATATTGGACTACTATTGCTTGTTCTATTCTTGAAGAGTATAAAGCTTTCCTGTCACTCTTGCCCTCTGTAAATGTAGAAAAATTTTATAAAATTATGTCTAAATGTGGATGATAAGTGAACTCTATTAGAAATTATCTTGCTGAAGACACATGCTATATAGTTATAGTTTTGGAAAAAGAGCCTAATATTATTGTGCTTTTCAGGCTAGAAAGATAATCATTTCTGTGGAGATGGTTGATAAAGAAAATTTAAAATTCATCTTTGGGAAAATATGTACATAGAACATATTTCTACATAATTATTCTATTTCCAGTTGAGCCATGCATAACATTCTAGTATCGAGTTGAGTTAATGATAAATAATTTCCAGGGAAGCTGTGTTTCAATGGTCAAATAAAACAACTTAGGTTTGAAGTTCAACCAAATAATTGTCAATAAGTGAAAGGAGTTTAATATGGATGATGAGAGTTTTGCAATATAATACACATCACAAAGGTCTTTCCTCATAAAATCCATAGACTTGGAATATGGGGCTTGGATTCTAGAGTGGAATTTTCAAATGGCATGAGATAAAGAGGTCAACTTAACGATGAAAAAGAATCAACTTGATGACAAATTTATCCTCTTGTGTTTGGTTCTTAATATTACTTTTATTGAAAGGGACTTTGATAGCACAACAGTCCTTGAGGTACTATGAGAATAATAGTCTATTATGAACTATAAATTCTTAAAAAAGTAGGCCCCACAACAATTTATAATTATTTGTGATTTGATTTTTTATAATTCAAAATAGACTATTATTCTCATTGTATATTAAAGTCTGTCACACAATCATTTCTGTTTCGAAGGAGCTAGTTGTTGATTGGTCAATAAATTAAATCTTTCAACAACCTCATGGGTTGGTTTCAGTTGGTATGAAATAGAGGTGCAGCCTCAATTCCCACTACATAGTACAAATAATTTCATGAATCTACAGTTTACTTAATTAAAATGCGCTTTCTCAACATTAATAAATTTTGCATTTGCACGCAATTGTTCATGATGTCTGAAATTACGTTAGTATCCAAATGGGAAGGTTCGACCATATTTCGTGAGTATAATTTCACATGTACTTGAAAATAAGAGGTTTCGCTTACCAGTGTTGGAGTAATTTACATTGTTTCATCTTAAGGACACGTTGAATTAGGAGTCTAATCATAATGAAAGAAACTTCAGCAATACATTCAACTTCATAAACATTTTATTAACATGGGTTAATGTCACTACAATAAACGAAGAAAATGGAGACGTTTTAATCATTAGCAGACACATCCTTTTTCTTAAACATTTCTATTTTTATGATATTGCATCAAGTTTTAATTGACTTCTGATCAATAATATGCCTTTCCAATAAGAATTCATGTTATTATCTGACTTATTTTTATTTTTCCACCGTCTTCTGGTTCACCCTTGCAGCACTTGATCTGATAAAGAACAAGCAAGTCCAAGCCATAATAGGTCCTCAAGGTTCAGCGCAAGCAGACTTCCTCGTTCACCTTGGAAACAAATTACATGTGCCGATCATCTCTTTTTCTGCTACTAGTCCCTCCCTCAGTTCCATTCGGAGTCCATACTTCATTCGAGCTGCGCAAAATGACTCGTCCCAAGTGAATGCCATAAGTGCAGTCGTGAAAGCTTTTGGCTGGAGAGAAGCAGTCCTCGTATACATTGACAATGAGTTCGCAGAAGGCATCATACCTTCTCTTACAGATGCTTTGGAAAAGGTTGACACGCGAGTGCCCTATAGGAGCCTCATTCATCCTTTGGCCACAGATGATCAAATCCTACGAGAACTCTACAAGTTAATGACGATGCAAACGCGGGTCTTCATTGTGCACATGTTACCTACCCTCGGTTATCGGCTTTTTGCCAAAGTAAAAGAGGTGGGAATGATGAGTGAAGGTTATGTGTGGATAATGACTAATGGAATCACTGACCTATGGCGTTCTGTGGATTCGTCTGTTGTCGCTAATTCCATGCAAGGAGTATTGGGCATCAAGACTCATGTTCCGAGCACGCAAAACCTGCACGACTTCATGCTCCGATGGAAGATGAAATTCCAACAAGACAACCCATCCAACCTTAATCCTATATTGAACATTTTTGGATATTGGGCTTATGACGCTGCTTGGGCTCTGGCAATGGCCGTCGAGGAAATGGGTGCGGCGAATTTTACCTTCCAGACGTTGAATGCTTCCACAGATGTGATAGATGTTGACACTATTAGGGTCTCTCAAAATGGTCAGAAGCTTCTCCAAAATCTAGCCAATATGACATTCGTGGGCCTCACTGGATATTTTAGCCTCGTCAATGGGCAGCTAGAGTCATCAGTGTTCCAGATAGTTAATATCAATGGAAATGCAGCAAGAGGGATTGGGTTTTGGACGCTAGAAAATGGGCTGCTGAGAGATTTGAATTCATTCAACACAAGCAAATATTCCACTTCCAAGAGTAACCTTGGACCAATAATATGGCCCGGCGATTCAACTTCTATTCCTGTGAATGGGAAGAGATTGAGAATCTTAGTTCCTGTGAAGGAGGGTTTTAATCAATTCGTGAAGGTGACTCGAGATCCTAGCACGAACACATCCCTAGTCACCGGATACTGCATCGACATCTTTCAAGCTGTGATAGAAAGATTACCTTACGCTGTGCCTTATGACTTTTTTCCTTTTGCCTTGCCTAATGGAAGTAGTGCCGGCAGTTACAATGACATGATCGATCAAGTATTTTACCAGGTGAGGTAACTCATTGCAAGTGCTTGATTTTGTGTGGTTATATGTTGAAACTTACTATGCTGTCATGTGGTTGACATAGAAAAGATTTCCCTTCCTTCTGTTGGAACAGAATTATGATGCAGTGGTGGGTGATACAACAATTATTGCGAACAGATCATTATACGTGGACTTCACTTTACCATACACTGAATCGGGAAATGCGTTGCTTGTGCCTTACAAGGACTACAAGGGCAAAAGTGCCTGGGTTTTCTTGCAGCCACTCACTTGGGACCTTTGGCTAGCAACCGTATGCTTCTTTGTGTTCATAGCACTGGTCGTGTGGATTCTTGAACATCGGGTCAATGAAGACTTCAGGGGTCCGGCCATGCATCAAGTTTGCACTAGCTTCTGGTTTTCCTTTTCAACCATTGTCTTCGCACAAAGTAAATGCCTTTCACTTTAATAGATCAATCGAACATTACAAGTTACATATCGTTGTTGTAGAATTTATGTGCTTACCCTTAATTTGGATTGCAGCAGACAGAGTATTGAGCAACCTAGCAAGATTTGTTGTGATCATTTGGGTTTTCGTGGTACTTATCCTAACGCAAAGTTATACGGCAAGCTTGAGCTCTCTTTTGGTGGTGCAAAATAGTCAACCAACTGTGACTGATCTGAATCAGCTCCAAAAGAGTGGAGAAAAAGTGGGATACCAGTATGGCTCTTTTTCCTATGGAATTCTAAAGAAAATGAACTTTGACGATTCTAGGCTTATATCTTTTAAGTCTGCTGAAGAATGTGATGCTCTTCTTTCCATTGGAAGCGCAAAGGGTGGTATTGACGCGGCGTTCGACGAAGTCCCTGTCATTAAACTTATGCTTTCTCAATATTGTAACAAATATACCATGATCCCGGCATCTAAAACTGCTGGATTGGGCTTTGTAAGTCCTATCCCTTGATTCTAACCAAAAGAGAACCCTCAAAATTTCCAATTACTAGGATTAGTAGTTATTTCTTTGATTGAAAAATCTTAGACCGTGTCTTTTTGTTTACAGGTTTTCCCCAAAGGGTCTCAACTTGTACCGGATATTTCACGAGCACTCCTAAACGTAACCGAAGGGCCTAAAATGACGGAAATCGAAAACACATGGTTTACATCGAAGACCAACTGTCCGAATTTGACTACCTCGGTTTCTTCCAACAGCTTGGGTTTGGATAGTTTCTTGGGCCTATTCTTCATTGCTGGAGCTGCTGCAGTTTTAGCTCTCCTCATTTTCATGGTCATGTTCGTCAAAAGAAACTGGCATGAAGTAACAGGTTCTTCAAGTTCATCGTGGGAGAAAATTGTTGCATTAGGAAGAAGATTTTACCAAAGAGACCTCAATTCCTATACTTTTAGGAAAGGCAGATTTAAAGATAAAAGTATATATGATGGTGGCGATGAGATTGCAGCTGTTGTAACTTTGGAAAACACTTCCTTTCCCCCGAGTCCATCAAGTGACTCCAGCCAAATCAACGACGTTTTGACCAATAAGCAAGGCACACCATCTCCTGAAGTAGGATTTCCTAATGCTGTAGACAAAGGCGGCCTCGGGATAGCGATAAATGCGGAGCTTACCAGTCAAAAGTAAGAGAGGGACATGCCTCAACGTAAATTATGCAGTTCTTTATAGATGATTTTGCAGATTGTTCGAGTTGATGTCTCGATCCTCTACGAGCTCTGATTGAATATCCGCATTCATCTTACAGGTGAATAATCTCCCTTGGCATCAATTACGATTGTCATCGTTCGCTTATAAAGTACGATTTTCGCTTCAATTTGTTGGAGGATGATGGAGTGGAGTTAATGAGCCGGCGTGAAACTAAGAGAATCTCAAAGTCTCGATCCTCTGGAAGAGCTTGTTCGTTGTCGTTGTCGTTGTAGTTGTAATCTGAAATGGTAATGTCAAGGATTCCCGACGCAAACACCGAGTATACTGTTAAGTGTTAATGTTGAATAGGCGTATGGTCAATCATGATCCCGTATTGTACACGCTTCATTTGAACTTTATAAATGTATAATAACAAAGCCCAGCAGAATGAGCGTCAATAGCTGCACCACCTGTTGAAATCCTATGTATTTTCATCTTTTATGTGAATGGAGATGATGAAACAATTTCATGTGACATGCAAAATGTTGAAATTCATGGTATTAATGACTCAACATAAGCTCACACATTTCTTCTTCAACCTTGGCGTTAATGGATGATTTAATAAATGCATTCCTTCAGCCTTTGTGCATCAGCAATAGTTTTATGGACAAATTAATTGATGCATTAGTGGATGCATATGCAGCAGTTTGCATTTATTGACAAATTAATGGATGGATGCGTTAAGGGAGGAATTCCTTCATCTTCGTTAGTAGATTTTACTTGCATTAAGGGACATGTTAATGACGGATCTTCCACAGTTTTCCACATCGATTCTAAGATAATCTTTAGCTTACAAAAATGATTATCTTTTGAGTCTTCTTTAATTTGGGGTGGATAAAGCCATTCAAAAATTAGAATTCATCTTTGGAAAAACATTTCTCCAAGTGTGCCGGTTTCTAAAAGTGTTTGACAGAGTCTTGTTTATGTAGTGTTAATATAAACGGGTTCGAAGTGTTATATTTTGAGAAGTATAGTTTATGAAGCTGCTTAACACTGTTGACATAAACTAATCACCTTAAAGATATTTGGTTAACCGTACCTCACCTCCTATTTAATTTCCTATAAATTTTATTACTGTAAAACAAATTTGTATTTGGGTTGTGATTCAGCAGCTTTATCTAGGAAGCACAGACACTTTCCGGAATCTTTTGTGTCGTGTCAGAGCCTCCGACACGTGTCCAACACTCTTCGACATTTTCCGACACTCGATCAATATGTGTCGGACAATTCGACACCTAGTTAACTCTCCCCACACTTTCCGACATGCGAGTCGGGAATTCCAATGTGTGAATTTGAAATTTTGACACATGATTCCAACAATCATAGTGTCAATTTTGAAAACTTTCAATAAATGAATGGTGAAAATATAAATATGTAAGAAAATTAAAAAAAATTATAAAAATAATGAATTGGAAAAGTAGAAAAACCTAGCTTTGTCTTTTCTTCTGACTCTTATTACCCGTGACACACAATTCACCCTCAAGTTTATTTTTCTCTTCTCTTCCGACACGCTTTGACACGTGAGTTCAGAATGTCGATTGCTTGTTTTTTTTCTCGAAGTTTTATGGATTATTTAAGTAGAGTTGAATTTGTCAAATTGAAACAATGAATGATATTAATAAATGGTGGATTAATATTTTTAATGTAAATTCATTCTAAGGTCTTTTATTATTTATCTATTTATGAATTTGAAACAAATTAATTTGATTAAAATTATCATAAAAATGATAAGTCATCACGTATAAAAATATACATTTAATATACAACGTGTTCCAATGTGTCGAAATTCTATATTTTTTGAGAAACGATGTGTCGGCATGTCGTGCTATATCACGTATCGAGTGTCGGTGTCGGTATTACTTAGCATAAAATCAAGTGTCATTGATAAGACCATTTTCTTCGTAGATGGAATAGAAAGTTCCTTCCCATAAACTTTTCTTCTTAATTACCGTGATTCTGAAAATTATTTTGTATCATCTGTCATATGGACAATATCTTTCGTTCTTTTATAATATTTGCAATCTTGAGCTCAATCAAGGGACAATAATATTATAATCAAGTCTCATTTTTTATGATCTATTCAGTTCTTTATATCACGTATGATTCTTATTTGTCTTGTTCTCCGTTTATTAATTCCATTCTCCGTTTATTAATTTCAAGCCCCGTTCTTCATCTTTGGTTTGCACATGACAAATGATCTTATATTTGCGCAGTCACCCTCCACCTCCATAAAAAGTAGTCAATCTTAACAGAAGTAATCATGTTATGCCGCACATAGATGATTCTGAAGTTTATTGAAATTTTTATCACTTATACATTGATATTGGTATCACTTTAGCATCGATGGAGCAATATAGATGCTCAACAAATATCAAGCGTAAGATTTTATTCATCAGTAAAAATCCACGACATATATAGTGGCATGTAAACATAATCAAATTTATGATCAGATGTAAATCCCATCAGTTTGCTAATGATTAAAGCAAACATATCAAGATCAGGATTTAATTTTTTAAAATCATGAACCTTTTTGTACCTTTTTGTTAGTTTGAATAAATGAACTTTTAAAAGACGAACATTTCATATGATTTGTAGATTAATATGTACTCTTAGAATCGTGCATAGACAATTCACTAGTGTATAACATAATTTTGAACTGGACAGATAGAACAAGCGCTTATAAATTAATTAAAAGTTTCTTATGTTGTGCATGTTCAGCCTATCAAAAGGCCTAGAACGTTAGCATGAATTATGGCACTTTGGTCTTCTTTTTTTAGTTTGTACTACTCTGTGTGAAAACCAGAAAGTTTGGACTTGTCGCCCCATATTCAACCATCATACAATAATTCTTCGACTAACCGTGTGAATCAGGTAATTGTTGTTGCACACAATTTTCTTGCTAAGCTCCATAAAAGATACAGATATGATTCACCTTGTCTGCCACGACTCATATAATCAGCCCATTCGACGAATCTTCGTGTCATGTAATGGAAATAGAATCCAATGGACGAGATCAGATAATACCTTCCCATTTGAATAGAGCTAATTGACTGCACCTAACTAATTTCAAAGTCTTTTTAGATCACATCATTTTAATACTTACCACTAGCTCATAATAAGATAAACAATGTAATCCCTCGCAAGAAGCAATGACCTCGTGCTTTCATATGCATCAAATGAGCCAAGACTAGAGAGAAACCACACTCCCATCATCATCCATCACATTTAAATACGATCATACCTTTCCTCAAAAGCATATCAAGAATCCTAATGTTGTGGTCTCTGCGTTAATTTCTTGGATGACCTCATCAATGGTTCATCTACTGACTTGTATCCAAAATAAAGAGACCAGTTATTTAGTTTCTCCTACATGAAGTTTTCGCTTTTTATAATTCTTTTGATAGATTGTAAAATTGACGGGTCCATTTGATATAGAGATATATTTAATATACACATACAATTAAAATACATTGCTATAATGCTCTAGCTTGCTATTAGGCAATTATAGTGTATTTGGTAACATTTTTGTTTTTGGGAACAATTTTTTTTTCAGAAATAGTTTTTTTCTATTTCTATTCTCGGTAACAGTTTTTGAGTAAAAGAACACATTTGGTAACTACACAAAATTTATGTTCCTAAAATAGAAAATGTACAGGAATGCATTTGGCACGACCCTCAAATTTTTTTTGTGACGTAGAATTTCTTTTAATTTTTTAATAATTTTTTTTCACTTTTTTTTCTTTTCTTTTCTTCCTCTCTTCTTCTTCCTCCTTTAGCCGATCACCAAGCCTCAACAATGGCTGATGATTGGCCAGAGATGAGAGCCAGTCAGGTTGTCGGCCTCGGACGAGGTCGAGCCTCGCCATGCCAATGAGGTCAAGCCTTGTCGACGGCTGGCGAGCCTTCGACAAGGTTGCCAGACCTCATCTCTAGTTAATCGCTAGCCATGCCAAGGTTCGACGACTGGTTAGGAGAGGAAGAAAAAGAAAAGAAAAAAAAAAGAAAGAAAATGACTTTTTCCAGAAATTCTTTCAAGGAACAAGAAACAATTTTTTTCTACTTCTTGTTTATGTTCTAAATCTATTCCAAGCTACTTTTCTATCCTGGGGAATAGACAAATTAACGGATGTTACTAAATAAATTTCTATTTTTTTATGTTCCAAGAAATAACAGAATAGAAATTTTTGGAACATAAAAAAATAGAAATTTTAAGAAATAGAAATGTTAACAAACATACTCTTAATGGCTAAGGTCAAACGATTGCATTTTGGTCATAAATGATTCCTATGTTCCTTTCAAAGCTAGCTAGATATGGAACAATGCAATTCTCACTAAAGCCATTATAATATTGGGAAAAAATCAAGTCATCTTAAGAAAATGAGGGCATTTGAAGTTCTTACTTGAAATTTTCCTTCTTTAAAAAATAAATAAATAAATAAAGCCGACTCAGAACATCTGTTCCACAGAAGATCAGCTTACAAGCTTTAACCACAGAATCTTCTAACAGACACTTGAGATCGAATACTTACTTTAGGTTTTGACTAATTCCAGGAGTGCGTTGGGTTATTCGTTGAAATACGGAAATGCGTCCCGTGGGAAAGTAAGATGAAAGGAAAATTTGAGAAAAATTAATATTCTTTATTTTCCCAAAACAGAAAAAACAAGGTCCTTTATTTGGGAAAAAAAATAAAAGGTGAAAGAGCACCTTTTGGTTCTTTTGTAACGAAAGACTAAAGCTTCAACACGTAGAGACTTTGGGCAGACAAAGAATAGGGTGGTCATCTGTTTGCACTTGAACGAAAGTAGCCTTGAACCTTAATAAGTCCTTAAATTGCTACATCTGAACTCTAAAATGTAAAATTTTGAGGGTGTTCCCTAAGATGAGAGAAGAAAAACTATCTCCTAATTTAGGGGGGTGGGGTGTGCGGGCAACGGTAAGTTAAAATAAAAAATTCATCTATGCAACCTGTCATCAGGACGCTGGCAAACAGGCGATAGAGGCCCCATCAGTAGCTTTGGCTATGCTTGCATTGGTGAGGTACCCTCAGTAACGAAAAACTAAAGCTTCAACACATAGATTTTAGGCAGACAAAGAGTAGGGTGGTCATCAGTCTAGCCTTGAACCTTAGGATGTAGCGTCATTGTGTGTGGGTGGTTGTCTTTTTCTATTCTAAAGCTGCTTGACTATACTGGCAATTTGTTTTTTGTTTTTTGTTTTTTTTTAAATTATGTAGTCTAATTGTCACGCCTCAAACCCCGGGTACGTGCACATCCCTCGGCGGTCGATTAAAAATGCGACATCCCAGGATGCGTCACCGACCCATTCTTTTTTTATCTTTCAATTAAACGCATGTGGAAGCGACATAATAAACACCCGGCCAACAAACAAACATGGGGATAGTAAAAACACGGCAACCAATGCCGGAAACAACATATTCATTTATCAACTGTTAACCTATGAAGTTTAATACTTACAAGCTTTTCCACGGCCACTTCCTATCAACCCTCTCAAAAACCTCTAAGGGTTAGGATTCAACCTACTTCACTAGCGACAAGACCAGCCAAAAGGTGTCGTATCTCGCGCCTACTACATCCGCACTCGGCAGATCTCCACGCTACGGCCCTGAAAAATGTTAACCATGGCGGGATGAGATAAATCTCAATGAGTTAAAACCCTAAACCCCGATTAGGACTCAAATTCTCCTCAAAGGCGGTCATAAACACGCACCATACAAAACTTACCTCGCCTCGGCACATCCCTACACATTAATGCGCCGCATAAGCATTTATGGATACAACAAGCGTAATTAATAACCGGAACACATACTTTTCATTCCTCAAACAATCTCATGGATCCTGATTATAAGGTAAAACCGTTATGACACGTCCTATACCATGCCACACAATTTTTACACACAATCAAGCGCAACTATCACAACCATTCAGGCATGTTCCGATTATTACAACCCATCGGTCACGGCCAACTCAATAGTCGTCGGTCATCCGGCGTAACTGGGCATCGTCCTACTTCGTCGGGCACGGCAACGTCTAGCACTACACGCCTAGATGGCATTTCATAAAGGAGCATCGGCCCAACCTCCATTGCGACCGACATCTATTGACGTGGGGCATCCGAACTTAATCAGGCATCGCCTCCCCAATTCTCGTTGGGTAACAGGTTCTGATAGTGACCACACGAGCATATACTCGACTAAGGACACCTTGCTTTGCATTCAAATATCTCGTTTTCAAATAATAAACTTGGCCACTTTTCTTTCGTATTAAAAATCCTGGTAAAAATAATCGTGCGTGGTCATGTATTTAAAAGCAAACCATCAAACTTGGTACGCTCCTATTTTTAAAACTCCACGTTTTATATAGTACATAAAAATTGGCATCAAAAACCGACACCTGGTATTTTTATAATTAAATGGCCATAAAATCGAGCTTTGCAATAATAATGAATCACTACCACCAAGCAATCAATTGCACATATAAGTCATCAAAATCACACAAAAATTCATCCACGAATGAGCGTAAAATTTCACAAAACGGCTAATCCGTCACTAATTACACTAATTACGATTAATTAAATGAATCGTGATCAATTAAATAAATTGCGATTAATTAAAATAATCCAACTTAATTAATCTAACCATGATTAATTAACCTAACCATGGTTAACTAACTAACCAAACTAACTAGCCTAACCAAACTAACCTAGTAAGTTAGTTACTCTAACTAAACTAATTAACACTAATCCACTTAGCACTAATCTAACCCCTTAAGCACAATTAACAACCTAATCAAAGATTAGGCAGTTAACTCATCGGATTAGGGCGGCAACGGGTTCACGGTGATGGCAACGCAACGGCGGCGAAAACCTGAGACTACCGCGTCTCCAATGGAGCTTAACCGGCGGCTGAAATCAGCCCTACAAGTCATGGTCAAGAGGGAAGTTCGATTATGTGGTTACAAGTCATGGTCAAGAGGGAAGTTCGATTATGTGGTTACTGGACCATGGGGGCTGGTGGCGCGGCTGGGCTGGACACAGGCTGGCGAGCGGAGCTAGCAAGCTGAACAAGCGGACGGTGGTGAGGCGCGGCTGATTGGGACGGCGGCTGTGGTGGTGCAGAAGTGGAGAGGCGGTGGCTGTTGGCTTCGGTGAAGTGGACTGAAGCAGCTGGACAGGCAGTGTGGGGTTGGACAATGAGGGTGAGGGATCGTGGAGGGTTGCTGGGCTGACGGCGTGATGGTGTAGGCGTGAGGGGAAGATGGAGCAGCGATGGAGATGGTGAGCTGATGTTGTGGTGGCTTGGACTAGTGAAAACGTGCCGCAATAGAAGGGAAGTGGAGATGGAGCAGATGGGCAGCAGGGAGAGTCGGCTGAGGAAGGAGGAAGTGCACGCATGAAATAAGGGAAAAGAAATGGGAGAGAGAGAGAGAGGGAAAATTGGAAGTCAAAGCTGTAGCCAATGAAAAGCCTAAGGAATATCTAAATGATCGTTACAAAGCCCCAAAGTCTTCAGCCCTAGAGTCTATTGGTCAACCAATAAGAAATTAGCTTCAATTTCCACAAACAAAGCCAATTTGGAGGTAGAAAATTGCCCTTCTTCAGCCCATTCGTATTTCCCTTAATTTCCCATTTGTCCAAAAATTGATTTTCCACTAAAATTCTGGACTCGACGAAAATTCGCCGCAAGATGAGACGACATCCTATAAATGAATCGTGACACGCTTGAACGTCCAATTCCCGAAACCGAATTCAATTTCGTGATTAAAATTGACCGAACGCGATTTTAGTACGACATAACCTATCGGATAGCTTTTAGGGATTTTAGCGCGTTTGACCTGTGGTCGATAATTTTCGATTCACGTTTGTACATCTCCGACTCGTAGACTACTCTCGGTTGTCGCAAAATCGTAAGGTTTCAATTACGTGTCCCGAGTATAAAATCGATTGAAAATCGGTTTACTGTTGTTCGACGCGAATATCGCAATCGTGCGGAATCACCCGCAATTCGATTGCGTAATTCCATTGAATTGATTTATATCCGTTTGCTAATCGATTATAACGGTGTCGTATTGACCCTTGCCGATTTATGGTCGAGCGATCGATTTCCGATCGAATTCTCTAGTCTGTCACGTTTCTATTCCTTAACGGCATCACCTAATAGATTAGATAACTCGTGAGGGGCTAGTTTCGAGTAAAATGACCATAGGCGCGTTGACGAAACAACAATTTCATATAATCGAGACGGGGTCAAATTTCGGGATGTCACACTAATGCCCTAAACAATTTTTAACTTTAGTTGGTGTCCCAATTTGACATTTTGTCTCATAAAAAACTTTCAATTTTAAGTCCAGTCGTGATTCTATCATAATTTTTTTTTTTTTTTTTGTCTTTTAAAAAGATATTGGAGGTCAAACACGTATTGCGGGAGTTAACTAATTCTAGAATTGCGTTAGAAAGGTTTCCTCATAAGAAAATAATTACATGACACAAATGTAATCAAAGTTGGAAAAGGACATCCATGAGTTTTATTTCAAGAATTTTTTAAGCATCATCTTCTGTTCCAATGGTGGTCAGCTCTGGTTTTAGTTTTCCTTCCTAGTCACGTTCAAAAGATGATTTCTTTTTAATGAAAAGTATTACAAGGTTAAGAGATCCTACTAGAATTATAATCCAATATAGACAATATTATCCAATTAGAATTTTTACTAATAGATCAATTTATAGTAATTTTCTAAAAGGGTCCCAATATGTCGCGATCTTTCCTTAGGTGAACTAGCCAGGGGATGGCTAATGGATTACTGAGCTCAAATACTTATTCAAGCTCTCCTAAGTACATATTAATTCGCAACTTTCGAACTAATTAGCATGCAAAATCAATTCACTTAGGACTCGCTACTGATCGGTTATTGGTGGGCTGATTAGATACCACAGTAAATTGTGGAAGTGTATTTTATTTTCGTAAATGGATTCATGGACTTGAGTACGCTAGATTACTTTAACACCCTTGCGGTACCTTTTCTATTTTATTTCAAAAATATTTTGCAGGTAACTTGGATTAATTTTTAACCTAACCACTAACATGCAAGTGGTGATCATGCATATGCGATAAATAAAGATAACCCTCAATAATCAAAAGCAATAAATAAATTCCAAGAAATGAAGAATTCAAACACTGAGTTGATCTAAAGCACTAAGTATATTAAACTTAGCTGAACCATGATCTTGTAAATAAATATGCAATTCTAATTAACTCTTTTTAAGTTTTCTCTTCTTTTTTCCTTTTTTATTTTCTAATGAAGACTAAACTATAAGCAATGCAAGTGATGCAAACTTAGACCCAAATGCAATTCATGAAAAATGCTATATATGACCTAATTCTGATGGGAAAAATTACCAAAAAAGTTCTAACTTTTTATAATTGTATTAATTCAGCTTTAAACTTTTTTTTTAGCCAATTAAGTCCTAAACCTTTTTATAATTATGATGGTTCATTCCTTCAGGCCAAAATTGGCCTGCTGGTGCTGATGTGGCCATCAGTCGGCACTAGTGACAATTTTTTAATAATATTTTATTTTTTCAAATTATTTCGTTAATTTTAAAACATTTCTTCCCTTTTTTCTGTCTTTTTTTTTGCCCTCTCTCTCCTCCTTCCTCCCTCCCTCCTTCTTTCTTGGGCTCCGACGACTAACCAAAAGGGAGGGATGGCCAACCGTTGGACTGAGGTAGCCAAGCGAGGGCGAGCTTGCCCAGCCACTAGTAGAGCAAGCGAGCCCCAACCAAGCGAGAGCTCGCCTTGCCAGACCTAGTGACGGCTGGCAAGGTGAGCCCTCACCAAATCCGGCAAGGGCCTCACCTCACTAGACCCAGTGACAATGAGGCCCCCTTGCCCGATCTAGCGAAGCCCCCTCCCCAGATCTGGCAAGGGCTCGCCTAGCCAGTGGTTGGGTGAGCTTGCCCTCACCATATCTGGTAGGGGCTCGTCTCACCAGTGGCTAGGTGAGCTCGCCTCGTCGTTGCTCACTAGTGGCTAGGCGAGCTCGCCCTCGCCCAGCAACAGCGAGGCGAGCTCGCCCAACCGGCTTAGTCTAGTGGCCAGCTAGCCTTGCCCTCTAACCAGTCACCGGTGCCAAAGGAAGAAGGAGGGAGGAGGGAAAAAAAAGATAAAAAAAAGGAAAAAAAAAGATAAAAATTTAATAAAGTGATTCAAAAAAATAAAATATTATTAAAAAAATTGTTGTCTATGCCACCTAGTGGCTACATTAGTGCTAGTTGGCCAATTTGGTGGAAGGACTGAACTAAAACAATTACAAAAGGTTTATGACTCAATTGGCCAAAAAAATAAGTTTATGATTGAATTGGCATAATTGCAAAATGTTTAGGACCTTTTTGATAATTTTCCCAATTTTGATGACATGCAAAGATAAAATAAATTTATTCTAACATGGCATGCAATTTGAACTAAACTAACCTAAACATGCAATCACTAAATGACATGAAAAATATGACATGGTAATAAAGTGACAAACATATTGACTTGGCACAAATGATGTAGGATGATGACATGGAAAACATGATGACATGGAATGGCATAAATGATGTGGCAATCATGATATGGCAAGAATCATGCAACCTATTCTATATGATATGCACGTGCTATTTTTTTGGACATTTATAAAATTCGAAATAAATTATCTTGAGTGAGAGATTATTTAATTCAAACTAGGAATTAAATTAGATTGAATCCTATCTCAACTTGGAAAAAACTATTACAAATTAGAGTTAATACCACAAAAAAGCCCCAGACTGGTATAGCTGTTACAAATTTATCCAAACTATTTTTTTTACCACAAAAAATCCTAAATAATTTATCCACTGTTAGTTTTCATTAAATAAAATTAATAATTGATATACTTGTAACAAACGAAGGGTTAAATCCTAAACTATTATACTTGTCAACTATCACATGCCATGTTATATCACAATATATTCAAATTAGGCAATGAAATTGATAATTCAAATTCGGGTAAAGGAAAGTAAACTAATATAAAAGATCTGGTTTTCGAATCGAGGACCGACGGAGGGACGCTCACAGCTGTGGCAGGTTCTTGGCCAAGGGTTGGCTCACGAGGAGGAGCAAATCGCGATCCAAGGATGCCGTCCAGACTCAATTCAACAACAATAGGACTTGCGGTGGTGTTGGAAGCCCGTCAAAAACCTGCATAAATTGGACGAACTAGCTTGGAGTGCCGCGGGTCTACTGGGAAACAGGTCGTCGTCGTCGTCGGGCCGAGGAGTTCTTTAGGCCTGCAACACAGGACATCTGTAGGGAGTGAAGTGGGGTAGCGGCTTTGTCAGCGAAGTGGGACCACCGATGGATGGTCTTCTCGGGTTGGTGGTTGGTGAGCTGCTTGGTTCGGTTCGATAGTCGACGGAGAGAAGGGACTCTCGGCCTTGGCTTCTGGTCGAGACTCAGTGAAAACCTGCAAAATGGAAATGCTATACTCCTCCACTCGGTGAGGATGAGGGTTCAGCGAAGGCTCAGCGAGGGGACAGTGATGCAGGTTGCGATGGCGGTGGGTCTCAACTTCGTCGGTTGATCTGGTTCAGCGATGGTCGTCAAGCGCAACGGTGGTGCAGCAGCTTCTTCGAGAGGAGGCGGCAGCCACAAGCCTGGCTACCGTCGGTGCAGCAGACAACAAGGAGCAACGGCGGGCAGGAGCAAGGTCGCGGCCGTGAGGAAGGATCCTCGGCTGCGACTCCCTCCCTCTCTCTCTCATTCTCTCTCTTTCACTCTCTCCGTGTTTCTTTCATTGTGTGCTCTAATTCTCTAAAACTGCCGACCTCTTAATTGTGAAGACCTGATGTCCATTATGTGATTTTCGGCCACTAAGTGTGCAATGAGGCTTGGCCAATTTTTGCTGTCTTCATGGGATCAGCTCATGCAATTCAATTAAGTTCAGAATCTTTAATTAGGTCCCTCCACCGTCAGTCCAATTAAAATGCGACATGAGCTTAACTATTAATGCAATAAAGCTCTTAATAATTATATGTGATTTAACTGTTTTTTGTCTAAGGATCAAGTTCAATCCCTAATTCTTCTATATGACACAATGGATAGCTAAAATTTAAGTGTCAGAATACAGGAAAAAATATCCTAAAGGGGTCAAAATTTAATAGATGATGAAATTGAAAGGCTTCTTAGTAGTAAAAAATTTCATGGTCAAGATTAATTCAACACATCATTTATTGGAGTCAAAATTCAAAACAAATTACCATTAAGGTACTTTTTTGGATCACCAATTGTTGTGGAGCCTGAATAACCTGTCTAATGAACATGGATATTAACATGAAATAGATCAGTCAGGACCAAAACAAAAAGCCGACTATCAAAATTAGGGTCGGAAAAACAAGTTGACAAGTTTTCTTGCAAATTTAAGATATGCAAGAAATGAACTTCTAGGGCCAAAGATTCTTCCAAACTGATATTCAGCACGAGACTTATCATTCTTGATATGTTACGCTAGTTTAATTATCCTACCAAAGTGGTTATGAGCATCTTTCACACTATTTTCACCTAAAAATGTAAGATTCTGCTAGATTTGAATAGTCTTGGTGTCTCCAAAAACACTCAAGATAAGTGCAGAGCCCATGAGTATGGAGCTACGATCCATCGACTGCTACTTGGAGTCTCCAAATCTATCTTGGTCATAGAGTTGTGATAGAATCGGTCACTAGACCTTCTTGTTTGCTTCTCAACACTTTTGCATTTGATTATAGGGTCCAACATTCTGGGAGCTTCAATGGCCTGTCGCAATAATGACATTCATTATATGGTAATCCTCCTGCAAAGTGTGGTAATAAAAAAAAAATCAAAAGATTTATGATTAAATTGGGAGATTTACTTGCATTCCCATTGAACGACCTAGCACTCTCAAGCACTCTTTAAAAACCCGCCAACTATGTGGGGAAAAGAAAAGAACTTCTAGAGTAAAAACATTTCCTTTGTATAATATCAATTAATTTTTTTAGAATTTCTCATACACTTATTCCTAGATATTAGATAAAAACAGTAGGCTACAAGAACAAGTAATAGCTTTGGCTATGCTAGAAACCCTAAAATTCTTAGTTCTTGTTCAAGTACCTCCTGCGAATGAACTCAAATCAGTTAGATCTCATTAATGGCTTATTAGGCACAGAAGAAGCTTCTTGGTAGATCGGTCTGCTTATCAAGAAAGCCTAAGCCCACCTTAGCTTTTATTCGAATCTTAAAGCGGCCCATTGAAGTTGAAAGGCAAATAAGGTGGCAGACTGGGTTGAAAAAGCCCAACGTAAGAAAAGCTTTCCTTCTAATTGCATCTTGTATCCCCACAAGCCCTTTGGATTCTAATATGTTCTGAATCTGCAGCTATGTTTGCTCATCCTTTATCTTGATGAATGAGAATTATATTTCAAACAAAAGGAAATTGGTCAGATGTCCAAGTACAAGTTTGCTAAGTTTAATGACTCACGTTCTTAGTGAGGCGAGCGGAGCAAACTGAACATGGAGAATATAAGACAAAGACGTTTGTACTCCCTCCCATTAATGTCTAGAAAATATTGTTCTTGTATTATCAGACACATCATCCTTTAGCTCCTCCTTTTCTACACAATTTCCTTTATTCGAGTGAGCTAAGCCACACGCCATGAGCATTATCTACCCCGAGAGACCATCTCTACATGTCAATTTCTTAAATGGGTCAAAATCCAATCTGCAATCAGACAAGTTTTTTGATATTTTCTTTCTGAAATAAGTACGATGTTTCCCATAATTTTCTCATTTGAAAGAGACATGGAAGCAACCAACTTATCATGCCAAATTGATAGCTACTTGAAAGAGAGTCACGGACCATCATGACTTCTCTTAGAAAATTAGTTTCCATGACTAGATCCCTTTTAATTTGTCGTCAAAGTTTCCATATACTTCGACAATAAATTTAATTTTGGAACTGAACTTAGACAGTGATTAATTTAATCAGGGATTAGGCGGCATTTTCTTCTGAATATCACGGAACTTACATTTGTGTTAAGTTTACGTGGCTTATAATTTGCGACGAAACTTTCGGTTATGCTTTCATTTTATGGGCACTATTTACTAATACTTTCAGGATGCTTCATTGAATGGATTCTTTGGTGGTTATCCAAACATGATTGCTGATGACTTTTTGGAGCATTCGGACAAACAATCCAACAAGCGGGCCTGGGGCAACAATCTGCGTAGCGCGCGAGAAAAATATGAGAACCGCAATGGGAAAAGCTCCTTCCAAGCAATATATCTCTATCAGATTGGGTACATCGTTCACGGTTGTTTCAGACCTCCAAATCTATGGTTTAGGCATGTTTCAGGGCATTTTTCTATTTTTATGTCATTTATCCGCGCCATTTTGGGCTTTTGTTTTTTGTCTGAATTCTTGTTGTGACCTCCCAAGAGGTGAACTACGATGCTCAACGCAAACTCTCTTAAGCCCTCCTAATAGCAACTTGATACTTGAGTCGACATGCATTTTATCTTAACTTTTGAGCCGCTACTAATTGGTTATGAATAAATTAGACATCTCGCTTATACAAATCAAAGATTCAATGAATTTGAAAACTTGATTATGCTAGGTTAATCTCTTAAATCCCCCTTAAAGTTCATCTTGGGAGGGTCATGAAACCGCCATTTGAGAATTGAGATTCTCTCATATTATTATGAAGTAAATTTATATATTAAATTTTCTCGCATAAGAAGTTGATACCTCACCACATATGTCATTAGACAGTTTAGATTTATTCTTCCTTTTTCCTTTTTTTCCCACTTTCTTTTCTTCCCTTTGCTTTCTTTTTCCCTTTCCACTTCTGCCTCCGTCCCGCTCTCTCCTTGGATCTTGAATTCGGGGTTTACAGTGGACGATGTCACCGAATGGAGAGGAGAAGAGCCAAGAATAAAATGCGACCAATAATAAACAGGGTTTCTGATACTTAATTAGACGAATCTCCAGTTTTATTGCGAAATCATCGTCATTACGATAGTATGTCAGTTAAATGGAGTAAATAGTGTCACAGAAATCATTTGAAATAAAAAAATAATAAAAACTTAACATTACTCAAATAAAAAACGCTAATAGAAACATGCAAACTGTCGTTAGATTTTTAATGCCTTTAAGATAAGAAAGAAGGTGCAGTCTCTCTTGTGTTAAATGTATCACCTCATTGAGAAATTTTTTCTTTATCCTTAATGTTAACTTGTTAACGAGACCCAAAAAAGAAGAGTTTTAAAAGCTTATGACTTCTATCTACTATAAAGTACACTAGTGTGATTCCTGGCTTTTCCAATATAAGAAAATTCTCAGCTCTTTCTGGAACCAATCGACCAATTTCTTGGCTAAGTACTGTCAGAAAAAGAAGATGAAGATGCTCGGAAGGCAGAGCAAGTGCGAAGAAGCAATTGTCTTCAATTTCATTGATTATAATTCTGTACATGTAATTCTGTATATAATTACAATGAAGAGAAATAATAAAGGAAATTCAATATTTGCCTATCTTTTTCTATCCTAAAGTATATTTGATTTCCTATCAATAGAGATTACAAAATCATATCTTCCAACACTCCCCCTCAAGCCGGTGGTCTGTATATGTCCAAGACGCCTAGCTTGTGTAGAAAATATGTATGTTGTCTTTGACAAAGAGGTTTAGTAAATATATCAGCAGGCTGTTCCGAAGTCCTGATTCCTCTTGTCTTGACAATTCCTTCTTGAATCTTTTCCCGAGTAAAATGACAATCAACTTCTATATGCTTCGTCCTCTCATGTAGTACAGGATTTGCTGCAAGCTTGAGTGCCGAATCATTATCACCGAAGAGTAAAGTTGGCCCTTTAACAGGAGCTCCGAGATCCAGAAGTAGACCCCTTAACCAGACTATTTCACATACAGTCTTGGCCATAGATCGGTATTCAACTTCAGCCGATGATAAAGATACAGTAGACTGTTTCTTTGTCTTCCATGAGAGTAGCGATTCCCCAAATTTAATGCAGAAACCAGTAATAGACCTCCTACTCATAGGGCATGTGGCATAATCTGCATCGCAATAGGCTGTCATTTCCATGTTGCACTTTCGGGAAAGAAGTATTCCCAAACCTGGACAGGTCTTCAAGTATCTCACAATCTTCAGGGCTGCATTCATGTGAGACTGCTTCGGACTGTGCATAAACTGACTAAGAGTCTGTACTGCATAACAAATATACGGCCTAGTCATGGTGAGATATATCAGTTTTCCTACTAGCCTCTAATATCCTGAGGGATCTTGCAACAGAGGATCATCAGAAGAAGAGGATACGCCAATGTCATAGCCGATAGAAGTCAGTTTAGCATTTTGCTCAATAGGAATGACTGATGGTCTACAACCTGATAATCCTGCTTCTGATATTATTTCCATCACAAATTTCCGCTGACTTAATGAGATGCCCTGATCTGAGCGAGCTATTTCAATTCCAAGAAAATACTTAGGCGACCCTAAGTCTTTGATATGAAAAGTCGAATGCAGATACTCTTTAAGTTTTTTTTTACAGCGGAATCATCATTCCCCATGACAAGGATATCATCAACATAGATCATCAAGTAAATAGATGACATACCTTTTGTCCAGGTGAATAAGGCATAGTCATACTTGGATTGCTTGAATCCAACAGCCAAGAGTGCACTAGTGAATTTAGCATACCATTGTCGGGAGGCTTGTTTCAAGCCATAAAGAGATTTGCGGAGACGACATACCTTCGAATCCCCCTGTCTCCGTAATCCTGGTGGAAGCTCCATATATATTTCTTCATCCAGATCACCATGTAAGAAGGCATTATGGACATCCATTTGGTGTAATGGCCAGTCACGAAAAGTAGCAATAGACAGAAAAGTACGAACCGTGACATCCTTTGCTACAGGAGAAAAAGTTTCGTGATAGTCGAAACCTTCTCGCTGGGTGAAGCCTTTTGCCACCAACTGGGCTTTATATCTTTCCACAGAACCATCTGCTCTGTATTTTATCTTATATACCCATTTACATCCAATGGGTTTGCGATGATCAGGCATTGATACAACATCCCAAGTGTGATTGTCTATCAATGCATGTAATTCAGATTCCATGGCCTTTTGCCAACGAGGATCATCTTTGGCTTCATTATAACTAGAAGGTTCTTGATCTTCAGAAATACGGCTTATGCAACATAGATGTTCTGGTGACAATCTATCAAATGAGACATAAGAAGATATGGGGTATCGAGTACCTGATGATTTTGAAGAACCGCATATATAATCTTTTGTCCAAGTTGGTGGTCGAGTGATTCGATGAGAACGCCTCTGTGACACCTGTGGTGTGGTGGATAATTCTTCAGTAGTTGTTGTTTCTGAAGTATCCTCCAACTATGCTGGTTCTTCATGCAGCGATCCTTCTATATACGACTGCTCAATGGAATCTTCAGCAGGATTTGCAAGAGGTGTTGTAGGCAAGACATCATCTTCTCTTGGAGGAGTAGGAATAATAAATGTTCCTCCAGGTGATGAATCATCTTCCAACAAGAATTGGCGATTTGTCTTTTCTTCTTCAGGTAAAGATGTTAATGAAAAAGGAAAAATATCTTCATGAAATACAACATCCCTGCTGATAAAGAAATTTCATGTAGAAGGTGCATAAAGCCTATATCCCTTTTGCAAAGTTGGATAGCCCATGAAAATGCATTGAGTAGCTCGTGGCGCCATCTTATCTCTATGGCCCACTGTAGTGACATAGCATAGACACCCAAAGACTCTGAGATGAGATAAATTCGGTTTTCTCCTATATAATAACTCAAAAGGTGTCTTTCCCTTTAAAATGCGTGATGGCATGCGATTGATCAGGTATGCTGCAATAATCACGCAATCTCCCCAAAACTTTTCGGGAATAGAGGCTTGGAATTTAAGCGCACGTGCCACTTCTAAAAGATGGCGATGCTTTCTCTCAACAACTCCATTCTGCTGGGGTGTGTAAACACAAGAGCTCTCATGCAATATCCCATTCATAGTGAATAAGGAACTACATTCAGCATTAAAAAATTCTTTTCCATTATCAGTACGTATCCTATGAATTAGTTTCTGAAACTGAGTTTTGGATAAGGAAAGAAATGTCTTTAAATGAGAAAAGACCTGATTTTTGGATTGCATGAGGAAAATCCATGTGGCACGAGAGTAGTCATCCACAATTGTGAGAAAGAACCTAGAGCCATCATGATTTAAAGTATGATAAGGCCCCCAAACATCAGCATGAATAAGAGAAAAGATATCTTCTGTTCGAGAAGTGCTATTCTGGAAAGGAGCACGTGTTTGCTTAGCCATGGGACAAATGGGAAATTTAGGATAAGGAAATAACGCACTATGGCCCAAACGTTTATGATTAAGGAAATTAATGCCACTGGCAGTAGCATTACACAGAGATTTATTGAATTCAACAAGAGATAACTTAAAAAGATGTGGAAAATCCAACCAAAAGTATAATCCATGGCTGACTCTACCCAAGCCCATCAGTTTGCCAATCGAAAGGGCCTGAAAGAAACATTTATCATAATGGAAAAGAATGTGACATGAATTTTCTTCACAGGCTCGAGCAACTAAGATCAGATTGAAATGAAAATCGGGTACGTAAAGCACGTTTTTAATAGTAACAAGAGAACTAAGCTTTACAGTCCTGGTCATTGTAACTTTGGTGGTATTTCCATTTGGAAGTTGTACTAATATAGGAAAAAATAATTTTGTAATATCTGAAAGTAAATTCCTATCACAGACTATGTGATCACTAGCACCTGAATCAATAATCCATGCATCCTTTGAAATTGAGTTCATCAAACAATAGGATGTACCTATGAAGCTGCCTCCTTTATCCGAAGGATCCAATTTCTTCAAAGTTTCCATCAGCTCGTGATATTTTTCATGGGTAATTGAATTTCCCATTTGCTGACCTGATACCTGAAAAACTGAGGAAAATTTCTCATTTTCTTTTTCTCCTGGCTTTCCATGCAATTTCCAACAATTCTCAATTGTATGGTGCAAGCGCTTACAATAATCACAGTACATCTTACCTCTTCCTTTTGGCCCATTATTTTTTACATTTGAATTGGGCCTAATGTTGGATTGAAAAGCTTGGGTCGAAATAGGTCCATATGAGCCATCGGATCCTCCAAGAAATGGGCCGCGCGAGCCATCCAGCCCATTGGTGCCAGGCGATCGTAAGCCGTCCGATCCAATTAAATAGTTGCTTCGGGAGCCATCGGATGGACTTAAAAAACCAGAACGTGAGCCGTCAGATGTAGTGGAGATGATGCCACGCGAGCCGTCCGATCCTGTCGGCCCCTGGAATGATCGCGACCCGTCCGATTGATGGTGGAAGTGATCTCCACCATCCGCACTTCTCTTTAAAAGGGATCTAGGGTTTTCGTTTTCGAAGAATAACCCTAGATCTGCCTCTCTCCTTCCCGAGCCTCTCTGTGGCGAGCGGAAATGGCTCTTCGCAGCCAGAGCAATTCCGTCACCTCCCTTGCCGTGGTCCGCTGATCTTTGTTGGCTCTCCTCCTGTATGATGAGTTGATAGATCCGGCCGAGACTTGGCAGAGGCTCCATGGTGAGTATATGGGATCGGAATGGCAGGTACGCCTTGTTGAGGATGAGAAGGAATCTCATTGCTTTCTCCCTTTCTCGCATCTGCTTGTATTGTTGTTGGATATGATCAGGCCAGTCGAATTTTTCCTCGGCTGCCTCCAACTCATTCCACAGACTCGAAAGCTTGTTGTATACTGTTGCGATGCTCATGTTCCCCTGTTTCAGATCTGAAATTTGCTGTGTTAAATAAAAAATTTTCACTTGGTCGAGTTTTCCATACATCTCCCTTATGTTTTCCCACATTTTCTTCGGATCCTCCGTCGAGGGAAGCCTGGCCGCGACCTTGGGCGCGATGTAGTTTCCAATCCAAGTTCTTACCAGTTGGCTGCATCTCCTCTAGAGTCGTGCCATTCTCTCGTCGGACGGAATCGGGAACGATCCGTCGATGAAAACTTCATTATCTTTTGTTATAAGTGCCCGCCGGAATTCGCGCAACCAACTTGAATAATTGTCTGCACCTGTCAATTGCTGACTTATAATCTTCAGTTCTGGGCCGTCGCCGTTTGTTGTATACAATGGATCGTCGGGTTCCGGTTAGCCACTGGTAGTAAGAAACTGATAAGGGAAGAAACCCGGTGTAGGAGTCGGGTAGGAATTTGTTCCCTGACCCGAACCCCCGAGGCCGAATCCGTAATCTGCATTTTGGAATCCCAAATAGGGATTGGTTCCCTGACCTGGTACAGTTGATCCGCCCGTTGCTCCGGGCTGATGCTAGGGTTTGCCCCATCACTGGTCGGTGGACCTGCTTCAGCCCGCGCGCTGCTGTGGTAGCCAGGCAATGATGTGTTGGGGATAGGCCCAGGATACCATGGATATGGCATCCATTGGTAAGGGTGACCTGCGAATGGTTGCCCTGTAATTGCCTGAGCCTGTTGTTGCCATGGTATGTGCGGAGGTTGGCCCTGGATTTGTCGTTGCTGTTCTGATGCAGGGACTATAGCGGCTGGATCTCGATCTCCTAAGGCTCGTGTCGAAGCGTCTGATGTAGATTCATCGACGGGAGTGGAGGTGAGATCTGGTGGTGTTGACATGTTGAAAAAAATTGATTCCTTTGTTATCTCCTTTTTTGCAGACACAGTTCCTTCAGGCAATCAAGGATTTTGATTCCTTTGGCAACACTATTTTGAAATTCGAGGTTGGTGTATGAGGCAATCAGAAGTGGAAGCAAATCAGTTCAGAACCGGAATGGCTCTGATACCATGTCAGAAAAAGAAGATGAAGATGCTCGGAAGGCAGAGCAAGTGCGAAGAAGCAATTGTCTTCAATTTCATTGATTATAATTCTGTACATGTAATTCTGTATTTAATTACAATGAAGAGAAATAATAAAGGAAATTCAATATTTGCCTATCTTTTTCTATCCTAAAGTATATTTGATTTCCTATCAATAGAGATTACAAAATCATATCTTCCAACAAGTACGCAACTAATTTTATAGATAAGAATTTCTCACCCACACAAAAGAGAGAACCCCACATAGTTTCGTTTTCTTAGGCTCACGTCGCAGAATGGAGAGGGAAACCAGAGCTAATGGTTGATAATATCACCGGGAAGGATGCGAAAGGAAAACTGCAATCCCTTTTTCAAATCCGCGTGAGGAAAGGGGTCCTTCAATTGACCAATTTTCGGAGTATGGACGACGTGCTTGACGGAGAAAAGAAGTAACTAGTCTAGCGTTTTGTCGGGAGTAAAGGGGAAAAATCTCATCCAAGAGTAGATTGAGATGGAAAGAGAAATTGAATTTATGTGCTGACTTTCCTATTCATCATCCTCGTCTTGCTTTCACGTTACAATTTAGTCACTGTGGGGCCATATGATCGTTGACAAACTTGTGTTTCTCGGGTCCGGTCGAGAGTGTGCTCGCGAGCCTCACATGGTGGGTAGCCAGCAAAGTGATTAAAAAGTTGAAACTTCCAAAGATGATGGACTTTGAGCTCGGGAAAGAATTTCTAGAGAAAAATGTTTTAAATTTTTGTGACAATGGAAAGATGATATTATAAGTTAATTTTGGAAAAAGTTGTCGAAAATTCTTAAATTTATTATACAACAACTAATTCAATCCTACATCTTTAGATTGCATCATTTTAATCATATATCTTTTAAAAATTTGTCAATGCAGTCTTTCCAGCTAATTTTGACAAACGTGGACACCAACCGTCCTACATTTGTCGGCCACCGGGCCTCGGTGATAGTCAGTAGGGATCGCCGGCCACAGGCAGGGATCGCCGTCATCGGCCTCTAGTGAGGGCTAGTACTGGTCTCTTAACTAGTCTCTAGAGAGGGTCACCCTCACCAAGCGAGACCCCTCACCAAATCTAGAGGGGACAGAACAAGCGCTTTCCTGGAATTTGCATGCGAAAGAGACAGAACAAGCTCTAAGAATTTACTTGATAAAAACCTACGGGGACAATGCAAACATTACAAGCCTATGACGTTTCGATGTATACTAGAAATAATTACTAGAGAATTAATAATATTTTCATTGCTTGTAATTAGCAGTTAAACTAATCTTGGAAATTTCACGGTAGTTCTAGCAGACATGCACTGCCAATATGACATTGCATAATTCATATGCTTCTAAACTTGTCGCTCAAGTCTTGAATTTCTAATGATAAGAAACTCAAGTTTCAAACTAAGAGACTTGGAAAGATTCAACTCGAAGTAGACATTTGCAGCTGATGAAGACTACAACCACCAATATGTAGAATTTCAATGGCCTTTCAATTCCCCGTTCAATTGAGAATAAGAACATTCATCTTATTAAATAGAGGGAATATTTGACTAAATAATTACAAATCTAAGTTCTTTTTTCATGTCACACTTCAACTCTTGTTGAACTCGTAATAATTCTCCTTGATTAATTTTAATTAGATAAGAGTTTAAACTCCAATTGTCCAATGCTTGATTTTGCAAGATTTAGAGTTTGAAACCGTCTATTTTGTTTATAACCGTGTTCATTTTGATATTGGTAAAATTTCACAAGTTTGAAAGTCAAGTTTAGAGCATAGTCCATTGAAAGAGTCATATGTTCCTCTATCCTTGATTAAAAAAAAAAAATTCATAGATGATCACAATATAATATTCACGTGGAAGATACACATTATTTAATTCCAAAGAAGCATAGTCAATTCACAACGTCTTCCTTTAATTCGGGTCTTTTTTCTTTTTGTGCTGGAGTGGAGATATGTCTCTTAATTGTAATATGCATCATTTGGCCGATATTATATCAAAGTTGGTTCAATTTTCTAAATATCATTATACAAAAGATAGAGTGTAATTGGCAAAATTATTTTCTCATAAGACAAAAGGGAATTTTTTTCATAAATTGTGCTTTTTAATTACCACAATTCTGAACATATATTATTTTGTGTCAATTGTGGCCTGGACAATATTTTTCTTTATTATATGATATTTACACTCTTAAGCTCAATCAAGGGTCATTAATATCATGATCAAGTCTCATTTCTATGTCCTATTTAGTTTATCATTATGTTGCTTGTCGTATTCTCCAATAACTCATTCTAGGGCTTGTTCGTCAGGTTCGGTTCGCTCATGAGAGGGTTTACTTACAGGTTTACTAACGATCCTATAATTAGTCACCCTCCACTTAATATCTTTCAGGGTTTAACATTGTTGGAATATAATACGCAGAAACGATAAAATTTTGTAATTTACGTCACCACAAAATCACCAGAGAAATAAATGAGAAATAATAAAGACACCAGAAATTTACGTGATTTGGTCCGAGTATCGGTACCTACGTCCACAGGAAGAGCCAGCAAAAAATAATCTACTATAATCGGAGAATCATACTTTACAATCGCTTACACATTTGAGTATTTCCCATACTTAAATTTAACCATAAACCCAAAGTATTTATAAATAAATAACTCACTGCGCGTTCAAGCTCGAAACAAAAACGCTCTATGTACACCAAAATTAGGAACTCCAGCATTCGTCTTTGGTCTGCGTACGTATGGTTTCGCGTTCTTATTCAAGGCTTCGCGTGGCTGCTACGTGCGGCTCCTTTTTCTCTCGTAGGGCTGCCTTTTTCTTTTCCACTGAAGAGTACACCTTTTGTATTGTGTGTGCGCGTAAAGTCAAAACTTTGACTCTGGCCCAACTTCGATTCTTTTTGTCCAAGGATTCTTCTTCTACCTTCTTCTGCACGTACAATAAAATAAAGATAGAATACCCTCACTTTTTTTTATTATATCTTTATTTTATTTCCTCCTTTGTGCAGCTTTAAAGAGTCCAAAAAAATAAAGGCTTCTTCATCCAATTCGAAATCTACTTAAGAAATCTTTATCAACAAATTTGATTTAACAAATCGCCATCCAAATTCAAACTCAAGACATTAATTTAACAAACATATCCATAAAAAAGTAACCCATGATAACCAAAAAAATTATATTGTCTCGTGCATATTTATTTCAATTAAGCAGTATAGATACTAGCATATCAAGTATAAGATTCTATTTATAGGACTAATATACATGATATATATATATATATATGATACCATAAAGGAGTTAGGATCGGAGTACTATATGAGAGAACAAGAGAGTATAGAGATTAACAGATCTATAAGAGAACTAGAAATGTATAAATAAGAACAAGAAAGTAAATAACTTAAATGAAATCACGAGAATTAAAAATAATGTAAAGACAGAAAGCAATGTATAAGATATAGAGTAAGAGTATGCATAAACAAAAACCAACCATGAAGGTGGTATGAACTTGTATTACATAAACTGAAAATTACATGTATTGAAAGATGCAGAAACTAAAGCATCAAGTCATCCACCGGGCGGTAATCCGCACTCCAAGGAATATTGATGTTTGTATTACAAGAAATGGTTAACCAACTATCATGAAAGTTGGTAACCTTGTATAAAACTATGTATTTGAAAAGCTAACTTACTTTGAAACCAAGGGATACAAGGTTAGAAAGCTTGAAGCTTGAAAGGATGAGGGTTTACAAGTGGGGGAGAGAGGGGAAGGAGAGAGAGAAATCTGGAAAATTTCCGAGTTGCTTTCTCTTGTGCCGGAGGAGTGTATTTATAGGAGGTGCTACAGTGTTGAACAGTGTAAAGTGAACAGTACTGAGTGAATAGTGTAAAGTGAACAGTACTGAGTGAACAGTGAATAGTGAACAGTGTATGTCTATTTTGCTGTAGTGTATAGCCTTTGCGCCGCTGTAATAGTGTCTGCATGTGATGTCTTGATTTTAATCTCTGTCTAGATTGATCCCGTAGCAGTCGTCTTCATTGGTGTTTCCATTGTGATGTGACTGGGAGGATCCGTCTGTATTGTCTTGAGATTTGGAAGATCCACATTGTGATCCTTCCGCTTCAGAGAGCATTGTTCTGAGGATGTTGCAGTATTCCTCTTTACTCTGGACTGCAGCTAGTGCTGCACTTACAATGGATTTTTCTTGTAAAAAAGATGTATTTGATGGGATTTGTGGTTGTTTGATTTTTCTGGCTATTTAGCCATGTCGAACCGAGTCTCAGATCCTTGTTCATGTCGATTGAACCCATCCCACCATTTTGTCTTGTATTGTCGGATGAGTACGAGTATTAAATTGGTGGATGTATTGTATCCAAATTCCCAAGCTGTTACCCATGAGATTTTGAATATTATGAAAAAATGCATAAGGCATGGGAACCTTGAATCATGTTGATTTGGTACGAAGTGTTTACGAAATGTTTGGTATCCTTGATTGACGATGGGATGTAGTATGACGTCCAAAGGACCAAAGAAATCCCACCAAGAGTTAAACCAGTTTGGTAGGCTTTGTCTGGGGAAGTTGTCTTTGAAGAATACTAGCCAAGTATGTTGGAAATTTGTATTTTGTCTGTAGAAGACATTCCACCATGCTTGTTGGTAGTCCCAGTAGGTATAAGATGTGGAGTATGGCAGGATTTGGGTAAGTCTAGTTTGGAATTTTTTGGGTGTATGAGGTGATTCTCCCCAGTGTGAGGGGTGTATGACTTTGCTGATGGATATAGTGGAGTATAGGATGTTTTCTGTATTGTTTTTGTCAGCAAAGTGGGTGAGCCTTGCTGATTCAGTCTCCACTAGAATTTGCTCATAATAAGCAAGGGTTTTGTTTGTATTATGTGGTTTAAATAACCAGTTTTTTGGGAAGATGTTTTTTGCAAATTTGATTGGATCTTCATTGTAAAATCCATCTTCTGCAGTCAGTATTTTTGGAAAGATGTTTTGGGGAAAAACTTTGATCTTTGAGAATGAGGGGTTGCCTGTGGCCTAATAACCACCTCATTCGAAATTCTTTTGTATTCCGTTTGTTTTTGTGTAGCAAGCGGAGAAGGATTGTTGCTTACCTCGATAGCCTTGGATGGCTCTTTCTTTGCTGTGTTTTGTAAAGACTGGGCAAGTAACAGAATTGTTTCTTTTGGTATCATGTCGGCTAGCTGATTAAAGGCTAGCATGGGATCAGATGATGTATGTTCTTTTTTCAAGGGTGTTTGGTGTAAGAATGTCTGGTTGTTTTCTGCCATTTCAAGCCATGTCTTGATGGGTGTTAAGCCTGTTGGCTTTGGTGGTGTATTGGAGGATTCGGCAGTGGCTTTGCCTTTGCCTTTGTCTTTTTTGGATCTTGGCATATTGGTATCCCCTGTAAAAATTCTCTTGTGAGAAAATCAGGTAGTGAATTTGAAGAACCGTTTATAAATTCAATGTCAAAATCAAATGCGAAAGTATGGCTTGCCATCGGCAAAAATCTGTTTTGATGCAATGTTTAGAACGTCTTTTTGTAAAATGTCTTTGGCTGATTTGCAATCAATTCTCAATAGAAATTTTTGATTCAATAAATCTCCTTGGAATTTTGATATAAATAAAACTATAGCAAGTATTTCTTTTTTGATTGTCGAATAGTTTTGTTGAGTGGAATTCCAATGTTTTGATATAAACTTAACAACTTGTTCTTTGTTATTATTGACCTGTTTGAGAATGCCACCATATCCTAATTCGAGGCATCGGTCTCGACTATTTTGAAAGTAGAAGGATCAGCAAGATGTAAGCAAGGAATATCTTTTACATGAATCTTTATTTGTTTGACAATGTCGTATGGACTGAAGTCCATGGCGGGGGATCCTTACGTAACCTTTGGTGTAAAGGTTTGCAAAGAATATTAATATTTGGAAAGAAGTCTATAATATAATTGAGGCTACCTAAAAATCTTTGTAATTGTGTCTTGTCTTTAATCTCATCTGGAAATTTGTCAGTAAGATTGATCTTTCTATGGGAGTTATGGTGCCTAAATGGATGTAATGACCTAGAAATCTAATTCTGGTTTGAAAGAGTGCTATTTTAGTAGGAGAAACTACTAAACCATTTTGTATGATAATTTTTATGAAGGTAGAAAGATGTTTGAAATGTTGTTCTATATTAGAGGAAAATACAAGAACATCATCTATATAAACTATGATGTAATCTGAATAAGGATTGAAGATGTCATTCACGATTCTACGGAATTCAGAAGGGGCATTTTGAGACCAAATGGCATAACATTCCATTCATATTGTCCAAAAGGAACAGTAAAAGCTGTCTTGTATTTATCTTTTTCATTGATTTGTATTTGCCAAAACCCTGACTTCATGTCAAATTTTGAAAATACCTTAGATCTACAAAGTCTATTTAGTAAATCCTTTTTATTGGGTATTGGATATCTTATCCATCTAAGGGCTGTATTTAGAGGTTTATAGTTAATAACTAGTCTAGGAACTCCTCTTTCTAGTTCGGCATTTTTATTGACATAGAAAGCGGAACAGCTCCATGGTGATTGGCTTTTTCTTATGAGTTTTTTACTTAAAAGGTCTTGTATTTCTGTCTAACAAAATTTTAAAACTTCTTGGTTCATTTGTGTAGGGCGAGCTTTTGTAGGTATTTTGTTTTCAGAAAAATCATGTTCATAAGGCAAGTCAACAATATGCTTCTTTCTTTCCCAAATGGCATTGGGTAAGGTAGAGCATATGGTTTTTTCTATGTGTTTTTGTAGGGAAGCTACTTTTTCTATGATTTTAGGATTTAAAAGATTTTCTTCTATTCTTTTGAATTCTAAATCTTCTTTAAGAATTCAAGCTGGTTTTCCTTGTCTTTTATAAGGCAATTTATTTCTGAAATGGAATGTTCTTGTAAAATATTAAGGCTTCTCTTCGAGGTTTTGTTATGAAATTGAAGGTGATTTTTTTATTTAAAGCATGAGTTTCAATACCTTCATTAGTAATAGTAAAAGGTTGGATTAATTGTATAAAAGGTGTTCCAAGGATAACTTTGTTGCCTCATGTTTTTAACTAGAAGGAAAGATGTTTTATAAGACATTTGGTCTTTTATTATCAAAGCTTCGGGTAACTTGTATTGTATATTCAGTTTGTCTCCCGAGGCTGATTTTAAGGATTCGAGATGTTTTATCAAAGTATCTTGTTGGAACAAGGCCTTCCTTGATACGGTTGAGGTCGGCATTTTGTATCAAAGAGTGCTGTTGTTTCAATAATATACTCATTATTGATTTTTATCTTAATATTTATTATCCATTTTCTAGATGTTATTTCTGTTAATAACATAAGAAAGGCTGGATCGGAGGTATCGGCGGTCTTGGTGATTTCATTTTGGTCATCAAGTTTTGTCTTTCCTTTTATGACAAGAGATTTTATAACAGAAATTTCTTGTTTCATTTCTAATTGAGTTTCTTTCAAGGCTTGTATTTCTAATTTCTGTTGTTTAATTTTGCTTTGGAGGTCATTAATGTTTATAGGTCTAGACTGGGGTTTTTTGTTTCTATTCAGAATGTCTTTAAGATTGTAGGAAGTATTGGGCTTAGAAGTAATATTCATAGAGGAGTGTAGTCTATCTAAGTATTCTTTTTTGGCTTCGGGGTCAAGTATTTTATCGCGATGCGAGAAGGAATTCTTCTTCTTTTGTTAAGACGTTTACTTCAGGAATGGGTTTTCCTGGAGAAGCATCTTCATAATCGGAATCTGAAGAGGATTCTATCTCATTAATTTGAAGACCTTCTTCCTCAAGTAGTTCATCAGAAGAAGTATCACCATTTTCTATGAAGATGTTGTTTAACTGGTTAAGAGTATTGTCATCTAAAGAAAGTTCATTTAATTTTTTATTAATTCTACAGTATTTTGAAATATGACCTTTTCTACCGCAAGAATAACATTTAATGTCTTTAAAAAATTTTCTATCAGTGTGGGGTCTATTTTGGTTATTCGATGTCTTTGGTTATTCCTACGGGGTTGAGGTTTATTGCGATGTTTCTTTGATTCTTTTTACGGAGGACAAGTTCCCTTACATTTTGGTTTTGTTTTTTCATTATAAGAAGGGTCATATTGAGCACAAAAATCTCCTAGACTTCTATTGGTGAGGGACTGTTCTTCCTTGAGTTGTCTTTGTAATTTGATTGTATTACACATTTGTGTTCCTTGTCTATAAACATAAGAGACTATTTCCCCGTATGAAAGGAGATCATAAGGAATTTGACCGCTATAATCTTCCCTAATTTTATCTCTAACTTGGTCACCTATAATCTGAGGTAAACCGGCTAAGAATTTTTTTCCAAAAAGGTTGATTGCAGTCGGGTCTAATAAAAACCCTTTGAAAGAAAAGTTCTTTGTATTCTCTAAATCTTCCTAAGGATTTGCAACGCATATTGGAAAGGAGATCTTGGTTTCTATCTCTAATATGTGAAGGATCTCCTACGAAGTGTTGTGAGATGGAATAGATAAGAGTATTTACCGCATCTTGGATGAGATGTCCTTGATTATCATCCATGCGTTGGCCAAAGTCATCTACCTTATAAGCAGTTAAAATTTGTGTTTTTTGTTCATCTGTCAGGTAGTTATCCCACCAACCTTTTAGTTGTCCAATAAATCCGGCTACTAAAAGATTAGCAACAGCATGGTCGGAAACATCTTGCTGTGTTTTGTAGGCATTAGCAAGCATCACCATGTTGTTAAGAATGTTCATAATATTGGTTTCAGCGACACCATCAATGTTCCATTCATAAATGGCGTCAGGAGAGTATTTATTCTGTATTTTTTGCGATGATTCTTCTTGGGCAATGTCTGGTGGGGTAGCTCTACTATAATAAAGCTTCTGAGGTTGTCTCCAATTGAGTCTGTTAATATCATTAACTGACTCATTATCGGAATCACCAGAAGGTTTGGTCAAGGTACTGATAGTGGGTTGGTCTGGAGTGTCTTTGATGATAAGATTCTGGAATTTAGGAGTGTCTAAAATAGGAGTGGGCTCTAGCTTTGATTTCCCTAGGAGTTTTTTCTTTTGTTCTATAGCTTTGGCAAACTCCGGGCTAAGATTTTTGGGGAATTCAAAGGCCTTAAAAATGGGTTTTTTGAGCGTGTACGGTTGGTGTGATGAGTTGAGTAGGATTGGATGGTGGATTCTATCCTATTTAACTGTTTTCCTATGGTCACCAGATGTTGGTTTGTATAATTGTTTTGTTCTATGACTTTATGAGTGTAAAGAGAGTCTCCTTTGTGCGGAAGTCGAAAGGAGTATTTGTGTTACCTCATTATCTCCATGTTGTATTTTTATTCTCCTAAGAGGAGGATGATTGGATTCTATGGTTTCACCATTATCAAGTTTCCACTTATAATGATGATCTAAGACAACTATTTCTTTTGGTTCAAGAAATTGTTCTTCTAACCAATCAAAGAAAAATATATGGACTTCATATTCATATATGTAGTCGTAATAATTTTGTTTGATATCTTTTGCTTTGTCGGCAAAGGTTTTGAAGAACCATTCCCTAATTTGTTTGTTGTCTTCAGAATTGAATTCTTTGTTAAGGAATGCTCTATTTGGTTCAAAATGTTTTTCTAAAACATTAAGCTCGGAATCTATCATTTGCGAATAAGTGGGAGAATGATGAGGAGAATCTGTGTTTTCTAGGACTGGTTCAGGCTGGTTTTGTTGGTAAACTGGCCTGGAAATCCCTGATCTATTATCTAAGCCACTAATTTCTGGTTCAGGTGGTGTCTCATGATTATTCCTACTAGAAGAAGGAGGTAAAGGTGTAGTATCACATGCGGGAGTGTTTCTATGCGTACTTGGAGGAATGGTGATAATAGGAGGAAGATTGGGATTAAGATTTATAGACCTTGTATAAGAAGTGTGAAAAGAAGGACTAGATCTTGAATCGAAAGATCTTCTGGGAAACCTAATGGTCACTCTTCCTTACGGATGTTTAATGACATTAGTAGGATCTGTATTTTGAACAACTTGTTGGGGAATTTGGTTTTCTAATTCCCATTGTTCGGTAAAGTAACTTGATTCCAATTGATAGACCTAGGAATTGTTGTATTAGCTCTAGAAATGTCAGTTTGGAGGAGAAGTGTTTCTCCTTTTGGACTATGTTTGAAAGCATTTTCTCCAAAGGCGGAGGACATGGCTTTGTAATGGATTCTATACACAAGGGCTAAAGGAATAGATCCATCTGCCACTTTGTAATTATGAGTTTTGATTTGAAGTGTGAGGGCTCTAAGAATGTTTTTATCTTTGAGGGAAACAGAGAAATTGGGATAACAGTCAAAATGTATTGGTCCTTTGCAAAGACTTGTCTCTACTGTACAGTACAGTAGAGACAAGTCTTTGCAAGAGACAAGTCTTTGCAAAGGACCAATACATTTTGACTGTTATCCCAATTTCTCTGTTTCCCTCAAAGATAAAAACATTCTTAGAGCCCTCACACTTCAAATCAAAACTCATAATTACAAAGTGGCAGATGGATCTATTCCTTTAGCCCTTGTGTATAGAATCCATTACAAAGCCATGTCCTCCGCCTTTGGAGAAAATGCTTTCAAACATAGTCCAAAAGGAGAAACACTTCTCCTCCAAACCGACATTTCTAGAGCTAATACAACAATTCCTAGGTCTATCAATTGGAATCAAGTTACTTTACAGTAACAATGGGAATTAGAAAACCAAATTCCCCAACAAGTTGTTCAAAATACAGATCCTACTAATGTCATTAAACATCCAGAAGGAAGAGTGACCATTAGGTTTCCTTAAGATCTTTCGATTCAAGATCTAGTCCTTCTTTTCACACTTCTTATACAAGGTCTATAAATCTTAATCCCAATCTTCCTCCTATTATCACCATTCCTCCAAGTACGCATAGAAACACTCCCGCATGTGATACTACACCTTTACCTCCTTCTTCTAGTAGGAATAATCATGAGACACCACCGAACCAGAAATTAGTGGCTTAGATAATAGATCAGGGATTTCCGGTGCCGTTTACCAACAAAACCAGCCCGAACCACCCCTAGAAAACACAGATTCTCCTCATCATTCTCCCACTTATTCGCAAATGATAGATTCCGAGCTTAATGTTTTAGAAAAACATTTTGAACCAAATAGAGCATTCCTTAACAAAGAATTCAATTCTGAAGACAACAAACAAATTAGGGAATGGTTCTTCAAAACCTTTGCCGACAAAGCAAAAGATATCAAACAAAATTATTACGACTACATATACGAATATGAAGTCCATATATTTTTCTTTGATTGGTTAGAAGAACAATTTCTTGAACCAAAAGAAATAGTTGTCTTAGATCATCATTATAAGTGGAAACTTGATAATGGTGAAACCATAGAATCCAATCATCCTCCTCTTAGGAGAATAAAAATACAACATGGAGATAATGAGGTAACAAATTTACTCCTTTCGCACTTCCGACAAAGGAGACTCTCTTTACACTCATAAAGTCATAGAACAAAACAATTATACAAACCAACATCCGGTGACCATAGGAAAACAGTTAAATAGGATAGAATCCACCATCCGTAATCCTACTCAACTCATCACACCAACATACACGCTCAAAAACCCATTTTTAAGGCCTTTGAATTCCCCAAAAATCTTAGCCCGGAGTTTGCCAAAGCTATAGAACAAAAGAAAAAACTCCTAGGGAAATCAAAGCTAGAGCCCACTCCTATTTTAGACACTCCTAAATTCCAGAATCTTATCATCAAAGACACTCCAGACCAACCCACTATCAGTACCTTGACCAAACCTTCGGTGATTCGATAATGAGTCGCTTAATGATATTAACCGTACTCAATTGGAGACAACCTCGTAAGCTTTATTATAGTAGAGCTACCCCACCAGACATTGCCCAAGAAGAATCATCGCAAAAATACAGAATAAATACTCTCCTGACGCCATTTATGAATGGAACATTGATGGTGTCGCTGAAACCAATATTATGAACATTCTTAACAACATGGTGATGCTTGCTAATGCCTACAAAACACAGCAAGATGTTTCCGACCATGCTGTTGCTAATCTTTTAGTAGCCGGATTTACGGACAACTAAAAGGTTGGTGGGATAACTACCCGACGATGAACAAAAAACACAAATTTTAACCGCTTATAAGGTAGATGACTTTGGCCAACGCATGGATGATAATCAAGGACATCTCATCCAAGATGCGGTAAATACTCTTATCTATTCCATCTCACAACACTTCGTAGGAGATCCTTCACATATTAGAGATAGAAACCAAGATCTCCTTTCCAATATGCGTTGCAAATCCTTAGGAAGATTTAGAGAATACAAAGAACTTTTCTTTCAAAGGGTTTTTATTAGACCCGACCGCAATCAACCTTTTTGGAAAAAAATTCTTAGCCGGTTTACCTCGATTATAGGTGACCAAGTTAGAGATAAAATTAGGGAAGATTATAGCGGTCAAATTCCTTATGATCTCCTTTCATACGGGGAAATAGTCTCTTATGTTTATAGACAAGGAACACAAATGTGTAATACAATCAAATTACAAAGACAACTCAAGGAAGAACAGTCCCTCACCAATAGAAGTCTAGGTTATTTTTGTGCTCAATATGACCCTTCTTATAATGAAAAAACAAAACCAAAATGTAAGGGAACTTGTCCTCCGTAAAAGAATCAAAGAAACATCGCAATAAACCTCAACCCCGTAGGAATAACCAAAGACATCGAATAACCAAAATAGACCCCACACCGATAGAAAAAATTTTAAAGACATTAAATGTTATTCTTGCGGTAGAAAAGGTCATATTTCAAAATACCGTAGAATTAATAAAAAATTAAATGAACTTTCTTTAGATGACAATACTCTTAACCAGCTTAAACAACATCTTCATAGAAAATGGTGATACTTCTTTCCGATGAACTACTTGAGGAAGAAGGTCTTCAAATTAATGAGATAGAATCCTCTTCGATTCCGATTATGAAGATGCTTCTCCAGAAAACCCATTCCCGAAGTAAACGTCTTAACAAAAGAAGAAGAATTCCTTCTCAAGATCGCGATAAAATACTTGACCCCGAAGCCAAAAAAAAATACTTAGATAGACTACACTCCTCTATGAATATTACTTCTAAGCCCAATACTTCCTACAATCTTAAAGACATTCGAATAGAAACAAAAATCCCCCAGCCTAGACCTATAAACATTAATGACCTCCAAAGCGAAATTAAACAACAGAAATTAGAAATACAAGCCTTGAAAGAAACTCAATTAGAAATGAAACAAGAAATTTCTGTTATAAAATCTCTTGTCATAAAAGGAAAGACAAAACTTGATGACCAAAATGAAATCACCAAGATCGCCGATACCTCTCGATCCAGCCTTTCTTATGTTATTAGCAGAAATAACATCTAGAAAATGGATAATAAATATTAAGATAAAAATCAATAATTAGTATATTATTGAAACAACAGACTCTTTGATACAGGCCGACCTCAACCGTATCAAGGAAGGCCTTGTTCCAACAAGATACTTTGATAAAACATCTCGAATCCTTAAAATCAGCCTCAGGAGACAAACTGAATATACAATACAAGTTACCCGAAGCTTTGATAATAAAAGACCAAATGTCTTATAAAACATCTTTCCTTCTAGTTAAAAACATGAGGTAACAGGTTATCCTTGGAACACCTTTTATACAATTAATCCAACCTTTTACTGTTACTAATGAAGGTATTGAAACTCATGCTTTAAATAAAAAAATCACCTTCAATTTCATAACAAAACCTCAGAAGAGAAGCCTTAATATTTTACAAGAACATTCCATTTCAGAAATAAATTGCCTTATAAAAGACAAGGAAAACCAGCTTGAATTCTTAAAAGAAGATTTAGAATTCAAAAGAATAGAAGAAAATCTTTTAAATCCTAAAATCATAGAAAAAGTAGCTTCCCTACAAAAACACATAGAAAAAACCATATGCTCTACCTTACCCAATGCCATTTGGGAAAGAAAGAAGCATATTGTTGACTTGCCTTATGAACATGATTTTTCTGAAAACAAAATACCTACAAAAGCTCGCCCTACACAAATGAACCAAGAAGTTTTAAAATTTTGTTAGACAGAAATACAAGACCTTTTAAGTAAAAAACTCATAAGAAAAAGCCAATCACCATGGAGCTGTTCCGCTTTCTATGTCAATAAAAATGCCGAACTAGAAAGAGGAGTTCCTAGACTAGTTATTAACTATAAACCTCTAAATACAGCCCTTAGATGGATAAGATATCCAATACCCAATAAAAAGGATTTACTAAATAGACTTTGTAGATCTAAGGTATTTTCAAAATTTGACATGAAGTCAGGGTTTTGGCAAATACAAATCAATGAAAAAGATAAATACAAGACAGCTTTTACTGTTCCTTTTGCACAATATGAATGGAATGTTATGCCATTTGGTCTCAAAAATGCCCCTTCTGAATTCCAGAGAATCGTGAATGACATCTTCAATCCTTATTCAGATTACATCATAGTTTATATAGATGATGTTCTTGTATTTTCCTCTAATATAGAACAACATTTCAAACATCTTTCTACCTTCATAAAAATTATCATACAAAATGGTTTAGTAGTTTCTCCTACTAAAATAGCACTCTTTCAAACCAGAATTAGATTTCTAGGTCATTACATCCATTTAGGCACCATAACTCCCATAGAAAGATCAATCTCTTTTACTGACAAATTTCCAGATGAGATTAAAGACAAGACACAATTACAAAGATTTTTAGGTAGCCTCAATTATATTATAGACTTCTTTCCAAATATTAATATTCTTTGCAAACCTTTACACCAAAGGTTACGTAAGGATCCCCCGCCATGGACTTCAGTCCATACAGACATTGTCAAACAAATAAAGATTCATGTAAAAGATATTCCTTGCTTACATCTTGCTGATCCTTCTACTTTCAAAATAGTCGAGACTGATGCCTCAGAATTAGGATATGGTGGCATTCTCAAACAGGTCAATAATAACAAAGAACAAGTTGTTCAGTTTATATCAAAACATTGGAATTCCACTCAACAAAACTATTCGACAATCAAAAAAGAAATACTTGCTATAGTTTTATCTATATCAAAATTCCAAGGAGATTTATTGAATCAAAAATTTCTATTGAGAATTGATTGCAAATCAGCCAAAGACATTTTACAAAAAGACGTTCTAAACATTACATCAAAACAGATTTTTGCCAGATGGCAAGCCATACTTTTAGGATTTGATTTTGACATTGAATTTATAAACGGTTCTTCAAATTCACTACCTGATTTTCTCACAAGAGAATTTTTACAGGGATACCAATATGCCAAGATCCAAAAAAGACAAAGGCAAAGGCAAAGCCACCGCCGAATCCTCCAATACACCACCAAAGCCAACAAAGCTTAACACCCATCAAGACATGGCTTGAAATGGCAGAAAACAACCAGACATTCTTACACCAAACACCCTTGAAAAAGAACATACATCATCTCGATCCCATGCTAGCCTTTAATCAACTAGCCGACATGATACCAAAAGAAACAATTCTGTTATTTGCCCAGCCTTTACAAAACACAGCAAAGAAAGAGCCATCCAAGGCTATCGAGGTAAGCAACAATCCTTCTCCGCTTGCTACACAAAAACAAACGGAATACAAAGAATTTCGAATGAGGTGGTTATTAGGCCACGTGCAACCCCTCATTCTCAAAGATCAAAGTTTTTCCCCAAAACATCTTTCCAAAAATACTGACCGTAGAAGATGGATTTTACAATGAAGATCCAATCAAATTTGCAAAAAACATCTTCCCAAAAACTGGTTATTTAAACCACATAATACAAACAAAACCCTTGCTTATTATGAGCAAATTCTAGTGGAGACCGAATCAGCAAGGCTCACCCACTTTGCCGACAAAAACAATACAGTAAAACATCCTATACTCCACTATATCCATCAGCAAAGTCATACACCCCTCACACCGGGGAGAATCACCTCATACACCCAAAAAATT